>CM024759.1:66832120-67432120 GCA_014218235.1 Colocasia esculenta | reverse complement strand
TTAATGGATATTACTTTAATTCCCTTTGTTTCCATTTGTTTCTCCTTTATTCCAATTAAATTGATTTATCTCATTTATTTAAATAAAAACTTTATTTTATTTGGATTTTAAAAAATCAATGGTGCTACACCTTTGCACTGGCTGGCCATGCTATATTGTTGGGAGTATGGGTACAACGAGTGGTACCTCAACTCCTGGTGGTGGTGGGGGTGATGCTACTGGTACTGCCTCCTCTACAACTGGTGGTACTGCTGCTACCGCTGCACTGGTGCCTGATGATCCAGCCTCGTCCGAATATCAGTGATACTCTCCCATATTCTCTCTATCATCTGCTGTGTGGTCTCCTTCGTCTCATCTCCACCACCTCCCCAATCTCTCATGTCTGCCATTTCTGATCCTTCACAAACATCATTCCAACCACACAACATACAACAAATCAATACAAAAACTTGGGTCAACTACCAGCAGTGGGCTAGAGTAGAGAACATGCTATGTAAATTTTAGATTCCTTTATATTCACACGGACCTTGCTCTGATACCAACTGTAGCGGTCCTCGTCGTTCAAACCCGTTAACCAAATAACGAGCTTGACCCGACTCTGCCTCCGGCGAACGAGCCGAAGCCTTGCAAGGGATACCATTCACAAGTCCGTAGAAATATAAAGGAAACAACTCAAATATATATAAGATTGCCATCTCACAAATATTTACATGAAATATACATAGCCATTTTCTCAACTGTAGCCAGACACAAGTACAACAAGAACCTAGGGCATACCCCGAGGTGTACAAAGAAAGAAGATTACATTGCTGGTGGTGCAGACCCAACTCCGCTACGGTACGGCTCCGAACTAGAAGAAGGGCGAGAAGCCTCATGCTCTCTCTCACCTAAAAGGAGTAGGGGTGAGCCTCACAAGTCACTGGCTCAGTAGGGAAACTACCCAAAATCCAAACAAAACCAAACTCACAAGTACAGAAGCAGGAAGCTACGCTAGCAGTTTATAGAACTATCTAAGCAGGATATTAAAGTTGTAAACACTAACTACCACATGCTATTAACAGAAATCAACCTTAATAAATAAACAAAAATGTCGTCCAGGTGTATGTACTAAAGTAGGAAAACGCCACACTCGGGCCACGAAGACTGGTTCGTGACACCAACAACCAACCCAGTCAAACCACACATGACTACCTCTCAGTCTCACAGCCACAGACGAAAGGTCCAGCTACCGCTCCACTAGAACAAGCCAAGAAACTATGGAGACCGACCAACACCACTCCTGCGGACCACACTGCCGCAGGCCCATGCCTGGTACCTTTAGGGACTCTGGCCCGAACTCCCTAAAGTGAGGCACTGGAAAATAGGACTAGCTGGGGCCCAGTATGTCTACTAGTGTCTGTAACCCCCAACCACGAGAGCACTACAAGAGACAAACACAAACTCTCAGAAGTCATTTTCCCACTTCCGTCTTTCCCTCAGCCGAACGTACAACTCTGCACAAGAGTGAGGGTGTTCAGGAAGACGACACAGACCTCGACGGTACACAAGTATCGGGACAAGCCCCGAGCACTCATGTGCCTGGCTCACACAAAACCTGGGGCTCCCAACTGAAGAGGTAACCACGGTAGGCGTCGTACTACTCGCCATGCACACACAAACCACGTGAACAATGCTCAAACCATGTGAACACCACATCCCTCAAACTCCGCGAGTGCTAATGCACCGCTTTCCATTGCCATACACAACACATAACGATAATCCAATAATTACACAACCAAGCACAAAACCATTGCCATCGGAACCCTTAACGTGACGGGGTCTACTGCATGTTGCCTTCTGAACGCGACACCTCGATATGTCGCGTTTAGAAGCAGAACGCGACGGGTCAGGCTGTCGTGTTCAGAACGCGACAGGTAGGTCCATTGCCTTAACAGACTGTGACCTAAATCCGGGAACCCATCTCCATATTCCCCATGCAAATCATATAAACCGCCATATCTAGCAATTATTCATGTTCTACTTGTTACCCTAGCATGATATCTAGCATCTATAATGCCAATAGCAAGCTACACATGTACCACATGCAATCCACGACATGAAACATGGCAAAATCTCCCTACCTTCACGAAGAACGTAAAGAATAATGACAACCCGGCATTTCCCTCACTCTGTACCACGTCCTCGCGGCGAGACCACGCCGAAAACAACTCCAAATCCCCGAATCACCCAAGAACCGGTGAAAATCTCCTTCCCTTGGCCGAACAGAGCTTGCTGGGCTCTGTTTGGACGACCTAGGTTAAAAGCACTTCGAAGTTAAGAACGCGACGTACCCTACCGTCATGACAAGAATGCGACGTAAGAGGCTGTTGCCTTCTCACTGCCGACGTCAGCAAGCCGCCCAGTGCGGACGCGTGGCGGACATGCAGACGAAGACCCTCAAGCGGCGGTAATCAGAACGCGACACCCAGGGCTGTCACATTTAGAACGCGATGCCCAGCCCTGTCGCGTTCACAGACAGTGAACCGATGGGTGCTTTGAGCACAAACTATCGGCCCACGAAGCCCCACAACCTGCGTAAACACCTTGTAACACACACCACAGGCACACACTGGCCTCCACAACCACTAAACCACGATCCAAACGGTCAATACACTACACTGACACTTCTGGGTGCCGAAAGCTTAAGACCTTGGCCGGCGCTCATTCTTCCTCTTCTTCCCTCTCTCATCTCCCTTCTCCCATCCAGTGGGAGATCTCCCCCTCTTCCTCTTTTAGTGTGTTTCGAGCAGAGTCGAGGTGGCTTATCATTGTCCGGCTTGTGTGGAGCAATGAGGAGGTGGCCATTCACATGAGAAGGGCCCCAATGGGTCTATTCCTTGTTTGAAGGTAGGAATGCTTGTTCCCTTCTTGATCTGAGTGGATCGGTGCTCTTTCAGGTTTCTAGATGCATTTTCTAGCTTCCTCGTATTTCCCTCCCTCATGCGGTGTGTTTAGTGTGTGTGGGTGATCCTTGGGGATGCTGCATCCCGTGGTCCTCTTTTGCACTGGTAATGCAGCAGCCTTGGGTGATGCATTACTAGTGAAGGCGCTTGCCCAGCTGGACGTGTTAGTGTCGCGGAAGGCCCGTTTGACGCTTTAATGTCATGATAGGGTACCTAGACGCGCTCAAGTTGCGGCCTATTCCTCTGACATGTTGATGTTTCTGTGGTGTCGCCCCATGCTGACGCGTTATTAATGCATCCATATTGTGGGAAGCATTACTATCTAAGCTTCCTGGTTCTGGTTTGCAGTGTTGGGGTGGACCCCAAGGGCAGGCTCTTCTCTTGGGACCTTCAGGTGAGGAACGTGGTAGGTTGTCCAACTACGTTCATTAGCTGAAGGTGATAACTCTGTGGGCGAGTCCTGGTGGTGTTACGGCGAGTCCTGGTGGTGTTACCAGGCAGGTCGTGTCTGTCTAATAATCGATTGACGAGATGCCAACCGATTATTAGCAACGCGATGGGTTTTCGTACTGAATTTTGGTGTACCGAGCTTCTAGTTGGGTTGCATGCTGGTGTGGCCAACGACCCTCTCGAGAGATTCGAGAGGTGGGTCCGCGCATGCCTCATGCTTGCTGATCTTGTCGAGGGTTATAAGCCAGTTGTGCGCTTTGTGTTGTGCTTGCCCCACCTATTCTCTGTTCGTTTGGTACTCAGCATTTGAGGGCTTGTCTTGTTGAGAGGTTGTTCACCATTTTCTAGGACCCCCAGTCCTCGTGAGCCCGTTGAGGGAGTACTCCAGGCTAAGTGCGTACTCGAGTTTATTGACTCTAGAGCAGAGGGGAAAACAGTGGTTGGACAGTGATGCCGAGTTGTTTGTAGAGCTCTCTTGGCTGGGGTGGGACGCCGATGTCATGGTGGAGTTTTCTTCCCGGCAAGGTTTAGACAGTCTATTCTTTTATTGCCTCTCCCTGTGTGGTTCTGGAGCTGCATAGTGGTTGCCAGACATGAGGCTGCAGCTTGGCTAGGCTGAGGTTGTTGTTGTTCTTATGGTGTGCTCTTATGGTGGCTTACTAACCTCACTCTTTTGGGGATGTTGTAGGTAGGAGTTGGCTGGCGAGCGGTGAGTAGCCTATGGGTGCTCTCGACTGCTAGTGGCGTGATTGTTGTTGCTGTGACGGTGTTTCCTTTCGGTGTGTTTTCAAGCTTGGTCTGTTGCCCTAGCCTGCACAGTGGTCCTAGCCTGATCTTGTCTAGCTTCCAAGGGTGCTATTGCTTTGGCACTTGGTCTTGGTTCCCTGTGTTTCCCATTGTATCGTGGTTTGTGTGTTGTGTTCTCGCTCTCGCTTTGAGTTGGGTCCTGACTTTTCCAGTAGCCTGATGGTTGGCGTGAGTGTATTTCTATCTTTGGTTGGTGTTCTGAGGGATGGAGTGGGGTGGCTTCCAACTTGGGTGCTTTCTCGGTGTTTCTATTCCCTATGCGTGTTTGTGTATGGTGCATTGACCTCGTGGTGTGTTTGAGGTCCAATTGGTCCTGTGTGGCTTCTTGACCTCGTGGGGGTCTGGGTTGGCCATACTTGTGTGGTAAGACTCTATTCTCACATGGTTGCTCCATGGTTTTCGTGAGCTCCCTGTCTCGGCGTGCACATTGAGGGCTGCTTCCGCATGGTGTTCGACTCCGCTGATTCTGTGGTGGTCGTGTGTGGCCCGACCCTGGTTGGTGGGCGTGGTATTGTTTTGTTTCCGCTATTTTGTAGTAGCTAGTCTCATTGTTTCCCAATTACTACTTTCTAGTGTAGCTAGTTTATTACCTTCTGGAGTTCCTACTGCTCTGGCCAGTAAGGGACTAGTAATCTTACTAGGCCTTGTTCGCGAGGCTCACCCCCTACTCTCTTCAACTAGGGGCTCGTAGTCATGGGAGCTCGATGTCGGACAGTTGCGGAGGTGTTTGGTCGCATCGTGTGCTGCCAGTAGCAGTGAGAGCGAGCGTGTGTGAGCTCTTGTTCTGGAGTGAGCTGACAATTGAGTTTCGCAGGTTCTCGGGGTAGGTCCCTTAGTTCACACATTTCTTCTTGTACCCGTGCTTTTATTTGGGACATGTTGTACAGACTCTTGTATATTGTACATATTGTTATAGTTATTTGAATTCAATGCTTATCTCATTAGACTATTTTTTTAACCCTTTTGAATCTTCGAATCCGTGGGTGGCGACGCAGGCTCTGGGGTACTTGGTGGGGGTCCGAGTGGCCGGGTCGTTACACCCAATTTTCAACACAGTCTCTTCTCTCCTCACTCTTGGCATCCTCTTTCCTCTTTCTCAGCTTCCTCTCTCCTCTCTCTTGTTTGGACCTCTTTGAAGGTTGGGAAGAGTCTACTTTCTCTTCTCTCTCTTTCGGTAATGCAGTAGACGGTGGCGCAACAACGTAGTGGACGGCAGAATGGCGTTAGTTTCATTCTATGTTGATTCATGAATGATGATGATATGAAAACTCTGTTGAAATATATTTGTTTGTCATATGAAACTTTCGTTTCAATTTAATTGTATTCTAATTTAATTTGTACCATAAATTTTAGTTCTGTATATACTTATATAACCAGTAACTATCTATTAACCGTCCATTAACTATATTTTTTAAATACTCAGAATAAGTTTTGGATACACCATTATCCGAATTCTTAGTAAACATCAAATATATACAATCCTTCCTTAATAGATACAGAGACAGATAAGTTATCATCTGCACCATATTCGATCCGTTAACATTCCTAGTTATGTCACTTATATCTCAGGAGATGGCGGCATGAGACACATAGTGAGACCAAGAAATATGTAATTCTTTCGCATAGAAAAATTGAGCGATTCCCCCAAATCTCTTTTGTTCCCTTCTGTGGTGTGTGCTTGTGTGTGAACTAGATCGTCCAAACTTATCAAGTAGGTAGTTGCTCTCAAACCTTTTAGTCTCAAATTAAAGTCTGTTTTCTCCTGAATGCTACTTTCTGGTTGGTGCGTGACTTGAGAGGCCTTGTTAGGACCAAAGCTCACGGCAGCTGTTTTCCCTATAAAGGGAAGCATGATTGGTCGTCTTATCCGGTCCTTACAAGGATTACAGAGATCAGCGATGGCGCAGGTTCTTATTTCAAGACAGAGAACTACTAAGTACTAACACACACACAATCACTTTTCAGGAGGAGAGCAAGACTCGTCATTTTTCAATATATGACTAATTGTACGAATATTTTTAAACCAAAGTTGTAATTGTACGATTTTTTTTTTTTTGACAAAGAAGTGGTAATTGTACCATGGTTGGCCGACACGTTAGACTCGACTGCGCCAAATTTTATCGGACACAGTACGATACGATTCGTATCGCGTTGGCACGCACGTGCCTCACCTCCGGGAGGGAGGGGAAAACGCCGAGGTGGGGGGGGGGGTAGGGGAGAGGGGTGCTACAGGTGGGGAGGGAAGTAGGAAACATGGATGGGGGTGCCAGATGCGGGTGGGGAGGGGGAAGTAGGGGAGGGGGTGCCAGAGTTGGGGAAGGAGGGGAAACGGTGGTGGTCGCCGGAGGTGGGAGAGGAGGAAACGGAGGTGGGGGTGCCTGATGCGGGTGGGGGGGAGGGGAAGCAGGGGAGAGGGGTGCCGGAGGGGAGGAGGGGAAAATAGGGGTGGGGGTCGCTGGATGTGGGGGAAACGGGCGTGGAGAGTTGCTGGAGTTGGGGGAAAAGGGGGGGGGGTGAAGGTCGCAGGAGGTGTGCGGACTGTGTCAGGAATTACGGTGGCCCTGGCACAGTCCGATTGACCATGCCACCGTGAACCGTAACGGCACTATTAACCTCGAATTGTACTAGCTGGAGCAGATTTATCATTCAAAACATGGAACTATTGAACACCCCAATGTAGGATGAAACTTTCGTAGTTACATCGAGGAGGAAGGGCCTTCTTAAATTTATAGATAACCTTGCTAGCTCCATAGGTATAACCAACTCAAATGGATGAACAAACCATATGAATTAAATATGGGCTCGGATGAATAATAAAATAAATGTAGAATATGATAGTAAGATTTTAAGAGTAAATAAGAATCGAGTTCACATTCTCATTGTCTACTAGGAATATGGGTTTCAGCTTTTGTTCTCATTCAAGGGGAGGATGATGATCAGTATGTTTGATGATCAGTCTGTTCTCATGTAATTCTAATTAATTACATATTGATTTTGGTGAATAACAAAACGTGATTAACAAAACCTTCTCAAGTTTTTTAACATACATTCTATAAGCTTGTGAGCACAGGAAAAATCTCAAGGAAAATCAAGCCCATTTGGTAAGTATTAGTACATCTATAGTATGTCAAGTTCAGTATGATATTTCTCTAAGTCCACATCGACTTCTATTGGAAATCACAACGATTTCCTTAAAGCTGTAATGATTTGATGTCGTAACGATTTCTTTGTAGAAACACTGTTTGATTACAAACAAATCGTTCCCATAACGATTTCTTAAGTCATCACAACGATTTCTTAAGACCTCGTAACGATTTGTTCTTCGCAACGGTTTCTTAAGTCATCACATCGATTTCTTAAGACTTCGTAACGATTTGCTCATCGCAACGATTCCTTAAGTCATCACATCGATTTCTTAAGACTTCGTAACAATTTGCTCAGCGCAACGGTTCCTTAAGTCATCACATCGATTTCTTAAGACTTCGTAACGATTTGCTCATCGCAACGATTCCTTAAGTCATTGCATCGATTTCTTAAGACTTCGTAACGATTTGCTCATCGCAACGGTTCCTTAAGTCATCGCATCGATTTCTTTAGAGCTCATAACGATTTACTTCGCGCATCAATTTCTTTAGAGCTCATAACAATTTGCTTCGCGCATCGACTTCTTTAGAGCTCATATCGATTTGCTTCGCGTATCGACTTCTTTAGAACTCATAACGATTTGCTTTGCGCAACGATTTCTTGAGTGTTCATAACGATTTTCTCATTGAACACAACGATTTGCTTCATGCAACGATTTCCTAAGTGTTCATAACGATTTCTTCATTGAACACAACGACTTGCGTCATGCAACTCTTCACTGAACACAACGATTTGCTCTCCACAATGATTTCTTCAGTAAACATAACGATTTGGTTATGTCTTACAACGATTTAGCTAAATTGACTTGATCATAACGATTTCATAAGTCATGAATGTATCGACTTCTTATGTACAACGATTTGCTATTGGTCAAAGCATTGAATACTCAAAGTCGTCACGCATATCCTTCTGACACCTTTGCATTTAATGTAGACTGAACGTATCTCTGCATGCATACAGACGATAACGTCCATTATCATGCTTACTCTGTGTGTATCTTTTAGAACAGCTATTTGGCATTATTGTTTCTGTGATTATTTGTTCTAACATTGACTGACATCAGAGACAGCTTAGCTGTCTATCGTTTAAGCTTGAAATATGTGCAGATATCTGATGACAGCCCATCTTACAACGTTGGACAAAATAGAAGCTAAAGAATAACTCTGAATATTTTGCGTGCACAAATGGATAAAAGACTATTGACTAACAGCTTCAAAAGGCCATTCAGTCTAACGTCTACCAAAGCTAGAGACAACAGATTCTTTAACGAATACATTTCAAATTGAAGATATAAATACAAGACAACAGTTCCAAAGAAAAAAAAAGGACGAGACTTACCAACGAATACTACAAGCAAGTCTTAGAAAATTCAAATCTTCTAGGAGAATTTTAGAGCCAAGCATCCCACTCCAATTTGTCTCAGCTCTTTAGCTCTCTGTGCTGTAATAGAAATCTTGAGAGAGAGCCTATGTAGTTCTGAGAGAGACCATTGTTTAGATCTCCTTCTCTCAGGGCTATTTGCTTCAGATCGTGGCTTGTTAAAGCTTGATCTAGGGGCTTGATTTTATTGCTTATTTTTGCTGAGTTATTCCCTTCTGTTGTGAAGGAAGATCTGGTGGGGCATCCAGGGTGTTGTAGTTCCCTTCTGTTGTGAAGGAAGACCTGGTGGGGCATCCAGGATGTTGTAGTTCCCTTCGTGTGAAGGAAGACCAGTTGAACTGGGTGTTGTAGTGTACATACCGAACCAGGATAAACTCTGCATGTTGTGTGATTGATTTCCTGTGTGTGTTTGCTGTTTATTCTAACTTTCACTAACCTTCATCGAAGAACGTCTTTGTGTGAATGTTTTAAGTACATGTATTAATCAAATAATTTTTAAAAGACCCATTCACCCCCCCTCTGGACTCGTCAACTGGGCTATTTTATATTATCGAGTAAAACATAAACTTTTCAATCTTTTTTTGCATGTGCTAATTTATCAAAACTTGCAGGCTTCATATTTTTCCTGGCATTTCTCCTATACCGAGTTTGGATGTAAAACATGGACCATCAAGTGGGTTTTTTCCCCCCAATTTTTTGCATATTAGTCTCTATAATTTAGCTAATTATAGATTAATCTTTCAAAACTAATTATTATCATATTAATCTCTCAAAATTTTACTGTTATACATAATCGCCCTTGCCGTTATTTCCGGTCGACGAAATTAAACTCAACCGTGGTTAAATTAAGCATAACTTGATAAATAAAATAAAATAGCCCTCGATAATATTTAATTTGTAAAATCTTGTTAAGTTGACCGGTCTTCTCTCTGGAATGGACATGCCCCACCTGTCACGGACAACGATGGTGATGGCCATGGTGGCGGCGGCGCCCATCCTCCTTGCAACTATTCTTTTCTTGTTGCGGTGAGGCGACCACCACATCCCCTAGTTGACGGAAAACTCCGGGAGGCACATGAGTTTTTGGAGGAGATTGGCAGGAGGGGGTACAGTTGACCCAAGATGATGACAACGATGGTGACCACTCCGATATTGACACTGCTCTAGAGGACTACAACACTGACGATATCTCCTCCCTACGTCCTCGTTGCTGATCTCCTCCACGTGCCCGTTTGCGTGCACGACGTGCACCATGTCGAGGGCACCGCATAGTAGAATGAAGGAGATGCAGGAGAATGCACCGCCTGCATGTATGCTCTTTGGTTTTCCCCCCGCCAATCTACTTCCATGTGCTATTCTCTGACGACGATTGTGAGATCCATGTTGGGGGGGGGGTTGTGATTGACTCGACTTCAAATTTTAGAGGTTCCAATCCCTCGTTGGCGACTTGTTTGTCGGATTGAACAACCTCTTCTACGAGCACTTCTCGGTAGCTACTCTTTGGCGTGATCACTGCCAGCCTCGTAGTTGAACTCCTTCTCATCCTTTGGTGCCCTAGATGGAAAATGCTGAAGATGCTTGTTGCTCTTGTTGCTATGGCAACTTCTCAGATTGGGCAGATCTCTAGAGGAGATAGTCCCCTCCGATGAGCTTCTCTCTCTCTCTCTTTCTAGTGAGCCACTCCCTCTCTACAACTCTCTCTCTCCCCCCATTGCATATGTCTCCCTATTTGTCGGAGCTAGAGGGGACAACCCCCTGTGGTGACCCCCTCCTTCTCTCTCTCTCTGTCTCATCACCTGCTACGGGTAAAGTCCTTCCGCCTAGCCTTCTCCAACCTCAAGGACTATGGCGAGGAGTGCTTGTGTAGGGCCTCGGCTCCATCTGCCCCGTTGGATCGAGTAGCAACAGCCTGATCGACAACCCGTGCATGTGTAGCGCCTCGCGCATGACCCTCTACGATGCCGAGGAGTCGTGGACACCGATGGGCACTATCTCTTGGGAGGTGCGAGCGCTGCAAAGGAGGAGGAGAGCGATGGCTTGAGGGGGCCAGCGACTGCCGCAGAGGGTTAGAGCCATCCTCTATTGCGGTGCGGCAGCTAATCGAGGGCGGTGCCTAGCATAAGGAGTGGAGGGGTTGAGAGTGACAAAGGTAAGAGTACTTTAGTAACTTCGTAAGGGCAACTAATGGGAAGAAGGAATATTCCACTGAATATTCTTTTTTTAACCTCTTGCAATTACATGATTTTTTTTTGCCAAAGCTTCTAATGACTAATAGGATAATAATTAAATTTGTGAGATTAATTTATAATTAGTTAAATTTGTAGGGATTAATATGTAAAATTCCTTTTTTTTATTGCCATCGAGTGGTTGCGTGTCATGAATCGTTGTCATGCCAATGAGCCATTAGATAGCGCCTCGGTTTTTGTTCTTCTTAATAAACTGGTAGATTTAGAAACTTTGTTGAAGGGGGCATGAACGTGGGGATCTGTTATCTGTTGAAGAATTTTCTCGCTTCCATTACGAACTAAGACCTTGTTCGTTTCACTTTTACACACTAAGAATTCTTTGTATTTTACGATGGTTTTGGTCTCTATTTCAGACTGTCGGAAGGTGCCATCTTGCACATGGCATTGAAATGTTCCAATTTTGATCTACAAACTATATACACCGGAGAACCCGGAGATAGAACGACATGAAATTACAAAAAATATACAGCACGTTACATATCCTCTTTTATAGACTTTTTATTACAACGAAAGGGTGTTCTATTGTATTAAGCAAAACAGATTACGTATAGAGTATCCAAATGAAATACTCGTTAATTGGTTTCATTTAGAGAAAGGTGAGTTTAAGCCACCATAATCACATATTGCTAGAGTAAAATAGAGAGAGGCAGACTTTTCGAACAATTTTTCTAAGAAAATTTTAAAACATGTTTAATATTTAGATAGATCGAAGATAGAATGAGAATATCTTCAAAATTTTGAAAATATTCATACTCTATTATCAATCTATCTAAAATATCAAATATAGTTTGAATGCTCGACGAAGCTTCTCAATAAGTAATGTTCGACTGAATAATTAGGCTAAATATTAAGTGTTTCCCTGAGATAAAAGGCAGCTCTAATCTTCCCTCCGAACTTTTTCTTACTCATCTCTCTCTCTCTCTTCTGTGTGTGTGACTCAAGTTTTTGGATACGGCACACCAAGTTGTGTACGTGCTTCCAACCAGCCAGCAACGCTCGATTCCACGTCCAAACAAGGCCATCTGCCCAAGCATTTAAAAAATGCAGTCGTTGTCAGATGCCCTAGAACAGAGATAGTATAAATAATATGGGTTGGAAAGTAAAGGAAAACGTACTTCTTGGGGCAGCATTTGAAGTCCCCCAACGAACAGTCTATTGCAGTTGGGAGGCTTTACCTCTCTGGAAATGAAGGCCGGAAGGCGTTTGACAGTGGAGACCGCCATTTTGTTTTAAGTATTATATGTTTTCCAAATATATTTGGGAGAGCACTTTTAGTCTTTCGGACACAATGCGCCACAAAAATAAAAGTATATTTTAAAATTATCTAAAAAGGTTAATAATTTTTTTTCGGACAAAGACCACATACAACCCCCCATCGATCTGAAGCACTAAGCTAGGTGCTCTCCCGCTAGGTTCTTTAATCTCCGAGCTACCCTTGTGCCTTGCTGACAACGTGACAATAATGTCGCTTGTACAACTCAATCAAATACCTGAATTCTCTGATTACATCTAGATAACTTGCTTGAACGTTGGAATGGTGATGATAATGGCAGATACGAACGTCTTCTCTCTCTTTCCATGATAAATGTGAAATGTGAAGCTTCAAGGGGGGGGGGGGTGCATTGGAACTGCCAATACTAAGTTGATAGGGACAAACCAGACTTGCCTTTAGCCGTCTATAGGGCACCATTGGCCTCCATTTAATAAAGTTGCCCACAAGAGGAGGGTGAAAACTCCATGTAGAGCTTTTGTCTTTATGAAGCGAATTTATTGGATTCAGAACTCCATGGCAGGGGTTGCACTAGCTGCACATTTCTCATTGTTTCTAGGAATGTCGTGACTCACAGAAGATGCCACGGAGCATCAATACAGGCATGAATGGAGCGGAGAAAAGATTGATGGTGCGAGCGTTGTCCTAAACTTACTTCGCCCTAAACTTGCTCCTCCTCATACCCATCTCCCCAGATTCAAACGGATGAAAGAGTTGAAAGAAATATGAATTAAGCATTTCATTTCTTCCAAGGCAATCTGATCTTCGCAGCTTCTCTGAATTCGTGTCCTTGTCAGTTCTTCCCTTTGCGTCTCACATGATGCCCAACTATGGATTCAGGAAGGTCAGACACCTCCAGGTTTGTCGTGAAAACATAAAAACTAGATTTGTGTAATCCTGGATGGCTTTTAACACTGGAAGGTGAATTTGAATTGCTTGTGGCCACAATTTCATTACATGGCAGCGGTAATGTACTTCCAAGTAAAGTTGGATTATTTCTCGTCACCATTTTATTGCAAAACAGAGCTGTACATATGCATTGAAAAGTAAATATAAATTGCTTCTACTCGCCGTTCCATTAAACAGAAATGGTGTATGTACTACCTTGCAAAAACCCCATGAGAGGTACAGAGCAGCATGTTGGTTGACCTGTTGTTTTAAAAGTGCATGTTGGTTCACAACTGTTTGAACGGTGACAGAATGGCGGATATGTCTCCTTCCTTGTCTCTCTAGAGGCTATGTTTGGTTTTTGGATAGACTGGAGATAAAGTGAGAATATCACAAGATCAAAAGCCTGTGTTGGGCATGACAAATTTTTTGGCACATCTTACAGAGAAGCAATCCAAACAATACAAGTCCACATGGAATGGGCATTATTTGATGGGGACAATACCTCTCAAAACCCCTTGCAGTCCCCAGATCTCTGGCTGCATCCGCACCAGAGGATAGAGGACCACGTAAGAGGACCACTTGCCCTTGCTAACCAGTGCAGCAAGTACATGCAAATTGATGACCCTTGTCGCAGTTGTTATGTGATAGACGTGCACACTAATAAGAACAGACTTCACCAGCTGCCATCAAAGCTTTAAAATGCCCAACAAAATGCCATACTTAACAAGTCTACAAGCAAGAGTAACAGTTCAGTAGAGATGCCACTTTGTTGATTAACGGAAGATGCGGAGCAAACATCAATAATAAGATCGAGCATTGCAGCCACTATGTTGATTAACCCTCTTTTCTTCTCTTTTTAAATAGAAACCAGCATAATTTCATTCAAAATTGGAAGCCATACAAGCCAAAAGAAGAGGCACCCGCTCACAGATGAGGCGCTGAACATTCTGACAAGAATACACATGCAATTAATGAGGATGGCGTGAGGTTACACTTCATTCAACTCAATGCAACTGGTGGATGGGATAAGAACAGAAACACAGAAGAGATGGAGCAAGGCAGTTGGTTGGCTGGGAGAAGATATGGATCAAAATAACTCGACGAGGGAATTAATGCAGAGCCACTGATTGAGACCAAAAGAAATTGACCATCTTGAGCTGGTAGTAAGGCACATACACCCACAGAATAATGTGCTTGAATTGAACACAGATGCTGCATAGTAGACCAATTTTGCCTTTTAAGGTTTGCAGATGACCACAAAGCATGGAAGGAGCGCTCGTGGGTTGAGCAAGTAGAGCTCCTCGATGTTTGCATGAAGACCCACTTTACCGGCCAGCGAGTCAAACCCTGTGAGAGCTGCCAATTCTTGGATGTTGTCTACTGGCCGATGAACCCTTCCGGCAATCACTCTGCAGAGAAGCAAAGCCTTTCTTACGGATGGTTGGTCTTCACAAATCTCAACTGACTCAAAGGCTCTTCCACTTGTTGAAGTAGTGAACACCCCAATTCCTCGCCTCAATTCCTTTCCTGTTGAGAACCCATGCCGTATGATGCGGCAGATGCTGCATTTCTCAGATACACAGAGGTTTGAAGAACCAATCATGCCCAGAGGGCAGGCAACTGTAGTGCCATAGAACCTCAGTAATTCATTACCATCCGCAAGGCAGCGTGGATGCTTCTTGGGAAGCTTGCTGGCTTTCAGCTTCACCATTTCCCTATATTCTTCAAATCGTGCAAGGGTCTTCTGCATGTTGTGAACCTTGAGAACTCTTTCTATTCCTCCACAGTTGCTCTCAGACTTCTGCCAGCTTGTTCTACATATTATTTCCACAATCTTTCTTGAAGAGTCACCTTCAACAAGTTCAGTAACTGTATGTCCGAAAAAAAAAAGATGGAAAAAGTGATTTGACATTAATACAAATAAATTAGAAATTTCTACAGATTCATGCAGCAGTACTACATGGAATAGTTATCATACACAATGATAAAACCTTTAAGGAACCTTATGAGCTAGGAAAACAAAGAGGAAATCCATAGACTCTTCTACTCAACTGATTCATTTCCCATACAGATGTAAGATCTGAAATAAGGACCAACAAAGTACATACAGGCAGTTGATTGTGGTTCGAAAGAAATATAATAGATGGATCATTATGTATGAGGTATGGAAATCCTATATTTCTTTGCCATAACATACTAAAATTGAATGCGGGTAAAGGAACTTTTATTAAAGTTGCTTTTAGAAAAGAGATTGCCTGAAAAAAAGAGATGCAGAGAGAAGAAGCATTTCCCAGGAAATTGAACATGAGCATCCCACCTCCCGCCCTCTTTTTTTTTTTTTTTTGATAACAAAGAAATCCCGCCCCGTGTGGCTTTGTGGACTCAAGGATTGGTGTTCGTGAACTCCAAGGTCAGGACTTGGCAGCTCCTACTTTCCGTATACCCGTATTGTCCTTACCCCACTTGACCAGAAAAACCCAGGATTTACACACCTCGAGGATCTCCCGCCCTCTTTCACTCTTTCATCATAGGCAATATACTATTTAGTGTTAATCAAAGGAGAAGAGATAGTGCAAGAAAAATCCAATTGCACTCATTTTAAAGGATTTTTCTATGTGAATTGTAGATGGCCAATGCCGCAGCCGCCCCCTCCCATAACACTCTGGCTGTTTCTTACTGTCTCCAGTAGATCTCCAAACGACATAAATAGAAAGATAACCTGCAGCAATATCTCATTTCAGTTCTTCAGTTAGATTTGAATACATGTTTCATCTACTGCCCAGCAACTTGTCCACAGTATTTCCCTTTGAGAATAAGTGTGCATTAGTGAATATCAGAAATTCTCAGTGTTTAAGCAACACCTCCTATGAAGTCTAGTAAAGTTACCTGAATATTTAATGAACTGAAGTTTAACAAAAATCAATCTGCATGCATGATCATAATGCTTCATGACTACGGAACACCACTAATAGTATTCATGATGGACATTTGACGGGAACTTTGCCTTTTTCATCTCGATTCTAGAGAACACAATTTGGAGTTTTGGGGGGGGGGGGGGGGGGCGTTGGTGTAGGAACTTGTTTACTACTATATGAACAATGATGTCAACTGACACATATTCCAACTTCTGAGATTTCCAATGGCTATATGCAATGGAACTAAACCAAAGTCACAGGAAACAATCAGTTGGCATGCTAATATACAAAGTGCAAAGCAACTGGTTAACGACCAGTATTAATAAAATCCACAACGTTGTCAAGAAGTGTGCATTCCACACTGCGGAGGATTTTAATAATGTCGTCGGCTGAGATAGATTAGAAAGGAACAATGAGAGTTATCTAAGACCTGCCAAATTTAATGGACAATTTTTCCGAAAGCAGAATCCCATTATAATCTTTTTACATCTTAAAGCAGAATCCCATTATAATCTTTTACATCTTAAAGCAGAATCCCATCATAATCTTTTTACATCTTAAAGCAGAATTCTTTTCGATTCTAGAATAGAAAAGACAGACCAAGAACACAAAACTTGACCATGCTAGCGACTAGCGAGGGAAAGCGAGGGGAAACGTGGAACAGGAGACGGCATTTTACCGGCATGTTTGGATAGGTGGTGCGCTTCCATGGCCTCCCGCTTCCCGAACTTCTCTCCGCACCTGTGGCAGCTAACTATGGCGGACAGCCCATCCAAATCGGCCTTCAGGGAGGCTCTAGGAGTTGCTGCAGACACATGGTGGGCTGCACCGCTACCACCCCCAACACCGCCATTGCCGAAGATGGCATCGGAAACAGCAGAACCACCGAAGCCATGGGGCTCTTTGGCGGAGAAGACGCCAGGATGCCTCCTGGAAGGGGTGGTTGTATTGGACCCCCTGAGGGAAGAATTGTGGTGCAGGGCGTAGTGCCCGCCGCCGCCGCCGGGCCCCGGCGTCCCTGGCCGAAGCGTGCCCAAACCCAGAACTCCAACGCTGTCATGGCAGCCCCCGTAGCCCGTAATCTTGAGCTCATACGTGGAGTTGCTGAAGATGACCTCATGGGCTATGGGGTTGACGAAGTCACTGCTCCCAATGGACCTAGGGCTGCAGCTTGCCGGTTTCTCTAGGTGCCTCTTGCTGCCATGGATTACATCCCTGAGGTTGGCTATGGATCTGGAGCAGCCCGACCGCCCCATCTTCCTGGTGAGGATGCTGCTCGGGTGGCCCCGGCTCTTGGGCTCATACACATCTGATGGCTCAGACTTGCAGTGGAGAGACTTCTTCAGGGCAAACCACACTGTTGGCATCTTCTCCTGATTTCTCCTCGCCCCCACACGTTCCCTCCCCCCTCTATCTTCTGAAGAAGCTCTGCTATTGCTTCTTGCCTCAGCACGCAGCCATGGAGGCTCTTGTTTGCGGGCAAAACAGTGTCTTCGACAGCAACTAAACAGGCTTTTCCTCTTTCTATCTTTGTCCTACGCCCGCCTTACAGCAAGAAAGATGCTTCTCTGGTATCCCTCTCCACGCCTAGGACAATGGGAGCTCAAAGCCACCACCTGTGGACGGAGGAGAATGGTCCATGGCGTTACCTGCAGCTTCTACACTCTCTATGGAGACCCGACCGCCATTAAGGAGCTCAAGCACCAGCAAACTCGAGAAGGGTAGCCCCTGGAGGAGCAGGAAGACCCAGCAGCCAGGCTCCTGCAACCTGGGTGGAGATCGACTACGCTGGGGGGGGGGCCTCAACGAGGAAAAACGCATCAAATGGATTTCTTTACTGAAGGGGATTTTGGTGAAACAGAAAGAAGCCAAAAGCTTCGGCTCAGAAACAATTGACAAAGGAGACCCAGTACAAGCGGAACAAGAAGAAGTTAAGGCCTGCAGGCATTATAAAATCTAGGCAAGAGAAAACTACATGGGTACTCAAAAAAGATGGATTCTTTGGCTCTTGGAGGCGAAAGCCGATCAGAAAACCACCACCAAATCATTAACAAATGGAGAAGAAAAAGTGCCCCACAGTTTCAAGCAACAAGTAAGAACAGAGAAGGGAAGAGCGGAACGGCATTTAAGACTTGCGAGAGGGAAAGCACAGATCCTTACAGGGTGGGGGAGGGTCCTCCCGGGGAAACGTCCTCAATGCAAGAGCATAACTGGGCAAAGGACAGGTGCCATTGTCGGCATGCAGATGCTATATAACCCATCCTGCTATCCACGGTGGTGCTGGCGTTGTAAAGATCACAGCTTTTGGCTAATGACCACCTCCCACCGACTCTTAAACGGTGCTCTCGTGCAGTAATTAGAAATTTAGAGAGCAATCGCAGCCGGGAAAGGGGCTGCCGGATGCCATAAAAGTGGGATTTTTTTCATGAGGAGAGTTGCAAGGGCATTAAATGTGAGACAGAAACATGATTTCTTTTTGCACAGACAGTGGGGGATTCCAACGGAACTGCACATGCACGCATCGCAGTCACAAGACGGACGGCAGCGACAGCAGAAAAGCTTGCCCCTTTGACGGTGAAAGACCAGGGTGGGGAGTTAGTGTGTTCGAAGTGCGGTGGGAAGCAAAGGAACGGGGTACTGTGGCATGGGTACCGCAGTACCATCTGTAGCTGACGTCCATTTGGAACTAACGTCCATTTGGAACTATGTAACTTGAGACGTCCATGTTATTACATGTTTTCGGAGAGGGACTTTAGAAAATTTCATATCCGGATTAAAATAAGAAGTTCTTAGACTATTCATGGTAAAAAGTTCAAAACTGTAATTTTCAGCAGACCTTCGCGTTTTGCTTTTCTAGAAGATGGGCCCCTGAGTTCTTTTTTGATAGGCGCCCCCTGAGTTGATAAAACCCAATAAAGGTGCTAAAAGGCACTGAATGTGCATTCATTTGTTGAGTTATGATTTTTAAAAAATTAAGGTGAATTGAAAAAGTACCCTCCTTATGTTATCAATTATATTTATCCATATTAATGTATTGTAGTAACGTAAACACCCATGTAATCTCACTTGATAGACTCTTAACCATAGTTAAAAGTAACTTGAATTTAGTTGAATGACCGCTATGCCCTATACATGTATCCTTATTTTCCCCCGCTAGAGGAGGGGTGAAGGTGCCATGTGCAGTTCCTCTTTATATCAATATAGAGAAGTATTTATTACACTTGTTAATTATATATTTTTTAATTTTTTTATTGACCAATGTATTGATGGTATATTGTGCCCATCTAATATATATAATTGATAAGCACAATAAATATTTCTCATCCTTATATATTAAAATCTTTCCTTAGTCTCTCTGTACAAGGGTGTCATACTTTCTATCTTTTTGTGCAAAAGTAATTACAGAAGGAATATTCTCGGCATATCTTGATGGTCTTAAACAGCAATTAAGCCAATAAGCATTTATGTAACTGTATTATATGCAATGAGATATGCTAAACAGCAATTAAGCCAAGATGAATAAATATATAAGCGAAATATAAGGAGGATATTTTTATAATTAAGTACAAGTGACTTTTAATTTAAATAAATTACACAAAATTTTAACTTTTAGTCAGTATATCCGGCGGCAAATTGCCTTCCCTATTTCTTTCTCTCTTTTTTTCCTCTCTTCTTTCTTCCCCACACTCACCCACACATACACCTCCTTCAACTAGAACTACAATATAGGGCTGACAATAAACTAGAGTCTGATTCCTCATCAATATAAAAATTTAAGTCTAATTTAGACCTGAGTTATATCAGATCAAATTAGATCGGATTCGAAATTTACAAAAAAAATAAATTCCAACTAAAGTCCGATCAGAATACTTAAATAAAAAAATAAATATAATATAATATATTTAATAATATAACATTATAATCTCACTCAGTTAAATAGAGGTTTGATGTTAATTATTAAATTTATTTGAAAAGAGAGTTTTTAATTTGTAAGAAAGTAAAATAACATAATTTTAACTAAGTAAAATTTAAGATTTAAAGAGAGAGAGAGAGAAAAAGAGAATGAATCGGATTGACACATTGAACTGAACTTAAAATCCGAGTTCGACCCGTGAACTAGTCGAACTGAGTTTTTAAACTTAACTACCCATAAATCAAAAAGAGTCATACGACCTAATTCAAAATCAGGTCAGACCCGCGATTCTATTAGATCGACCCAGTTTATTGACAGCTCCAAATATGAGAATCTGATCACAAGATTCTAAACCTAGTTAACTCTGCTTTTTAATTCCTCTGCTTCCGTGAGGTGATGAGACCCTTGGATGCACAACTGCCACCTAGCATTCCTCCTAGCCACCTTACAAGGTCAGGTGTCTAAATCTTTTTTTTTTTTTTGATAACGAGGAAATCCGCCCCGTGTGGCTTTGCGGACTCAAGGATTGGTGTTCGCGAGCTCCAAGTCAGGACTTGACAGCTCCTACTTTCCGTATACCCGTATTGCCCTTACCCCACTTGACCAGAAAAACCCCGGATTTACACACCTCGAGAATTGCATGTAAATCAGGTAAATCCCCCCCCCCAGGAATCGAACTCGGGAGGTGTCTAAATCTTACTTGTCCTAAAAGTCACTTGTGCAACTAGACTAATTAGGTTAGCTAATGATGGTCAAGCTTGTAGTCTTTGTGAAACCCACGACTACCTGTTGCTAAAATCTAAACAAAGTGAATCCTAAACTGAAAGGATAGTTTAGTAGCTTCTGAGTACCTAGAGAACTTATTCACGAACAATTATTCAATAATACGCGAGATTTTTGATTCGACAGAGGATGCGATAGTTTCTCGAGAGTTATCAACACTCGTTGAAGATAAAGACATGATAAAATATCTACCTTCCTAAATAACTTTTTGAATTAACAAGTCAGATAACTAAGGGTTATCAAAAAGGCACTGAGAGTTTTAGATATATTGGCCAATCTCCATTGTGTTGGCAAGTGGTAATTTAAAAGAAAAATTACACATAACCCCCTATTACTTTGCACGTTCTACTTTTACCTATATTCCATATATTGTAAAACAATCCCCCTCTATTAAGGAACATTATTTTAGCTATGCATTCTATTTAGGGATGTTCAAATTTTGGTCTAACTCGAAAAATTGAATCAAATCAACCGATTTGGATCGGTTCAATTTCAAGACTCCCACAATTCAATTCGGTTTCACAATGTGAAATCAAAATGAACCGAATAAATTACATAACAAAGTTTGTAGCATAGTTAGTTAGGGTGCAAACCTCTAAAGGAGGTCGCAAGTTTGAACCTCGCGATCGACTAGAAATCCACAATTTTGTTATTTTTGATTTAAACTGAACGGGGGGGGGGGGGTTAGTTTATTTCAAATTAAGCAAAAACATGGGTGAACTGGGGCGAATCGACCTGTGTTCACTCCTAATTTTGCTATGAGAATTGCTTATTATAAGATACGCTTTGTAACAAAATTGGCATAAATTGTTTGAAAATAATTCCTTTGGTTGAGGATCTAAAAAATCCCCTCTTCTCTCTCTATCTCTTTTTCAATTAATAGAATTACTTTCTAAATAAATCACATCAATTTGATTGTAAGATTAATAAGTATTTCTATTCTACTATTATCTATTGTTTGTAGCTAGGGGTGTACTTATTACTAATAAAATTATTTGAAAATTTTCAAATAAGAGTAGATAGAATATCCAAGACATAAGAAGTGTCATAATATAAACATTGTGGCCTATTTGATTCTCCTTCCAATGGCTTAGATCTAAATATCAATTTGACATCTTTACTAAAAATTATGCCAGTCAAAAGTTAACAATTTGTTCAACACTTTGTATATTCTTAAAATGGACCAAATTTCTAATGAGGCCAACTTAACGGATTTTCGTCTTCTGAACCCAAACGCTAATGGCCTAACTGAATTAGGATACTATAGTTAATAGTCTGATACTTGGGCAATAGGTGTAGTGACCCAACAATCAGGAGCAAGTATAAGTACAAATATGAGAGTTTTAAGGAAGGACATAATTGCAAATTTTTAAAAATTAAAGTTAGAAGACTCAAATAAAGATTTAGAAGAAGACATAAAGATAAGAAAGTCAAATCACTTAACACATAAACAGTAAACTATGGCAATAAACATTTTTAATCTAACTGGGTAACCCTTGGTTGATAGTTTGGCCAACTTAATCTATGGTAAATGTACATTGCACCAAACTACCTTTGAATAGTGCTTTTTCATTATTACCTGATGCGCTGGCTGTTAAGCCATTCCTGACTGACATAAGTTGCTTAAATGGGTGCCTCTATATATGTTACCCATGAGTCTCTCTTCTCCTTTCTCCCTGTGTGCATGTGTGCAACTTTTCTAATATCAAAGGGAGAAAAGGAAGAGATTTTCTAGCTTATGAGATCTGAGTATTTTGAATCAAGGTAGATACCTTTAAACAAGTCAAGTTAAGAAATTATCATGTTCTTTGACTCGTACTACTAGCATTTTTCTAGACGATTGATTATCTTCTTGATAACATGGCTTTGGATGCTATTTTTCATTGAGAGCTTGAATTAAAGTCATGGTTCTCATGTTCTTCCTCAATATAAAACCTTAGATTGTATGTTCTTTATCAACCTATAGTTCAGAGTTTTTCTTTGAAATTCGTTATCAGTTCAAAGTTTTCCTTGAACCCCAATATCATGGTCTATATTAAACTTCTGTCATTGAATCCATCCTTAAAGAAACATGAGAAGAAGTTAGGGTTTTATCTCTAAAATCCCACTGATAGATATCAACCCTTGGTGAACATACATGACAACTATGATAATTAGACTATATTTATTCCTATAGAATTAACTATTTTAGAATTAATTCCATTACTAAAACCAGCAAGGAAATAGCTCCCAAACACAATCCAAAAATTGAGTTTCATACTATCGAGTCATATGTTATATCTAGAAATCGAGTCTCATGTTATCGAATCTTATATATATCTAGAAATCGAGTCTCATACTATTAAGTCTTGGGTTATATTCAAAATCGAGTCTCATTTAGAATCGAATCCCACTAAAATCAAGTGTCAGGCAAAATAGTCTCATGCTAATAAGTTTAGGATCTCATTAAGAATTGACTCTCAATCAATCAACTCCTAGTAAATTGACTCCCAATAAATCGACTCGATCAATAAATTGACTCCTTGTAAATTGACTCCTAGACTCATTCCAAAAAATGAGTCATTTTGGAATCGACTCTCAGTCTCCTGTCAGAATCGATTTTGGCCTATTTTAAGCCATTAAACCTTACAACCTTTATTCTTTCTCATTGATTATTTTAGAATAATTCCTTTTCTTTTTTCTAAGCACACTTAGAACCATCTTTTTGCAATTCTTGTTTAGAACCATCTTTTGCAATTCTTGTACTATATTATCCTTGAAAAGTTACTTGCTATAAATTTTGAACTAATTTTTTGAAATTCTTAGCCATTTAAATACATGAATTGTCAAATGAGTATATTAGGGGTCTTGAACTTCTATTGGAATAATCTGGTCTTGAGAGAAGCATCCGAAAACTCTTATTTAGACATGACATTACTATATGCTTGATTTGAATACTCAAATGACAATTAACTACATGAATGAATGTTTGTTATTTGATCCGACACTCTTAAATATGCTTGATAATGGTCAATTTATTACATGACTCATGTTTACTGGTATCTTATTTCTAAAAGAGAATCATCCTTTGAATGATTATTCTTGGCTTCTTGTCATAATCATCTCCTATAATAAATCATTTAATTTGACTTGGTTTTAGAAAGTAAATCCTATTAGGTATTTTGTGCTCACCCTAGACTTTTGATTATTTTTCAAGTGATCCTTAATCAGGTGACTCTCAAGACTAAGAGCCTTTGGGGTTTGGGTTGAGTGCTAAGAGTCCACATCTTATCTTTTGTTGTCAGCAACTCTAAGTTCTTAGAAAGACCTTTTGTTTAATTGTTATTGGTCTTTTCCCTAATGTGAGGAGAATAAACTCTTGTATATGGCTGGTATAATTTGACATGTAATTGACTTAAGTAATATGAGTTTGATTCAAAGTCTTGTGTAAGAGTGAGCATGTTAAATTATCTTCTTATTACTATTTAGCTTGTGTGGTGTCCCTTCAGTCATGTCTTGGTGTCTGCATTGTCGGGGTGTGACAATAGTAGATTACTATGGAGAATAACAACCTTTGCACACGGTGAACCTCATGCTTGTAGGCAATGTGGGAGATCTTTACTCATCCAAAGTTTATATATTTTATTTATTTGTTTTTTTGGATAATCTAAATAGAGATAGCTTGTCATGCCCGAATGTGAAATATCATAACATGAGCAAATACATGTATATTAATCATGCCAATCAGAGCAAACTAAAGAAACAACATCGGGAATAATACTTAAGTCTTAAATTTATTGATGTCAAATTACTAAGTTCTATTACAACTATAATTTTAGAGACAATACATGTAACATCGCCGAGTATTTAAGTAAATAAAAAAGATATAAACACAATATTACAAGTGAGAAGATAAGGAAACATTAAAACAATAATATTAAGATGAGAATCAACTTTTAGATCTTTAAAATCATAAAATCGATTTTTAGGTAGCAAGAACCGCCAACCCAAAAAAAATAAGTAGAAGGTGGTATGAAAATTAATAAATTAGTTGAAATAACCATTGGCCTCGATCCTTGTGTGTTGGTGCTGAGTTTGATGGCCACATGAAAATCAATTCTCATGACCACTTAAAAACCACTAAAATCGATTCTTAGAACTTACCTTGTCTTGTGTGTTTTTGGATAAGATTAAATCAACAACCCTAGGTCATCTAGAAAATTTAAAGCCTGTCTAGAAATCAAACCAGTAACCCTTCATGTGTTGACTCATCTAATAATAATTAATGCCAAGTCACTTAAAACATAAGTGACGTTTGGTTACTTATTTCTTTAACCCTTGATAAATAAAAACTGCAATCTTGACATCTAGAAATTTATGTTAATTGTAGAATAACTTTACCTCTAGTGCTGAGTTGCCCTCTTAACTTGGTTTTTGTTGAACCGTAGTGGAGTCTATATATTCACCCCCTTATCTTGCCTCCTGTGAGCTTGGTTGCAAGCAAGCAGCATGAGGAGGAAGGTCTGGTTGGAATTTTGCTAAAAAATTAGAAAGAGATTTTCTTAGGATTTTGTTTCTAAATTTCTTGTGCTAAGATAGATACTTCTATGCAAGTCAAGTTATGATATTATCAATTTTTTTAACTTGCACTACTTGTATTACTCATGAAATATTGATATTCTTTTTGATATACATGACTTTTAATATTGTTCTATTGATATTACGAGCATGAAGTCATGTTCATGTGTTTTCATTGAGCTGTAATTCAAAGTTTTTCTTGGACTCTGATATCAAGTCTAATGTTTAATCATGTCCTTGAATTCATAAAATTTCTTGGAGATGTCAAATGATTTCTAAATTTCTGTCTACTTGCATGTTACCCATGTTAGCCAACCATATGAATCTTGTTACTCATTTCAGAGTGATATTGATACTCCATGATATTTCTTGATATGACTGACCTATATTCTTAAATTTTCTTGAATACCCTTGTACTTTATTGAGATATTGTCCAGTATTACCTTGGCTTCCATCACCATGTCTCATTTCTAACTTCTTAATCCATAGAACCTTAATTCAGTCCCGGCTAGAGTTTTCTAGAACTAAATTTTTACTATTAGTAAACTAATAGTATTTTATAAGAATCAGGTTCTAGTTAAAAAATAATAAAATAAAAACCAATTAACTCTCATGTATTCTACGAGAATTAAGTAATATGCTAGAATCAAGTGCCATGCATTTTAAATAAAAATTGGTGTTTAAGTACTCACAAGAATTAAGTCCCATATATGTTATCAGAATTGAGTCTCATACAACAAAAAATTGAGTCTTATGTTAACGAGTCTCATGCAATTGAGTCTCAAGTTATCAAGTCTCCCAAAATCAAGTCTCGGACTCATCTTGAAATCGAGTCTGAACCCCATCTCAAAATCGACTCTCAAAAGTAAAAAATCGACTCCCAAACTCAGCCAAAAATTGACTCCAAGACACACGTTCGAAATTGACTCTCAGACATCTAAAATCGACTCCCTAACTTGTCACCAGAATTGACTCCCTAGTTAAGCAATTGACTCATTGAACCGACCCCCTAGAATTGACTTCCAGAAGGCTTCAAGAATCGGCTCTCATAATAAATTAATTCTTTACCTATAAGAGTTGGCTCAGTACTTCATCAGAATCGACTTCCAATTATCAAAATCAACTCCCTATATAGTCAATCGAAATAATAGCATGGTCGATTGAAAATAGACTATTTAATCGACCGAAGTCTATCTTCTAGTAGCCTTAAGATCACTGAAAACTATTTGGTCAACAGAAAACCAAGAATTGATCGATGGATGATCAAGTCTCAGCCAAACCCGACTGATTGAATTTTTAACCTACTTTTCATTGACTATCCATGGTTATTTCACTTTATTTTGAACATATTTGGGACCATTCTTGCAAGACACATGTTATACCATTCCTTGAAACTATTTACTCTAAACTTTGAACTATTCCTTGAAATTCTTGGCCATTTATAAACATGAATTGTCAATAAGTATGCACAATGAAATTTATTGAACTTATGTCTGTGCAATAATATTCTGATCTGGCTCTGGGAGGAGCACCCTGAATGTTAACTAAAATTTGCAGAGGTTAGTGATCAAATGTTTAGCATGAAACCACTATAAATTAGATTGAATGCTCGATTAACAATTCTACTGATATGACTGTTTGTTATATGGAATGAAATTTCTGAAAATGTTTGTTAAATGGCAAGATTATTGACATGTTCTTGATCTGAAATGTTTGGCATTGACCAGCCTACTACAATATCCATTGGCCAGTCTACTTAAATATTCATTGCTATTGCTCTCTTGAATTTCCTACTTTGAGAATTTTATATCTTACTGATTATTCTTGATTGTAATAATGATCTTTCTTCCTGTCATGATTAATTCATCTAATGATTATATAATTTGGCTTGTCAAAGAGGATAAATTCTACTAGGCATTTTATGCTCATTATGGTTTTCTACTTGTTTTCAGGTAATTTCCAAGACTAGAAACAATTGGGAAAGAAATGAGTGCAGAGATGCTAAACCTGCAAATATGTCATCATGAATACACCAACATCTTCTTTTATTTAATTGTTGCTAGTCTTCTTCCCACTACACAAAGTGTAGACTTTTATATTTAGTCTATAAAAGAGTTAATGTAAACTTTGTTTAAACACTTGTAAGTAAAATTTGTATGTAAAAAGTTTCCCTATTCCACCTAATTGTTCTGCTTTCTCTATCGCACCCCTGTGACTGTGCCTTTGGGAGCGTGACAATACATAGGGCCCATAGTATTACATTGACTTGCAGGAAATAATAAACTCTACTAATATCTTTTTGACTCTACTACATCTTCTAGATAACTTGGATGCTCATTACTATTACCTATCCCCATTGTCATGTATATTCTCAACAGACTCACTTAAAAGACATATGTCTAATTCGAAAAAGTGAGACACTCAGTAGGATTTATATCTCTTGTCCATGCACCTTAAGTGATTAACAATTTAACAGGTTAGAATAAACTAATGACAAGATAGCGGTATAAATAAAAATGATAAATAGTAACAAGATGAGAAGAGATTAGGAACGAGTAGTGAACTATCAAATATGAGAGTGACAACATTAAGAGTTCAGGTGCAAGTAGAACGACAATATGTAACAAGAGTAAGATATAGAATTGGCCATAACACAACATAATACCCACATGGGTAACAAGTATAAGTCAAGTAATAAACATATCAAGTATTTAATCATGAGTTGATTGCCATAGATTAATCAAGAATGCAAGTATATTGGTGAAATGTTACACCATCATTAAACTCCTATGGGGTCAAGTACCTTTGGATGCTCCTTCTAGGACCAGATTAGATCCTATATGCATAGGCATTGGATCGTGTGTTTTATTTAGATAATTTTATTTAATGGCCAAGCGACTTCCAAGGAATATGCTAAGCAATTAAGATAGAAGAGATGCAATGATCATGGATGCCAAGGAAAAGAAGTTTCTAACCTTTTATAGACATTGCAAAAGGATTGTTCATGAAACAGTACGTAAAACACACGAAAGTGACATTTGCCAATATTCACAGGCTACTGACAGTATAGGGTCAAATGCGATCAACCCCACAACTGCAACAAGAACATGATTTGGGTCCAGGGCGCATTTAGGATGAAGATGCGGCTGGGGTCACAGACACATTATGAAGGCTGCTATGAAGGCAGACACATTTTATGATGGTGAACAATTTTGTTACATAGAGGCCAATTGAACATGTTGTAACCATCCAACAGTGTTCTAGGAAAGGTTTCTAGGTGTTTAGGATACAATCGGCTCAACAATCATATGGGAATCTATGGACAGAAAAGACTTATAAATGTCTCAATGAAGTGGTTTCAGTGCAGCAGAAAGAATTTCTGACGGAGAGTCCCATCTTCACCGAGGGGTGTATGCGAGAACTATAGCAGTAGAAGCATGTCACACAAAGCGACATGGTTCATGAAAGCATCGATAAACCATGATACAATTAACATGCATCATTTGACGATAATATTTTAAGCAAAGGTTTACGTGTAAACAAGCAAGACCATATTATCATGAGGAAATAAACATGGCATTTTCATGATGTATAAGCAAGGAGATTTAACTGACAATAATCAGGAGATAACAAGGACATGATCATAGTTTATTTAAGCATGAGAGATTCAAGAAGGTAAGTACATGAGATCAAGCTTGCAAATTTAGAGAGAGTATTCATCTTTTAATTACGAATGTTATCACTATATAATATTTTTAGGGTTTAACATGAATTAAACAACATAATTTACTAGATGCATGACATTGTTTTTATAAAGAATACTTTTATGGATTGACAGTCTAAACGTGCCAAGTTGATCAGGTGTGTTAAACATGTGGTTTGGATTGGTGGCGCATTTAGGCTAAGTGAACACGCCCTATCGAGAAGGAGCTTCTTGAATGCGCTATATCATATTGACACATTTAAGAACACAATAATGATGCCAACCGTGATTCATTGCAATGTAATGTTTTTGGCAATTTTCATTCCTCAATACCAAAAACTTGATATTTGACTGATTAAAAAGAGGGAAAAACACTTGAAAACCCTTTAAAACATGCATCTAACTAGGGTTTGCAGTGCCCTATCGTGCCTGGTAATTTGCACGCCCCGGCACGGTACTGTAAAATCGATCGATCGATTTCTTCTTATTGGTCGACCGATTCTTTTAATAAGCAGCCCAGACACCCAACATATCAAAATCTAAAATCGGTCAACTAATTTCTGTAAGGGTATCTAGACAATCCCATGATGTATTTGATCTTCAAAGAGAGACGAAAATCGAAAAACTTACTTGACATATTCGGTGACCAATCGGTATGATATTGACCGTATTTGTACCGTGCCATAGAGAATGCGGCATGGTCGATCCGTGTGGTACGACCAACCTTGCATCTAACTATACAATAGTGATTAAATGACATAGGTTTAAGGGATTTGCAAGATTTAGATGGATTACATAAACATGCATGTACTATAAAAAACCAAACTTTAATCCACGAAATACTTGTGATATAGTCAATAAAATTTGTGAAAAACAGCGTAGCCTTGATCTAGACATGTAAACGATCCTATAAAGAGAATTAATTAAGTTTTTCCAATAATAACACCTACCTTTGGGTTGGATGAAGAGGTCTAGGGCAAATCAACAAAGAACATATAAGATCAACCCGAGGGTTCCTCTGCGATTCCTCCTTCTAGTTGCCATTCCCCATGTCCAAAGCCTTCCTAGCAATGATTAAGATCCGCCTAAGAGAGATTAAAGAGTCCACATAAAGGGTTAGGGCTTTAGGAGTCCATTTGTGAGTCAAACTTTCATGGTTGTGATTTTAGGTCATTTCCTACCCAAATTAGAGTCTCCCAACTCTAATTAAAATTAGGGTTTTGATGGAAACAAATTTCCCTTATTGGGTTAGGATTTAAACACAAAATTTGGCCCATCAATCTTTATGTTTAAGCTTATTTAGCCCATTCGAGTTGGGTAATTGGGCAATCCAAAATTAATAATATTTTCCTTCTCTTGAGTCATGTTTACGTCTTATCTTGGCCCATTAACACTTTATAAATTCCTAGCTAATCCCTTTCTTATTATTTATTCGTTTGTTCTCTATTTATTTTTTTAAAATTTTATATTTGTTAATTATAAAATAATCCAAATTGTTCCATAACCTATCCCTCTATAGTAACTTAAGCAATCTCACTTTGACAAGTTTTTTCCCCTATTCCTTTTTGTTTGAGGTTATCTATTTGAGAAAGACTTATTGCACTTGAGGAAGTGTAGTAAGTGTAATTCACGTAAGATTGCAGCTCATGTGGCACATTGTTAGACGCCACGTGATTTTTTTTTGAAATTTATAGGGTGTTTGGTTATAATTTTTTATCTTTTTTTTCTCTAAATTTTTTAAAAAAGAGAAGTCAGATACAAAGAAGTGTTTGGTAAGTAAATTTTTTTTTAGGGAAGAATTTCTTCCCTATGTAAATCTCTCTTAAAAAAAAACAAGTCTCACCCTATTTTTTTTAAGAACACTGATTTCTCCTCCTCTCCCCCCCCCCCCTTACTCGGCGAAACCAACCCCCTCCCCCCTGTGCGCCCTCACCCCCCCCCCTCACCGCCGGCCGGAAGCCCCCCCCCTTCCACCCCCTGCGCCCTCACCCCCTCCCCCCCCGCCCTGCAAAGGCCCCCCACCCTCTACGCCCTCACCCCCCCTTCCTGCCGCCCGGACCCTGCGCCTCACCTCCCCCTCCCCGGAACCCGCACCAGCGACCCCCTCCCTGCCGCGCCCTGCACCCTCCCTCCCCCACCCCCAGCCACCCCGCCAGACCCAGCCCCCCGCCGCACCCCCGCCCCGCGACCCTGCTGGGCCCCCAGCCCCCCGCCGTGCCCCTGCCCCGCGACCCCGCTGCGCCCCCAGCCCCCCCGCCCGCCCGTCGCGGCCCCGCTGCTCCCCCAGCCGCGCCCTCGCCCCGCGCCGCTCCCGCTGCTCCCCAGCCCCCCTCCCGCCTCCCCGCCCCTCCCGCTGCTCCCCGCCCCGACGGCCCCAGCGCCCCAAACAGGTAACATAACTTTTAAAATTTGTGATATTTTTTACCAAACAGGTAACATCAAGTTACCATAATTTTAAATTTAAAGTTAAAAATGAATCTAACATAATTTTTTTGATAGAAATAGATTTTTTTTTAAATTGCTCCTAAACACTCTAGTAGCTTTTCTATTTTGGAGCCCAACCCCTCTATTTTAGAGTCCAACTTTTTTATTTTAGAGTCTAACTTTTTATTTTGGAGCCTAAAAAATAGTTTGACTCCAAAATAGAAGGTAATTTAGACTCCAAAATAGAAAGTTAGGCTCCAAAATAAAAAATTGGACTCCAAAATAGAGGGGTTGAGCTCCAAAATAGAAAGACTAAATTAAAAAAAAAACGTGGCGCCCAACTAGACGCCAAATGAGCTGCAATCCTACGTGGATTTCCCTTACTGTACTTTCTTAAGTGCAGTAAGCTTTTCTCTATCTATTTATCCCTTCTCATGGGGAGAGATAAAGTTATCATCTTTTATCTATATATCCAACGTAAAATAACTTTTAACCATGAGTTTATCCCCTCTTATCCCCCTTGTCACCCTTGCCAAACTAATCATATGACATTCTTCTCCTACAATCTCTCTTAGCATCATGATTTAACCAATTTATAAGTTTTGGGGTGCCAAAGATATATAATACACTGAGCTCTTTTTGGTCTAACTAAAATTTAAATTTATTGAATTATCAGATGCATTGGGTTATTACAAGTCCTACTTCAAGAAGCTTTATTTAGGGGTGTCAATAGTTTAGGGTCGGTTTGATAACCCTTAAGACAAGTCTATTGTCTGAAGCGGTCAGACATTATCTTTTTAGACTGTTTGATAAAACGTCTTAACCAACATCTAAAAATATGTCTACTATCTTAAGTTGCCTCTTAAAAAAAAGTGAAGGCAGGGCATTTTTTTTTGTTGAGATCGCAGGGCTCCTCCGCCTCCCCCGGCCTCCTCCGCTGCTCCTCCCTCCTGTTGTGCTGATGCACCTGCACCTCCCCTACTCGCGCTACTGTCGCTCTGTCCTGCTCGCGTTGTTGCTGCTCCGACTCCAGCTTGCCCGCTCGCCAGCTCGCCCGCGGTCGGTTCGCCAGCACGCCGCCTATGCTCGCCGCCTATGCTCGCCGCGTCCGCTTGCGATCGCCCTCTCGGCCCCAGCGTGCTGCCCGCCAGCGGCCAACCTGCTCACCACGCTCGGCCCGCTCGCCCGCTTGCGGCATCCACAGCGCTCGCCTGCTGCTCTTGTTCACAACCGTCCCCGCTGGGCTTGCCCGACGCTCCCGACCGCGCGGCACCTGCGTCGCCCTTTTTCTCCTTTCTCTGTCGAAAAGAGCGCACTACTTGCCGTCACTGCGCGCCATCCGCAGTCGCTCACAGCGGCCGGACCCGCTCCCCTGCACCGCCTCTTCTGCGAACCTTTACTCCTCCCCAATTCCATCTTCGTTGCTCTGCAAACGAGGTCATTTTTGGGTGATATAAAGGCATGTATCGGTTTTAGGAAAAGCTGATCACTTCAAGACAAAAAATGGTAATGGTAGTGCATGTAGCAATTTTACCTTAAGCTTGAAATTTTGTTTATTTGCATACCCCTGTTCTGTTCTATCTATGTCTAAATAATATATAATATATATGGCATGCATATCATGTTATTCGATTAATCACAGAACCACAGTTATGTTGTGTTGATGACAATAGCACCCTGATAAAACAATGTTTGCTTAAAATTTCCTGTTATCTTGCAACAGAACTTTAAGAATTGCATATAGTGAATATTTTCAATATTTGTAGAGATATATTTGCAATATGTAAAATATTAAGTTTTTATATGTAATTAAAAAATATACTATATATAAATACCATATTCCTTTAACTTTAGTAAATATGAAATAAAAACCGCAAATTTAGGGATATTTTTAAGTATGTAGGGGTGTTTATGTAATATATAAAAATTAGGGACTTATATGTAATTATAAAATAGTTTAGTGATGTCTATATAAAATTATGGGAAATAAAAAATAAATGTAGACATATTCTTAAGCATATAATGATATTTATGTGAAATAATATATTAATTCAGATCTCAATTAAATTGGTTATCAAACAACTCTTAATAGAAGTCTAATATATTTTAAGTACTTATTAAATTACAGATTTAGACAATAGATAACAAAGTAGACTTTAGACATTTTAATTAAGTGTTATCAAACGCTACCTAAATCTTGGATTGGCCCAATATTGACTTCGGTGTGGGCAAACTCGATTAGGCCCGGCCTGGAAAAGACTCGGTTAAGCTCCGCTCTACTTGGATTGTTTGAAAACAATGACTAGTTGGTTTATGCATTTAAGCCTATGTATATATATGCACGACGATATATCTAAATTCTTAATCTGTGGAAGATTATATTCATTACTAGTAAAAATATCATTAAATAAAAATATATAATTTGTTTTCTTAATATAACTCGTGAGAGATTTTACTTATACGTTTTCTAAACTTCTTGCCAAAAGCCTTCAAAAGTTTGGCTGGCCTAAAGAACCTTTGGGCTGGCCCAACTCTGTTGACTTTTTATGACTATTTTTCTTCTAAAATGTTCGTTCATTAGCCAATTTATAGGTCCCTTTTTATTTCTTGAAAAGGAATTTTCAGGCTTCAACCCATATAATCTGCATTTTATGGAGTAACCCTTACGTCTTGTTATGTCTTGATAACCATAACTAAACATTTGTTTGGTAACTATGCTTTCGAGATTTTTTGTGAAACTACCCTTCTTATATGTTTATTGTGAAATCATCCCTCTTATTTTCTCACTATTCTTTATAAGCATCTTATATTATAATATAGCGATTTTTACATGTCATATCAAAAACGTAATTATAGTTTGCCTTGATTTGAGATGCTGAGATTTTATGTTGGCGCTCATAAAATTAAGTTTCCTGGTCACAACGCTCTTACAAAAGGAAGATTTTCTCTTTTTGGTCATATTCTACCAAAGAGACAAATAGAGAGAGAGAGAGAGAAAAAGAGATAGAAACGGCTTTGAGAGTGTTTTAAACTTTTTCCAAATTTAGTTAAAGATTGCAAAAGTTGAATGATGACCATGTTATGGGTATTTTGTAAGTACTTCAGTGTAGCAAGGTTAAAATAATAAGAACAATGAGGGGGGGGGGATTTTATATATAAATGCATAAGATGTTTATGTAAAAATCCTATTCCCTTTTGGGTCCTTTCTTACATAAAAAAGGAGATATGTTGGTCGTGAATGGATCTACATGGGAGTTAATAACAAATTAAAATTAAGTAGTTAAACATATGCAAACACAAAATAAGCACACACAAAGACACAAAAGTTTATCTTAATTTGGAGCTAACTAAACTCAGCCTCCTACATCCAATCATCAAGGGACACACCTCCTTGAGTTTTTCACTAATAGCCCCAACCAAGCAAAACTACTTGATGCAGAATCTGCACCCTAATTTTCCTTCTCACAAAGGGAACAAACCCTCGACCACGTCAATCCTTCTCTCAATAGAGGGTCGGAATAACCTCCTAGTGCCGCAACACCCAGGTTTTCCTCACACTAGAGGGCACTACAACTAGGCACATAGACTTGAGCTTCCTTTTTTTTTTATAACGAGGAAATCCCGTCCCGTGTGGCTTTGTGGGCTCAAGGATTGGTGTTCGTGAGCTCCAAGATCAGGACTTGGCAGCTCCTACTTTCCGTATACCCGTATTGCCCTTACCCCACTTGACCGGAAAAACCCCGGATTTACACACCTCGAGGATTGCATGTAAATCAGGTAAATCCCCCCCCTCCAGGAATCGAACTCGGGACCTCTTACTTTTAAGCAAGAGTTCTAACCGATCGACCCAACCGGGGTTCTCAGACTTGAGCTTCCTTCATATGCAATTGCCAAACAAATGTCTTCTTAACAAGACATGTGGTAAAAGTGAAAACTCAACCGTCAAACTTGACTCAAAAAATAATAGAACAAGAAAGAACTTGATGTTGATAGTTGAAACGGCTCAACGCAGTTGATCGCAAGTTGCCGAGCAAAATTCTCCTTGAAGGTTGCATGAAGAATGCACAAAGGAGAAACTCCTGTGGAAGACTAGAATGTTGGAGTGATAACACTATCTTCTCTTTCTCACGAAGGGATGTTGCTCTCTTAGCTGTGTGTTCACTTGCTTTCTTTTATCTATCTCCCTTCTTTTTATCTTCATGACTTATAGTTGTATTTATAGATTCTTGTATTTTCTGACCATTGAAACTTCCTATCTAGATCCTTCTTCTATGTCTGTTAAGCTTGTTCAAATAAATCTTCATGACTGCTGTGACTTGATTAGTCCATTATAATGTTTTGATCCTTAAAACAACTTGATGATTTTCAATGCTTTAAAACTTGATATTCACATCTACCTTGTAGCTTTTTTTATTTGACAAATATAAATTAACATGCAAAAATATTTTCTAACATAGGGCTTTTACACTATAGCCTACGAGGTATGGTCCTGCATGGTTTGATACTGTGCATGGAACCTCTAGTATCATGGGCTTTTCAAATCTTGGTTTGCAGTTTTTGGGTTGGGCCAGGCCCTTTGGAGGGCTTTGGAGTGCTGTATAACCCATGCAGTCGTTGATCCCTGACGTGTCTCTATTTCCAATGCATTTAAAGGCTGGTTGATCCTAGATGATTTCCCCTCTTCTCCCTTGCACCCTCTCCAGTGGAGCTCCCTCTCCCACTCTCTCCTTCGCCATCCGATGGTCAAAGTCGAGTTGGAGATGCAATGATGGCAACGTGGGGCTCTCTTTAGCATGGTGAAGTCATGAACGAGGTTGAATCAGTGAAGAGAAGGCGGCCAACCGTTATGAGGGCCCCTATCAAGTTGGTGTCGACATTTTTAGAGCTAGGGGAGAAGCCTTACTTTCCTAGTCGTGGTTCTCAGTGTTTCTGGCCCTATGGTATAATGTGTACGTGAGATCAAGCTTCGTTTGGTTGTAATGGGGGGATTTTCCATGAAAAGTAAGGTTAGATTTTTGGTGAATCGTGGTTAGCTTAGGGAATGAGGGCTTGTATGAGATGTTTTGGGGTTCTAGGTGCCTTCCCGCACCTCCCTCTCATTTTCCCCATGTTTTCCAACAATGTTTGGGCCAGAATGGCCTTACTTGAAGAGCTCGGGCATTGCCTTAGCCCCGGGCATAGATGAGATGCAGCAGATAAGGGTGATGCATCTAGACTCCCTTCGTCACGATAAGGGTGTTCATCGCATCTATGAGTGCAGTTGAGTTCCCTAATGCGCCTTTCAGCGAGGCTTCTACCTTGGTTTCCGTAAGAGCCTAGTCAATATTTTTAAAGGTCACTTCATTGATACTAGACTATGTACTTATATATAAAACTTCTTTGCCTTCTCGTACGATATATAATCGATTGACTAATGTGTATAAGTGAATCTTAATCAATTGATCGAAGAAATTATAATGTTTTATGAGACTTGGACAATTCTCTATGCCATATATTTATCAATAAATGTTCTATCTTATTATGGAGGCTTTTTCTTGTTTGGGCCGGAACCTGCTGGGCCTACACTTGAGAGGGAAGAAGACGGTCGCCGGTAGCGGACGAAGATCTGCAAAATCAGAACAAGATCAGGGGGGCCCGGTTGAAGAACCGGGGAGAACCCTCCGATGCCAAAGTCAGTAAGGAACGTGAGAGGAAGGGGGTTCTCGTGTGTGAAGCGCAGGGCTTGTGTGAGCAAGGGTGCCTTGGATCATGTCCCGCTGCATAGAGGCTTACTAGTGCCTTTTATAGGCTGGAGTGCTAAGGGAGAGGGACAGAACGTCCCTGATCAATGCCGCAAAGGGCACGCCTGTTAGCGTCCTCCACCGGGGGGGGGGGGGGGGGGGGTTACGCGTTGAGGCGCCCGTTGAGGAGCTGACAGTTAACGCACCACTTGATCGTGGGGCGCGCGTGGCGTAGCCGTTGTAACTGCCGTAAGGTGATGAAGGGCCGCTCGGATTCGTCCTGGGAGGAAGGTACCGAACAGGTAGCCTGCTCGGTAGTCAAGCCCGCTGCTCAACACCTGGTGCCCGGAGGCATGGCTTGCTGCCGGATGCCTGATACAAGAACGTGTTGTCCGTTCCGAAGGGGTTTTCGGTGCAAGCCGAGCAGACCCTGTTCGGAAGGAAGGGCCTTTGTCCGATCAGGCTGTGAGGCGCCCGGAGGCAGCTTTTGGGTCCCGCTGGTGTCCGAATGCAGGAACCGGACTCGGATCCTTGAAGCTACTCTTGAAACGTCGTGGCGCCTTGCGATAGGGCCACATCCGCCTGCCGAACTGGGCTGGGCCATGATGGGCCCAGTGCACGATGGTGGCTAGAAATAGCCACCACACTTGCCCCCCACGCTCTCAAGCGGTTCAGGAACCGGAGTGGTTGGGAGCGGCGGCTTGCCTGGACGTCATCTCTGTTTTAAATGTGGTATCATCCTCAGAGATCCGAACGGCTGCATGGCGTCATGGTTTGGGGGTTTCCCTCGAACACAGAGCTTTTATGATGAGTGCGGGGGTTGTGTCGAGCCACGGACGCCGCACGCTCCAAACAAACGGTCACCAGCGATGCTCCCGAGAAGTGACTTGAAGCGGGGGGGGAGCATCGCTTTTGGCCCGCTTCAAATTTCGTGCCCCCATTTCCTTATAAGGGAAGAGAGGGGCGAAGGCCGGAGCCACGCCTTCGAAATCTTTCAGAGTTTTCGTGCCCCCTTCAAGCTCTCAGTCGTCTTCTTCCTCGCGCCTTCTTCTGTTCGCTGTTCCCTTCCGCAACTTACGACGATGGAAAGCAAGGGGAAGGCGGTTACGGTCGCCGGGGAGAGTGGAGTCACCGTCTCTGCGGCTCGCGGGCCGCGATGCTGCCACTACAGTGGGCTCCGGGAGCGCTTTCGCATCGGCGACAAATACGAGATCATTGACGTGAAGGAAGGAGAATCGTACCTGGTGAACAAACCAGGTTGTCTTCCCCTTTCCGTGGATCATATGGAAGTGGGACTCCGGCTGCCGTTGCCGGAGGTGGCGAAGGCGCTGCTGAACCGGTGGGGAGTTTCCCCAATCCAACTGACGCCAAATACGTGGAGATATATCTGCATCTTCGGCGTCATTTGCAGAATCAAGCAGATCCGAGGCTCGGCGGATGTGTTCCGAGCACATTTTAAGCTTTCTGCTTCGCGGTCGTTGGGGGCGGATGTCTACTACGCCAAGCACCGAACGGACAGAATGCACATACAACTGTCTGGAAAAGTATTCCAACAACAAAGGTTGGATGGTTAGGTTGTTTTTTGTCCGGCGTCGGGACGATGCAGAGTGGGGGTTCCCCACCGTTATCTGATCAGCACAGAAGGACAGCTTCCCCAAGCTGATCCAAGATGAGGCGAGGGCCTCAGATAGCTTGCTCCGGGCCGGCGTGAGGAATGGAGAGGGCTACTTGACAGAGTTCTCGCTTGTTCGGCATGGTCTGAGCAAACCATGGAGTAAGTGCTCGAACTTGTTTTGTTACGCGCTGGTTCAGTAGCTGTGTTCTAACAACTTCCTCCTTTTTGCAGCCGCTGTGGAGTTGGAAGCCGAAAGGGATAAGGAGGCGAACGAGGATTTCACCAAACAGATCCCTGTTATGGCCCACATGGTATATGAGGACGACGACGTCGCTGCTGTTGTCCAGGTCCCCTCGGCTGTGAGGGTTGGTACTGCGGTAACGACCGCATTGGTGGCGCCTTCACCTGCCAGGGGACGCCCAGAAAGCACACGGGTCCCTGAGAAGAGGCCCGAAAAAATTCGTTTGAAGAAGAAGGCCACCATCAAGGTGGTTTTAGCAGGAGCTCGGCCTTCGTTAGAGGAGGGCGAAGGGGCGACTCGGCCTTCCGCTGTTGTGAAGAAGAGGCCAACGTTGGTCGACGAGGGCGCGGAGGACGCAGACCAGCTCCATGCTCGGAAGAAGAAGAGGTTGGTCCGTGCTGCCCATCAACATAGTGAGGAGGGGACCGAAGAGGAGGCCGATGAGGTGCAGTTGCTGCTGCGCAAGAAGCGCAAGGCCACTGGGTCGGCCGAACAGGAAGCACTGCGGATGCCCCCCGTGGTCCGTTCTGAGGTTGCGCAGAGGATGGCAACCGAGCTTGGGCTCGTCGTGGTAAGCGACGGGTCAGAGAGCTCTGCTGAACAACAGAGGGAAGTGTCCGCGCCGTCGGGCCCCAGCGAGGGCCGCGAAGAGGAAGTTGCTCGAACAGCGGCTTCGAGCACCGGAGGCGCCGAACAGGATGCTGCTGGCGACGCTGCAGAGACCTTTCCTCGAAGGGGCGAAGGTAATGAAGAGACCTCTGTTGCGAGGGAGGGTACCTCTCCGCGTCTCGAGGTGCCAGAGAAGGATGTTCCTGAGGAGGCGGCTGCTTCGGCTACGGGGGCCACTCCTACCGGGGAGATGCCGGCCCCACAGAAGGAAGTCATTGAAGTTGCTGTGGCCCCCCACAAAAATGGTTGCGGTAGTGGAGACACCTTCAACCACTTTGGTCTCCACGGAAGTTAGAGAAGCCGCGCAAGGGGCCAAGGAGATGGCCTTGGTGACAGAGGGCCGCGGGGAGGTTGTTAATGCTGCTGCTGAGCCCGCTAGGAAGGCGGAAATCTCCAACGAGCGACCAGACACCGCTGAGGAGGTCGTCGGTTCTGGGGAGGACCGGAGACCTCTCTCCGCAGTACTGAAGGGGAAGTCGTCCGAGCTCCCCTCGCAGGTGATGCTGGAAGCCACGCTGGGTAGGCTTGGGAGCAATGCTTCAAGGGTTCTGCCCCCATGCCCGTCCGCATCCTACCTGGATAGGATGGCGCGGTGTCAAGACCTGAGCCGGAGAAGACCCCCGAGTACTCCAGTGCGGCCTACCGCCTAGGGCACCTCTCCGAACACGACGAAGACGACAACGTGGACGTGGGAGCGTTGGTGGACGGCATCACGAGCTCGATGGTCCTTTTGAAGAAGCTCGCCTTGCGTGCCCAGAATCAAAAGCAGATGTGGGAGGCGGAAACGGCCTTCTGCGACAATCTGGTCACCAAGCACCGAGCTCGCGAGGCCGAACTGCTAAAGGAGGTGAAAAGCCTCCAAGATGCCCTCCAAGCGTCCGAGCTCAACCTGACCATCGCCCGAGCCGAAAAGGAGGCAATCACGAAGGTGTTAGCCGAAGCCAGGGCTCAAGGAGTGGCGGAGTATAAAGAAGGTCCTGACTTCAAAAAGGACCTAGAGCAGTTCGGGGCCCGTTGTTACAAGGTGGGCCTCGAAGCCGGAAAGGAGTTCGGGGAGAGGCTTGCTTGGACAGAGCGTGCCCGAGAAGCTTTCGAGGCTGCTGTAGGGGAGTGCCGGCGTCGTACCCAGGACGCGCGTTTGGACGGAGTGCACTTTGCCCAGTTCCAGTCAAGGCGAATGCCTCCTGCAGACGATGGCGCTGGTACCTCCAAACAGGCCCCTTGAATATCCTTTCCTTTTTGTTTGGCAGCTCGGCCAAAGAGAGCTTTTGTATAAAATCTGAATAGATCTCTCTTTTTTTTTTCAAAAAAAATGGCTTCGCTTTTTCTATCTCCTTCCCTTGTAAGTGTTCTGTCCGAACCTGAATTCGTTGGTCGTTTAGGAGTGTTCACAATTACCGCACAATTCGTTATGAACTGTGGGTGTTTGCGGAACATCTTCATACTAGGAGATGTCGTTACATCCTTGTAAACTAAAGGTATAAGGATGTTTCGGACTTCGTCACTAGCCGGCCAGAAGAACTGGTAGGAGAGAAGTAGGATGCCGAATAAGAGGCTTTTATGAATAGTAAGCCTTCAAATTAGATACATGCCAGGTTCTAGGTATGGCCCCGCCACTAGGAGTAGTTAGCTTGTAAGAGCCTTTACCAAGGACCTGGATGACCTGATAAGGTCCTTCCCACTTGGGGGTGAGTTTTCTGGCTGCTCTTCGGGGATCCGATGTCGAGCAGCGGCGAAGAACAAGGTCACCTTCGAAGAAGCGCTTTTTCCGTACTCGGGAGTTATAATACTGCGCAAGGTGCTGTTGATAGGAAACTAGTCTGATGTTGGCGTCGTTTTGGCGTTCGTCAAGCATGTCTAGGTTTTCCCTGAGCGCGTGATTATTGGCGGCCTCGTCGAAGTGAGTTGTCCGGAGAGTGGGGAGAGCCACTTCCAGAGGTACAACGACCTCTGTATCGTAGGCCAAATGGAAAGGGGTCTCCCCTGTGGCTACCCGAGTAGTTGTTCGGTGACACCACAGCACATTAGGGAGCTTGTCAATCCACGAACTACCAACAGCTTCGACTCTCGTGCGGATCCCATGCAGCAACGTACGGTTGGCGTTTTCGACCAGACCGTTAGCCTGAGGATGTGCCACGGAGGTGAAGTGGTTGTAGATGCCAAGTTCAGTGCACTTTTGCTTGAAGAAGGTGCTATTGAACTGCTTCTCGTTGTCGGAGGTAATCACTCTTGGGATGCCAAACCTGCAGAGGAGGTTCTTCCAAACGAACTTCCACACGGCTTGTTCGGTGATTGTGGTAACGGGTTTTGCTTCGACCCACTTGGTAAAGTAGTCGATGGCCACGAACAAGAACTTCTTCCGACCCTGGGCCTCTGGGAAGGGACCCAGTGTGTGACGGACCGGGGTATTTATGCCCATTAAGGCTCTATATCCAGATCCGCCTCCCGCGAACGGACCGAAGTCTCGCAAGAGATATCTCACACACGTGTCTAGTAAGAGTATAAAAGACAAACCACAAGAATATAAGACACAAGAAAGTACATGTGCTCATATCTGTTCACAAATTTGTACAACTGTCCCATTACATTAATACATGTCCAATTAAAAGAGTACAACTACCTGGGGCATACCCCGAGGGAGCACAAGCTCACACAACACTAACTACTACACAACTGCTGGTGGTACAAGTCTGTCACAACACCGCTGCAAGCCAAACACACGGCAAGCCCTGAAAAGAACTGTAGGGGAGTGAGCCTCAACAAGTCACTGGCTCAGTAGGGGCTACCCAAAACAACACTGTAACCACAGACACCTCAACCCCAATGGGCCTCACTGGCAACAACAATAGCCAAACCATTTCATGCTCACATCATAACAATAAATAACAATTAAACATACTCATGATAATAAACATAAAGTCCTCAAAAGAAAAGTAGGACTACAGGACTAATATAATATCATTAGTCAGCCCAACTACTAAAGTGCCTAAACCACAGTCTCATTGGCACACAGCTACAACAACTAGTTGCCTAAGCTATAAGCCACACAGGCAAGTCACTGCCTAAGCTAGTAAGCTGCAAGCTTCACAGGTAAACTTCAAACACTAGGGTACTAGGACAGCCAACCAAGTGCTAGTCCATTAAACCCCAAACCACACTACATCGGAAACTACACACAAGGTAACGGAACTGGCTACCACGAAGCCAATCCATAACACACTAAAACTATAATTGGAATCATACCCAAGAAGAGTAAAACTCAACAAGTGGAAGGTCTCACACGGCCTCCACAGAGCACAGCTCTACTAAACCACAATGTGTCTAGGCCACAAGCCTCATCGGCAAATTACCCACAAAGGTAACATAATTAATAATCACAAACTAATCCACAATAAATTATAAACAAAGATCTACTTAAAACAGATAAGATACATCAAGTGGTAGGTCAAACCACAAGACCTCCACAACACACAAGAACCTGAAAGGGCTGGTACACAATGTACCACCACAAAACTACAAAGTAACCCACGAAAGGTATAGGTACCTGCTACTCTGGGGTACCACAACACAAACACCCGAACAAAGGTACAAGTAGGTGATAAACACCACACTGAACCACAATAATATTATACCTTTATTTAGGCACAATATTATAAGTAAAACCTCAACCGGCAAGTTACACAAACCACAACTCAGTCACAACTGTGCCAACACCAGGGCAAACCTCAAACTGGTCAAACCTCGACCACGAGTCACAAACTCACGAACCACGACAAGTAGCAAAGCACGAGTCGGAAGGGAACGACGCCACCACACGGGAACGGACTACTGGCTGATCAGGCCAGTATCCAACCCGGACAACACAACACAAGAACAACCTCTCAGCCTCGCAGTCACGGACGAAAGGTCCAACTGCCGCTCCACAAGAAAGAAGTCAAACAACTGTGGAGACCAACCAACACCACACCTGCAGACACACAGCTGCAGGCCCATGCCTGGCACCTCTAGAGTCTTTGGCCGGAGCACTCTAAAGTGAGGCACTGGAAAACAGGACTAGCTGGGGACCAGTGACGTCTACTGGTGTCCGTACCCCCAACTACGAGCGCGCTACAAGCGACAAAAGAACAAACTCTGGGAAGTCGCTGCCCCATTGCCGTCTTTCCCTCAGCTGGACGTACAACTCAAGCACAGAAGTGAGGGTGTCCAGGAAGACGACACAGACCTCAACAGTACAACACAAGTACCGGGACAAAACCCCGAGCACAACAAACACACGTGCCTGGCTCACAAAGAACCTGGGGTACCCGACTAGAGAGGCATTCCGGAATAGGTGCCGGACCACCACACTCGGCTAGCACAAACCACGATACTTACACATATAGCCTTTACTTAAAATTCACAATATACAAGTGTTAGGATTAGCTTAACATTGGTCACCATGTGACCCCAAAGCTATCCTACACCAACACATACCTGAACCACAAACTTGCCTATCATTGGTCACCTCATGACCTCCGTGGCAACACACACCACTTAATACATAAATCAATATAATATTATTCGAAAGACAACAACAAACCAGGGCTAGATCCACACACGACCTTCACTGCCGAAACACCACAAAGTCATGGCTAGGCTCACACAGGAACCTCACTGCCCAGTTACTACGACAAATCATAAGAATTACATTACGACAAAGTGCGTAGTATACACACACCCAAACTACGTAGACAGCACATGTATAATACACCCTGGTTTGTGTACCATACGTCAGTCACATAAACCACATGTCCAACACATGGACAACACACTCACATACTTAAACCACTACGTACATCACACATCATTCACGTAAAACATGCCCATTACATGAGCAGTATGCTCCAAGAGCATAACAAGTGTACTGGCTCACACCGGTCATCGCCATGTACACAGAAACACGCATTATTCATAACCAGAAAAGCCACGTAAACCACACTGCATGGATACATGCACAAGTTGGCGGCAACATCGACTGCCGCTTATAGGAAGTAGACGGCAAGTGATCTAGCCGTCTATATCTTGGCTGATGAGCTTGGCGACAAGCGATGTTGACGCTAAGCTCTTCAACCCCAGTTCCTGCAGAAACCCTAAACTGATTCTACAGGTTTCCCAACCGATTAAACCACGGGAAAACATACTGAAACAGTTCTTTTAACATGCATGAACCTTAAACAACCCAATACAGCATGCTTCGTTCGCTAAATTACTCAAACCACCCATTAACCCCAGACGGTGCAACTTAATCCGAAAATGCATTAACATGCTGATTCAAGTGGTTACGTCATGTTTTAATGTTTCTACTGAGCTAACAGGGTTCATCCCCTACCTCAGAACACGCTCAAACCCTCTGAATTCTCCTGAACCACGCCGAACCCTCCGCGAGCTCCCACGGGAATTGCACCACGCCACGGCGTTTCCTCGCGCAATTCGGCAACGCCACACGTTCCACGATCCTCCAACCACCCTTCAGTACCTGTTGGAAGCTTTAGAAACACGGGGACGCAAAGCTAGGGCAAGGGGAAGAGAGAGACAGGTGGGAAACCTGCTCTCGGGTGACCCTATAACCTGCAGAATTCTCAGGTTGACGTCAACCCCTCTGCCGCCAAAGACAACCGCCACCCTAAACGTCCACATCTAATGCCGCCAAGATCATGCAGTCAACGGCCACATACCTGGACGCCAACAAGTCAACGACCACCCCTGGCCGCCAACTCCTACTCAACACACCACGCGTCTACACCACACTGGCCTTACAACAGCCATCACAACCACAACACACACGATCCAAAAAGGATCCGAAAATAAGCGACGTTACACAGTATATCAATGCCCCACCTAGCGAAAGGGCGAGGCTCAAACAACGTATGAAGTTGCTCGGCCGGTTGCTTAATGAGCTGTCTGAACTTCTGGCATTCCGGGCACCTTATGACAAAAGACATACAGTCCTTTTGCAGAGAGGGCCACCAGAATCCTGCTCGGATGATACTGCGTGCCAGCGTTCTGCCCCCCAAGTGACTTCCGCACAACCCCTCATGAACCTCTTCGGTAGCCGCAAGGGCCTCTTCAGGGCTGAGACACTGTAAGAGGGGTCTTGAAGGGAACCGTCGGTAGAGCTTGCCTTCTATGAGGGTGAATCGCTAAGAATGTAGTCTGATCTTCCGAGCTTCGCCCTGCTCATGGGGAAGCTCGCCTCGAAGCAGATAGGCCAAGAGAGGGTCCATCCAGTTCGGAGCTGGAGGGTCGGACCCAATGGCTGCTACATCCACTTCAGTGCTCGGTGCAACAAGCTCTTCAATGAATACGGAGCGAGAAGGGGCGATGTCACCTGAAGACGCCAGCTTGGCAAGTGCATCGGCTCGCGCATTTTGCTCCCGTGGAACGTGTATGACTTCGAAGTAAGGAGGCCTTCTGCTCGGCTCTTGACCTGTTGAAGGTACTGGGCCATTCGCGGCTCCCTTGCTTCGAACTGTCCGTTCACCTGGCCTGCAACCAATTGGGAGTCACTGAAGGCCCTGAGTTGAAGGGCTCCGAGGTGCCTCACCATTCGGATTCCGGACAGTAGCACTTCGTATTCGGCCACATTGTTGGAGGCCGCAAAGCGAAACCGAAGGAGACGTGATTTAAGTGTGCCTCCCAAGAGGTATTGTCCCCATGCTTGAGGTTTTGTCCTTTAAAAGGGCCCTCTTGGGAGAAGAGGTGAGGCTCTTGCTGATAAGCACACACTTATTCTCACTATCTTTCAATGTGGGACTAAAGAATACCTCTACACAGCCCCCCTAGTGAGGATAAGGGTGTGCAGGTCTCATGAAGATGAGATGCTTGGGTAGGGCGCATAGCCTCTCGTTCTTTTCCACAGACGGCGCCAATGAAGAGACGTGATTTAAGTGTGCCTCCCAAGAGATATTGTCCTCATGCTTGAGGTTTTGTCCTTTAAAATGGCCCTCTTAGGAGAAGAGGTGAGGCTCTTGTTGATAAGCACACACTTGTTCTCACTATCTTTCAATGTGGGACTAAAGAATATCTCTACATAGCCCCCCAGTGAGGATAAGGGTGTGTGGGTCTCATGAAGATGAGACGCTCGGGTAGGACGCATAGCCTCTCGTTCATTCCCACAGACGGCGCCAATGAAGAGACGTGATTTAAGTGTGCCTCCCAAGAGGTATTGTCCCTATGCTTGAGGTTTTGTCCTTTAAAAGGACCCTCTTGGAAGAAGAGGTGATGCTCTTACTGATAAGCACACACTTGTTCTCACTATCTTTCAATGTGGGACTAAAGAATACCTCTACACAGCCCCCCCAGTGAGGATAAGGATGTGCGGGTCTCATGAAGATGAGACGCTCGAGTAGGGCGCATAGCCTCTCGTTCATTCCCACAGACGGCGCCAATGAAGAGACGTGATTTAAGTGTGCCTCCCAAGAGATATTGTCCCCATGGTTGAGGTTTTGTCCTTTAAAAGGACCCTCTTGGAAGAAGAGGTGAGGCTCATACTGATAAGCACACACTTGTTCTCACTATCTTTCAATGTGGGACTAAAGAATACCTCTACATAGCTCCCCAGTGAGGATAAGGGTGTGCGGGTCTCATGAAGATGAGACGCTCGGGTAGGGCGCATGGCCTCTCGTTCGTTCCCACAGACGGCGCCAAAAGTGTGGAGCTTTTTCTTGTTTGGGCCGGAACCCGCTGGGCCTACACTTGAGAGGGAAGAAGACGGCCGTCGGTAGCGGACGAAGATCTGCAAAACCAGAACAAGATCAGGGGGGCCTGGTTGAAGAACCAGGGAGAACCCACCGATGCCAAAGTCAGTAAGGAACGTGAGAGGAAGGGGATTCTCGTGTGTGAAGCGCATGGCTTGTGTGAGCAAGGGTGCCTTGGATCACGTCCCGCTGCATAGAGGCTTACCAGTGCCTTTTTATAGGCTGCAGTGCTAAGGGAGAGGGACAGAACGTCCCTGATCAATGCCGCAAAGGGCGCGCCTGTTAGCGTCCTCCACTGGGGGGGGGGGGGGGTTACGCGTTGAGGCGCCCGTTGAGGAGCTGGGCAGTTAACGCACCACTTGATCATGGGGCGCGCGTGGCGTAGCCGTTGTAACTACCGTAAGGTGATGAAGGGCCGCTCGGATTCGTCCTGGGAGGAAGGTACCGAACAGGTAGCTTGCTCGGTAGTCAAGCCCGCTGCTCGGCACCTGGTGCCCGGAGTCATGGCTTGCTGCCGGATGCCTGATACAAGGACATGCTGTCCGTTCCGAAGGGGTTTTCGGTGCAAGTCGAGCAGACCCTGTTCGGAAGGAAGGGCCTTTGTCCGTTCAGGCTGTGAGGCGCCCGGAGGCGGCTTTTGGGTCCCGCTGGTGTCCGAATGCAGGAATCGGACTCGGATCCTTGAAGCTACTCTTGAAACGTCGTGGCGCCTTGCGATAGGGCCACGTCCGCCTGCCGAACTGGGCCGGGCCATGATGGGCCCAGTGCACGATGGTGGCTAGAAATAGCCACCACACTTATGGATTTAGAGAGAAACCAAAAACTCACATAGACATAATTTATACTCGAAAAAAAACATAGGCGATTTAACACATAGAAGTGTCATAACTTAATCAATATTATTGAATGTGTCTAAGGATTTAGAATTCTCAGTGCCACCAAAGATTGATTGTTCACATTTTTGTGAACTTAATTGATTATCATACTACTTATAGTATGGACTTGAGAGAAGTTAATTCAAGATTTAATCGTCCCTTGATGACTTTATGGCCTAGAATAAATCTAGAGATCAAAACATGAATAATTAACCGAATCTCAGAAATCGGTTAGAGACTATATGAAACTTTGAATGTGAATAGGCAATCATCACGGCTATATATTTAACGTTATCAAACATTTTCATCACATATATACATGAAATACAATCTCTATTCACATACCTTAATTTTTTAGAATGATATATTTTGACTTAATAAAAGCGATATTTATACGTGCATATGAAATACAATCTCTATTCAAGTACCTTAATTTTTTAAAATGATATATTTGACTTAGTAAAAGTGACATTTATGCATGCATAGTTTAATCAATCAATCATTTCGAATATGAGTGTTTTATTGATCACACAAAATTAAGTATTGTAGGGATATTACTACAACGTAAATTGCAATAATATACTTTCTAAAAGATAATTTAAATATATCTAAAATAGATTTTAGCATATTAAAATGAAACAATAATTAGATCAGTTAGTGCCAAAATAAAAAATAAAAAATGCACATATCTAAAATGTATATTAATTTTCATTTCATTTCTATTCTAACTAGGTTGGAGGATCAAAATGATGTTGTAAGTATAATAGCGAGTGAAAATTTAAAAGTACATAGGGCTCTCTCTCTCTCTCGCTAGACGGGTCTAGAGAGAGAAGCTCTAGGGTTTCAATCAAGCACTCGACTATCTACTTCGTTTGTGGTGGTCTCTCGTCGTCAGACTTGATGACTTTGTTGAGTGCGTCTTCCAAGTTTTCTATCTGTTGCACATATGAGATGCAACCGCTCTCCTTCAAGTGGATGTTCGTTCGAGCTTACTGTTTTCTTCACTTTGGCTTCTATTTTGTCTATTTGATCTTGTCATTTGCATCTAATTAGGAGAGGATGTGTTGGTAGGTAGGTGTTCTCCCTTTTGTCTCCCTAGTTATTTTATTTTCTAATGCATGTAGACCGAGTTAAGGATGCTAGTATGGCTGCTCAGCTGCCACCATTCTTGCCTGTGTGCAGGGGATGAACAGATGTACCATATGTTCTAGTTTCTTTATCTCTCTTGTCCTTTTCTAGTTAATATTATATAAATATTAGTTCACTGGTAAAAAAAAAGTGGTTGTGCCTTTTTTGATATTTTGTATTAAAGGAAATAACATCTTATATTGTGCAAAATTTGATATTAAAAGATTTTATTTGTGCACCTTTTGTTGATATTACGAACAGTCAGCACTCTGCCGCTTACAAATGTGGAGATTAGAAGGGGTATCTCTTTTAGGCAGTGCTTGGAATGGCGATGGCGGAAGTCGAAATCGACAAAAGTCGATTTCAAGGGTTTGGTGTACGGGTGACGAAATTTTCAACTTGTCGCCCGTGTCGTGCCCTACCATTGCGGCTGGGCTGTTAAAAAAAAAAACACAGACGTCGCTCACTTTCGCGCCACATCCACGCCTACGGAGTTTTCGCAGGGGATTTCGCAAAAGCGGCACCCGAGTCGCTTCCGCAAAAAGCAACTGCCGCGTTTCCTTCTATCTATCTCTCTCTTCTCTCAAAATCACCCCATACACAAAAGCCGAGGACACCTTGTAACATTTGGTACCGATTGTGAAGTTGTCAGAGATTTTGTACCTCAAAATCTCCTCAACTCCGTTTCCAAACGCTGTCTTAGATATTTCAGAGATTTTATACGTAAAAAGTACCCTCGACGGAATTTCCAAACTTTTTTTTAATCGATTTCGCAAATAAGAATTTCCTCCTCGTGGGCTCTGATCGGACTTCAAACGGACCACCCCCCTCCTCCTCTCTTTGGTAAAGTGGATCCGAGATTCTAATTGGGCCCCCTCGACCAGCAGCAGCAGCGGCAGGCAGCCTTTTGAGTGATCCCTTTTCTTTTATCGAATCGAATCCCAAATTTTTGGGAAAAGCCCTAAAAGCCCCAGAGAGCAGCTTCTTCCTTGCTCGGTTTCGTCTTCGCTCCCCGACCCTCCGCAGACCGCAGAGCCACCGTGATGCCCCCCGCGAAGCGGCCGCCCGCCCCTTCCTCCTCCGCGTCCTCCGGCTCGGAGGAAGAGGAGCAGAAGCAGAAGGTAGAGGAGGAGGAGGAGGAGGAGGAGGAGGAGGAAGACTCGGACGACTCCGACTCCTCTCCCAAGGCCGCTGCCAAGCACATTACGTCCAAGCCGAAAGAAGCTGGTGCCCCTGCTACGAAGACTCCCGGGAGCAACTCCGACTCCGAGTCTGAGTCGTCGGAGTCTGACGACGCCAAGCCGCCGCCTCCCCGCCGCACATCCCGAGGAGTCGACCCTTCTATCAAGCCAATCAGCTCCAAGCCGATGGACGCTACTCCCAAATCTAAGAAGAGTTCTTCTCAGCAGGCCACAGAGAAGAGAAAGAGGAAAGAACCAGAAGCTGCTGAGGAGGAAGAAGCCACCGAGAATGGGATGTTGGAGAAGAAACCTTTCCAGAGGGTGTGGACTGAGGAGGATGAGATCGCTGTTCTAAAGGGTATGATCCAATCCAGGGAACGTGGTGAGGAGCCGGAAGCCGGCCTTGACCATTTCCTTAAATTCATCCGTAAATCGCTGCATTCCGAGTTCAGTAAGACCCAGTTGTCTGACAAGATTCGGCGTCTCAAGAAAAAGTATGAAACAAACACGCACCGGAGCAAGAAAGGGGTCGAACCGTCCTTGTTCAAACCTCATGATCAAACTTTATTTGAGCTATCCAAGAAGGTCTGGGGAAGGGATGCCAACCGTGACTACGGGAATGACGATATGGAAATTGAAAATGCAAAGGAGGAACGGGGGAAGGCAACCCGGAAGGGCATGCCAACTTCTGCTGTAACTTCACCGAGGAAAGATGGGGGTGACTCTGCGGTCATAAGAGGTTCTTCGTTGGCGGATGGAAATAATGGGGAGGGAAAAGGGGGAGTCTCATACCCGAAACTCAAAGAGGCAGTGACCCTTCTGGAGAGTGAGAATGCAGGGCGTTTGTTTGCGGGATCGCTGTCTGAAGTATTGGAATTGGTTGAACCTGAAAGGGCTAAGGCTTTGGAGGAAAAATGGCGTGGGCATTTTGTGGCTGGGTTAAAATACATTTGGGAGAGGTCGGAATTAAAGGAAGAGTTGCTGAAGACGCTCTTTGAAGCTGTCAAGAATGCCTAAGCTGACATAGTATCTAGTTTTCTAGAAGGTGACCTAATATCTTGTGGATGCTTTTGTTCTCAGTTCTTAGTGAAGTGGAGGTCTTATGGTCTGACAATGTTACTTTTCTGTTTTCCTAGTTACTTTTTGTCTAAAATGATTCCCAAAAGCTGTCAGTACTATTTGTTTCAGTGTGGATATGCTCAACTTCACTGATTCTGCTTATGCACCTTACTCCTAGTTATGGTCTTTTTGATATACCTTTGTTGTTATCTGTGCTACTTCTATTATGATTTGATCAGAATCTGCAAAACTTGAGGCGTACACTAATAGGACAAGATACAAAAAAGATGAGTCGGTGAAGTGGAAACTGAATCAAAAGCTAAAAATCTGAAGTGTCATTGTCACTTAAATAAAAATATCATATTTTGTTTCTCTTTATGAATTTTTGCAGGGAGGAGTTCACTGTAAGAAGTGGAAGCTTTGTGGCTTTGGATGAGCATATACCTGTTATGTATATAAAGTGGTGAAAGGAGATTCTACTACAACTGTAAATATTTTTTATCCTATACATCTACTTTGACAAGCGTGATGATTGCTATAGATATTTGCTTTTGTTTTGTTTTTTCTGTAAATAGGATTCTAGTAAGAGCAGTACCTATGGCAATTTATTCAATTCATTGAAGTGGCAAACGTCTAGAAACAATACTTAAAACTGATCAGAGTTACATCTAATAGAAGGAAAACTATAGCAATGTGAAATTTTACATCCTTGCATGCTTTCAAATGACTTATCCAGACATGAAACATCTGTTAGTTTAGTCTGTTATAGAAGCTTTAGCTGGTGCATCTGCCAAAAATTCTTCATGATAAATTTGCATTATGAAACATTTTAATTGATCAATATGTGACATGACTTCTTCTCCACCCTATGAGGCCATCCAAGGAGGATCACAGTGAGCATTGAGAAGACTAGTGCAGTCATGATGCCTAATCCACTGCCAACATAAAAAGCATAGACAATGCCACTCATCTGCAACCAGCACTGCGAACATTACCGCCTCCTTCCATAATATGCAGATTACATCTAAGGGATCCATAGTAATTCAGTTTGGATTTACCTGTTGAAGATTTATTTCATTGTACTAACTTTGAGTTCACGTCTTTCTGATTGCAGACAACATCAACCAAAGTGTATGCTGAGAGATTTGTTGATGATCAGGCTGAGCAGCCTTTCTTGCTTTTCAAAGATGTCAAACTGTGAAGAAGAGGGTGCAGCAAATAACAAACCATAATCTAAAATCCTACATTTTGCTAAACTTCATCTCAGTAAGCTGATTACGGCTCACATGAACCTTGAAAATATCACTAAGGTGTGCTGCCACATAGTGTTGGCAAGTTTATAATAGGAAATAAGGAGAATATTATGTCTGAGGCAGCAAAACCATAGTTGCCACGATGGGAAATGAGAGTAGAAAGCAAAGAGTGAAGCAAAAATCGAGAAATGCTTCTTCTTATACATTTTGGATGACAACTAAGGTGAAACAGAAAATGAATGTGAGAAAAAAGAAGAGTTTCATGTATTTTAAGGCGTAGAAGGGTTTCCCTTTAATATGACAAAAGCATTCAGAAGATAATATACAGCCCAGATTCATGATCTCTGAGATGATGTGGTTATGTTGAAGAATTAGATTTTGCATAAAGAAAAAGATGTAAAGGATTGGATTAATTCTATAATAGATGAAATGGGAATTGGATTTATCTAATATTGAGGATTGACTTTAAAAAAGAATTTTCATGAGGTGATAGCATAGTTGTCAAGGCGGATGCCTAGGCGTCGCTTAGGCCCTGCTTAAGCACTAAGGCGCTTCCTTAGCCGCTTAAAAACACCCCGCTTTTTTAAGAGTAAAAAAGGCGCCCCAAGGTGACCAAGGCGCACGCCAGGTATGCTTGGGCGCCTAGACCCGTTAGGGGTCCACAATATCCTGCTTAGACAACGGATCCAAGTCGATTTTCAGGTATCTAATCCAGCCCGTGGTGACCTCGTCGGGGGTTGAGTCCAGCCCGATAGTATTTGTAGTTTCATTTACTTAAGATATTACATGTAAATAAGAAAGTACCCCCCATTTGAATCTAATAAAAATATGAAAAAAATCATATCTCTTATCAATAAAAAGTCAACTCTTTCATGTAAGAAGAAAATCGTAATTTTGATGATTCTATCAAAATAGCGTCTTTCTAATCCCTCATAATTTGCCTTAACTAAAAATTTCATAATTCAAATAAACCACATGAATATTAAAAATTTAAAGTCCGGTGAAAAGAGTCAAACGTATATGTGATTTTTCCAAGGGATCCTGGTGGGGACATCCGAGCCTGGGATCGGGCCAACCAGGTCCAAGTTTACCCAGACGGAGGCGACGAGCAGCGACGACGGCGTCCATTTGGCTTGGCGACTTGCTTTCAGGCCACTAGCATGTTTATTTTATGAGTTTGGACATTTAGTTGATGTAATAAGGACCATATGAGGCCCATTGGAGCTCTATCTATTTTCTGTATATTTTTGGGTCCGAATTTGGACCTATTTTTAAGTTTGAGGGTATTTCAGTCTTTGGGTGTATTAGTGAGGACCATTAGGATTTTCTCACTATAAATAATGTGTAAAATGCTGTTTGAGGAATTAATGAAGATTTGAATAGCCTTGTTTGGTGCGCAGCCGTTTGTCTCTCTTCAACGGGGTGGACTCCCAGGGTGGAAGCCCAACCTCGGTCTCCTCTTTCCTCCTCCACGCCTCACCCCTCCCTGTTTTTTGGTTTCTTCTCCCTCCACGTCCACTGTGCCGCATCAGTTTGGTGTCATAGCAAAACTTCGATCCCACCGTCGACGTTCACCGTTGTGTTGTCGTCCGTTGCTATCGTTTTTCCCGTCCAAAGTTGCAAAGAAGCCCACGCCACCCTGCCATCGCACGCGCTTCTTCGCCGCACAGAACCGCGTCGCCCCTGTGCACAGGCGATCCCCTGTCCGCGGCCGGTCGAACCCACGCGCCTTCCGCCCTCGACCGGAGGGGCTGTCCCACCTCTGTCCGCAGCCGGCAGTACCCGAGCGCCACCCCCGCACTTGTCGCCCCTGCGCTTAGGCGGAGCCAGGCCGGCGGCGACCCGAGGGGCCGTCCACGCGTGCCCTCACGCGCGACGGCCCGACTCTCCCGCCCCGCGCCCCCACCCACGCGTACCGTGCTCGTCCTCGCGTCCCTCTTCCGGTCGCCCACCAGCACCCCGGCGCCTGCACCAGCCCCGTGACCCTCCCGCCCAGCGCCTGCGTCAAACTTGCCCTCGCTCCGCTTGCCTCCGTGACAGCCCCTGTCTGCACCGGCCTTCGCGAACGCGACAGCACCCAGCGCCAACTGCGCGCGTGCGCCGGCACCCCCATCTACACCGCCCTGCGCCGACACCTTCTCCTGCGCCTGCGTCCGCGTCGGCCAGCCCTTCCCCCACCCCTGCTCTTTCTCCTCCCTCTGATAACCTCTCTCTACCCTTCCCCTTGCTTGATTCTTCCCGTTGAAGGCCCTGGAGAGAAAGAGAGAGGATTGGGAGAAGGAGAAGGGGAAGACAGGGCCGCCCTCCATTGGAGCCGCCGCCGACGTCCACCGGCGCCGCCGCCATGTCAGTCGACCGTCGCCGGAGCTGCCGTCCGTCATCGCCAGCCCCGCCACCCGCCTTGGCCCTGCCGTCGCCTTCTTCCCCTATCTTGCTCTCCCTATACGAGGGTTAGGGAAAAAGAGGTGGAAGGAGGAAGAGGAAGGGCCCGAGCCCTTTAAAAGCAATCAACAAACCCGATTTGACCCAATTTTGGCCGAATCTAGTCTGCTACAATGCACAGCGGTGCACTAAGTCTGTTATTGCACCGCCAATGTAGGGGATTCATTTGTGCTCTGATTTCCACTCCGTTTGCGTCATCACCTGCTCAGCTGCATACAACGTGCTCTAGCTACGCGGCAACCCCACAGAGTTTCGCTCTGCCACCGAGGCTTGCACAATCCATTTATCGACCGGTCTGCAAGTCTTGCTGTGTTTTGGGATGATGGATTGTGGATTGTCTGAAGCACTTACCAACTTTAGGCACGAATTGGATCAAGGTTTCGTGAGAATAAATAATCTTATTCAACGCTTATGTGACGAGTTGGCCAAACAAGAGGAGATTGTCTATGAGGCTGGCTCCTCGATTATTAAGGAGTCTGAAAACCTACTAGTTGAAGTATCTTATGAAGCAGATGAATCATTGATAGATGAGTATTATACACAACTTGAGTCTGAGATGTTTAGAGCAGATGATTTCATTAAGGGGAATGAGATGACAATGGAAGAAATAATTGGAGTTGTGGTCGAACAGCCAAAGGATATGCGGGATATCATCAATTTGGATGACTTTGATCACATATGGAGTGAAACTAAGGCACATTTTTCACCTCTAGATGTGTTTCTTTGCTTGATGGACCTACATGTGTTCGAGATGTGTTTTGTGTTTGCTCCTTACCTCATCTCCTTATGGATATTGCCATATTTCAAAACTCGAGGACAAGTTTTCTCGAATCAGGGGAGAATTGGTGGGGACATCCGAGCCTGGGATTGGGCCAACCAGGTCCAAGTTTACCTAGAGACGCAGGCGACGAGCAGCGACAATGGCGTCCATTTGGCTTGGTGACTTGCTTCTAGGCCACTAGCATGTTTATTTTATGAGTTTGGACATTTAGTTGATGTAATAAGTCCCATATGAGGCGGAGCTCTTTCTATTTTATGTGTATTTTTGGGTCCGAATTTGGACCTATTTTTAGGTTTGAGGGTATTTCAATCTTTGGGTGTATTAGTGAGGACCATTAGGGTTTCCTCACTATAAATAATGTGTGAAATGCTGTTTGAGGAATTAATGAAGATTTGAATAGCCTTGTTTGGTGCGCAGCCGTTTGTCTCTCTTCAGCGGGGTGGACTCCCCAGGGTGGAAGCCCAACCTCGGTCACCTCCTTCCTCCTCCACGCCTCACCCCTCCTTGTTTTCTGGTTTCTTCTCCCTCCACGTCCACTGTGCCGCATCAGATCCACTCTCCTACTGACAACACTTAGTATGCCTGAGACATCTCAAGATTTGGTCAAACCTAAACTATCATCACCCAAACTCATGAGAATTGTCATTTTCTAGTTTCTTTTCAATTTTTAGACATATTGTGGGATTATGTAATGGACTCATTTAATTTTTACTTGTTTTAAGTGTGTTAAGATATTGCACTTGCTATTTTTATTTAACATATTTACATGTATGTATATTAACTGGTTTGTCTTAAAAATTGGAAATTAGTTTTCTGATGATAGGATGATATTTGCACTTCTTGTTCTTATTTAGTGTGCTTATTTATTTGAAGATGTCAATTAAGATTTTTTATGACTTTATGATATATAAAGTGAGTTTGTTTACTTGTAATTTAATTTTTGTTGCTTTCATATAATTTTGACATTTTTGTTGTGACATTTTATTTTTTTGCAAGTTTTTTTTATACATAGCTATTATCTATATTTCTCAAATTTATGTATTATTGTAATAATATATTTGCCATATTATGATATGTCAATGTCTTTATGTTTGTCATATTATGATATTTTTTATTGAATTTTCATCATCATATACATTTTTGGAGACATAAATATCATATAAGAGGGACACTTGAAAATAACTCATACTTGGTTCCATCCTAAATGCCTAGCCCTAGGCACCACTTAGGCGGGCGCCTAAGCGCTTAGGCGATCCGAGACCCCAACTACGCCTTGACGCCTTGACAAATATGGGTGATAAGGTCCTTAAAAGCCTCTCATTCTGCTGTGAATAAAAAATAGACAGATTCTGAAGCATGTCAGAAATGGACTGAGGAATTGAGAATGTGCCAGGATCCATTATATTGTAAAGCTTCACAAATCATTATATTAACTCTGAGTTGAATTGGATTCATCCTCTGCAAGCAGATTAAATCAAGGAAGGTAGAGTCAGCTCAGGCTCAGATCTGCAGCCCAAAATCAGACCTGGATTGGGCGGATCTGCTGATCTGAGCTGGATCTGCTGGATCCATCATGGATCACTGTTTATATACTAGAGGGTGTATAATGTACTCACATCAATATATATGGGTATTTCACATAATTTTACAATCTCCCCCACCTACTTGCTGGTGAAGGCAACAACAGAAGCAGGGTGATGGAGGTGGCAAATTATAGTGACGGGCACTTTTGCAAGTATTGTAATATAGTGAGGTTATAAAAATAATGTGGAGATGCGAGGACAATTCCACAAATAGACCTACGAGGGTAATTTTTACAAAAGTCCTCTTTTTAGTTCTACAACTTTCCTGCATTGTGATGAGCTGGGGAATGGGAAATGGACCTGAAAATTGCAGTATTTTCAAAATAATGACATTTATATGCATCTGCAGAGATGATTTCATAAAATATGGTCTAAGTAATTTTGGCCTAGAGGGAATTGTGAAAATCAATCAAACTTTCTTCTCTATTAAAACATTCGCATATAATCTGCCATGCCAGCCAATTATGTGTAATGCACTCTTAGTGGAACCCCAAAGAAAGAACACCAAAGTCTTCCAAGCCTTGTCAAGATGAATGTTAGTGGTGAATTGTAGAATAAATAGGATGAGATCAACACAAGATTGATTTAACTAAAGCAACTTGCTCCCCATTTAAGATAAAGATTCGATTGCCCTTTAAGAATGAGCGAAATAAAAATGATAAATGTCATTGCATATGGTGATTTGGCTACTTCTGATTTAACATTTTGGCTATCAGATGCTTATGTTTCAGAGGAGAAAAAAGGGAAGAGAGAAGGTATATAGATGTAGGAGATGAGATGAAAGGTGGGATTAGAGCTGTGATGTAAGCTGCTGCCTACTCAGAGTTTAATGGACTTAGGCCCTTATTATATAGTTTTTTGTTTTGGGCATTCCTGAGGATCCATACTGAAATTAAAGGATGCAGAACTGGATGGATCAGCTCATATTGGCCGATCTGATTGGATTCTGCCCAAAATGATTTGACCCTAAACCCCAGCCCCAATTCTTCTCGGGTCACTTGGATTGGGGCAGATTGGCTGATCCACACCACCGGGGAATCTGGGATTAAGGGTGGCATCCTTTTGTTCTTGTGAACATCTTTGTTCTCTGTTTACATTTTTTGATTTGGGAAACACCCATACTCCTGATTGACCACAGAAGTGAGAAAGATTTTGATGAGCAAATTGTTATTTTATGTAATTCCACTGTTTCATAGAATTCTTGAGATATTATCTTTGTCTACTTTCTCTTTCTTTTTTTTCCCTCTCCCTTAGCATGCAACAGAAAATGGTGTCTAAGATAGGTTCATGAACATTTATGATTTTTAAAATAATAATTGAATACCCGCAGAACTGAATTCCATAGTTTTGGTTGTCTTTTCACCAGAAAAACATCCAATAGCCTATGTAGTTAGAGGCGAGAGGCGGTTGAGGCAACCATGGAGTCACCTTAGCCTCAAATGCCTAGGGGATTGAGGCGATATATTATTAAATATATGTATAGTTAAAACAAATATATTGTGTCAAATTATTGTATAACTCACTAAATCCAGTCATTCCTATATTTAAATTTTTAACAAACTAAATTGCAAGTGAACAAATTCACACCCATACATATAAATAATCTAAATGGTAATAGAAAATGAACATTACTAAATTGGGCCTCTTTGTGGGCCCATTGTGGGCCAGACAGGGGCAACGAAGGTGGCTGAATCACTGGCGACTGAACACCAAGGTGTCATGGGATTGAGCAAGGGGGCCTGGTTTGCCTGGCCTCAAGGCCTAGGCTACTGCTTCCGTCGCCTTTGATAATATAGTCAATTGATTTTTAAAGTAATAATTGAATACGGCAGAACTGAATTCCATAGCTTTTGTTGTCTTTCACCAGAAAAACATCCAATAGTCTATGTAGTTAGAGGCGGCTGAGGCAACCAAGGGGTCCGCCTTAGCCTCAAATGCCTAGGGGATTGAGGCGATATATTATTAAATATATGTATAGTTAAAACAAATATCTTGTGCCAAATTATTGTATACCTCACTAAATCCAGTCATTCCTATATTTAATTTTTTAACAAACTAAATTGCAAGTGAACAAATTCACACCCATATATATAAATAATCTAAATGGTAATAGAAAATGAACATTACTAAATTGGGTCCTCATTGTGGGTCAGACAGGGGCAACGAAGGCAGCTGAGTCACTGGCGACTGAACACCAAGGTGTCATGGGACTGAGCAAGGTGACCTGGTTTGCCTGGCCTCAAGGCCTAGGCTATTGCCTCCGTCACCTTTGATAATATAGTCAATAACAGTTGTATTTTCGTTAGGCATAGCGTTAGTATGCTCTTTGGTTTTTCATTTAGGCCAGTTAATTATATTTGTTAATATGTCATGTATAAAAAATTCATGACATTATCTTTGTCTACTTCTGTTCTTTCTTTCCTCCCCCCCCACCCCCAAGCAAGCAATAGACAATGGTGTCTAATATAGGTTCATGAACATTTCTGGTTTTTAAAATAATAATTGAATACCCTCAGAACTGAATTCCGTAATTTTGTGGTATTTTTACCAGGACATCCAATTTAGCAGTTGTATTTTCGTTAGTTAGGCATAACCTTAGTATGCGCTTTAGCTCATCATCTAGGCAAGTTAATTGTATTTATTAATATCTCATATATAAATTGTGTTTCTTATTCTTATAGCCAATAGGTAGTCCATACAAAAAGTGTACTATCTCCAGTTCCCAAACATGAATGAAGTTCTATTTTAGTTGGTGTTTCACATAGGCCTTTGCATTCCTTTAGCCATGAATCCAATTCGACAAAGGTAAGCTCCTTTGGTCCGGAGCATTAATAAGAAAAGAGGTGACAATTGCAAGAAAATCTTTATTATTTAGTTATCCCACTCATGCATACAATCAACCATTACTATTATGTTTTTATTGATTTTCTGTTTTCCAACGCCACCTACGACTAGCCATCGGTTGATCCTATCTTGATGGGAGCTAGAGAGATGTCCTGAAGTCATTTTAAGTAGAGATTTACTGGGATGGCTTTTCTACATATATATGCAAAGAAGCTGGGCTTTTGCTATGCAGGGTTTAATCAGTAGAGCCTTTTGATGAATTGATCTGGATGTTTCAAAAGTGTGGGCTACATATACACACTACAATTGAATTTCTTCTATGCTAAATAAGAGCCTTTCATTGTTTAATCTAATAATTGCTAGTCGAAGCCAGGATTTCTTTTCTTGTAATACATACTTGACATTCGGAGAGACTGCACTATTATAAAAATCAGCTGCCTTGGCAACTAGGCATTCAGCCTAGATGACTCATGGCCCCTTCTCACACGTGAGGTTTCCACCTTATCATGTTTCACAAGATGTTCATTGCCGTTAATTAGTTTGTGTGGCCTTCGAAAGTATGGGTTGTATCCACAGGTTTGTAACTCCCACTCTCCTTTGGCACCTCTAAGGTTTTCTTTTCTTTTTCCTTTTTAGTTTTACTCTTCTTCGACATAGCACCACTTGGTTTGTTGGCTCCATATTTAACTCCAGTTCGACACTCTTCCTTCATCATCTGTATGTTCGTTTTTTAGTGCATACAATACTATTCTTCAAAAAAAAAGTTGCAGCAGATTTTTTATGATGCTTTTTATGTAAGTAAATGTGATATCATGTGAATGAAGATAACGGTGCCTCCATAAGACAAACAAAAAGAAGACAGGGATTTTCTATGTCGAATTTGCTATTTAGATATTGAATCAAGGAGCAGGAAGTAACTTGGTAAAGCAGGTGTCTAGAACCCTCTTGTGGAAATTGCTTGGAGGAGACTTGCAATAGCTGACAGAGTTCAGAGATTCAAGCCCAATTCGGATTCACTTTATTTCTCGTGGATACTACCACGAGGATTCAGAACATTTTTTCTTTAAGCGTGGTATTATTCACTCTGTTTGGCTCCAGTTTCTCGGAGCCATAAATGTCAACTTGATGCAAAGAATCAGTTGGAAGAGCAGATGTGAGACTGGAACCCTGTGTAGGAAGAGACGTATCTCTGCTGGATGTGTTTTGCTGCCATGCTGTGGAACATCTGGAGAGAGAAACATAATGGTCTTCGGAGAATGCTTTTAGCATCTTTTCTTAATCATCCAGAATTACATCCACTGTCTACATGATTGGCATTTAAAGGGTTGTATCTACATCATTTGTCAGCTAGGGGTGGGTCTTGTTTGTTTTTTTTTTTTACTCTAATATGATATTTGTTTGGTGGGTAAAAATATACTCTCCCGTTGATGCCCCTTTTTCTTCTCCCCCCCCCCTCCCTGTGATGTAAGGGTTGTCTACACCCTTGGCTTTTTTTAGTTGCTTAATGAAATGTGATCTATTGGCCACCTTCCAAAACAAAGAGTGATATCTATAGTTCAATGGCATTATGGTTTATAGAGGACGTATATAAGTAATTAAAAGACCCCAAAATGTTAAACTGCCTCAGAATTAAGGTGTCTATCTAGACAATAACCCCACTCTATCCCCACTCTATCTAGATACCAAACATAGTCTTAAGGATGTCAATGGACTCGCCCCACCTATGCATATGTAATACATTCGGTGCCTGTTTCTTCTACAGCATTCAGTTCGGGGTTATGTACAAGCTAAGCTATTGTTCGACCTATATCAGCATCCCTGTTGGTCCCAATGTTCTTTGTTCAGTGTTAATTGAAATCTTGGTTTTCTGTGTAGCATATGATAGAGAGTTCCCCACGAGTCGGCCAGAGTCTTGGCTAGGTCGACCTCTCAGAATATTAGATCTGACGTCTTGATGTGGCTCGAACCAGATCCTTTTGTCATTTAGTTCGATGATTTAGGTCGGCTAGGACGACCTCCCTATTCCCCTCGAGTCGACTGTCTTAGCTCGGTCAAAGACGAGGATTATTCGGCTCGGACGTAATTGACCTGGAGCTCGACGCATCTACAGGATTTTCGGAGCATGGCTCATGTAATGGTCGGACCAGTAGCTGACAAGACAATGTCCGAGGATTGTGCGTCCGGTAATTGCGGCCATTAAGACCACAATCTAGACGATCTAACATGCCGGTTATGACCACAATTCGGCGACAATCACGGAGATCCCCTACGAGATTCGCGGGGTCATCCAACTGTTATACGGATATCCTAATCCTATAAAAGAGGTAGACACTCTACAGACATAGGTACATTGTTCTATTTCATAGGCTAGACCATTCTGCTCAGCTAGTGACTGACTAGAGCGTCATAATGTCTCTCCGCTGAGGCCTCTCAATAGATTTTACAAGTCAAGTCGGGAGCTCGGAACACACGTCTCACCTCGACTAAGCAGATCTTGGAATGGTTTCCTCGGCGTGATCGTCTCTGCTCATACTTCGGTCAAGATCACCCTGACGGTCATCTTGACCTGAGCCGACCTCGATTGCACTTGCAGCAACAACATCTTTACCTGGGATTTAGTCACAGGCTTGGAATAGATGGACAAGATTAAGATTGGATTGGGGGGGGGGGGGTCAAAATATGTCTCTGTTTTTCCTATGACTCATTAGAGAGACAAAATTTGAGGTTCCATTCATGGTCTCGTACATTTGCTGACTATCCAAAGCCAAATTTGAGCCCAGGGAAACCAATTGGGGATATGACTGGAATATGACTTGTTCTCACAGAGAACTATTTGAAGTCTACTGGAATGTGACTGTAACTAGAGGTTGAGATGTGTCAATGTGATTTTTTTGGTCCACCTAAACCTTTCTCACATTTGCAATGAAATCTTCATCATTTGGTTGCCTTAATTATTTGCCCAGGTTGACCTGCAATCAGAGGGCTTGGGTTACTGGGTTTGTTTAGCAGGATTTGCGATTGCCAACTTCTAGGTAGGGCTGTTCACGGTTCGGTTCGGTCCGATTTGGACCTCTTTTTTGAAAAATCGAATCGAACCGAACCGAAATTATATTCAAATCGAACCCGTTTTGGTTTGAACTGAAATAGGAAAAAAAAACTATTAAAGGACATCGAACTCACAGCTTCCCCATTGAGAGAAGCATCCCCAACCATTGCACTATTGACCTTTTTAGGATATTATATGTATATTTTCGGTTCATATCCGTTCACCAGCCCTAAATCGAACTGATTGTGAACCCCTCCAAATCGAATTGAACCGGATTAGTTGGTTTGGTTCGATTTTTTAGTTTAGACCGTTTAATGAACACTGCTACTTTTAGGAGGTTTATCTTGAGAAGAGGCGCTTTGGTCACCTGAATTTATAATTTTCTACGCCATTATTTTCCTTCCACTTGCGTCACTACCATTTCATACTTCCATTTGTTTCTACTCGATCTATAATTTTTTGGATTTTAACCATAGAAACTATTATTAGACGAAAGATGCCATTCATTTAAAAACATTGTAGACATGGCATGCTTATTATTTGATATACCCGTCTATTTAACCATGGGTTAGTGGAAATTTCTTGTTTATCTTTCGATTAAACTAATCTGGCACCTAGATCCTATTCCCAAAGTTTTAAAAGAGACAATGAAAATATTTCGTCACAAGTTATTAAATCACTAAGAATAAGAGAACTTCGGAGGAAATACTTGCTTTCTTTGAACATAACTGGGATGACATATCTACAAAGTTTTCCATTTATGAGTGTTATATAACCATATATTTAACCAAATTTAACAATGATAACATATCTATCATTGTTCATGTGACAATAATTTTTTACTTTCCAAACAAATAGTCTATCACGATTGTTGTTTGGAAAATCTACTGACTTGCAGGTTTCCGAAGGAAACTAGCTCCAAAGTGGAAGCTCGTGCCAAGATTTCGAAGACGAACAAGCACCCCAGAACTCTTTTATCTTCTGAAAAGCGTGCTTTTGGGTTTTCCTTGGAAGCCAACCACTGCTCTTACGATTAGAAACCCTTTGGTGAGACAAGGTAACCGATCTTAGACAATTATTGCCCAAATCAAGCTCTTTTCATCAATACTGGTCCTCTTCTCATCAATTTTATTGCTTTTTCCCACGTAAAAAGTCCACCCCCCAAATATCACATCGAATGCTCTTTAAAGTTTACCATCCTCCCACCCTTCAAACCAGTTGATCGAAACAATTTAAAAATTCTGCCAACTAACGGTCTTACCAAACAATGCTATCTCGTAATGTTCGGCATGGGAATTCCCATAAAGAAACGTGAAGCTCTACCCATGACGTAAAACTTATCATGTTCACCAGCTGATGAACTATGATTTCTTCAGGATCTTTCTCGTCTCACACTTGCTACGTAAATCCTAATTTGTTCATCTTTTAAATCTTGCATCGCATATAAACACAACCCTGTGGCTGTGGTCATAATACTACTGTGCGTATGAAAGTTATTTAGACCGGAAGGTGTACACGTGTGCGCACGCAAGCGTGCTCGTCTTGTGCGAAAACATGTCTTGATAGGCCACCCAGCTCAATTGATTTTTTTTTGACACGGCAATTGAAATTTGTTGAATGCTTCGTATTTGGGTTGGATCATATGTGGATAGGTCTAACCACAATACAGTCTGCTCTAACTTGTTGAGATGTGGTCAGTGGGTATGTACGGGTCAGTAACAACAGTATGGGCAAGTCTTACCCAGGTGCGGACGTACGTGGAGGAGTGCGGGGACAAAGCCCACCACGACACGGTACACATCGACGAGGTTTGGGCTAAGTCGGGTGGCTCTGCACAAAGCGGTTGACCGCTCTGCTCAGGGAGGTCGACCGCTCTGAGAAAAGCCATCTACTCGCCGCTCAGGATGCAAGAGGGGTGCTCTGTGAAAAGCGGTCGACTGCCTTTCTCAGAGTGACCGACCGCTTCAGGCGGGTTCAGTTTTGGATGATTTCCTCGTTTTGTTTCCGTGTTTTTAAGGCCATGTTTTGGCCTAGGGTACGATTGTACTGCTCTTCATAGTGGAAAAGGCGGATGTATAGAGGTCGGGTCCGTGGAGTAGGTTTGGCACATCGCCAATCTGAACCACGTAAATCGGTGTGTCTTGTCTCTTCTTCTTCTTCTCTCTATTTCTGCTATGTTTCTGTTTCATCTTGCATATGTTCGATCGAGAGTACGACGGTGAGGCATCAGAGGGCGTTTCCGTACAACAAATTGGTATTAGAGCCAAGGTCGGTGCTCATTCACCTCAAGTTGGTTGAAACATATCAAGGATGAGCGGACTGATGAAAGCCGAGTTTGACAAGTTTGATGATAAGGGGAATTTCAGTCTATGGCAGATGAGGGTGAAGGATTTGCTGGTGCAACATCGGGTCATCAGGGCGTTGACATAACAAAAGTCTGCGAAGATGGATGATGAAGAGTGGGAAGCGCTGGAGCAGATGACGTTCAGCACCATTCGAATGTGTTTGGCAGATTCAGTTCTATACGATGTGATGACGGAGAAGTCGATGAAAGAATTATGGAAAAAGTTCGAAAGTCTCTACATGGCCAAGAACGTTACAAATAAACTTTTATTGAAGACAGAGCTTTACAGTCTTCGGATGATAGAAGGAGGAGATCCGATTCAGCATATGAATCGATTCACTCAAGTGGTAAGTGATCTGTTGCAACTTGTGGTCAAGTTTGATGAGGAAGATAAAGCAATCATGTTATTGTGTTCTCTTCTGTCTTCTTTTGACCATCTCATTACTACATTGATGTATGTTAAATAAACTCTTACTTTTGAGGAAGTCACTGCAGTTCTCAGGTCTAACGAGGCAAGGAGGAAGTATAGCAGCGAGGACTCTCAGGCAGAGGGGTTGATTGCTAAGAAAAAGGGTTGAGGAAGATCAAGAGATAGGAATCAAGGGAAGAACAGATCAAGGTCCAAGTCAAAATCAATGAAGACTGAAAAGACAGAGTGCTATAAGTGCCATCAGAAGAGGCACTTCAAGAGAGATTGTCCATTGTTAAAGAAAAAGGAAGAAGACAAGGTCGGGTCTTCTACAAGTTCTGCTAGCGTGGCAGTGGACATCTCTGATGATGGTGAGCTATTGATAGTCTCATCAGGTAAGGACTCATTCTTGAACACATGGACTATGGATTCCGGATACTCTTTTCACTATTGTCCTCATAGAGAATGGTTTGATACCTACAAGAATTATGAAGGTGGCTCTGTCGTGCTGGGTGATGATCACCCGTGTAAAGTCGTAGGTATCTGGAATATTAGAATTTGGATGCATGATGGTGTGTGATCAGAACACTGGGAGATGTCAGGCACGTTCTTGATTTGAAGAAGAATTTAATCTCTCTTGGTCAATTAGAGAGAACTGGGCATGGACTTTCAGTAGCCCCTGGCAGTGGCATGTTCAAAGTCAGTAAAGGTATTTTGGTTGTGATGAAGGGAAAGCGAATTGAAAACAATTTGTACAAGCTCATAGGGAGTAAAGTTGTGGGCAATGTTGCTGCTACAACTTCATCTGAGACCAACACAGATGATACCGCTCTTCGGCACATGCGACTTGGGCATATGAGTGAGCGGGGTATGATGGAACTGCACAAAAGGAAATTACTGAATGGTGTGAAATTATGCAAGTTAGATTTTTGTAAACACTGCGTGTATGGAAAGCAGTGTAGAGTCAAATTCAAAACTTCAACATACATGAGCAAGGAAGTGCTAGAATATGTGCACACAGATGTATGGGGACCAGTGTCTACACCATCAAAGGCAGGATCTTTATATTTCATAACCTTCATTGATGATTGCTCAAGGAAGGTGTGGGTATACTTCATGACGCACAAATAAGAAGTATTTACAAAGTTCAAGTAGTGGAAAGCCATGGTTGAAAAACAAATAGGGAAACATGTGAAGTGCATTAGGTTTGATAATGGTACTGAATACAAGTCAGCTGAGTTCATTGAATATTGCAAAAATGAAGGAATTATGAGAAATTTCACAACTCCAAGGACCCCACAGTAAAATGGGGTTGCAGAAAGAATGAACAGAACACTGCTTGAAAGGGCAAGATATATGAGGATCCAGGACGATCTTCCTAAAAGTTTTTGGGCTGAAGCTGTAAAAACAACATGTTATTTAGTTAACAGGTCACCTTCTTTAAAGTTGGGAGGGAAGGCTGCTGAAGAGGTGTGGACGAAAAAGGAAATCGATTATTCTAGGTTGAAAATCTTTGGATTCCCAGCATATGTCCACATCCAAGCAAAGCAACGGTCCAAGTTGAATCCTAAGTCCAGAAAGTGTATCTTCATTAGCTACCTAAGTGAAGTGAAGGGATATAAATTTTGGGATCTAGAGAAAAAGAAGGTGGTAATAAGCAAAGATGTGGTGTTTGATGAGACATCTATGCTAAGAGAAAGGGGAGATCAGATTGTCAAAGATGATGACAAAGAAAGGCCTAAGATTTAGGTGGAGCTTGACGGGGGATCTTTAAAGGAAAAGGAAAGGCAGGAGGAATCCCCAGATGCAGAGCAAGAAGATCATCCACATGAGACTCTGGTTTATGATAGACCACGATGGACTATTAAATCGCCAACGATATATGGTTTTGAGGATATGGTTTCATTTGCTCTTGTTTCTAGTTGTGGAGATCCATGTTCTTTCAGGGAGGCAGTATCCAGTCCAAAACAAGACAGGTGGATGGAAGCCATGGTGGAAGAAGTGGAGTCACTACATAAAAAAAGACTTGGGAGTTGGTAGAACTTCCAAAAGGAAAGAAATCCATAGGTTGCAAGTGGGTTTATAGAAAGAAGGAAGCTGCATCAGAAAAGGAAGGTGAGAGGTACAAGGCAAGGTTGGCTGCAAAAGGATACTTACAGAAGGAAGGATTAGACTACAATGAAGTTTTCTCTCCAGTGGTGAGGCACACTTCAATCAGAATATTGCTGACTATGGTGTCCTAGTTAGACTTAGAACTGGAGCAGTTAGATGTGAAGATTGCCTTCTTACATGGTGATTTGGAAGAGTAGATCTTTATGGAGCAGCCAGAAGGGTTCGGAGAGATGGGCAAAGAGAACTATGTGTGTAATTTAAAGAAGTCACTATATGGGTTAAAACAGTCACCAAGACAGTGGTACAAACGTTTTGACACATACATGTTGAGTATTGACTTCATCAGATGTGAGTATGATTGTTGTGCTTATTCCAAAACTCTTTCTAATGGTAGTTACATTTTCTTAATATTATATGTGGATGATATGCTCATAGCTGCTAAGAATATAAATGATGTTAAACATTTGAAATTCTTGTTGAGCAAAGAGTTCGACATGAAGGATCTTGGTGTAGCAAAGAAGATTATTGGGATGGAAGTTTGCAAAGACAAAAAGTAGGAAAACTTTGGCTCTCTCAGAAAAGGTAAATCAAAAAGGTGTTAAAAAGGTTTGGCATGGAGGATGCTAAACCAATGGGAACACCTTTGGCCAATCATTTCAGATTGTCAGTTGAACAAAGTCCAAAGACAAAAGAAGAAATGATAGAAATGTCCAAGATACCATATGCAAATGCCGTGGGATGCTTAATATATGCTATGGTGTGTACAAGACCGGACCTTGCACATGCAGTGAGCTTGATAAGCAACTTCATGGCAAATCCAGGAAAGAAGCATTAGCAGGCAGTTAAATGGGTGTTCAGGTACTTGCAGGGAACATCTGATTATGGAATTCAGTATGGTGGAGGACATGAAAATCTTACAATTGCTGGGTATGTTGATTCTGACTATGCTGGAGAGAATGACAACAAAAGGTCTACCATTGGCTATGTTTTCACATTGGGTGGAGGACCTATATGCTGGAGATCCATGTTACAGTCAGTGGTAGAATTGTCTACAACTGAGGCTGAGTACATGGCAGTGACAGAGGCAGCAAAGGAAGCTTTGTGGCTGAAGGGTCTATTGGTTGAACTTGGTGTGAGTCAACAAAGGATTCAGTTGCAGTGTGACAGTAAGAGTGCTATCTATTTGACAAAGAATCAAGTGTACTATGCCAGAACGAAGCACATAGCAGTGAGGTTTCACAAGATCAGAGAGCAAATCACTACAGGTGAGATTGATCTAATGAAGGTGCATACACAGGAGAATGCAGCCGACATGCTCACAAAGCCAGTCACAGTGGAAAAGTTCAAATTAACATTGTTTGGACTTACTACAGGTCGCTTCATGTTAGGCATGAGGAGGTTGCTGTTACAAGTGGAGATGCAAGATTGAAGTTCTTCAAATGGGTGATTGTTCTCCAAGGTGGAGATTTGTTGAAATGTGGCTCAAATTTAGTGGGTATCATGGGTCAGTAACAACAGTATGAGTAGGTCTTACCCAGGTACAAACGTGGAGGAGTGCGGAGACAAAGCCCTCCACGGCACGGTACACATCGACGAGGTCTGGGTTGAGCCGGGGGGCTCTGCACAAAGCAGTCGACCGCTCTGCTCAGGGCGGTCGACTGCTCCACCCAGCATGTGGAAGGAGTGTTCTGGGAAAGCCGCTCAGAATGCAAGAGAAGTGCTCTGTGAAAAGCGGTCGACCGCTTTTCTCAGAGCGGTTGACCTCTTCAGGCGAGTCCAGTTTTGGACGGTTTCCTCGTTTTGTTTCCGTGTCTTTAAGGCCATGTTTTGGCCTAGGGTACGATTGTACTACTCTTCATAGTGGAAAAGGCGACTGTACAGAGGTCGAACTCCGTAGAGTAAGTTTGGCACATCGTCACTCCGAATCACGTAAAACGGTGTGTCTTGTCTCTTCTTTTTCTCTCTATTTCTGCTGTGTTTCTGTTTCATCCTTCATATGCCCGATCGAGAGTACGACGGTGAGGCATCAGAGGGCGTTTCCGTACAACATAACTCAACTTATTTGGTAACTTTTTTTTTCCTACCCCTCTTTATCCCTACTTATATAGTTATCCCTCGCATGAGGAGAGATAAAATTATCACTCTTTATCTATGAATAATTTTAATTGTTTCTGATTAGTTTATATAATTATGCTAAAATAAAACAACTTTTAACCATGAATTTATCTCCCCTTATCTCCCAATCAAAGTGGCCACTATACTTTTATTGACATAACCCTTTCTGCCTTATATATTTTCTAGGGGATGGATTCTCCATCCGACAAGTGCCCTCCCAAGACACAACTTGGTGAGGTGGGCTCTAACTGTGAAGGGGTCTACCTCAACCGTGCCTAGGGCAGACACTATTCACTAATAATTTCTCATTTTTAAAAATAAATTTTGTTGATTCTGTATTATGTCATTTCTTTTAATAAAATTATTATTTAAGACTATTTGAATGGAACAAGGACATATTTCCTGGAAACTCAGATATAATATCACATATTTTATTATTCTCAAGTTCCCGAAACAGAGAAACTCATCTCCTTATAGCATAGTTCATGTTACTGACAAGAAGAGGATACATAAAAGTTTAATTAGTTGTCCTCCCCTTCAGTACATATGGGAACACCACAGAGAGAGAGAGAGAGATAGAGAGAAGCAGCAGCAGCAGCTGTGATCCCGTCATCTCATGGATGAGCCGTCGCATGCGCCCGTTCTCCGTCGCTGCGGCCGCCAGCTTCTGGGCGACACTTCATCTTCTCTTCTTCTCGTTGGATGGCGAAAGCCGAGGCGTAGTAGGCGACACAGAAGAGCCCATGGACGAAGCAGAGGATTCCACCGATGGACATGAAGTTGCGGTGTGCCAGCCCGCAGGAGACTCTGGACTTGGAGTTGGACATGGCGCCGATCAGCAGCATCGAGAATCCTACTATGGCGATGAGCCTGTTCGAGTATTCTTGGCAGCTAAAAGTTACCGAAATTTGCTAAAAAGTAGAAAAAGAAGGAAGATAAAAAACAAATAAAAGCCGTCGAGGGGCGAACAGTACTGAACACAGAGCATGGCCCCAATCTAGTTTACTTTTGTGATGGCTTCACGTATGATCATCATCGATCGAAATCCGAGTGATTTGTTCAGAGAAATCCGAAAGAAGTGACCGATTTTAGTTTAATCTTATTCAAGCCTATATGTAGTTCCATTTTGATTCCTTTTAATCTGTATACCATATAAATTAATGCCTTGCGCACGAACTTTCTAGCAAACTAAGCAGAACGTAATTGTTGGATTGCGGGTGTAAGTTTGTGGGTGTCTTGGAAAAGAGTAGACGACGTTGTTTGCAAAGTTCCGACAGGGACTCAGAAAAGAGTTGTATCCACTGCTCTGTGTTTCTCTAACCCTCCAAAAGAGGATGATAGAAAAGCTTGCTGAATACTGTACATTACAAAATGCTAGTTACAATGGGTTAAGGGATCTACAAATGCGATCGCCACCTTGATAGAGAAGAGATCATACTGTAGGGTTTTACTAATTACCATGAGAGAATTAGCGTGGCTGCAGCCAGAAGCTTGTTAGGGGACGACGTGTCAAGCTCCTTTTTGGAACAGATGCAGTGGCATCCTCCAAGCAGGTTAGCAACAACGTGAGCAAACGCCAGCAGCACGGCTGCCGCAAGCCCAAGCTTGTATGCTTCATGGCTTGGCACCTTGCACTCAAATATCAGCACCTTCAAATGCCTCTTCTGAGAAAGCAGAAAACGAAAGACCCATGTCAATCACTCAGAAGAAACCCAAATGCATGCGCACCACAGATATCTGTATACATGACATTAATCAGTGGTGCATGTGTTAGTTGTTTGAAAGCCCTCATTGTGGACCCTTTCCTCAATCAAATATTATAATTAGTTGGAGGGTAGGAAGATGGAGTAGTGTTGTTCAAGGTTCTGTAACCAAGCTACTGTCTGCCGGATGCCAATCTTTAGGTCAGAAAGACTTACCATTTCGGCCGGGGACATACACATAATAAGATTCTTGGAAACTTAGACGAAATAGAAGATAGAGGACCGGTATCACCTTGTTCTGAGAGATTTGAGCTTCAATTCCCAGTATGCCAGCCACCATGTCCACGATCAGTATGAGGAGGCAGACCAGGGCACCTTCTACTCTCGCCATCTCCAGGAGGCTGAGAAGGGAGTGGAGAGAAAGATAACCTCTTCGTCCAATGGAAATGGTGCAGTGTTCTTCGTGTGGGAATTCCTATAAAGCAAAAGGGGCGTCGCACTCGCACACTTGTGTGAATGCATTCTGGTCATTCACAGCTATAGATTTGTCGAGATAAAGATGATTCGTAGCTTTTGAGCTTTTTCACCGCTTTTTTAGTGGCATACAGTAGTTAGATTAATGTAATCACATGCATGTCACTGCATTCAAAGCACTAAATCTAGCTCTGATACCATGAAAAAAACTGCATTACCCTTCTGTGTAAGAAACACAATCATGGAATCATGCCTCTGAAACTGTGCTTTAATCCTTTTTTGTTGCGAGTCCGGATCCTCTCAGTACTCTGGGGGACCGGACTCCATAAGTCACCAACCCAAGAGTCCCATGCACGTGTCCCACTCTTCCCCCTCTCGGTTGCGTCGGTCACTTGGTTCTCTTTTACCCCCCCCCTCCGGTTCGCCTTTCCCACCTCTTCTCTCTACACTCCGTCTCCTCCACCCCCACGGAAGACGAAGGAGAGCCGCGGACGCCCACAAAAGACGCGACGCTGCGAAAGCCCGCGACATACGTTGCGGAAGTCCGAGCCACGGACGGGAACAGGGCTGCTTGCCGTGCAAGTGGCGCAGATCTTGGTGATCGCCTGGTCGTTGAGCGGCCACTCTTCTTGCTGTTTGCTACAGATCTCCTTGCGACTTTGCATTCATCAGAGGACTCCAACTATGCTATGGAGGACTCCGACACACAAGGCATATCAAGTTAAACAAAATCGTCTCTAGAAAGCATATATAATTAACATCACGAACAACTATAGAAACACGATGGCTATCACTAAAGACAAGCACAAACTGTAAATGAACAAAACAAATATTTTGTATGTGCAGGTAATTCCTTGTGAAACTTTTAACTAACGTCACATTTCACAAAGTATTAGGTATTTATTGTTAAAATGGCACTTTTAATATTGATGTTGATAAAAAGTTATGTAATTTTCACATTTTTATAAAAAAATAATTCTTGATTTTAAAAAGTTTTAATTAATTTATAATCTACTAATTAGAATTCTTAACAGAAAATTTATAGAAAGCAAAATAGTTACTCTTTAGTCCAAACCATCATCTTTTTGGGGTTTAATTATTAAAAAATCCTAAAAGTTTCTTAGGCATCGTTTGCGACCATTTCGACACAAGGTGATTTCATTTAAAATTATCTTATTTTTTTACTTCTCTGACAAGTCAAAAATTTCAACATGATGAAAAGCAACCTATTGATTGCGTTTGGGAGCATGCATGTGAAAGAAAAGTAGTTTTTTTTTTTTTTTTAACCAAGCTACCCTTTTATCCTTTTTCAAAACCATCATAAGAGAAAGTGGGAAATACTAAAAAAGTATTTCTCAATAGAAATCGCCACCTCCTCCCAGAAAGCCTTTTGCTGATATACTTGGAAGTTTCAATTTCCATTTTCAATTCTAGAAGTAGTACTTGATGCCAAAGGACCATCAAAGGAAGGCCAAGGCACTTAGCTAGGTAATAAGTCTAGTTTAGTCACTTAGCATAGTCAAATGGCTAGGTATTTACACAAAATTCAAATCCCATTTTATGTTTGGTTTTCCATATCCCCATTGTTAGGCAATACATGCATGCAATGATTTCCAGGTACTATCAGTCTTCAGAAGTGTGCACATTACATTTTTCTTAACATTTATCTAAAATAAATTTCCTTAAGATGAAGATTCATTAAAATTTAGAATCTACAATGTGTAAATACATGTTGAGAAATGAAATGCTAAAAAAATCACCCAAATACTTCAATAACAATCTTGGTATTCTCTTTGAAAGTTGTTAATATATTTGGAAGGTGCAATGTTAGGCAATGTTGAAGGTTCACCGCCTTTCACATGTCAAAGGTAATTATTATATATTCATTTTGACATGAAACTATTCTTGGGCTGAACATTAATGAATAGTTTACAAATTATATTTTGACATTCATTTTAAACACATTCATCTAGACCTTCACTGAACACTGCAAGTTACAAGCCAACAAATAATCAGACATTTAGCATTTCACTTGACATGGAGTTTAAGGATTTAGAAGCAGCATATAACTATTATCTTTCATTTGTGAACAAGTGATATAGTACATTTGCATTTTTGGATTTGAATTTTCTCTCAAGCAAAATGATGGTAATTAACAAACTAGATATATATGGACGTCTCCAATATCACATTAATTGCAAGGATTACAACATTCGGACTCAACATCTTCAAAATAAGATAAGTAGCACAAGTTCACATTTCATTTCTTTTCCCTAAAATAGTGTGAGCTCATTCTCCAAACACAACATAATAGAAGAGCAACTTACTAGATCTACCACCAACCTTGCTCCAAAGATCGAACATGCAAGCTCGATGGGGTGGGGGGATGGCTGTTTGATGGGGTTGGGGGGGGGAGAGTTTGCTCGATGGGGTGGGTGGGGGGGATGGCTATTCCATGGGGTGGGGGGGGATGCTCGATGGGATGGGAGGTTTAGTGTTGGAAGAAGGGGGGGGGGGGGAGATGGCTGTTGGATGGGGATAGGAGAAGCGAGTCTGCTCGATTTGGGGGGGGGGGTTAGGGGGTCTCTGGCGAGGGTGGGGGGTTTAGAGTCTGTGGCGGGGGTGGGGGTGACTGTTGGATGGGAGTTGCTCCATGGGGTTGGGGGGGGGGGTTAGGGTCTATGGCCAGGGTGGGGGTTTAGAGTCTGTGGCGGGGGTGGAGGGTGACTGTTGGATGGGGGTTGCTCGATGGGGTTGGGGGGGGGGGTTGGGAGGAGGAGGAGACGACAGAGAACTTACTCCTGGTGGCGGAGATGCGAAGGGGACTTATCGTCGGTGACAAAATGACAGGAGGGGGCCGACTCTGGCTCCGACATGATATCATCGCTAGAGATGGTGGCTCGGGCTTCCGCGACATGTTCCGTGGGCTTCCGCGGCGTCGCGTCTTTTGTGGGCTTCCGCGGCATCGCGTCTTTCGTGGGCTTTCGTGGCTCTCCTTCGTCTTTCATGGGGGAGGAGGAGACAGAGTGGAGATAGAGTGTAGAGAGAGGAGGGTGGGAAAGGTGAAATGAAGGGAGGGGGTAAAGGAGAAGCAGGTGACCGGCACAATCGGGAGGGGGAAGAGTGGGACACATAGGACACTTGGGTTGGTGACTTATGGAGTCCGATCCTTCATAGTACTGAGAGGATCCGAATTCTTTTGTTGCAGAGTAAATTCACAAGTGGTCCACTCAAGAGGTACCCCAATTTGTGGTCTCCTCTTCTAGACGTTTGAAGAGTTTTGATAGAGGCAATAACGCAACCTTGGGGATCATACAAGCAAGTCTTAAAATGGTTTTTGTGCAATGTAACTTTTAATGCGGGTGGATACATAAAACCATTGTCATCTCTCCTCTCTCTCATCTTTCTTTTTGCTCCCTCCTTCTCATGGGGAACATGGAAAGTGTGGGTTGAGAAAAAAGTTAACCCATCAAAGGCTTCGCCACGGATTTGAGAGCTGATCAGTGATGTGCATGGATGCTGCAGTGGCTGTAGTGACTCACCGACTGGTTCAGTTTGATGTTGGATTCCCCTCCCTTATTCTTCTAACAGCTGGGAAAGACTAACATGTTCCTAAGTCGTCTTGTCTGATAAAGCAGGAATCTAACTGTGCGAGTTACGCAGGCATCGTCTCTCTTTCTTCGGTGGAACTCATGTTGTCACTGGGCTCCAGTGCGAATCCTGATATCTTCTAGAAAAGCTGTGGTTTCTTGTGATTTTGCAAGTGTGCACAAAAACTCTTCTAATGCGATCGACTACTAGGAGAGAACACCTGCAATAAGTTGAGCAATTTCTACAAGATATCTTGTAGGTGATTAGCATCTGGGAAAGGATGGGTTGGGCCGGCTTTCGACCCAAAGAAACGAAAATATCCTTGGGCTTCTAGACCCATATTTTTTTCCCAATTGCATATATATGCTCTTAATATATATCTTACATATTATACTCTTATTTACCGCGCGTATTCTTTAAATTGTCACATGATACTTCCAATATCAAGAAATATTATTTCAGTTCTACCCCTCACTTCCAACACCACTAAAATTATAGAATATTTTGTTGAAAATGTGAAATATTGAGTTTTATAAGGGGTATATTTGTCAACATAACAGGGTAATATGAAAAATTAATCAGAAATACTTATTGCACTTCCCATGGCCTCCTATTAGATGGGCACAATGCACTACTAATCTATTGACCAATAAAGAACCATGGGAAGTGCATTTATTGTACTTTAGAAGGTGCCATAAATATTTTTCAAGATTAGATGTATACATTTGTTAGATAGTTTGTTTTTCTATCTTGACCTAGCAAAAAATATGTTAAATGATAGGTAGATGACGTACGGCAGAGGTAAGTATAATGAAATACTGTCCATTACGATGGCATACATGATAATGTAAAGAATATGGGATACAATATCCATATATGCAAGATTTTAATAGTATATGTAATTATCTTTCTACTTATTGAGGTTTCATCCCAACGTTCGAAAATTTGTGTGCACGTTTTAAAATTTATTTTTACTTGTAGAGGATTCCTTCCAATCCAATGTCAAGATTTTAGGTTAAAGTTTGGTCTTTTTACATGACATCAGGACTAGGTTAAAGTTTGGGTTGTGAACTATTGAATAGTACCAGCTGTAAAATTGGGTCCTCACGACCCAATTTTTTTTAAAAAATAAATTTTACAAAGGAAAAAGGATAGCACTACTTATAACGTAATTATTAAGATTTATACCGTAACTATGTAAGCTTCAAATTCGGTATGGGTGCCTTTCCACTTTTATGTAGAAGATCCCCTCAATCCAACACCAAACTTTTTTGGGCCTCTTAACAATTCTCTCCTCTCGAGATATTTCTGCCTTAACCTAAGGCAGGGTTTTGAGATTGCTACTTTGGAGAAAAGATAAGGCGTCAAAAGAGGATTCTAGATTGCTAGTTTGGACCTTTGGCAATGTACTAAATGGCCATGAAAGGGAAAAGAATGATGAAATGACATATTGTTGCATTAAAAATGAGCACAAGTAACAAATGAGTTATACACCGTTGAACCAGATAGAAATAGGATACTCCACTTTAAAGTTGAGTGAAGATTGTTTGCTAAGAGCCTCCATAAACATTTACCTAAAATGAAATAGTTGGGAGCGATATGGCCAGTCTTAGTTTGACTTTTGGTTCTTTAGTGGAGATGACCATGATGAGTCTTAGTCTAAATCTCGGACGATGAGGATGAGAAGAAGGAAATAAATTTCTGGCTCATCTTGACAACCTACTCAACTTGCAAGACTGTCAGTCCCAAAGATGACAATCTCTGGGATGGCTCTTTGTGGACACTTAAAATCTGACAGTCTTCAGGAGCTAATCAAGTCAAGAACCTTGGTGCCAGAATGAAGGCTGAAGTTGGATATCATGATGGCTCCTGAACGAAGGTTCTAGACCATAGAGTTTGGTGATGTTAAATTTCCTAGATGTCAAATGCTTCACAAGATCCCAGTGTCATATCGTGAAAGAACCCCCAACGCCAAAAGTGGGTTTCGGAGGCCAAAATAATGGAATTTGGAGGTTGAAACAACATTTTACCACCATTGGCCACGTCGACTGTCTCGAAATAACGATTCCGAATTGGGATTCTATGTGCAATTCTTATACCCAAATGAAAAGTTACCCTATTTTACTGACATAATGTCAAAAGGCCTAAAAGAGAAGCTCCATCGCCAGATTACTTGGTGATAGATCAAGTCTTGGCGTCAAATCAAGACTGGCACCGAACCATGCCTGGTGCTGGATCACTAGGTTCCGAATCAAGTCTAGCGTCGGATCATTCCTAGCATCTGATCATTAGGCACTAAATCATAGTTGTCCTAAATGAGATTCAAAGACATGGGGTTTGTTCAATTAATTGAGTATGGCCCAATGATCTTATTGGTCCAATGTAACTTGCATGGGTTCTCTCTCTCCCTTCACGTCTCATTCATGTAACTTTTATACTTTTAGCTTACTTTTGATGAGGGGTCAACGTTTGCCCATTAAGTGGGCTTGATCTTTATGCTCCCACTATCATATACATACATAATAGATGGTTTTAATGGGCATGCATATGTTGAGGTTTCTTTGGTGGTGTGGTTTCTCGTTTCTCTCTCTTTATGTTTTGATCTGGGGGTAAGTTTTCCCACTTAATGGGTATGGCCTCCACATCCCATGATCATATACAAAATGCTCCATAGCCACATCTTCCGAGCACCGACTTTATGAGAATGGTCTTTCCATTTATTTACGTTATGCAACATATTTTTACATTCAAATAATATGATCATCCTCTCTTTACCTCCATGGGCCACTTGGCCATTCTCTTATCGTTATACATCACTGGATCAATGGCAATGCCCCCCGCTACTAGGAGCGTGCACCAAGCCAAAAGAGAGAGACCACTCCCAACCAATGAGGGGTGCTGTATCCGTACGTTTAAGCACCATGGCTTTCATTCCCATGGGAAATGGGGATAGATCATTGGGTTATATGAGGGCATTGACCTTGTATTTCATGTGCCTATTATTCTCCGAGGCCTACATCAATTACCGTTTATTTCATGCCACTTGGGTTTCAAGGTTCATCTTAATGGTTTTGCCTAGATTGAGGGCGTGGGTCTTATACAAGGGGTGACCCTTAACCCTAGAATGTTGAATCCATCCAACAAGGTCGGGTCTCCAAGGGCCCTCCTACCTTCTTGCTTGGACTCACATCTCGCTAAGCCAGTACATCATCCTGAAAACCATACACCATATGACCTTGGGTGCGATGGTCGGTCAATGTAATCCTAGCTTTATGAGCAAATTTTTACAGGTTCCTATACATCACATGTTTGACAAATACCTTCTTTATCACTATGCATGCTTTTTCCAGGCTTGCACCTACATCTTGGGCCTTCATGTTTTTGGTTTCCTATTCATGTTTTCTTCATGCCCAAACTTTGATTATGGCCAATAGAGGCCAATGAGCCCGTCCACATGTTAGCATATGGCTAAAGATCGTGAGCTAAACTTCAAGGTACTTGTTGCATATGTTGGTCCCGTCAAAATATCTAGGCATCTTGGGCCCTCTTGTAAGCAAGTTCTTGAGGAAACAATGCTTAAATCATCTTAGGTGCATTGCTAGGCACGTATTCAGTGTTGACCAGGTTGCAAGCCCAAAGGGGGGGGAGGGTGTGAATGGGTTGCTTCAAAAGTATCTTAAAAATTTTCTACTTAAAACAACTTCATACAGAAATATACTAAGCAAAAATGTTAAAGTTAGTGAGCAGTGGAAGTAAGATAAAAACAATCACACAAAATACATAAGGATTTTATCCTGATTCGGACCTCCTATCACCAGGAGTCCTACGTCCAGTCCCCAAGAAACTACTTGAGATTTCACTAACTAAGGATACAGTCCCCCTCAAGGACACTTACACATCCAGCACGCGCTGGCCTTCTCTTCAACCCATGAAGAGGCAATTCAACCACCTGTAGCAACAAGTCTTCCCTTCAGCAAGGGGAACTAAACCACCTACTCGCAGCAGGTCTTCTCTTCTTACAAGAAGAGGAACACTCTTAAAGAAGAGTTGAAGGGATTGCCCCTAGATCAAGTTATACAAGCAGTTTTGCTTGATCTGAGGCACGAACTGAGAGAGAAGGAATATAGACTATGAAGCTATCCTCTTAGAACAACTGGCTCTCAAAGAAAAGAAGTGAGGGCTCCAGGAGAGCTTGGAGCAGATCGTCTTGGAGTGAAGGTGCACTGCTCTCAATGGTGGTTGTGAAGGCTTGTGTGAATCCACGTGTATTGCTTGTATATGCGTCGCTTGTTTTTCGCAGCCATTGTCTTCTTATAAATATTTCAGCTTTCTTCAGATGTGTCTGTTGAAGTGTTCGTTGTCTCTTATTCCTTGTTGTTCGTTTCCATGTAGTCGCAGTAAGTCTTACGTTGTAGAATCATGTGACCACCGGAAACCTATAGGCATTAAATGCTAAGAGAGATCTTCAGTCAACGGAAAAAGGTGTTATACAGAAATAGAAATGTCCATTCTGTCACCATATAAATCACAAGAAGACTTGTTATAAGAATGTAAAACCATAAAGTGATTTCTCCAAGAGAACTGTGTCTCGTGACTAAGTAAGCCACAGACAAATAAGTTCCTTTTTGTTCACACGTAAAGTATTAGAAGACTCATCATGAAAATAATAATAAGTCAACAAGTCATACTGTAAGAAGATATCCTTGAAAGCACGTGTAAGAAGGATATGTAACAGATAGCGAAAAATTTGAAATGCACATCTCTTTTAAAAATGATTTGAAAATACCATGCCCCAAGTTATGTTCATAACAAGGATTAATCATAAGGGCAATCATTATAATTTCAACCACAATTAGTAAGGTTATTGCACATATAATTATCAAGGTATTTGAAACTAATATATCTAAAATAGTAATGGATAATATAATGCCAATTGATGTTAAAACACAGTTGATGTTCAAAGAGTAGTCGATGTTAAGACACAGTCAATGTTCAAAGAGTAATCGATGTTAAGACACAGTCGATGTTCAAAGAGTAATCAATGTTAAGACATAGTTGATGTTCAAAGAGTAATCGATGTTTGAGTATAACTGTAATCAATCTTTAGGACAATCGATGTTTGAGACAATCGATGTCTAATGGTAATCGATGTCCAATAAAATAATTGATGTTTTAACTGTAATCGATGTTTGAGTATAACTGTAATCGATGTTTAACTGCAATCTATGTCGATGTTTAGGACAATCGATGTTTGAGACAGTCGATGTCTAAGGGTAATCGATTTCTAATGGTAATCGATGTCCAAAAAAGTAATCGATGTTTTAACTATAATCAATGTTTGAAGAGAAAGGTAATCGATGTGAAACTTCAACTGGAGAAAAGTCGGAGTGAAATCAATCAACCATACTTCGACTTCTGAAGAGTTGGAGTGAGACCCGTAGAGATATATATATATATATATATATATATATATATATATATCTTCGACTCTCTAATGGGCTTCGAAAATTTTTGAAATTTTTTTGGAATACTTACAGTGGTGATCCTTGATGTAATTTTTATTTCCTTTGAGTTTCTTGTTGATAGACTTAACCAAAATGAAGTTAAGGTAAATATAGAAATATTCTGATAAGTTTTGTTATCACAAAAATATATAATCATGGAGATAAAGGAGTCAACAATCTCCCTCTTTTTGGTGATGACAAAACTAATCGAAATCATAATGCTCCAAAAAATATGATGATATGTATTCATAGTATATGTATTTCAAAGTATTGTCAATGACGAAAAAGAAATGTGAATGGAATAATAATGATGAAACCAAAAGGAAGGATGTGGAGAAGGAAGTATGAAGTCTCCCCCTTAGTCCAAGGCTCCCTCTCAGGGCAAGGCTCCCCCTCAGTTCAAAGCCAGTAAAGAGATAAAAGAGTTAAATGTAGAGACTTTGGTCAGAAGGAGTAGACCATGAAAATGACCAAAAAGAAATGAGAGTGGTAGTTAAAGATTAGATAAAAATAGAGTGAGTAGATGTGGCGATAGGATGATGATATAGGTCAACCTGTATGAAGAATGAGTCGACACGATGTAAAGAATGTGTCGATACAGTTATGAAGTACAAAAGGTTTTCAATAATGATAAGGAGTTATGCATTTCCAAGGTACTCTAAAAAATTAATGTCTTCAGTTATTATAGAAATACATCCTTTACAAATTACACATGCTCAACTCTCTTTGGAGAGAAGTGAATCTCTCTTTAGGTAGGACTTTTGTAAAGATGTATGCCAACTAATTTTCAGTTACTACGAATGAAATGCTAATATTATCATTTGCAACATGATCTCTATATGTCACTGTTGCTTCTTCAATTTTGATTGATGAGAACAACTTCTTATTGCCTGTCATATGCCTTGAGCACCCGCTGTCTAGGTACCACTTAGATGCTCTAAGGCTCTCCTGCAAATAGCTCAGTGAGATTTAGATACCCAAGTTCTTTTGGTCATGTGCAGTTGGTTTCGACAGACCGACTTTTTAGTATCCATTTTAAATGTTTTGTTGGACATGTGTTCTTTGTATGACCAAGTTTATTACCATGAGTACAACAAATAAATTTATTTATTGTTTCGCTTATTTTACTGTTTTTCTCTCTTTTTGTTTTATAGGTAGGCTTCTGCTTAGCTACAAATTTTGGTAGAGAATATTTTTTTGGATATATAACTTTTTCTTCATTTTATGGTGGTTTATAACCAATTCCATATTTCTTCTCACCTAATCTTCTTGCACTTTTTAATATTAATGAAGATCTTCCATTAGTTAATTTTTCGATAGTAGCTTTTAAATATTCATTGTCTTTTGTTAATATTTTCATTTCTTCTTTTGATTGATTATAGTTTCTTGGTTTTTTAAACTTAGTATTTTGTTATTTTTAGTTTTTACATCTTCACACAGTAGCTCATTTCTTCGTTTTAATTCTTGTATTTATTTTTCTAGTTGTTCTATTTCAGATTTTAAATCTGAGTTTGTTATTTCAAGACTCAAGAAATTTTTCTTGATATGTTTTAAATGTTTACATTCATCTTTATATTTTCCATATAATTCATTAAAAACATCTTCTAGATTGTCATCATCAGAATCTGAAAATGAATCAAAAGAAGTGTCAGAATTTACCTTATCGTCAAGATTTGCCATAAAAGCAAGATGAACCCTTTCTTGTTGTTGTTCATCTGAGCTTGAGTCTTCACATGAGCTATCTTCATTGCTCCAAGCAGCTGCCATAGCCTTCTTCTTGTATCCCTTGTATTTTCTGGATGGCTCTTCCTTCTGATGTTCATTTTTCTTTAGCTTGGGACAGTTTGTCTTCAGGTGCCCAGGCTGCTTGCATTCATAATAGATAGGTTCAATTTTCTTAACTATTTTATCCGTTTTGAAATACCTTCTACCTGACTGATGTTTCTTCTTAGCCAAAATCCTTTGCAAACGTCTTGATAGAAAAGGTTATTCTTCACCGTCTGCATTACTTTTCTCATCTTCTGAGTTGCTTTTAGAAGTGTTCTCTGCTGCTTTCAGAGCATTGTTACATTTTTTCTTGGTGAAGGATTCTCCTAATCTCTCAATATTTATCTTATGAGCCATTAGAGACCTAATGAGTTTTTTGAGAGACATAGCCATAAGATCATTTGCTTTCTCTATGACTGTAACCTAGGGAGTCCACAAAGTTGGTAAAGATCTTAGTATTTTTCTTACCATGTCTCCTATCTCATACGTTTTTCCAAGTCCGGCCACACCATTTGTGATATATATATGTGAAGCGACTATACATCTGGGAGATGGATTCTCCTGAATGCATTTAGAACTTATCATATTGTGCTACCAATATATCTATTCTAGTTTCTCTTACCTTGTCAGTCCCTTCGTAGGTGAGTTTCAACTTATCCCACATTTCTTTGGCCGATTTGCATACAAATATTATGTTGAACTCCTTCTTGCTTAGTGAACAACATAATATGCTTTTGGCCTTACTGTTATGAGATATCTTTTTCTTGTCATCATCTGTCCACTTTTCTTTAGTGTTAGTGACTGCCAGATCTCCATCTTCTATTATCGTCCATAGTTGAAAGTCAAGATCTTGAAGAAAGAACTCCATTCTCGTCTTCCAGTAGTTGTAATCTTCTTTATCGAACAGTGGAGGCCTGTAGACAGATTGTCCCTCTGCATAACCTTGGGCTGCCATTTATCTTCGCTATTCAGATCGTGAGATCTACTTTCTTGAAGTAACTTGGCTTTGATACCACTTGTTGACTAGGTTGCAAACCTGAAAGGGGGGGGGGTGAATGGGTTGCTTCAAGAGTATCTTAAAATTTTCTTACTTAAAACAACTTCAGACATAAACACACTAAGCGTAGATGTTAGAGTTAGTAAGCAGCAGAAGTAAGATAAAAACAATCACACAAAATGCACAAGGTTTTATCCTGGTTCGGACCTCCTATCACCAGGAGTCCTATGTCCAGTCCCCAAGAAACTACTTATGGTTTCACTAACCAATGGTACAATCCCCCTCAAGGACACTTACACATCTAGCACCTGTTGGCCTTCTCTTCAACCCATGAAGAGGCAATATGACCACCTATAGCAACATGTGTTCCCTTCAGCAAGGGGAACTAAACCACCTACTCATAGCAAGTCTTCTCTTCTCACAGGAAGATGAACACTCTTAAAGAAGAGTTGAAGGGATGGCCCCTAGATCAAGCTTATACAACAAGCTTTGCTTGATCTGAGGCACGAACTCAGAGAGGAAGAATATACACTATGAAGCTATCCTCTCAGAACAACTAGCTCTCAAAGAAAAGAAGTGAGGGCTTCAAGAGAGTTTGGAGCAGATCGTCTTGGAGTGAAGGTGCACTGCTCTCAATGGTGGTTGTGAAGGCTTGTGTGAATCTGCGTGTATTGCTTGTATATGCGTCGCTTGTTCTTCACAGCCATCGTCTTCTTATAAATATTTTAGCTTTCTTATTATGTATCTGTTGAAGTGTCTGTTGTCTCTTATTCCTTGGTGATCGTTTCCATGTAGTTGCAAAAAGTCTTACGTTGTAGAATCATGTGACTACTAGAAACCTGCAGGCATTAAATGCTAAGAGATATCTTTAGTCGACAGAAAAAGGTGTTATACAAAAATAGAAATGTTCATTCTATCACCATATAAATCACAAGAAGGCTTGTTATAAGAACGACAAACCATAAAGCGCTTTTTCTAAGCAAACTGTGTCCCATGACTAAGTAAGCCATAGACAGATAAGTTCCTTTCTGTTCACACGTAAAGTATTAGAAGACTCATCATGAAAATAGTAATCAGTCAACAAATCATACTGTGAGAAGATATCCTTGAAAGTTCTTGTAAGAAGGATATGTAACAGATAGCGAGAAATTTGAAATGCACATCTCTTGTAAAAATGATTTGAAAATATTGTGCCCCAAGTTATGTTCATAACAAGGATTAATCATAAGGGTAATCATTATAATTTCAACCACAATCAGTAAGGTTATTGCACAGATAATTTTCAAGGTATTCGAAACTAATATATCTGAAATAGCAATGGATAATATAATGCCAATTGATGTTAAGACACAGTCGATTTTCAAAGAGTAATCAATGTTAAGATACAGTCGATGTTCAAAGAGTAATCGATGTTAAGACAATCGATGTTCAAAGAGTAATCGATGTTAAGACAATCGATGTTCAAAGAGTAATCGATGTTAAGACATAGTTGATGTTCAAAGAGTAATCGATGTTTGAGTATAACTGTAATCGATATTTAGGACAGTCGATGTTTGAGACAGTCTGTAACGGCCCTGGATGTTTATACCCAATAAGGGTCCATATCCAGATCCGCCTCCCGCGATCGGACCGGAGTCTCGCAAGGGATATCACTAACACATGTCCAGCAAGAATATAAAAGACCATAATTATAGTGTATAACACAGGAAAGTACAAGTGTATATAACTGTAAACCACAATGTACAATAGTCCACAATTACAATATTACATGTCCAAATAAAGAGTACAACTACCTGGGGCATGCCCCGAGGGAGCACAAGCTCAAACGACTCAACTACGCTACTGCTGGTGGTACAAGTCTGCACTACTCCTGCGTAACCACGCCAAAGTCGGCCAACACCTGAAATAGACTGTAAGGGAGTGATCCTCAACAAGTCACTGGCTCAGTAGAGACCTCCCACAACGAAAACACAACTACATAAGATACCTCAACCCCAGAGGGTCTCACTGGCAATGCCGGTAGCCGAAACATAACATGCACACACACGCATGCTAATCAACAACAAACTATAAACACACCGGCTAAACCCCGGTCTTCGGAAACTAAAGGGAAACACAGGACTAGCTTAACACCGCTAGTCCGCCCTACAACCAAACCACCTCAACCATAAGCCTCATCGGCAAACCACTGCCTAGGCTACAGTCTCACATGCAAACCAGCCGCACAAAGCATCGGGTATGGCAACGACCAGCCAACACCTACATACCAAACCATAACTAGAAATACACGGTACGAATATAAATAACACACAACACGTGGAGAGTCATACCAAAAGACCTCCACAGTACGCACGGTCTCACCTCAACACCAGCTGAGGTCAGGACTCACGTACCATCAAAACACAACTCTGCCCACGAAGGGTACATGTACCTGCTACCACGAGGTACAACACCGAACCATAGAACCGTGCCACCTCCAGGGAACACCACAACGGTTAACGGTTTCACGATTATATCCTTAACCAACGATTCACACACAAATCACAACTTGTGGTCAAACACGAGTCAGTATGGAGACGACGCCACCACTCGAAAATGGACTACTGGTTCATGACGCTAGTATCTAACCCGGACAACAAAGCACAAGAACTACTTCTAGTCTCGCAGTCACGGACGAAAGGTCCAACTGCCACTCCACAACAACAAGCCAAGAACAGTGGAGACTAACTAACCACCACAACCTGTAGGTCACACACCCCGCAGGCCCAAGCCTGACACCTTTAGGGGCTCCGGCCGAGAACCCTAAGGTGAGGCACTGGAACAAGACTAGCTAAGGACCAGTATGTCTACTGGTGTCCGTCCCTCAACCACGAGCACGCTACAAACGGCCGCACACCCACAAACATAAGCCGTTGTCCCCTGTCGTCTTTCCCCTCAGCTGAACGTACTACTCAAACACAGAAGTGAGGGTGTCCAGGAAGATGACACAAACCTCGACGGTACTCCTGTATCGGGACAAGTCCTAAGCACCCGGTGCTAGGGTAACCGACTAGAGAGGTATTTCAGAATAGGCGCCGGACCACCAGACTCGACAAACACACAAACCACGATATACGATCCTCTATTATAAACCGCGGTATACAAGTGTCAAGCTTAGCTTGTCAATGGTCACCATGTGACCTCCAGGCCAATCAACGCTGACACATACACAAACCACAATATACACACTTATATGACCTTTATGTACAACCCAAGGTACACAAGTGTAAGGAATGACTTATCATCGGTCACCCCATGACCCTCAAGCCATCCTACACACAACTGTTCATTAACGGGGTCATCACATGACTGCCAAGACCATACATTAGACTTATACACATTAACCATTAAACACCTATCTTAATACATTAACATGCTTAACACAACACATAAGCATACCATATCAATATCGGAACGTATGGTCACCCCGTGACCTCCATGGCAACATACGCCACTTAACACATTACCCTTACAATAACCTTTAAAGAGCAATCCCAAACCCGGGCTAGGTCTACACCAGACCTTCATTGCCCAACTCCCAATATTCCCTTCAGAAACCAAATCGCGTCGAACACAGGCGACGCCTCTCAAATCGCGTCGACCTATTCGGATGCCACACAGAACCTTATCGCGCCAGGACCCAACGCCGCGACTAGATCACGTCGGTCCTTCCAGACGCTATTCAAACTGCTGTCGCGACAGGCCTTAGCGACGCGAGCAAGTCGCATCGGCCTGACACGATGCTACTAGACCAAAACAGTCAAACCTTTGGTCAACACTTAGTTGCGACCACCAACACAGACGCGTTTCCACATGAACGTGTCGGGTCAACCAGACGTGATATCTATGCCGCCCTAACACGATGGACAAAACCCGAAACACGTCAGCTCATAGCGACACGTTCAAATGAATAGTCGGCTGTCCTAGCCGCGTTTCAACAGAGACAGTGGGTTCAGCTCACAGGCCGAACCCCACCTTCCCCACTGGGAGTCCATCCATAAATCCGGTGCAAATTCCATTCTAAAGCATTAAACAGTACAAACTAAACATAACAAACCACCCTCACATGCACCACCCCTTAAATCCCATTCAAATCCTTTCAAAACATCATAAACAGGGTAGGAAGTCTCCCTACCGGCAGAAGACGTCGAAGAACACCCAAAGCCTCCTCGCCGACGGCACGCCCACGCTCCGAACGTCGTCCTCGCGTGGTTCCTGCGCCGCACGAGCCATCCGAAAGCAAGAATCGCCGAAAATCCGCCGGAGAAGCTCCACAATATCTCCCCTTGCGTCGGACAGAGCATCCTCTGCTCTGTCTGGCCGAAACGAAGCCTTTAACAGACTTTTGCAAATCGCGTCCAGAACAGACGCCACGTTTAACTTCCTTAAACACGTCCACCTAATTGGACGCCATACAGAAACCTGCGCCACGTGTCACAGAAGCGGTTCCCTGAATCACGTCTGGTATGTACGACGCGTTCAAATCGCATCGCCTACCTCCGCCGCGATTCCAAACAGTGAACCAGTAGTGCAATTGGGCTGGCATATCCGGCCCACACTGCTCACTCTGTGCTCAGAAAACCCAAACACAGCCCATTGACCATCTCTTGGTCAAGAACACCACACATAGACCAGATAAACCCTAATCCGAACGACCTACTGTTACACAGTCGATGTCTAAGGGTAATCGATGTCTAATGGTAATCGTTGTCCTATAAAGTAATCGATGTTTTAACTGTAATCGATGTTTGAGTATAACTATAGTCAATGTTTAAGATGGTCGATGTTTGAGACAGTCGATGTCTAAGGGTAATCGATTTCTAATGGTAATCAATGACCAAAAAAGTAATCGATGTTTTAACTGTAATCAATGTTTGAAGAGAAAGGTAATCGATGTGAAACTTCGACTGGAGAAAAGTCGGAGTGACTTTGAGTTTTCTGTTGACAAACTTAACCAAAATGAAGTTAAGATAAATATAGAAATATTATGATAAGTTTTGTTATCACCAAAATATATAATTATGGAGATAAAAGAGTCAGCATCTAACCGTCGGGGACTTCACTTTTGAGTATGTGGATGATGACCCACTTGCATTTCCTCAACAAGTCTTTGAGAAAAGGCAGAGATGCTGCCAAAATACTACCGAATTTTTCGTTTGATTAATGTTATATGTTTGATTAAATAAGTAAGTAATGACAAAGGAAGTAATATTGACTATAGCGAATTTGGCCTTCTTGGTATGACCGAATGGCAGCCCCCGATTGTTGCCCAGATTGTTTTGGTGGTCGTTGGGTAGATCAAAAACTTGCACTGATATGAAGCCATGTGGGCGGTGAAGATCACATATTCATAAACTAATGCATTAAGTAAATAAATAGAAAATGGGGTCTGTTTAAATAAAAGACTCAATAATTAGTTTCATTTAACATAAAATGTGCAAAGACACCGACGTTAAATAAACTTTAACAAGAAAAACAAGATTAATAATAAATCATAATGATAATAATATATATATAATAAAAATATAACAATAATAACATAATAATGACAAAGTATAACAATGAACCCCTTTACAAAAAAGTAAAATTAAAATAGGCAAATCAAATTCTCAGTATAGAAAATAAGCAAAAGAAAAAGGAGGGGATTCGGTGCTAGGTTACCCTGAGCACTGGATCACTGGCACTGGATGAACCAACACCGCGATGACGTAGCACCAAATCACTAGTGCCAGGAAACAAGCACTGGATCAGGCTCCCTTCTTTCAAACCCCTTTATGCATAAAAAGAAATGTGATAAAATAGACATAATAACAACAATAATAAATAAAAGAATATAATAAACACAAACCATAAAAGAAATAAATCTAAACAAGTCAAACATGGTGAAACAAAGCTAAGATAACTCTAAAATCAAATCAAACAGATCAAGTCAAAACAATATGAAAGAAAGCAAGAAAAATCATGAAACAAGCATAAGTCGAAGTGACAAACTAAAAATTACAAATCAAATCTCAAAGAATAATCTCAAGTCATGAAAATCTCGAGCCAAACAAAATTCAAACCTAAATGAACAAAAAACAAACAAACAATAATAAAAAAATAAAGCAAAAGATAACAATCCCAAACCACATGAAAATGAATCAAATATAATCAAACTATATCACACAATAAATCCAAGTCAAAAAAAGGTAAATCATGATAAAGTACAAAAAAAGAAGAAATAAAAAACCAAATCCATGCGAAAAGAAGGTCAAACATAATCAACCAAAAATGATCAAACTTCCATAGAGTTCCAAATGTCTGCCTGAGATCATCGAGGTGACCCTTTTCACTGGGATGTCATCCATGTACACCTCTATGTTCTTCCCGAGCTGAGGTTTGAACATGCAATTCACTAGCCATTGGTACATGGTGCCAGCGTTCTTTAGGGTGGACGACATCTGCATATAGAAGTGAATGTCGAGCTTCGTGACAAGTGCCATCTTCTCCTTGACCATCGGGTGCATTTTGATCTAGTGGTACCCCGAGTAGGCATTGAGGAAGCATAGAAGATCATGTCCTAAGGTTGCGTTGACAAACTGATTGACTCTCGAGAGGAGATAGCTATCCTTGGGGCATGCCTTGTTCAGATCCGTGAAGTCCACACACATGCACCATTAATTTTCCTGTCACTTTTTTAAATAAGACGACATTAGATACTCATGTTAGATACTAGACTTCTTGGAATAGGTCTGTCACGCCCCTCCAATTTAGTAGCAGAATAAATTGGGGAGACGCGAACAAAGTGTATGGTAATGTAAATTGCGCATTCAGTCGCAAAAATCAGAGCATATAATGAATAATAATTACAACAAACTCTTCATTTTATTGATAATTCATCTAAACTATTACAACCACTAATTCAGAGCCAAAACATAGGGCTCAAAGACTTCATTACATTTGAAAGGATAACTAAGCAAATATCTAACTAAATTCTATGATACTAAGGTCATTTCGTCGCTATGACTCTAGGTCGCTCATCACTCCAGTCCATTCCCATTGGTGTGTGTAAGGTCATCATCTGACTTACCTGAAAACACATACAACAATAGCGCAGGGTGAGCGATAACGCTCAGTAGGACTTAATATCTCGTATAAACATGTATACTTTAAGTGATTAATGTCTTATAAGCAGGGTAACTAGCAAGAACGATCATGTATAGACAAGAGAGCAAAGTCGCATGATTAACGAGAAACAATAGCACTTTTAAGAAAGTATAGTACAACAAAAGAGATAACGGATTGGCCATGTAACGATATAGCACGTAAAGGTTGCACAACAGTGCACTAGTCACGATAGCATTGTAACGATTGGGTCGATCATTTTATCAACCCAAAGTATATAGTGATGTGATTGATTATCATAGATTAAATCTTGATAGTATAATGGCGTTGAGTGCATGCCGTACACACCCTGATCATTTTAACTCCCATGGGCACTGGCACTTTTCGGGCGCTCTCCCCAGGACCAGATCGGGCCCTATTGCACTGGCATAAGTCATTTTCTATCTTAGACAATCACATAAATGGCCATGAGAGTACCAAGAATAGATGAGAGTAGTAGACGAATAGATGATACTGTAGAGAGAACGTGAATAGATGAGAGTACTGAGATAGTAGATGAGATAGGGGTACAATCATAAAATAACGTTAAACCGACAATAGTCACAGTTGCACAGCACTAGGTCGAGTGCCGGCAGTCTGGTAGAAATCACAACTGCCCATTAGCCGTGCTATGAACATAGACCAAAGGTCCGGCGTGATCCCAAGGTAAGAGTGAACACACTAAGGCCGTTGGATCGTGCTAATCCCTAAGGGTGTAACAGGTTTTAAGGGTACAACCAGCTCGTCGGCAAAGGACGTGTGCCAAAGCCAAGAAGACTTACGGAGGCCTTGACAAGGAGTCCCTGGCCCAGTCGAGAGTATTCCCAATGGAGAGGTGGTCCATGTCAAGAAAAAGAGTGTAACGAAATGTTGTCCGTCTTGCCTCGAGTGCTCGAAGGCAGAGGGACGCGTTAACGGTGTACAAAGCACGCGAATAAAATGAAGACAAGTATCATTTAAATAATAGAAAAATTGAAGTGAAATAATTACACTTAATAATTACAAGATATATTATTTAGTATTTTAATAGGGTCTCATTGTAAATAAAAATGGTTAGTGGGTGTAAGTGTAAGAAACCATGAGAGCATGTATAATCGTGCTTTTGGCTTTTAACTACTTGAATTTATGTGATTTAAAAAAAATTTAGAGTTCATATCAATTTCATACATAGTAGTGTTTAATTAAGTCTAAACAAGGGTCAAATGGCATAAATAGTAGGGGCATAGATGCAATTTCCAATTCTGGCGCAAATCCTGAAAATGCGACGGGGTACCCGTCGCGATTCAAGTCGCGACGGGGCAGCCGAGTGCGTCAGGCGAACCGGCCGACCTGGCTAAGTTCGGGGAGAGAACGCGACAGCGCGGGCCATCGCGTTCATATCACGATGGACCGACCGACTGCGTCCCCTCTGAGGTCGCAACGGGTCGGGTCGTAGTGACTTCAGAGGAGCGGCCCGACCCAGAAAAGGGGTTTTTTCCTTTTTAGGTTTTGATCCTTCCCTCCAAAGCATGATATAGAGCTCTTCTAAAATCGATATAAAATCACACAAAGATCCAAAAATTATGAAACTAGTTTTAAATGAAAGTAAACTCGTGGATCCATCAACATACATGAGTAATTAGAAAACAGACAAGGTTTGTGCATGGTTTAACAAGGTTACTTTTTGGTGACCTAAATATGCGCAGTAAAGGAAAAATAATTTAATTAGCAATGAATACATGATGAAAATTAGGAAAAATAGATGCATTTGAAAGCTAACTGGATGTAGTATTTATGAAAATTTTTACACTACATGGGATTAAGTACATGCGTGGATTGAAAGCAATCATGAAGGTTCAAGAGCATGGTATGGACAGAACTTAGGACATTTAATACCCCTTCATGGAGCAACGAAAAATAGGGCAATCATAGGGCTTTTCAAGAGGGGATCATGGTCTACCTAGGGTAAAATGTAATTAGTTTGTGCTTGAGAGATTGCCTACCTTTGCTTGATGATAAGAAATCCTAGATTTTTGATGAAGAACGAGGTGAAATCACCTTTGTCTAAGCTTCCTCCTCCTTGCTTCCTTCGTTCTTCAGCCTTCTCCTCGTTTCCCAGAGCTCCAGCCACATTCAATGGGGTTGCTAGGGCCGGATTAGGGGTGTACAGCTAGCTAATAGAGTCCTACCCTTCTAAAACTCATTCCGTCCATTAAATTCCAAATTTCCATATTTATCACCTCATTTCCTAGCATTTATCTCATATTTAGGATGGGGGAGAGGTCTAATTTCGTGGGTAAGAAGTGAGGGTAAGTCTAGGGCTCCTTTTAGGATAGATATGGGATATTAAATAATTATTTTAACCCTTTACTAATTACCACTATTTCTTAATCCGAATTTGGCTTAATTATCTCTCATCTATGATGGGCTCTTTATATTTGGGCCCAACAATTCATGTTAAGACCATTAGTAAAACTCATTACTAATTTAGCTTAATAAGTATTGATTTATTCTAATTTAAATCTATTTATCATATTTATTCAATTAATTTCTTATCATAATATTTCTAACCTTTATCCATTTTTTTGGGCTTTTGCTTTTGGCCCATTACGTAAGTATGGTTCAATTGTACAACCCATATACTTAATTTAATTAATGAGTTTAAATTATCTTTTTTTATTAGAGAGTTTATTCATGGGCAAAAATTGTCCATTGGTCTAATTCCCATAATGGGCTATCAATACATATTATTTAAAGTCTACCCATTGTGTTTATTTGATTTATAATCCACTTTGGTACAAGGATAATGGGTTTTCCGACTTATTCCTTAATCACGACAATAAGTCGCATAAATTCTTAAACTTAGTCCAAATGATTTTTTTATGTCCAAATTTCTTGATAGGTCATTAGATAATATTATTTAAAGTATAACTATTATTTTTTTAAAAATTATATGAGTTTTTATGCATGAAATAATGACGCATATATTTTTAACTAGTTTGATTTATTAATTGATAAAATTTTAATTTATCTATATTTTATAATTAATAAATTTTTCGAGATACTACATCCTCCCCCACTTAAAAAGAATTTGGTCCCCAAATTCCACGACTACTTCATTACATAAAATGTATTGATCATTGTAAGTTTAGAGTTACCTTCCACAGTTCCCACTTCTTGATTTGGAGAGGTTTGCACCAAGGCTTCCAGTGTGGCTGCTTGTTTAGATTCTTTGTGACGTTGGTTCTTCATTTGTGGGCAGTCACAAATCTTGTGGTCTGATCTGCCACATCGTATGCATTTTCCTTGCTTTCTCCAGCAATCCTCCATTATGTGGCCTATCCTATTTCAGTGTTTGCATCGCCCTTTACAAATAGGGGCTAGTTGTATGTCGTTCTTCTTTATTTTTCTCTTATCACTGTTTGGCTGGTTCTCTTTGGTCATAGAGTTGAGATCTTCAGTGTTAGTGGATGGTTCCTTTAGAAGAGGACAGTCTCCCATTCGATGCTCCAGATTGCCGCAGTGTAGACATGTACCAACTTTTTTCCAACATTCTTTGGCCACATGTCCCGGCTTATTACAATAAAGGCAGATGATCTTGTGAAAATTCTTGCTACGTTTCTTGTGTGTATTAGCCTTCTTGCCATATTGTTGTCTTCCTTTTACAGTCTTGTTGGTCATCTTTCTAATCCTTTTGATCGTCCTCAAGGCATCTTTTAGTAGTTGGGTGGCCTTCCGACACGGCAGAACTATCTTCTGAGTTGACCTCATCTTGTCTTGTAGTGGCGTAGGTTCTGATGACCAGTCTGTCCCCATGTAATTTTAATTAATTACATATATATTTTTGATGATTAACAAAACCAAACAAAAGTTTATCAATTATATCTAATGAATATTTCATAAGTCTTAAGCACAGGAAAAATACCAAGGTCAAACAAGCCAATAAAGGTATGCATTACTTCTCTGAAGCCTTAATCATTTCAACATGATATTTCTCTAAGTCCATATCAACTTCTATTGAAGGCCATAACGATTTCTTTATAAGCATATCGATTTCAATAGAATTATCATAACGATTTCCTTTCTGGCTGAAAAGTCATGTTGTTTCAAACAAATCGATGCCGTAACGATTCTATAAGTGATCGCAACGATTTCCTTATAAGACTAAAAAGTCATGTTATTTCAAACAAGTCGATGTCACAATGACTCTATAAGTTACCGTAATAATTTCTTTAGAGCCCGTAACGACTTGCTCGTCACAACGACTCTATAAGTTACCGTAACGATTTCTTTAGAGCCCGTAATGACTTGCTCGTCACAACGACTCTATAAGTTACCGTAACGATTTCTTTAGAGCCCGTAATGACTTGCTCGTCACAACGACTCTATAAGTTACCGTAACGATTTCTTTAGAGCCCGTAACGACTTGCTCGTCGCAACGACTCTATAAGTTGTCGCAACGATTTCTTTAGAAACTCGTAACGACTTGCCTGTCATAACGACTCTATAAGTTGTCGCAACGATTTCTTTAGAAACTCGTAACGACTTGCCTGTCATAACGACTCTATAAGTTATCGTAACGATTTCTTTAGAAAGCGCAACGACTTGCTTGTGGTAACGATTTCATAAGTTACCGTAACGACTTCTTTAGAACTCGCAACGACTTGGTTATTGTAACGACTTCATGTTATGCATAACGATTTCTTTAGAATTCACAACGGCTTGCTTTGTATAATGATTTGTTAAGTATTTCACATCGATTTCTTCAGAAACACAACGATTTGCATCTCACAACGATTTGTTAAGTAATTTGCAACGATTTCTTTAGAGCTCATAACGATTTGTTAAGTGTTTCACAACGACTTGGTCAACCTGACTTATTCATAATGATTTCATAAGTCATATAGTCATCGATTTCATATTAACGTGATATGATCTTTGTTGACTAGTCAAGGTCCACGTAGATATCTCTCTGACGTTTTTGCACTTATGAGATCTGAACAGATCTCTGCATGCATGCAGACCATATCATCCTTATCGTGTTTACTCTGATAATGTCATTTACACTTAAGCTATTTGGCATTACTATTTTCATGTCTATTGCTACTGACGTTGACTGACATCAGAGATAGCTTAGCTGTCTGCTATTTGAGTTTGACATTTGTGCAGACCTCTGATCCAGCTTCACGGTACAACGTTAAACAAATAGAAGCCAACGGATATTTCTGAAGATCTATCTCTTTGCGTACTCAAGTGATCAAAAGACTGTTGACTGGAAGCTTCCAAGACTCCTGATGTCATTCAGTCTAACGACTACTCAAAAGAGAGACAACAGACACTTCAACGTCTACATTTCAAATTGAAGATATAAATCAAGTCAGAAGAACAGAAGAAATATCTATCGCGCATTCAAGCATTCAAATTCTTCTAAAAAAAGTCCAAAGCAAAGACCCTTTATTTCCACTGAGCTTTTGCTCTTTTGCTCTCCACTAGTTTGTGAAAACCTTGAGAGAGCCTGTGTAGTTCTGAGAGTGTGCCTTGCTTAAAATCTCTTTGCTCTCAGTTCTAGTTGCTTCAGATCTTGCTTGTCAAAAGCTTGATCTAGGGGCTTGAATTTCATTCACTCTCTGGGTGCTGTTCCCTTCGGGTGTGAAGGAAGACCTGGTGGTATCCAGGGTGTTGTTCCCTTTGGGTGTGAAGGAAGACCTGGTGGTATCTAGGGTGTTGTTCCCTTTGGGTGTGAAGGAAGACCTGGTGGTATCCAGGGTGTTGTTCCCTTCGGTTGTGAAGGAAGACCTGGTGTGGTATCCAGGGTGTTGTTCCCTTCGGTTGTGAAGGAAGACCAGCTGAGCTGGGTGTTGTAGTGTCCTTAGGGGGACTGTACCCTAGTTAGTGAAGTCCTGAGTTGTTGCTCAGGGACTGGACGTAGGACTCCTAAGGAAAGGAGGTCCGAACCAGGATAAATCTTGTGTTGTGTGATTGTCTTCTTTGTGTGTTTGTTATTTCAACTAACTGTCACCAACCTACTTCGAAGAACGTTTGTGTGAATGTTTTAGTTACAAGTATCTTCTAGATTAATTTTTAAAGACCCATTCACCCCCCCTTTGGGCTCGTCAACTGGGCAACAGGTTCGACGTCCATTAAGATTTCCTTCAAGAATAAGGTTGGCATTAGGATACTATAGTAACATTAAGGTGATACATGTATATTTGTATGTATTTAAATCTTAACCATGTTTCTACCCAATGCTCACATCGGTATGGTGGTTGACTTAGACACGTATCATGTCAGTCTACCTAGAACATCTTAGACTTAAAATATCCTAATAAGAACATCCTAGGCTCTGATACCAACTGTTACGCCCCTCCAATTTAGCAGCGGAATAAATTGGGGAGACGCGAACAAAGTGTATGGTAACGCAAATTGCGCATTTAGTCGAAAAAATTAGAGCATCTAATGAATAATAATTACAATAAACTCTTCATTTTATTGATAATTCATCTAAACTATTACAACCACTAATTCAGAGCTAAAACATATAGGGCTCAAAGACTTCATTACATTAGAAAGGATAACTAAACAAATATCTAACTAAATTCTATGATACTAAGGTCATTCCGTCGCTATGACTCTAGGTCTCTCATCACACCAGTCCATTCTCGTTAGTGTGTGTAAGGTCATCATCCGACTTACTTGAAAACACATACAACAATAGCGCAGGGTGAGCGATAACGCTCAGTAGGACTTAATATCTCGTACAAACAGGCATGCTTTAAGTGATTAATGTCTTATAAGCAGGGTAACTAGCAAGAACGATCATGTATAGACAAGAGAGCAAAGTCGCATGATTAATGAGAAATAATAGCACTTTTAAAAAAGTATAGCACAACAAAAGAGATAACGGATTGACCATGTAATGATATAGCACATAAAGGTTGCACAACAGTGCACTAGTCACGATAGCATTGTAACAATTGGGTCGATCATTTTATCAATCCAAAGTATATAGTAATGTGATTGATTGTCATAGATTAAATCTTGATAGTATAATGGCGCTTGAGTGCATACCATACACACCCTGATCATTTTAACTCCCATGGGCACTGGCACTTTTCGGGCGCTCTCCCCAGGACCAGATCGGGCCCTATTTCACTAGTATAACTCATTTTATTATCTTAGACAATCACATAAATGGCCAAGAGAGTACCAAGAATAGATGAGAGTAGTAGACGAATAGATGATAGTGTAGAGAGAACATGAACAGATGAGAGCACTGATCAATCACTACAGGGGGAAGAGGATACGTAGACGGCTGAAAGCCGTCTACGAAAATCACAGAACCGTCTACAAAAGGTTTTGTAGACGGCTATACAACTGTCTAAACAGCCGTCAACGAACAGTCCGTCTACATATCATATGTAGACGGTTTTTATAAGCCGTCTACTAAAGTGTTGTATGTAGACGGCTGGAAGCCGTCTACGAAGATACATAGACGGCTGCATTAAGCCGTTAACGAATCTTATATAGACGGCTTATACTTATGATAAGTAGATAGTTTAGTTACCGTCTACAAAAGTTTAAGTAGATGGTTTTTAAGTCATCTATAAAGAGTTATGTAGACGGTTTTTAAGCCATCTATAAATATTTATATAGACTGTTTTGTAACCGTGTACATAAACTTATGTAGACGGTTAATAAATCGTCTACATAATGTTTTTTAGACGACTTAAGCCGTCTACACATTTCAATTTTTTTAAATTTTTTTTTGTTTTTTCCTGTTAATATAGAAATCAAAATATTCATATACATAAATCATCTTTTTAATACCATGCACACACAAATTATCTAAAAACACATCATAAACATATTCAAAAGAAATAAAATATCTCACCAACTATAACAATCTAATCATCATCATCATCATAATTATCAGGAGACTCGTCACTCCCCTCACACTCAAGCTCAGGCCCAGGACGAGACATATGTGATGGCTGAGCAGCAAATTGCTTCATGAAGGCTCGCATCTCTGACATCTGACTGTGCATATTCTCTAGCTCTTGGCGATCCTTGCTCCTCTCTGCACACAACTCCTCTAACTCTTGGCGAACCCTGCTCCTCTCTGCACACAGCTCCTCCATCTTTTTGTTTTGATCCTGCAACTGCTGCACCTAAGTGTGGTAGCCGCCTGAGGAGCTTGATCCCTCTCCCCTCCCATACCAAGTGCGGAGCGTCTCAGCCTTACCCGCACAACGAACACGGCCAGGCCTGTCTCGTCCCATGACAGCTATGAAGGCATCCTCGGCTGAAACAGGAGCGGCATCATCACTCTGGAGGAATGAGTCGTCATCTGTGTCATCCTCTCCTACAATTAAAAAAATATTTCATTAACAAAAAATAAAAATTATAAACTAATTTATTAAAAATAATTTATCTAAGACCGATACACTTACAAAATGATCCATGCTTTTGTCATCAACCCACCGCTGGGTACCGTCAGGGAGGTCTTTACATCTCCCCATCCTAAAAACCTCCATGCGATCGAGCTCACGCTGGTGAGTCTTCACCTGTAAAAATTAATTATATAATCATCAAGTATGAAAAAATAATCAATAGAGATTATTAAAATTACATTCAATAAAATAAAAAACTTACAAAATCATCTTTTAATTGATAAATGCTTGTACGCCCCCGCCGATACGTCATATTCTGATGGGTGCGATTCTGCTTGTTACGCTCGACAATATCCTGTAAAGAAAAAGACAATACATATATTTAAATATTTGATGAAATCTAAAAAAAAATCATAAGTACTATATGTAATTAAATCATATTATTTTACTTGCTCCTCTCTTGAATTCCATTTTTGAGACATTGTCCGCCAATCTGATGGATCAACACCAAGTGGAACAGATGCAACAACATCCTCAAAGGTCTTGCCCTTATAATGCTACAAAATAATAATTACAAAGTTAACAAAATATTCATTATCAAGATAAAAAATAAATAAATACTTAAAAAAAATACTTACTTTCGACTTCAACATCCCACGCCAGCCTTTGTCCATGGCTATCATATGTTGTAACATCTCCTTATCCGTCTGAGGAGTCCGATCCCAACAATACCACATCTACACATAAATTACCAATCTAATTTAAATATCTCACAAATACACAATATTCACTTTAAATATTAATCTATTTATCTCAAGATCTCGAAATATTCCATTCTTTGTCTCTTCAGGCAGTTTTGAAAAAAAACTTTTCCATATTTTGCAATGCAGTCTGATGACAATGCCCATACGACTTATAAAATTTGTCCCTTGCTCACCTACCCCATATCCACCAATTACTCTCACATTCCATTTATGTCCAGGCTCTAGCCTCCTCTCTGTGGCACCTCTAGAGGGACCCCGGCGACCAATCCCTCGACCCCACGATGGTGTCTCTATGTAAAAACATATACATGCATAAAGAAAATGATTAGATTTTATGAAACTAAAGTAAATATAAATTGTAATGCTACTGAATGTAAAAATATACCTACTACAGAAGAAGATGCAGATGCAACAGAAGACGCCCCCCGAGTGATAGGAAGAATGGCTTGAGAAGGATGACCTGCAACAGAGTCTGCATGTGAATGAGTTGGCACGTCATCCACAGTCCATAATCTCCGAACACGAGATCCACTGCGCAAACTCATATCTGAAAATATTGATATTAATAAGCAGTGTATATAATTTACAAAGAAAATTTGACGACATCTCCCCTATATTAGGAGCATATCCACATGTGTACACAACCTGTGGAAAAAATTTTCATACATTCACATCTTGAAAAATAAAGATATATCATGCAAAAAAGAGACACATTCACATCCTGTAAAAAAAATTAAATGCATAAACACATTCACATTCTACAATATAACATATACATTACCATGACCAGAGTTACTATAAACATTAAATATTATAATAAAAAAACATAACATAATTACAACTCCACTTAAGTCTCCATATATTCACCAACTCTCACATTAATTCCTTCAGTTACATCAACATCAAATATTTCTCCATTGATAGGAACATCAACCAAATTTTCTTGATAAGCTTCAACAATTTCATCCTCAGGCACTTATTCCTGTTCTGCCATGTTATAATAGTCTCGGAGCTGTACTGTGACAGGAATGATCCATCCTGTTCTTCTATTATCATCTACATAAAACACCTGCTCTACTTGTTGGGCAAGTGCAAATGACTCATTTGTCCCCAATTTTTGATTGATGTTGAGACTGATGATCCCATATTTGTCAACTTGGAATCCCCTGCCTTCACGATAAACATCCCACCAGTCACATTCAAACAATATAACACGCCTGTTATGGTCAAAACATATTTCCACAACATCCTTAAGATGTCCATAATAGCCATCACATTTATTATTAAGATCTTCAATCACAACAACACCACATAGTTGAGTCTGCTTTGTATAATCTGCAGTTCTTGTACGGAACCTAAATCCATTTGCAATATAGCCTGAATATGAATAAGCAATTCTTGATGGTGTTTGTGATAAAATTTGGATATCTTGAGTGCATAGAGGATCATTTGCATCTTTTAATTCTTGGACATAACTTTGAAACCATTTTCTGAAATCTTTCTCAATTCCTCTACAAGTTTCTAACCTTCGTCTATGTTCAGCCAAAAAAGGATCAATCTCCTCTATCTGTTTCAAAATATACGTGTGTGCCAACTGCACTTCTTCCTCAGATAACACACGATTCTCAACTTTACCCTTCAAAAAACGCCATAGGGGATTAAAGATTGACAAGAAATCACCATCGTCACTGCGACTAGGAGCGCCATCATAATTTCTTTCTGTACGATTAAACTGAGTGACAATATTGGGCAAATACATGGAACAGAACGAAATAGTCTTCTTAAGAAGATAGCCTTCCACAATTGAACCTTCCGGTCGTGCTTTATTGCGCACATAATCTTTCAACTTCTTCAAGTATCGTTCTATAGGATACATCCATCGGTATTGAATAGGATCAGCAATTCTAGCTTCATAAGCCAAATGTGATATCAAATGAACCATGATAATGAAAAATGATGGCGGAAAAATTTGTTCTAACTTGCATAGTATTACTGCTATATCAGCTTCTAACTTAAGCAAATGCTCAGCCCTCAAAACTTTAGAACATATATCTGTAAAGTACATACTCAACTCGATAATTGGGTCAGTCACATCTGCATGAACAATGTTGCGAAGTGCTAAAGGCAGCAACACTTGCATATAAATATGAGAGTCGTGACTCTTCAACCCTATGAGCTTTCCACTTGTAAAGTCCACACACTTTGATAAATTAGATGAATATCCATCGGGGACTTTAATGTTCCTTAGAAAGTCACAAATCTGTAACCTTTGTGTTCTATTCAATGTAAAAATCACTGCAGGTGGTTTTCCTCCTTGATCTGTCGGCACATGCAGTTGCGGACGTATCCCCCAATCTTCTAAGTCCATCCGTGCCTTAACTGTGTCCTTGTTATAACCAGATCCAAGTAGATTTAAAGTACCCAATGGATTGTCACATCATGGGTGGTGGCTCATCTTTATTTAATTCAGCGAGCCTGGGTGGTGGCTCAACTTTTTAATTATGTGTGGATGCGTGAATATATTTTTTGCAGGATGTGTGAATATATTTTAATGTAGGATGCAAGCATTGGATGAAACATATGGATGTAAGAATGAGTGGACTTTTTTTTTGCCCATTCAAGACTTTTGTTATGATATATGTTTTTACTGTCTTTTGATAGTAATGGCATATATAGAGCATATAGTCTTGAATTGTCTAAGTTGGACAGTCTGTGGATATTTGATCATCTGATGTTCTTTATTATATGTGTTTTGAGATTATCTTAAAATTTTGGCAGCATCGCCCCACATTTCTCCAATATACCACCATTATTTACTAATTTTAACTATGCTAAAAAAATCACTTGCATAAAATACAAGTGACAAAAAGTGCAGTTAAAATTAGTAGGTATATTGGAGAAGAGCGAGAAGATGATGCCGAAATTTTAAGATAATCTCAAAACACATATAATAAAGAACATCAGATGATCAAATATCCACAGACTGTCCAACTTGGACAATTCAAGACTATATGCTCGATATATGCCATTACTATCAAAATACAGTAAAAACATATATCATAACAAAAGTCTTGAACGGGCAAAAAAAAAAGTCCACTCATTCTTACATCCATATGTTTCATCCAATGCTTGCATCCTGTATTAAAATACATTCACACATCCTGCAAAAAATATATTCACGCATCCACACATAATTAAAAAGTTGAGTCACCACCCAGGCTCGCTGGATTAAATAAAGATGAGCCACCACCCAGGCTCGTTGGATTAAATAAAGATGAGCCACCACCCAGGCTCGCTGGATCTTACCTGAATAAAGAGCCTCAAAAGATGAAAGCAACTAGCTCGATCTCCGCAGGTGTTCCAAATAAAACCTGTCGTCATATTTTACAAAAAAATATATTAATAAAAAGATGGGTAAGCCAACACAATTTATTAAATACATAACACATGACCTTTTCATTCCCATGACATGTTTTATTAAAGATGTCAAGTGTCAAATTGGATGATTTGATATTATTACCGAATCCTTTTGTTGAAAGAAACTTTAACTAGCCTCTCATCTAAGTGATTTAGTAACAACCAAATTCTACAGGGGGGATGTAGAAAGATTGAATAAAGTTCATTTTACAAGTGAAGATAACTAAGCATGTTACATGCTGCAAACAGGGCCTGGATACTCAAATAACACAATCAGAAGCAAGCAAATCACATGTTGAAACCTTTGCAAAAGTTACAAACTGAACATTTTGCACACAAGGGACGCTCATGTAAGTCATATTCTATTGGACATACAATGATTCTCATCAGCATTCACCTGTATTAAATTATGTGACCACCATGAGAAGACAAACGTATAAGAGAATCAGAGATGGTATAACCACAAACATGTGAGACCACTGACTTACATTCAACTTCCTTCAGGCTTAGGTACATTATCTTCCAATTACGCTCATCCTTTCCTCTCCTTGAGTGAGATTGAAGTGCACTAGACTCTACAGCAATCATGAAGCCTAGGCTTTAAATAAAAGCCAGCTGATTCCTTCTCCAGATATGTATGCTTCAATTCACTCACTTCCCCTCTCCAGCACAATTCACAAGTCCACAGATGTATATACTAAACTAAATATATTATAGACTAAAGGTTATTGCCTTTTCCCCTATTTACTACTGATAAATTTAATTATTCAATGTGAAATAGACATGCAGATCTACCTTGTTGCATGCCCAAACCCAGCGGTCCTTTCATAGCAAAATGGCACATAAAGTCATTGACTGGACCACATATCCAAGGAAAAAAACATAAAAGAGCATTAGCATAAAGATGCAAATATTCTGAATAATCTGTCCTCATATGCAGATGATAAGTTTTGAGCAAAAGAATGTAGCAAAATGCTCAACCCCGGCCCCCATCCCCACTGCCCCACCACCAACCCCCCCACCCCCACTGCCCCACCCCCACCCCCAACCTCGGCTCCCATTCCCACTGCCCCACCACCAACACCCCACCCCCACCGCCAACCCGCTCACCCCACAGCCGGCCACCACCACTGCCCCCTCCCCACCCCCAACCCCGGCCCCCATCCTCACTGCCCCACCACGAACCCCCCCACCCCCAACCTCGGCCCCCATCCCCACTGCCCCACCACCAACACCCCACCCCCACCGCCAACCCCCTCACCCCAAAGCCGGCCACCACCACTGTCCCCTCCCCACCCCCAACCCCAACCCCCATCCTCACTGCCCCACCACCAACCCCCCACCCCCACTGCCCCACCCCCAACCCCGGCCCCCATCCCCACTACCCCACCACCAACGGCCCCCACCCCCACTGCCCCACCCCCACCCCCAACCCCGGCCCCCATCCCCACTGCCCCACCACCAACCCCGCCACCCCCACTGCCCCACCCCCACCCCCAACCCCGGCCCCCATCCCCACTGCCCCACCACCAACACCCCCACCCCCACTGCCCCACCCCCACCGCCAACCCCCTCACCCGACAGCAGGCCACCCCCTCCCCTCCTGGCTCACAAGAGAAATGCAGAGAGGGTGAGAAAGAGGAAGAGGGAGAGTCGGATCGAAAGAGGTAGAGAAAGAGAGAAAGAGAGAGGGGAAGGATGATTACCCGGTACTGTGAACTGCGACGGCGGCGGCGGCGTCTCCGCCGTCTCCAGCAGGGCAAGGCGTCGACGGAAGGGCGAGGGCGGCAGACGGCGGTGGCGGCATCTCCGGCGTCTCCAGCAGGGCAAGGCAGAAGGGCGAGGGCACGGGCGCAAGGAAATGGGGCGGGGGAGGGGGTGAGGGTGATAAATTAGAGGATGATTTGTAGACGACTTAAAGCCGTCTACAAAAAAGGTACATAGACAGCTAAAATTTAGCCGTCTACGTATCGTTTGTATGTAGACGGCTACTAACACACATCTACATAAGTTATGTAGACGGCTTAATAAAACCATCTATATATCCTACGTATGTAGACGGTTTTCAAAGCCGTCTATGTAAGTTACATAGACGGCTTAAAAAACCGTCTACATATGTAAGATATGTAGATGGCTTAATTGAGCCGTCTATATATCTCATATACATAGACGACTTTTTATAGCCGTCTAAAAATGTATGTTTTTGTAGTCCGCCGCGATTTTCAGCCGTCTACATATCCTTCATTTCTTGTAGTGTGAGATAGTAGATGAGATAGGGGTACAATCGTAAAATAACGTTAAACCGACGATAGTCACAGTTGCACAACACTAGGTCGAGTGTCAGCAGTCTGGTAGAAGTCACAACCGCCCATTAGCCGTGCTATGAACACATACCAGAAGTCCGACGTGATCCCAAGGTAAGAGTGAACATACTAAGGCGATTGGATCGTGTTGATCCCTAAGGGCGTGACGGGTTTTAAGGGTACAACCAGTTCGTTGGCAAAGGACATGCGCTAAAGCCAAGAAGACTTACGGAGGTCTTGACAAGGAGTCTCTGGCCCAGTCGAGAGTATTCCCGATGGAGAGGTGGTCCATGTCAAGAAAAAGTGTGTAACGAAACGTTGTCTGTCTTGCCTCGAGTGCTCGAAGGTAGAGGAATGTGATAATGATGTACAAAGCACACGAATAAAATGAAGACAAGTGTCATTTAAATAATAGGGAAATTTAAGTGAAATAATTACACTTAATAATTACCAGATATATTATTGAGTATTTTAATATGGTCTCATTGCAAATAAAAATGTTTAGTGGGTGTAAGTGTAAGAAATCATGAGAGCATGTATAATCGTGCTTTTGGCTTTTAATTACTTGAATTTATGTGATTTTTACAAAATTTTAGAGTTCATATCAATTTCATATATAACAGTGTTTAATTAAGTCTAAACAAGTGTCAAATGGCATAAATAGTAGGGGCATAGATGCAATTTCCAGTTTTGGAGCAAATCCTGAAAACGCGACGGGGGTACCCGTCGGGATTCAAGTCGCGACGGGGCAGCTGGGCGCGTCAAGCGAACCGGTCGGCCTGGCTCGGTTCGGGGAGAGAATGCGACAGCGCGGGCCGTCGCATTCATATCGCGATAGACCGGCCGGCCGTGTCCCCTCTGAGGTCACGATGGGTCGGGCCATCGCGACTTCAGAGGAGCGGCCCGACCTAGAAAAGGGGTTTTTTCCTTTTTGGGTTTTGGTCCTTCCCTCCAAAGCATGATACAGAGTTCTTCTAAAATCGATATAAAATCACACAATGATCCAAAATTTATGAAACTAGTTTTAAATGAAAGTAGACTCATAAATCCATCAACAGACATGAGTAATAGGAAACAGACAAGGTTTGTGCATGGTTTAACAAGGTTACTTTTCAGTGACCTAAACATGCGCAGTCATGGAAAAATGATTTAATTAGCAACGAATACATGATGAAAATTAGGGAAAATATGGGCGTTTGAAAGCTAACATGATGTAGTATTTATGAGAATTTTTGCACGGCATGAAGCAATCATGAAGGTTCAGGGGCATGGTATGGATAGAACTTAGAACATTTAATACTCCTTCATGGAGCAATGAAAAATAGAGCAATCATGGGGCTTTGCAAGAGGGGATCATGGTCTACCTAGGATAAAATTTAATTAGTTCGCGCTTGAGAGATTGCCTACCTTTGCTTGATGATAAGAAATCCTAGGTTTTTGATGAAGAACGAGATGAAATCCCCTTTGTCCAAGCTTCCTCCTCCTTACTTCCTTCGTTCGTCAGCCTTCTCCTCGTCTCCCAGAGCTCTAGCCACGTTCTATGAGGTTGCTAGGGCCGGATTAGGGGTGTATAGCTTGCTAATAGAGTCCTACTCTTCTAAAACTCATTCCTTCCATTAAATTCCGGATTTCCATATTTATCACCTCCTTTCCTAGCATTTATCTTCTATTTAGGATGGGGAAGAGGTCTAATTTCGTGGGTAAGAAGTTAGGGTAAGTCTAGGGCTCTTTTTGGGATAGATATTGGCTATTAAATAATTATTTTAACATTTTACTAATTACCACTATTTCTTATTCTGAATTTGGCTTAATTATCTCTCATCTCATGATGGACTCTTCATATTTGGGCCCAACAATTCATGTTAGGACCATTAGTAAAACCCATTACTAATTTAGCTTAATGGGTATTGATTTATACTAATTTAAATCTATTTATCATATTTATTCAATTAATTTCTTATCACAATATTTCTAACCTTTATCCATTTTTTTGGGCTTTTGCTTTTGGCCCATTACGTAAGTATGGTTCAATTGTACAACCCATATACTTAATTTAATTAATGAGTTTTAATTATCTTGTTTTATTAGAGAGTTTATTCATGGGTCAAAATTGTCTATTGGTCCAATTCCCATAATGGGCTATCAATACATATTATTTAAAGTCTACCCATTGTGTTTATTTTGTTTATAATCTACTTTGGTACAAGGATAATGGGTTTTCCGACTTATTCCTTTATCACGACAATAAGTCGCATAAATTCTTAAACTTAGTCCAAATGATTTTTCTATGTCTAAATTTCTTGATAGGTCATTTGATAATATTATTTAAAGTATAACTATTATTTTTTCAAAATTTTTATATGAGTTTTTATGCATGAAATAATGACGCGTACATTTTTAACTAGTTTGATTTATTAATTGATAAAATTTTAATTTATCTATATTTTCTAATTAATAAATTTTCTTGGGTACTACAAGGTCGGTGTGGCACCTAGTATGGAACTGATCATGGGCAACCTCCTGCCTCTCCTTAATGAAGAGTTGCTTCCTCTGCTTGACTAGAAGGTCCGAAGTGGTGATGCTGAGCGGATGGGTGATTAGCTTGTAGTTGACTCTAGGTAGAACATCCTTTAACCATGTGAAGATGCTAGCATGCTCTTCAAGAAATGCTTAGAGGAGTCGACCTCTCTCTTGGAATAGGGCTGCATTGATCCTCACTGATTGCCTGGGGTTCTTGGCAATATGGATGGTTACAAGTTCAACTGAGGGCTTAGCTCGAGGTGGGTGCTCTGGTTCCATTGTCTCAGTGACATTCACGGTATCGGGTGATTGGCTTGGAGCACTTTTGAGTAGCATTTCCTTGACTTGGGCTAATCACGTCTTACCATGTCTACTCCTGCCGATGTTAGGATTTCAACTTTTGGTGTATCATGGATGGTATGCCTCTGACTTGTACTGGTTTCCCCTCTCAATATTGGCATTGTACATTGAAGTTATGTGCACTATCATAATGTCGGCCTAGATCATAATTTGGTGAGGGTTGGCCCTAAGGGATACAGAGAGCATCACCGCCCCTTCGACAATAGCCAATGCCCCTGTGAAGCTGTAAATAATGGAGTGAACGAGTCAGGCCTAACTTGGGGCACATCTAGTTTCTAAAAGCAATCATAGAACATGACATTTGGGGCACTCCCATTGTCCACTAGAACTCTCCTTACATGATTGTGATTGATGGTGGCTAACATGACCAACACATCATCTTTGGGAGATCTGTTGTCTTCTAAGTCGTCATCTGAGAACAAGATTACATGTTTTTTGTTGGGGTTGGGGTGATTCAGCTCGTCTATCTAGTAGACTTCTTGAAGGCCAGGCTTCCTCTTTTCTGAGCTTTCTCCAGTGGGTGAGGGCCTACCTATGATCATCATGACCACCCCTTTGATCAGTTGGTCATCCCTCTTGCCTTTGTATGGTCGATGCTGCCCCTCGAAACTCCTAACCATGATGCCATGCCATATGTGAGTGCCTGGATCTCAAACCTTAGTTGTTAACATTTGTCGGTGTGTGTGCCCGTGATCCCGAAAAATTTTGTAATATTTTTCTTTGTCGCACTCGTTGGGTTCCCCTTCATCTTCTTAGGCTAGCGCAAGTAGGGCTTGTCTCGGATTTTCATTAGGATCTGGGATGGGCATAGTGAAGTTGGTACTAGGGACTGAGCCCTTCTTGGTAGAAACTCATATCGTTCATCTCTCCTTTGCCTTTTCTCTTGCCATTGAACAACTCTGGAGCAGATGCTCTCTTCTCCTCGGGCTAGACTGGGGGTCAACATGTGGGCCCTAAGGATGGCATTCTAATTAGCATATCGGTTCGCATTGCCCATGATTTTGACAAACATGGTCAGGGGTTTATTGGCCAATGTTCCTTATAGATCCAAGTTGATGGTCCCCCGCATCAAGGTTGGGAATACCATGGCGACGTCTGATGCGAGATGATCTTGAACCTATAGTCGGATGCCAATGACCTGGAGGAAACTTGAAGGATAGCACACTTATCTCATAATGATTCAGTGAGCCCATGGGTGATGTTCGGATGGTGAGCTCACGAGCTGTATCCCATGGTCAACCCTCTCTTGGAGAGGACTCCAAAGAGGTGGCAAGGTACCAACACACCCTTGGTTTGGAAGACCGCACACAATGGTAGATAGATTTCACACCGAAGCACGGGGGTACTCGGCTCACCCATAACCGCGATAACTTACAGAAATTGGGGAATTTGGATTAGGCACTCTCTCACAATGACATGTCAAGATTAAAATACTGAAAGATTAGATATACTAACAGGGATAGCACCATGTACCTTATTGGTTCGAGGGAACACAACACTGATCAGAGATGAGGATGAGTGGGGAAACATGCGAACACACCCGCATGTTACTCAAATGTAGACATTCTGTGAGAATCCGGTCGCAACCAAATGTACACCTCTACATAGAGAGGATGAGCTCGGGGAAGGCTGAGTACAACACTATACCTCTCGCAGGAGGGGGAACTCAGGAAGGGGATTATAACACCTAGCTAATTAAGGGATTTAAATTGGAGGTAAAAACAAAAGTGTTTAAGATAAATGAAAAGTAAAAGATAAACCGTAAAATATCTTGTGCATAATTATCAAACGATGACAAGACCAACCCTTAAAAAGGGTAATACACCTTTGAGATGGATCAACCCTTTTAAAAAAATGCAATTAAGCAATCACAAAATTTCAAATAATAAGGCCATAATACAACTTCAAATATATTTATCAAGTATAGAACAATAATAATACTTAAGAATAATGATGATTATGAATAATGAATGTTAATCATCACTTAAGGGAAAAATGTAAAACTCATTATTACATGTGGAAAATTAAGTAAATTACCAAATTTAAATTTATGCACTTATACTAAATTTTGTATTACAACTCATGAAATAAAACCCCACAATTCATCACCTACCCACCCATGCAATAGAAAGGCTTAATCCCAAGCCTAATCGGACTCTAAATGCAAAATAGAAACCCAATCTAACTAGGAGCAACTTAACCCTAGCCAAATCCAACTCTAACCAAGATTAGTAGATGGAAATCAAATCGAGTTAGTAATCCACCTAGAACTAGGAAAGCTCTCTCCCATGAAAGAGCTCAAATTAGGACTCTAGGAGGCCCTATCCCTTTAAATACCCCTCTAAACTCATCCCTCACAAACCCTAGCTACTACAGAAGGGCTGTGGACGAGGGTTTGGATGGCTGAAGGTGTTGGATGGAGAGATTTGAGGTGTTCTTCACATTCTTCATCAAGAACATCTAGGGCAAATGCAAAGGTAGGTTATCTTATAGGTCCAACTTAATTAAATGATCATGTAGGCTCTGTTCATGTTTAGAATAAAAAGATCATGTTTTCCCCCAAATTATATAGTCCATATTACATGTATTTCATGAGATAGGGTTTGTTTATAGTCATGTTCGTGCTTCTTTTTGTGCCAGATGAAACATATTGTTCCCTTTGATGTCAGCCTAGATAAATTATGTCATGACGTTCTCCTTTGAGTCTAATTTCATTTGGTACCTTTTGGCCAAATTTTCATGCTCATGTTTGTTCGAATTAAGCGTTTTATGTGCATGTGTAACCGTATGAGTTCTTACAATTTCACACCATAAAGCTATGATTTTTATTGATGAAAAACCAAATTCAATCTCATCACATGTTCTTTGTCTTGTACGTTTAGTTTAGAAAAAATTTCCCTAATTTTTACAGCATTTTCTACGTGAATTTTAAGTTTAAAACATGGCCTGTGTGTTCCCATCAAAACCTAAGTTCTAACTGGGAAGGCGCCCCCTACTAGGCCGCTTTTTGAAGGCCTCATTAAGTGATTTTGTCCCCTATACAGGATGCCTCTTTAAGGTGCCCCATGACCAGGGCACGTTATGCTTCTCTCTCCTATTTTTTGCATGATTGTTTGATTTTCGATTATTCCATCAAAATCTCCTATATATAGACCACTAACAGTACATGTTTTATGAAACCTCCTATAACTATCCTCCACCTCCAGAACCCTAGATTGACTTTGAAATTCAATATTTTTTAAGTTTTTTTTTGCCCTAATCACTTGGCCCCTTGACCTGACCACCTTCTGATTTGCATGTCGATGTTGACAATGGCATGGTGAGGTTGTAAGGACGTGGCAGAGGGGATGGCGATGACGATGACACAATCATGATAAAGAGGCAGCGATGGACTGGTTGGTGATGACGAGGATGTCACAAGGGCTACTACGATGTCAATCGAGAAGCAATAGGGACGATGATGACAGTAGCAATGCCAGGGAAGGTGCAATGAAGAGAGATGATGACTAGACTCCTACTGGTGCAGGAAGATGGCTGATGTTGTCATGGATATCTTGGTTCGCATAGACAGGTTGGTGGAGTTGATGGTTGCTAGAGAATGATGATCTAGTGATGTGCTGCTTGGTGGTGGTGTTCAACAAAGTGATGAAGTGAGGGACGACCTGAGGTGAATGGGCACTGTAAAGGGGAGAAGGAGGGCAACCTAGGTAGAGAGGAGGTGTTGGGGAGGCTGAGGAAGAAGGTGAGAGTGGAAGATCCACTGCTGGAGTGGGAAGAGGGGTTGGAGGGGTTGGGGAGTGTGGTCTCCTTGGGAACAGATTTAGGGGGGTCTGTGTTGGGGTTGGGATGTGGTTAAGGATGGGGATCTTGGGTTCTCCAAGAGGTGGTTTGGAAAATGGGAAAGATGCTCTAAGGAGATGGGGGGAAGTTATTGTTGGCCTTGGGTAGTGGAAGAGTTGTGTGAGGTGTGGGAAAAGTGCATAGGAGAGTAGGTGGGGAGTTAATGTGCCTAGGGGATGTGAAAGGTTACTGAGGTGACTAGTGAGGCGGGGCTGAGGTAGGGCTGAGGTGGAAGAGAGGTAGGGCTTAGGTTAGAGAGAGAAGGAATAGAGAGAAAGGGGTGCCCCTAGGGTAGAGAGAGAAAAGAGAGAGAGTAGAGAGAGGCATTAGAGAGGGAAGAGAGAAACGGAGAGGGGAAGCTCTCAAAACTCTCAAGCAATCAAGCAAGCTCTCAAATTCAAATTCACCATATTAACTTACAAGTGAGCCTTGGGGTTCTATTTATAGGCTCCATACATTCACATGACCAAAATGCCTCTCGCTCTCTAAGTAAAGACCAAAGCTTGTACCTATCAACCTAGACCTTTTGATTAACTTTAAACTTTGGTTAATCTGCTATACGTAAAGGGAAATTACATCATTTTGACTCAAATACATTGGAAAATACATAGACGAGTGATCTAGGAATCAGGCCTCGAGCATCTACAATGAGGAGATGGATCCCAAGGTGGCAGTATTGAACCAAGCTACTAACCCCCTTGAGCTAGGTCAAGAGTGCTCTACACATAACCTCATCCAGCACCCCTTGGAAGGACAAAAGACTGTTGAACCGTTCCAAATGGCTAGTCAGATTAGTGGTTCAATTATATACCTTCATGTTGGGTGTCTCAAGTCAGCCCAGGTGCGCAGCTTGCTAGATCTCCTAGGTGAAGGGCAATCGAGGTAATTGGGGGCGTGCCTAAGGCCAGGAAGCTCGCCTGCCAGCCTCTGGACCTCCCTTTAGACCTCTTCCAACTTCTTCTCTATCCCCCTGGAGCTTACAGACATCGAGGTTGGCTAGTGCACAGTCAATGCTAGGTACTTCTAGTCGGCCGTTGATGGTGGTGACAAACTACTTGAACCACTAGCTTCATTCTTGGAGGCATAGGGGACCCTGGGGAGAGGATCAAGACTGGGGGTTTGGATCCTTGGTGACCTCGGGAGGGGTCCCCTTGGTTCGAGAGGATAAGGCCAGCTAACATGTTAGAGCTCCTACCAACTCGAGGAGTATAGTGAGCCCTCTCATGTCTCGCTTAAGTCAGTGACCTGATAGAACATGGGTCTAAATTGGTCAACCAAGATTGAGGCGGCCTGGGTGACTACCTAGTTGGGGCTCATGATGGCACTTACAACCCCCGATTATAGAAATCTTCAGATTGAGTAGTGATCTTGCCTTTTGGAGGAGCTATAGTGATGTCTTGTTTCCATAGATGACACCAATGATATGGTCGGTCCAAACCCAACTCTCGGATCTTTAGTGGGGATGACCACGGTAAACTTGAACCTAGATCTCAAGTGACGGGGATGAGGAGAGGGGAATAAGTACCAAGCTCGTCTTGGCAATCTACTCGACCTGCAAGATAATCGGTCTCAAAGATGACATTCTCGGAGACGATCCTCTGACAGTCAAGTCAGAAAGGGGAAATGCTAGCTAAAAGTGAGCTGAGAGTTAGAAGAATAGAGAGTTGGAGTAGGACTATGTCTCGTACTGATACTTGTCCTCCTACATTATCTATATTGTTGACCTAATCTTGAAGGCAACTTTGAATGGGAGAAAGTTGTAGGTTCTGATATGGGATTAATTTCCCTCTTTTGGGAACTCCTGCTTTCTCCTTCCCCTAGCTTGTAGTGTGCCAATTTGGGCCAATCTCAATGGGGCAGCCCAAGGGCCCTATTAGGGAGATTTCAGTACTAATAGGGTGGAGTCATGAGGAACGCAAATTGGATTGATATCAATATTTTGAGAAATCTGCAGTACCCCTCTGCAAATAATATTGCAAACGAACAGATAAAAGATATTTAGTTAATGATGTTGACATGATAAAACATAGATGACACCAATCTTTTGTTTCATGTATATCTTGCTTGACTTGCACTCAATTAACGTCGATTGTCAAGGACCTGCCAAATAAGAGTCTCTTTCTTACTCTTTGATCTGTCTCGCAATGTGTGGGCGCCGAGGGATGAGCTGAATATGTGGGGACGATTACATGATATGCATATATTATATTGTCATATATATGTCCATATTTATGATGTGATATTTGTTAATGAAGATTTAACTAATTTCACAACTATTCAAACTTAGTTATAACCCCTTGCATTTATATTGTCATATACATTTCATATTTATAATCGCAGAGAGGCTAGCTAACACTTGATACCTAATTGTAGGCTTCTGACAGCTCCGTATATTAGCCCATGATCTTTTCATCAATGATATATATATATATATATATATAATGCCTCTTCTTCGGACATGATATCAGTGCCAATGAAGAGCTTAAATGTCAAACACCAATATATACTGTTGAGTGCATAGAAATACCCTTTTTCTTTCTCATTTTCTTTTGTCCAATGCAACTTTCTTTCCAAACCTCTATTACACTGTATTAAAAAGAAAAAAAAAAGATCACTCATAACAATCACAAATTGAACACCGGGGGCGAGCGTAGCTCGCCGTGTCACTCCTGGTAATCTGCATGTAAAAGATCGAAGGTTCATTGGACATGCCTAGATAAAAAGAGAGAAGGATGCCTTCAGATCTTCGATCTTCATGAAATAAAGAACAAATACACACAAATTATGCACAATACAGAAACTTGTGAATAACAGTGATTGGTGTGGGCTACTAATTCAGCTTCCATCTGCACATGCATCTTCCCACTACTGCATATTCTTGATCCCCGAAAGCAGCCTCGGCTCTGAGTTCGTCTCAGCTGCAGGGGAGCTTGAAGCCCATGTACAGCCCATCGACGTAGTCCCTCCAGACGTCCATGGCTCCGAAGCAGGTCATGGAGACGGTGCTCAAGAACATGACAATGCTCACCGAGAAGATAATGATGGACGCCCGGCCGGACCGGCCGACAGCCCGCTGGATTATGATCAGCCCCACCAGGGAGGCCGCGAAGCAACCGGCGGCCAGCCCCAGCGCCGGCTTCACGCCCTTCATGCCCAGCATCAGGTACTGCACCGAAGACATGGACGAGGAGAACAGCACCATAAAGGAAGAAGTCGCCGCTGTTACCTGCAACGAAGTCCGTGCACGCGGAGCACCGTTAGAAATCTTGTGGTTGCATGGCATCATGCATGTCGGTATGCTTAACTTCCAGTTATTAGGAGGGGATCGAGTTCTTACCTGTGGGTGCACCCCAAGTTGAAGAAGAACAGGGTTCATGAGAAGGCCCCCACCGATGCCGAAAAGCCCACCAAGTACACCTGATAGCAGTGCTGCCACTGGAAAAATGATCTTGGGTAAGCTTTCGGCAGTTGTTTTTGCTGTCGTGGGATCCTGCTCCTGCATGAGTAAGATGGGCAACGACGTCAGCTGGCGGTATCTTGTCATCTGGGGATCGCTCGACTATAATCTATAAATATATAGAGAGAGAGAGACAGAGACAGAGACAGAGACGGGATTAAAACATGCATGAGCTATATGATCAGAATTTTTCCATCAAAGCAGCAGACCTTGATATGTCCCTGTTGAGTGTTGTGCTGCTGTTGAAAGCTATAGAGAACGAAGGCGGTGAAGAGCAGGGCAAGTGGGACCTGGGACATGGTGATGAGCCAATACGCCACTCCACATCTCCTTGCACCTATTAGACTCTGCAAGATGAAAAAACACAACGTTGTGAGAAGCTCCTTTCAATTGGGTTTCTTCAAAGGAGTGATCCAGACAGCGTGAAAATTGTTTATTGAAGCCTATATGAATCCCTTTAATTACTGTAATCAGAGTGATCTCAAGGAGATCTTGATCCATCAAATTCCACCTCTTTGCTTTTGTGGGAGATAGAAGATTTAGTCATGAGTCCACGAGGGGCTCTATGTCTGAGTTTTCTTCAATGGATGGCATGGAGAGAAAAATAAAAAATGTATTGTGGGTTGATTGAATAGTTTACTTGTACAATTAATTAATATATGCATTTATTGTCTCATGCATCAAATTTCAAACTGAACAGTTAACACTTTATTTAGATAAGTTTAGTGCTTAACTGCTTTGGACATTTTGGGCCCCTTGACATTACTATACGTACACCTGTGAGGAACACCTTATCCAAAGACACATGCATTTTATGGTGAACAGAAAGCGACATGTCAGAAGTGCGTTGCTCCAAATGGATAAACATGTATCTTGAAGCTTTTCTCCTGGATAGTGCTAGTTTGAAGGAGACGACCATGCCTACGTGATCCGGAATGATCAATCGTGTAATTAGTGCAGGTAGCGTCTTCACACTTTAGTTCGTCTTACAAAATACCCAATAATATGGGCATTAGATTTGAACTAAGTGAGACATGGATCCTCGTAAGAATACGTGGAGGTGACCCCATAAGCAAAAGACCCAAAACGCCTCATATATATGAATGTATGTATGTATATATATGCATTAAAATGGCCCTAGAGATTACAAACAGAAAAAAAATCAATTTTAAGAAAATAACTTGAAAACATATGCCATTACTATGGTCTTTGCCCTATGATCTAAGAAAAAAAGATAGTGTCCTCCTCCAATGTTTTCGAAGAAAACTTTCTATATCAACCACATCTATGTGCACAAAAAACTCTGAAATGTTCCTCTGAAGTCACTAAGTGCTTCAATCACGAGGTTGCAAGTTCGAAGATCCTTAGGTATACACGTGCCCTCTCACGTGCAACTCCATATAATTATTAATTTCTTTCGTGAAGAAAAAGAGAATGTTGCTTCTAAGATCATGTTAGTACGTAGTAGTAATATTACACACTGCTTTTGGGATGATCTGGGGGCCCCTTACTTCTAATACGTGCACATTTGGATGAAGGGGAAGTAGTGTGCTTCAGATTTAAATGAGACAGCCATGCGTCTTGTGAAGCCATTGAGACAACCACGCGTCATGAGGCGTGTTAATTTAAACGAGGCGACCGTACGTACGTGTCATCGGTACGATCACACGTTGTGCTGAGAACAACGCAATGCTTCCTCAACCAATATCTGCCTTGGATTGGGAGAAAGAACTGTACATAACAAGTGGACAAGGACGACATTAAAGTGGGATCCCCGTAGAGATGACCGTTGAATGAGAAGAGAGTTCATGAAGACTGATGTGGCAGATGTCTCTCTACCAAGATTTAAGAGAAAGTTGCAAGTGAAGATATAACTCGGGTTTCCAATTCCCTTAATTATTATAAATAATATATAATCACTTTGATGAGTCCCTCTAAACTAAAAGTGAATATGCAGGAACGAAGTGTCTGAGTATTCCAGAGAATAACGTGTAAACCGTCAGAAGAGTTTATGGAGATGAAGTTAATTATCTGGCATCAAATTAGAGTGGGTAGGCTGAACATGAATAAAGACAATTCTTAAATGTATGGAATGGCTACACACTTATACAATACACATATATTGCATATATACATATATTAAATTCATGTCAAAAAAATTCATTATAATACCGTAGCTGAATCTTATTAAGTAGATTAACAATTTCAGGCCCTTCACAAAGAGACATTGGAAGTACTTTGATCAGGTGCTGAAAACTTTCAGACAAAGAGTGTAAGTTCTGTGAGATAAGTAGAGTGATGCAGTGTCATCTTCCGTGTTGATAGCCCAAGCTTGGTTTTAGCGAACAGACAGCTTTCAGCTATTAATTAACGGGTCAAGTTATTAACCAAGTTTCCTTAAAACCTGAAACTGAAAGAGAACAGGGTTTCTTTAGCAGAGAGTCATGAGTAAGTCCTGCTGATCCTTAAATTTCTATTTTCTGATCCTTAAATTTCTACTATCTTGTATCTCACGAGAAGATAACTATCACATCATTTCTCTTCAAATTGCTTCTATATAAAAACTACTAAGAAATTTATGTAGTTTTTGTCTGATGTGAATGTTAAAATAAGAGTGCAAAGATTGTGACACTGGCTCTCTTGCTTAAAAGTAAGGAAAAATTATATTATATATATATGTATGTATAAAATCTATCGTATTCAAATATATACATTCGAAATCTTTATATTATATTTTATATCTCAAAAAAAAAAAAAAAACATCAAGTATATTCCTACCATTTGATTATATCTATTTAACTCAATTATAATTGAGTTAAGAGAGTAAAAAAGAACTAACTTACCCTTACAAGTCTCTCTTTAAACAAAGAAAGGAGAACAATCCCTCAGTCTCTCTCTCTCTCTTCCCCTCTTGAAGAGAGATATTTTAATATTTTCACCTTTTGTTTAACCGTATTGTTTACATAATAATAGAATATTCATTTTATTTTGACAGGTTATTGACCACACAAATATAACTGATGTTTTTTTTTTTTTTTTTTGAAAATATAGAGTATAATATGAAGATTTTAAAGATATATATTCTAGTAAGTATACATGTCCTTTTCCCTAAAAGCAAGTAGGAAAGAACTTTTTTCGTTTTTATGTTCACTTTTTTCTAAAAAACATCGATGGTCCTCTTAAAGATGTACTTTTTCCTGAATTGTGGATTTCAGAATTTTACATTAGCTCAAACAAATCGGTTGCAGAAATTCTATATTTCACATCAATCAAAACAATCGAAGTTAGAAGATTATGAAAATTAATTTGCATCAGGTCAGGCAATGCAGAAAGGAAGAACGTGGGGGTGGGGGTGGGGGGTAAAAAAAAAAAGGAAAAGGAAGACTGACCTTTCCACCCTTGTCTCCTCTGAGAAACTGCAGGAGGAAGAAGGATACCCAGATCACCAACAGCATCCCCATCTTCTTCAGTGGCATGCCTTTCCCACTACCCCCTCCATGATCTCCCCCAAGAAGAGGCTCCCGGATGCCCTCCTCACCGCCTTCCACGAGCGCCTTCTCCTCCCCGCTCTCCAACTTGCATAAGCGCCCCCTCTTCGCCTCCGACTCCCCATTCCAGCACACCAACCCCGCCCTGCAGGTCTTAAAGGTGGACCAGGCCAGCAGCATCACGAACAGCAGGGTCACCAGCCACTCGGGGAACACGACGTTGCAGATGACGCCGGCGGTGACCCCCAGCAGCATGCACGGCTCCGACAGCAGCGCGATGTCGTAGTCGATGGGTGACCGTCTCCCGGACCACCCGCCCTTGAAGCACACGTTGTAGAGGACGTTGGAGACGGCGCCCCCGGTGACCATGAAGGCCGAGAAGGTGGTGGCGGTCTTCAAGCCCAGCCCTGCCACCAGGTTCAGGATGGGGAGGAAGAGGGCGCCCCCACCGACGCCGCCGGCGCTGGAGATGGAGGCGGAGGCGAAGCAGAGGACTGCCGCGGCGACCGTGTGGAAGTCCAGCTTGAGCTCCCTCTCCTGGGATGCTCTCAGGTGTTCCCTCCATTCGAGGACTCTATTCAGGAGGCGGTCCAGGGGATGGGGTTGGGTGGGGATGGGGTGGAAGGCTTCCTCTCCACTGCTCAGGTGGGAGAGGCTGGCCAAGAGCAGCACTGTTAAGAGGAGTACCCATGTCTGAGAAACAGAGCCGCCACTCATTTTCTAGTTCGGTGGCCTTCTCTTACTCCCAATTTGTGGAGTGATGGGGGCAAGGTTTCATCCTTGTGCCTTGTCTTTTATATATAATACTTGCAAATGCCAAGGCAAAAGAAGAACTCTCTTTATTTTTGTTCTGAATTTTCCTCTCTTTCCGAGATGTAGAACTAACCAAATCAAGTTTGTCATTCCCGATTAACCATGAGCCCCTGTGAATTGAATCGTGCGAGGCAGACTGGCTGTCCTTTCAGTCAAAATCATAGTACGCCTCGCAAATGCCAGTCGGACGCGTGGCAAGGATAGATCTTTACTAGAAAAGACAAGCAGGATTTATGGGTCATATTTGCTGACACGCACCAGTACATCATAGTGCCTTCGGCTCCCGGGTTAATCATATGTAATCACTCCCACGCTCAATATTCGACCGAAAATTGTTCAATTTCTGCTCTCATAAATTTCGATGCCAACTCTGTTGAACATTAAGTAGTGTTTTCCAATGAAGGCATGCCCCCCAAATTAATTAATTACCCCACACCCACCATCCTCGACAGATCCTGCAGGCCCTGGTGATTCCTATTCCACCGACGTGCGCCAGAGATTTAAACGATTCAACTCCTTCCTCTTTATGTGATTCAAGGACCGCCGTGAACAAAATGAAGTCCATCCTTCTTTTGTGTTCAAACTCGCCGTTTAGCCCTCTTACTTACGATCCCCAAATTGGTTTCTTGTGACTGCACGCACACCCAGTCTCTTCCGGAGTCTCTAGCTCTATTCTCGGTCGGGTTATCCCCCCTGGGTACCACCACCCAAGATGGGCATCTTCCTGGGGAGGCAGGGAGATCCACTGACGTGTTCTATTTGCCAGGCTGAGGCTCTCGGCTCTTCCTGGGGAGGGGTATCTGAGGGAGGTGCCACATTGGGAGAGGCTCACTGTCAGTAATGGACTCGATCGGACAATACGTACTCATGTTGATCAGCTGATATATGCGATGACGTAGGAAAGAAGAAGAACAACCGCACAGTTTGGAAGATACCCTCCAACCCTCCTGCGTGCTAATCGTATCCCCAGTGCCGGATTGGTCCCAAAATTAGCTGCGACAGTCCGGAGGCTCTTTATTGGCCTCCCACTCCCACCCACAAGAAAAGGATATGCACGGAGGTCCGCTATGGCATGCAGTCCGGTTGCTGTGAGAGGACTACGTTGCTGTTAGGAGCTGGTACTACGAATGTTCGGATGTCGTTGGGCGTTTTCTTCCTTTTGCACCTTGAGGAATCGTGTATCTGCAAAAATGTCTTTTCGAGATTTTTGGATGGGAAAATGACATGCGAATGATCGTCGTCTTGCGTTTAGCTGTGACCGTACAAGGTATTTATCGACTCAAATTAATAATTACTATTATATTCACAAGGCGTTGGCCTCTTCTAAACACCCAACTTTGATTTTTTGTTCGAGCAATATCTGGTGCACATCTTTTCAAACAAAAAAAAAACAATGGGCTTGCACCGGCTAGCCCAGCTCCTTCAAGGGAAAAAGACCACTCAAAAGCCCATTAAAAGGGTCATCCAAAAGCCCATTACAAAAGGTCCATATACTTCATGCAAGAGGGTCATCTTAAACTATCTCCACACTTCGTGTAAATCACGTGTAAATCACATCCTGATTAGCTAGCACCAACAGGGTGTACGTACGTTCGGTGATGACCAAGATAAAGAGTTCAATTACTCTCAATACAGGAGAAGATTGGATTCAACTAGTATTAGGGAGAGTTTTACAAAAAGAAAAAATAATTGAAACTTTCTCACATTTTTATTTAATCTTTTTCATAAAATCTAGATGATTCCATCTTTTTTAATTCCTTCTATTACTGATTAAGTGACGTTTGATAATATTATTTAAAATATATAAATTTAATTCCACATCTATTATCTAAATCTGAAATTAAAAAAAATAATATATATAAGATAAAAGTTAAGATGTGTTTGATAACTAACTTAAATAATATCTAAAGTGTAGCACAATTTGTTGAGATGCTACATTATTATTGGGTAGGTCTTGGGTTTAAAATCTAAAATTGTCAAAATTATTATTTTTAAATGGAGTCGCCGGAGCTTGTCGCCAGTCGGATTCCGACGATGTTGCCGATCAACGATCTGAAAAAAAAAAGTAATTTATCTTAACTTAAAATTAAATAATTTTTTAGACTTAAGTGATTAATTAAGATATAATATTTTTAAATATTTTATCAAATAATTTGATTTCTTAAAAATTAAGTATTTCAGATTTTAAATTTTAAATAAATATTATCAAACGGGATCTAAATCTTGTCCTGCCTTTATTAAGAGAGCCGGACTCTAAAAATAAGCAAGGGATTCCGGCAGTTTTGGGTATTCAAGAAGGTGATCTATCCATCATTTGCGACTTTCCTTTGATATCTACCAACTTTCAGAAGGCACATGAGTCTCCGATTGTTGAATAAATCAAAAAGAGAATTCTCTCTTGGAGAGTTAACAGGCTTCTCTCACGGGCTGGATGATTGGAACTGAATCTGATCAAGTCCATTTTATTCTCTTATAGTATGTATTTATTGGAGTTCATATTTTTTTTTACTACTTCAAGGGTTGATAGATGCTATTTTAAAAATAACTTTATGTATAACTTGTCTTGGCATGGAACAGAAGAAAAGGGGTCATCCACTCATGGTTCGTTGGGGATAATATTTGGCGTCCAAAGGATAAGGGTGGCCTCAGCATGCGACCGGTTGCGAGCAGATTGGAGCAAATTAAGCATCATGATCGGAAAGAGCTAGCTCCAAGGACATTTGAATTTTGAAGGAGAAGAAACCTCTGACTTGCAACTGCTACTATATGTCAGAATTCGTATGGAAGCTTGTCCAAAATCAACTCCAGTCAGGGATCAACATAGAAAGATTAATGCTAATAATTTTCTTATTTCCTTGACCAATTAGATTCCCTGCAATCCATGGTCTACGGTTAATTTGTGTAGTCATGGGTTTTCAATGTGTTAATTAGTGTTCGGACATGGGCTTCTCTTCTAGCTCTGTATGGCTCATTTACACTAATAAAATTATTTACTTACCAAAAAAGAAGTTTGTATGTATGTGTAGAGATATATTTTAGTCTCAAATTGAAAGATAGTGAGAACAAATATGTACTTATCAGTAAGAGTTTCACATCTTTTCTCAAAAGAACTTTTTTAAAGGATAAAATTACAAATATATGGACAATACCTCTTAAGAGGCACACTTAAATCACGTCTCTTCATTGACGCCGTTTGTGGGAACGAACGAGAGGTCATGAGTCCTACCTGAGCGTCTCATCTTCATGAGATCCGCACACCCTTATCCTCACTGGGGAGGCTGTGTAGAGGTATATTTTATTCTTACATTAAAATATAGTGAGAACAAGTGTGTGTGTGTATCAGTAAGAGTTTCACCTCTTCTCTCAATAGGACTATTTTAAATGACAAAATCTCAAACATGAAGACAATATCTCTTGAAAGACACACTTAAATCACATCTCTTCAGTATGAAAATGTCTTTTTGAGATATTGTATGGTAAAAGACGTGGTAGTGATTGTCCTCTTGCAGACAATATTTGGTTGTCCACTGGGTTCTATTTGTTGAACTATTCTTATATTTTACCCTTATATTTTGATGATAACAAAATTTATGATTAATTAAATATTATCAAATATATTTAATATCATGTTTTCCTAATAAATATAAATTTATTGAACGATCTCTGTGTAAGGTGCACTAAAATGCTAAATCGATGTCCATTCAATATACATCGATTTCTATTCAAAGTGCCACATCGATTTCACGAAACAACGATTTGATAAGTTACGCAACGATTTGATTGTGTAACGATTCGTTAAGTGAAACATCGATTTGATCACTGCAACAATTTCTTAAGTGAGAAACAACGATTTGGTTCTCACATCGATTCAATAAGTGCCACAACGATTTGATCGCTGCATCGATTTAATAAGTGAGAACAAAGATTTTCTCTCATATCGATTTGGTTCTCATAACGATTTCATAAGTGAGAACAACGATTTGCTCTCACATCGATTTAACCAAAACATCGATTTCATAAGTCAAATAACGATTTGGACGCTATAACGATTTGATAAGATTCATAACGATTTGGTTGCCACATCTACTCGATAAGTCAAACATCGATTTGCCCATCGATTTGCCTATATTTATAGCATCGATTTGCACATCGATTTGCTTTCACTTAAACATCGATTTTGTCCAAACATCGACTTCATGCAAACATCGATTTCCTTTATATATTCAAATGTTTCAAATATGTTTGGCGCCTATTGAAAAGTTAAAAATGTCTTCGATAGAAGATCTTTTTTATCTCTCTAGATCTCTTCTCTTCTGTCAGACAAAAAGGTGGTCTCTTACTAATTCTGGGAGAAAACAGGAAGCATAGAGGTATCTAAGCTTTTAGACAGAAACACTGTTTTAGCTAAACACCCTCTTCTATGCTTGCAGACCTCGAAGATCACCAAGTGGCTGTCAGTCTGAAGAAGAAAAAAGAATAGAAAGATCAGCAACGGCTAGAAGAGTTCCAACGGATCTCTTCAACGGATTTATTCAAAGTTGTTCATATAAAAGATGAAGCATGGTTAATTAAGAATAAGAAGAGAGTTTTTCCTGAATATCTTTGAAGGAGTGTACAACCAGTGAGGAACCTGAACGCCACATAAACTCAAAGGAAAAGAGAGAAAGAGCCTGATCCAAGAAAAAGTGTTCAAGCAGCTGAAGCTCAAGCATTCAAGCTCCTTCTCCTTTCTTCCATTCTCCCTGTGCTCATTGTAATTCTTGGGAGAGTCTTTTGTTGAGAGTTTTGGTTAGAGTCCAATCTTGTAGAGCTCTCAGTAGTGTTCTTTCTTTTATAAGAAAGATCTTTTGTCCAGCTGTAGGACTGTATACAGTGTAGAACCCAGCTAGTTGTTTGTATCTAACAAAACCGCATTGGGTTTTGTATCGTCCTGGAGGGGGACTGTACCCTTGGTTATCGTCCTTGAGAGTTTTGTATCGTCCTTGAGGAGGTTGGCTTATTGACCTGTAAAAGAAGTGGGTTGCCTTCTTGCCCAGGAAAGAGAAGAAGACCAGTTGGGGTGCTGGGTGTTGTATCGTCCTTGAGGAGGACTGTACCCTTGGTTAGTGAAATCCCAAGAGTTTGCTTGGGGACTGGACGTAGGACTTCCATGTGGGAAGGGCCGAACCAGGATAAATCTCTTGTGTTATATGTGTGATTATTTATTTGCTTCTGCACTGCTACTCTTCATCACACTAAACTAACCAAACTTTCAAGTGATATTTTTCTGTGTTTAAGTTTCTATTTCAGACTTCAGAAAAACCTATTCACCCCCCCTCTAGGTTAGCTTGCTGCCGTACCAAAAGGGCCAACAAGTGGTATCAGAGTGGGTCTCTGATCATTCAAAGAAGATCCAACGATCTTAGAGCAAAGATCCATGGCAGCTCAAGGATATGCTGAAGGTCAATCAGTTACCAGATCTCCATTCTTTGATGGAGAGGACTACCAATATTGGAAGATGAGGATGGAATGCTTCATTCGAGGCACAGACTTTGATCTGTGGCAGGTAATAGAGGTAGGTGATTATGTTGTTACTCCTGTTGCTGGCACTACTGCCATTACTGTAGCTGATAAAATAAATTATCATTAAATTTTAAAGCTAAGAACTATTTATGTTGTGCTTTATCCAAAAAGAAATTTAGTAGAGTATCTGCATGTAAATCAGCTAAAGAAATGTGGGATAAACTGCAGATAACTTATGAAGGAACCGATAAAGTAAAACAAACTAGGATAGATATTCTTATCTCTCAATATGAGCAATTTAAAATGCTTCCTAATGAAAACATTACTACTATGTACAATAGATTTTCAAGCATAGTAGTAGGTTTAAATTCTCTTGGTAAAACTCTTTCTAATGAGGAAACCGTTAGAAAGATACTTAGGTCCTTAACTCTTTCATGGACACCTAAAGTAACTGCTATTGAAGAAGCTCATGACTTAACCAAACTTTCTATTGATAACTTAATAGGTTCTATCATGGCACATGAAATTAATATGGAGCGACTATCTGAAAGCTCATCAAAGAAAAAATGTACTAATGCTCTTAAAGTTGCAGCTGCTCCTTCCACTTCTTCTTCTTCTAGTTCTAAAAATGCAGACTCTGAAGATGGTGATGTCGATGAAGTACTGTCCAAGCTTCAGAAGATTCTAAAGAAGACGAAAAATAGATCAAGAAGGATCCAAAGGAAAGAGAAAAAGGAGAAAGAACCGGTTTGCTATGAATGCAGAAAATCTGGACATTTAAGACCATATTGTTCAAGACTCAAGAAGACTGGTCAAATCGAAAAATCCAAGAAGCAGCACAAGAAGTTCAAAAGAAAAGCCATGGCGGCTGCTTGGGAAAATGAAGAGACCACTAGCTCAGAATCATCAAACTCAGAATCAGAGAAAGAGCAGGAAAGTCTAGCCCTCATGGTAGGACTAGATGAGAAAAATTATGACCCATTTTTTGATTCATGCAATGATTCAGGGTCAGAGTCTGAAGACTTAGAAGAAGTCTTTAATGAACTTTATGATAAACACAAGGTTGTTGTAAAGGAATTGAAAAATATCAAGAAGAACCTTACTTGTTTAGAAAATACTAATTCTGATCTTAAATCATAAATGGAACAATTAGAAGAACAATTAAAAAATTGTAAAGATAATAATTGTCTCTTAAATAAAGATTTGAAAAGCAGGAATAATGAGAAATTAGAGTTAGAAGAAAAATTAAAAACTTTAACTGAAGAAAATCTATATTTAAAAGAATTAGTTAGAAAATTAACTCAAAAAAAACATGTCTAGCTCTATGCTTAAGAGGATCAAAATCTAGAAATAGTAAACAAGAGCTTGGATATATACCTCCTGAAAAAGAAAAACAAGCCAAAATTCTAAAAAAATATCATTTGCCAAAATTTGTAAAAGAAACCAAAATACCTCAGAAAAATGCCTCTGAAATAAACAAGCCTTATCAAAAGAAAAAGGTTTCTAAAAATTATGTTCTAAACAAACATCTCAAAGCAATTAAGAACTACAAAATAGATTACATTCATTGTTGTTCTCATTGTAATAAATTAGGACACACTGTGAACACCTGCACAACAAGGCATCTAGTTTGGATTCCGAAATGATACTTTTATGCATCTAACTATCAAGGACCCAAAAAGATTTGGGTACCTATTTCTGAATAAGTTGTTTGCAGGATAGCCTTGAAGCATCAGGATCAATGATGCTCAAGGCATTGATGACTGCCAGCTCTTCATTAAAATCATATCTGAAGAGGGAGTAGTCACAAATTATTTTTAATATAATATTACTAACAACTATTTGCAAGTCTCATTCAGGTGGAGTCTCTCACTCAGGAGGAGCCTACACTAAGGGGGAGTTATTCATTAATGTCAATTATTGTTGAACCCCTCTATGGTAAGATCTTTTCTCAAAGGGGAGAGAAGTCACACGGTAAGATCCTTCCTTTTTGGTCAGTGACAAAAAGGGGGAGAATATGCATGGTATGCATTATCTGTGAATTTTCTGTGTATAGCTTTAAGTATTTTTGTCAGAAAATTCTCATAAATTTTGGCATCACCAAAAAGGGAGAGATTGTTGAACCACTCTTATATTTTACCCTTATATTTTGATGATAACAAAATTTATGATTAATTAAATATTATCAAATATATTTAATATCATGTTTTCTAATAAATATAAATTTATTGAACGATCTCTGTGTAAGGCGCACTAAAATGCTAAATTGATGTTCATTCAATATACATCGATTTCTATTCAAAGTGCCACATCGATTTCACTAAACAACGATTTGATAAGTTACGCAACGATTTGATTGTGTAACGATTCGTTAAGTGAAACATCGATTTGATCGCTACAACGATTTCTTAAGTGAGAAACAACGATTTGGTTCTCACATCGATTCGATAAGTGCCACAACGATTTGATCGCTGCATCGATTTAATAAGTGAGAACAAAGATTTTCTCTCATATCGATTTGGCTCTCATAACGATTTCATAAGTGAGAACAACGATTTGCTCTCACATCGATTTGACCAAAACATCGATTTCATAAGTCAAATAATGATTTGGACGCCATAACGATTTGATAAGATTCATAACGATTTGGTTGCCACATCTACTCAATAAGTTAAACATCGATTTACCCATCGATTTGCCTATATTTATAACATCGATTTGCACATCGATTTGCTTTCACTTAAACATCGATTTTGTCCAAACATTGACTTCATGCAAACATCGATTTCCTTTATATATTCAAATGTTTCAAATATGTTTGGCGCCTATTGAAAAGTCAAAAATGTCTCTGACAGAAGATCTTTTTTATCTCTCTAGATCTCTTCTCTCCTGTCAGACAAAAAGGTGGTCTCTTACTACTTCTGGGAGAAAACAGGAAGTATAGAGGTATGTAAGCTTTTAGACAGAAACATTGTTTTAGCTAAACACCTTCTTCTATGCTTGCAGACCTCGAAGATCACCAAGTGGCTGTCAGTCTGAAGAAGAAAAAAGAATAGAAAGATCAGCAACGGCTAGAACAGTTCCAACGGATCTCTTCAACGGATTTATTCAAAGTTGTTCATATAAAAGATGAAGCATGGTTAAAGAACAAGAAGAGAGCTTTTCCTGAATATCTTTGAAGTAGTGTACAACCAGTGAGGAACCTGAACGCCACATACACTCAAAGGAAAAGAGAGAAAGAGTCTGATCCAAGAAAAAGTGTTCAAGCAACTGAAGCTCAAGCATTCAAGCTCCTTCTCATTTCTTCCATTCTCCCTGTGCTCATTGTAATTCTTGGGAGAGTCTTTTGTTGAGAGTTTTGGTTAGAGTCCAATCTTGTAGAACTCTCAGCAGTGTTCTTTCTTTTATAAGAAAGATCTTTTGTCCAGCTGTAGGACTGTATACAGTGTAGAACCCAGCTAGGGGTTTGTGTCTAGCAGAACCGCACTGGGGTTTGTACCAGGAGGTTGGCTTCTTGACCTGTAAAAGAAGTGGGCTGCCTTCTTACCCGGGAAAGAGAAGAAGACCAGCTGGGGTGCTGGGTGTTGTATCATCCTTGAGGGGGACTGTACCCTTGGTTAGTGAAATCCTAAGATTTTGCTTGGGGACTGGACATAGGACTTCCATGTGGGAAGGGCCGAACCAGGATAAATCTCTTGTGTTATTTGTGTGATTGTTTATTTGCTTCCGCACTGCTACTCTTCATGACACTAAACTAACCAAACTTTCAAGTGATATTTTTCTGTGTTTAAGTTTCTATTTCAGACTTCAGAAAAACATATTCAACCCCCTCTAGGTTAGCTTGTTGCCGTACCAAAAGGGCCAACACTATTAGATTGGGCAAGAAGGGATCTAATTTGCTAAAGCACATAAACCTTAAAGGTGTTTTTTTAATAATACATTAAAGTGATATTATTAATAAAAATATGTCACATCAATACCCGTCAAGAGAGTTAAAAATACTCCATAAATAAGAGGGTTATGATGCATTTTAATTGGTGTGATAAAATGTGTATTACTAAATAATATTACTAAACCATTTTCTTATAAGTACCCTTAGACGCCTCGAGAACTGAAGGAATCAAGTTCCTTGGTGAAGAAAACGCGAGACTTTTCTGTGAGTTTTGGGAGAAGTTTTTTGGTATCAGGATAAGAAGAGTGAAGAATAGGCTTAAGTCATCCTTGGTTAGTTACCCCTATCTCTTATCCACAAGTCATTTGGTATGACACAGGGATAAGAAGAAGTTCAACCTCATTCTCCATTTGGTTGAAATAAGGTTAAGTAGTGAGAATAAGTAACATAAAAAGGCCTTTTCACCCTTCTTAACTTGGGTTAGGAGGATATGGCTTATTCTTTGTTTGGCTGGGTTAAAATTAATACTTAGAAAAAACTTGGGTCCTTCGCCCTTCCCAAGTGCTCGCCCTTACCAAGTGCACACTTAACCTATTAATTTTTATTTGATTCTACATGTTCTTAATATTAATACAACTATAAAATAAATTTCATATTTTATCTATAAAATGAATATTAATTAAAATTATACATTATTATTTTAAAAAGCTCTATTATTAGGCATGGACTTTGACCAACATGATTAAAAAATAATAATTTGATACTACATATATTTATATATCATAGATCCAATATGAACGCTCTGTTTATATTGTGTGTCATTATTTATTAATTATCACTAATTTGATAATTAACACTAATTTGATAAGTAGATGAGAAAGACATAAAAGCAACAAGAATATGAAATTTCATTGATGTGAAAGTCAAGATAGCACATAACATAGTTTGAAACATGGAATGAAGATAAGATAGCACATTACTTCGAAACATTACAATTTAATTTTTCTAATTTCAACAACAACTTGTCACATATGACCATCACTTGTTCTGCTGCATATCTCTCATTTTCTATTGATAGCTGAACTTCTTGGATAGCTTTGCGTTGCTCAATTTCCACTTCATCTTGTGTAGAAGTCCTCTGCTCATTCAGGGAATAGGGGACCCCGCAGACAACATTAATGTGAACATATATGTATCTTCATATTATGAATGTGAACAATATACAAGGAAGGAAAATACACAAGGAATAGGGGACCTCGCGGACAACATTAATGTGAACATATATATATCTTCATATTATAAATGTGAACAATATACAAAGAAAGAAAATACACAGGGAATAGGGGACCCCGTAGACAACATTAATGTGAACATATATATATGTTCATATTATTAGAACATTGTACGAAGCACAAAAACAGACATGATAGAAGGGATTAACTGGCCATGCATGTGAACAATATGAATGATATCAAATAGAATGAACAGGGAAGGAAATAACACAAGCAACACAGATGAGCCATACACCACATCCAAGTCATCATATTAACTCAACACAGCACAACAAACATGGACAACAATCAACAGATCGAGGGGAATAACAACTACTATGGTGAGTAAGATTTTTCCAGGATGGAAAATGGGAAGGAAGAACCCACTCGGGAACATGCAACAGAAGGGGGGAAGGACATGCACCACACAACCATCAGCTTTCCAACTTGTGAAAATGGGGGAAGGAAGAACCCACTTTGGGAACATGCAACAGAAGGGGGGAAGGACATGTACCACACAACCATCGGCTCTCCAACTTGTGAAAATGGGGGAAGGAAGAACCACCAGACAACATGCAACATAAGGGGGAAGGACATGTACCACACAAAATCGGGGAAGGAAGAATCCAAGAGAGCGCAAACCACCAGACCGCAGGCGACAGTTCGAAGATGAAGGAAGCAGCAACAGACCGTGGCGATAGATCGCAGTTGAAGAAAGCAGCAGCATTCCGTAGATTGAAGATGAAGGAAGCAGCATCAGCCCGTAGATCGAAGATGAAGGAAGCAGTAGCAAACCGTAGGCGATGGATCGAAGGGGAAGGAGGCACCACAACACCGCAAGCAAAAGATCGAAGACCTCGGCGGCTAGGGTATCATCGGCAGCTAGGGCATCATCAGAGCACTAAGCGCAGGTGTGGGAAGTGTGCAGGAGAGCAGGAGGAGGGAACGGAACACCTCGGCGGCTAAGGCATCATCGGAGCATCGGAGCATCGAGGATTCAAGGGCATCACCAAGGCGATGAGAAAAGGGCAAGATGAGAGAAAAGGGTAAGATGAGGGAAAGAAGTCGCACGGATGGGCGTGAGAACAAAGAAATGGGCCCGGTTCTAACCTCAAAAATGGGGTTAACATATCTCAGTCCCCAAAATCCTTAACCCCCCTTATCCCCGGTGTGAAATGGCATACCAAAGTAAGAATGGGGTTAAATTAGGATAACTCATCCCTATCCCGATACCAAACGGGCAGAAGTTTAAAGAGCCAACTGGGTAACTGAAAATAGTAATTATCATACATCTTCTTCTACAAACTTTTCTTTGACTAGGAAATCTCATGTACAATATCATATATGTTCATGCATACGAGGAGTGGGTTAGTTGGTTGGATATTTCGTCGTGCATTCAAAAGTCAAGAATTCAACTCTCAATCATATCAGACTTGTAAAGAATTTATCCCATGATATAATAAAGTAATATTTTAATAAATAATTTTTTTTAAATCTCATATATGTTCATCATCTTCTTACAGTCGCGCAACATGCAAGATATATATTATGGTGGTTTGTCCTAGCCTGTGGTAGAGTGGATATGGATTTAAATGGGAGGAAGAGAACCTGAGTTCGATCTTAAAATGCGGTAGAATTTTTCGATGAAAATTGACCACTATATTATGCAACAAAAAAAAGAGATTATGGCAGTTTATGTTTTAGGGTTTCATAATTGCCCAAATGAGTAATAAGGCAACATTTGGAAATGCTTAGTCTCACAAATTAAGATTAATTAGTTCTATGCCAGTGCATTGCACGAAAAATTATTAGGTTTGAATTAATAAATTTTATAAGTAGTATATATGAGGGTAATATTTTTTATTATTTATGAAAGTGGATTTTGAATAAAGACGTAGATTTTCAGAAATGGAGAGATGTTTAATGGGAAAGAAAAGAGAGGAAAATTATATTAGTAAATTTTTATTAGTTTAAGAAAGGTGAGTATATTTTGGGAAAGCTTAATAGGAGAGAAAGTTGGAGAGAGAAAGTAGGAAGATAATTATTTAGTTCATTTAAACTATCTATATTTCTATTTTTAGAGAGAGAAATATTATAGAGAGAATAAAATTATCCTGATGCAACCACGTGGCAACACTAAGACTGAGTTATATTATATTAGTATAGATGGTGCGGTGCCCATTGATGCTAAAATGTCCATCTTGCTTTTGAAAAGCATGAGAAATTTGGTTGTGATGATTTTCTACTCCTATTTAGGACTGGTCAAATTTTGATCTAATTTGAAAGGTTCAGTTCGAGTTGGATTTTGCTTCGGTTCGGTTCTATATTGTGGAACCGAGATAAATAGAATATATATATATATATATAATAATATATAATTTCACAATAAAATACATAGCACAGTTAGTTAGTTAGCGTATTGGACTTTAAAAGCTCTTTGTTTTTAAGTTTTGGTTTGAATTGAATCAAACCGATTCGATTCGGTTTATAAAAAATATAGGGGTGAATTGGTCCGTGTTCACCCCTACTATTATCATCCATATTGTGTGACCGAAAATTTTGTATGAAAAATATTATTGCAAGATTATTTTTGTAATTTTTGTGGATTAAAAAAAAAATATTTTTTACAATTCACATATGTGATCTTGCAATAAGTATTTCTAATCGTGTAGTACGCATCATCTTTATGTTACACTTAAAAATATTTATAATCATAATCGTGTGGTGTGTGTGGATTATAACACGATCTCTCTTACATGCACTTTTAATCAATTTCAAGCTTATCACATATAGGAATAAGAACAAACAGTGGCCCTGAAGCTACGGACAATATATAAGATGATGTAGTACATGAACAATTTTCACTTCATACCAAGTGACGATTCTATGCATATAAATGTTTCACTATATAGCTAGAGAAACAGATTCTTCAAAGGCTTGGTCAGTGATCAAGGAAGAAGTTTTAGTTGCATGGCATTGCATTAATTATAATGAAGCGGAGAGGCTGAGAACTGATAACACAGAAGGAAGGAATTTGGTTGGAGGGAGATAAATTAAGAGCATGGTTAGGAGAATGATCAGGTAGCTACTAGAGAATTGGAATTATTAGTTCAATAATATTACTCAGGTGTTAAGGTGTAAAAATATAACTGGAAAACCACCACACGACAAATTAGACATTTACCTTTTTCATGTTTACCTAAGCTGAAGCTAACAAGCACGATTCCTATGGGTGTAAAGTCCTCCTTCCTCACCATGCCCCTAAATAGAGTATTTACACATGCATATTGCACATACATAATCATATGTACGTAGTGCATATTGCACATATATAATCATATGCAAGCATAAGCACTAACATGTCATTTAGGTATCTAATTTTGTGTCCATATGCTGTGCAATATTCTTCATATATCAGTATGACCAAGAATAAGTGACTTTTTAATGAACATACAAGTGATAGCACGTTATTTTAACTAGTACATTATAAAAATAATTAGAAACCTGCTAAATAGATAAGGCAACAGCAAAATCACTCATGTTATACCAGAGGAAGGTTGCTTCAGCCAAATTTTCACTATTAAAATTTACCTTTAAAAGGCGAAATTGTTTTGCCTTTTATACTCTAAAATTCTGCCTTTTAAACCCAAATAAAATAGATAGAAGATAGAAAAATTTCCGCTTTCTATGCAACCGCCCTACAAGACAAGAGAAGGCAGATTTTAGTTTATAAGGCGGAAACTATAAAAGGCAATTTTTGTCATTAATAAACGGCGGTTTTTTTCGCCTTATAAAATCCTCTTAGAAGGCACTTTCTTTGTGCCTTTTAATTGTTAAAGGCAGATTCTTTCTGCCTTCTATTCTTTGTATCAATTTTCTGTATACTATTTTTAAAATGCACAAATTTTTGCCTTTTATTCTAGAATCTAGTACAAAACTTTTATGTTGTGTAATCTATATAGAAGGTTGGGTAACCTTCAAATATACATCACATTACACCTGTATGGCAATATATTTCTCTATTCATTCATAAAAGAACTCATCATTCTAGTATAACATAAATCTAATTAGATCATATACTTCAAAAGTCATACATATTATAAAATTCATAACATCATGTCACAAAGGTGACTTAATAGAATTGTTTGAACATCACTAACATCACAAGTCCAACTACAAAAATACATGAAGATCAAATGTGATAACAATATGGCAGTGACATCTTCATCTCCACACTCTTCAACAATTTCTTCTTCATCTCCACTCTTCAACAATTCATAACATCATGTCACAAAGGTGACTTAATACAAATGTCTAAACATCACTAACATCACAAGTCCAACTACAAAAATACATGAAGATCAAATGTGATAACTATTGACAATGACATCTTCATCTCCACACTCTTCAACAATTTCTTCTTCATCTCCACTCTTCAACAACTTTTTCTACATTAACCTGTACAAGAGAACAATATAAATATTAGAAAAGCATTATAACAACTAAATTTTGTACTAAGTATACTACATATTACATTTGATAGACAGTTTTAGAAGAACTTACAATATCATAAACAGTTGCATAACTATGATCTCTCCTCATCAATTCCTTCAAGCAACTAAAATAAAAACAACATAATATCAACAAAATAATTTATAAGACGGTATAAAATTGATTTTTCACATAAAAATTGAAACTTACAAGACTCTTAACCCAAAGAATGGATTCTCCTTCACATTGTCCTAATATTTTTTGTAAATTTGTTGGTAGCCTCATATTAGGACATAAGACCTTTGTCACTTGAACTTCATAATAATCTTCACCTAGAGGAATGCCATCCACAACTTTACTAGGATCTTTGTTAAGAATTTTTCCTTCCGCCACATGATTATAAGCAAATCCAAGTAAATAACATGCATCCTATTACAAAAAATATAAAAAATTATGAGAACATTATTTCAATAAAATAATGACACTAAAATATTCTCTGAGAGAATTAGAATCAGAATCAACACACCTGTGCTTCTTGCTGAATAATATTGAAGGAAGTAAGTTGAATGTGTCGTGCATATAGAGGAAAATACATTGTTATGAATGCTAAAATAAAAAAAAAATTGAACTCATAATAAACAATATTATTTTAAAGACATACCCCTGAAAGAAATACACAACTTCCAGCTGAAGAGCGTCCATTAAGAGAATGAAAGATATCATTTTCTTCATTTGATCTCTCACTCGGAACATGGGCACATTCATGATTAACCTAAATAAATAAACCATGTCATCATATAAACTAACATATAGAATAAAGAACATAAAATAATTGACATATCTACATCTAAAACCATTAAAAAATAGAACATAATGAATACATACTTGTTGATTTCTTGTATTCATCACATTGCTTAGCTTTTCTTCCAAAGATTTGTAATGAGTTTCCATCTCAAGCATCTTGTTCTTCATGAAAACAAACTCTTCTTCCATTTGTTGTACTCTTGGACAATTATGTTGAAACCGTCCATGTTTATTTTTAAGACCATACACATCTGTAGAACTGACAAAAGAACCATAGCATCTAGGTTTACCAGGATGTTCTTTTCCCAACACTTCTGAGAGAATTTCACTTTCTTTTGCATTTGCATTGTTATCTGAGCCATCATTGGTTTGAGATGTTAATATATTATCTATCTCAACCTAATAAAATAATAGATGAAGATAAAATAAAAAAATTAGTGAGAAAAATAAATGACAAACAGATAACAAAATAAATAAGCATACAAATTTCTCTGCTGCAACACTTGTAGATGGTTCTCCATTCTTCTTTGTATACATCATCTTAAAAGTTTGAATCAATGACATTTGTTGTCCCATCTTCTCCTCCTTCAATCATTCAAATAATAAACTTTGTAAAATAATATTACAAAAAACATCAATAGATTGAATTATTTAAAGCTAAAAAGATTACATAATCTTGTTGTCTCTTGGCAATACTTTTCGGCCCCGTGGTAGAAATCAATTGTTGTTTTCCACGATTCTTCTTGTTGATCTCTGATAATTTCTACATAAATGATGAAACAAGTAATTGTTATGTGTAAAATAAACAACATTAAAAAATAAAAAACACTCGTAAAGAAATAATATATAACACATTTTACCTTTCCTTGTTCACTTTTCCAATGACGAACTAAGTTCTCCCATTGATCACTTTCCAAATACTGAAGAGGACATGGATTATCTCCATCAACTTTGAAGTATCGTGATTTCAACCTTTCTTTATGATCCTTCCACTTTTTCTGCATCAGGACCCATGTTGTCTTCAGTCATATTATGTTCTTCCATGTCTCCTTGATGAATCGAAGGCATGCCGAAAGCATCATGAAGCATTCCGAACATATCATCACAAACAGATGTCTCATTATTGCTAGATGATGCAATATTACTTGTAGATGAAGATCTTTTCTCCCCATGAAATGTCCATATAGTATAAGATAACATCATACCATGGTGCAACAAATGACCAGTAACTTCACTTGGAGGAAGTGACAAAGAATTGCAACATCTCTTGCAAGGGCATCTAATCACTTTGTTCGAACCAGCATGTGCAATAGCCACTTTTAAGAATTCAGTCACCCCATCTAGATATTCTGCGCCATTACGCGGTTTTTCTATCCAACTTCTGTCCATCATATCACTGAAGAGTATACATTAAACATATATATCTGTCACTGAAATAATAGTATACATTAAACATACATATCCATTTCTGAACATAGCTAAGTGACTTTTCAGAATTCAGGGCTATAGGTTATAATTTTAGATAGATGGAGAGAGAGATATATATATATAGCAGAAATATGCATATAGTAAAGAGTAGAAACATGCATTTTATGTAATTGATAGAGGATGGTAAAATATGTGTATGTGTGAGGGAGACAGGAAAAGCAGTAATACATACTACTATGTGTATGTGTGATCACATGCATAGGAGGCATCTAGTAGATGGCAAGGTGATTGAATGAGACAAACAGGCAACCACAAGTGCACTTGTTCGGCACTTAAATGTAGCCAACTTCACAGGTTTGGAACAGTACTACTATAAGCCTCCAGCTGATCATTCCACTTTAGCCCACTAGCTACGAAACTACTATTTGTGGGGGTGGTCATGGGCAGATAGATCTACCTTTGGGGCTGCCATGTCCCCCCACTGCTGAAGCCATCAAAATATTCCAATTCCATTCCTCCCCGTTTACATAAACATACATATATACCTGATCCGTGACCTCAAGCATGGGGAATGCATCTAGAGATCTTCCTCTCTTCTTATATGACCGGCCTGCTGCAGGCATGTTACAACTTTTATCTACAGTTGAGCTGCATGCATGCAGTTCGATGCGAGGAAAGGACAATTAACAAAGAATTCGAAAGCATCCTTGTTTGTCTTTCTCAGGGTGGGAGTTAATTGACATGTATATATAGATCAGCAAAAATAGATGCCAGTGTAGTGTTGTCTCCTTCACTTGCCGAGAGTTGAGCATTGGGCATGGATAAACATAAGAGAGGGGCTTTTTACCTACCCACATGGGAGTTGTGGATGGAGCACAACCTACATGTATATGCGAGTGTACAATTTTTTTTTTTTTTTTCCGAGCATACATAAGCATGTCCAATGTATGAATCATACAATCTGCAAGGGCCAACCTTTCCAAGATAATCTCAGATTTGGAAAAAAGTTGTGCAAGCACCAAAAGGATGTGACTTGTAGAGCTCACATAAATCACAGGGGAACTACGTTACCTACATAAAGCAGAACTCACATAAATCACAGAGGAACTATGTAAAAACGGCAGGAGGAGGCATGGACAGGCGAACTCTCTCCTCTTACAAACCGATGAAATCTCCCCCAGCCCCTCCCCTTATGCTGTTGTGACCACTCCACAATGTGCGACCGAAGACCCCACATACGGCATGCACAAAGACAGAGAAAGATAGAGAACAAGAGTTTACCTGTGGGAGATCACTTTGCCCTCGTCTTCGCCTCCGATCGCCGTTGACAGAGATGGCAGAAGCCTCCCTCACTGATGGCGGCGACGACAACACTCTTCCTCAGCGGCGGCGAAGCAAGGTGCTTCGGCGGAGGAGGCATGCGCTGCTGGTGGCGACGGCGAGGGCACCGCGACTGCTTCGGCGGAGGCAGGCGCTGCTGGTGGCGACGGCGAGGGCACCCCGCATGGCTGCTTCGGCGGAGGTAGGCGATTCTGGTGGCGACAGCGAGGACACCCGCGTGGCCGAAGCAGGCAAGTGCAGCTGGTGGCGACGGCGAGGGCACCGTGTGTGGTCGCTTTGGCGGAGGGAAGCACAGATGGTAGCGACGGCAACGGCAAGGTGCTTCGTCCGGCGATGGAGATGGACACCACAACCAGCAAGTAGGGCTTGGAATCCATTAGGACTTTGGGGGGGGGAGGGTTGAGGGGGGCGGATTTTAGGCACCTAAAAAAAGGCACAACATAAAAGTGACATCTCTTTTTTAACCCTATTAAGACAGAAGTTTTAATTTTGCCTTTAATATTTAATGGATAAAGAGTTCACAAGGCAAACATAAATATCTACCTTCTAATTTTCTCATAATAAGGCAGTTTCATTTCTGCCTTCTATTTTCTGCCTTATGTCTCCTTTTCTACTAGTGTTTATTTTAGTAGTTTTGTTGTCTATCAATTTGTAACAATAAATCATCAGCAAACATATGAGAAATTTGAACATCTCTAACTGAGTAAATAAGTAATCAGTTATTTAAAAGGCAAGAGAAACCCTCCATAACAATGGTAAATAATTAAGTAAGGGGTTAGTGGGTCCCCTTGCCGTAAACCATTGGAGCTCAAAAAATATCTAACAGGTGAACCATTCACTAGAACAGAGAACATAGAGGATTCAAGACATTCTCAGACCTAAGAAATCCAAGGTGTCAGAAAGGCCATAAATTTCAACATATGATAAAGAAACTCCCACTTGACAAAGTCAAAAGACTTCACTTTGAGGCATATTCTCTTCCCTTTAACAAAGAGTGAACGTCCCTGACAATGTCATTAGAGATCAACACGTTGTGGTGAATACTTCGATCTTGGATAAATGCTGCCTGGCTTGAACTGATCATTAGCCTGGGAAGAACCTTTTGCAAACGATTTGTGATGATCTTAGAAATGACCTTATAAACAAAGTTACATAGGGAAACAGGCACAATCAACATTTTCTATTTTAGGAACCCTGGAGATGAAATATTTGCCTGTGGAGAAGAAATATTTGACAGCGCAAATAAATTGATCGCCCACTATCGGCCATGCATATTGGAAAAACTCTACGGAGAAACCATCTAGACCAGGTGCCTTTAGCCTCAGTTTGACAATGGGTTGGGGTTAGAGATAACTCCAACCCATGACTAAAGTTATACAGGGTTAACTCATTTTTTAATTTATTTTCTTGTGTGTTAATCCAGTTTACTACTGTGAGTTAACCCACTTTGTCAATGATTGCTTTGGCAAGATAAAGTGAGTTAACTCACTTTCATATCAAAAAGTGACTTGAAAAAAAAAGTAGCAATTAATATTGTGTTGAGAAAAGAGAAAATAGCAATTAATGTTGATTACCGCCAAACAAAAGGTAGTTAACTCACTTGAGTTAACTCCAATCCACCTCTAGAGGTGGGTTGGAAAATTGTGAGTTAACTCACATCTAACCCACTTTTAATCTAACTCACTTGAGTTAATTTTTTTTTATTACCAAATTACATTTTGAGTTAACTTTAAATTAACTCGTTACCAAACTGAGACTTACATGCCAGAGAGGTGAGGACTACTCGCTTGATCTCATCATCCTCAACAGAAAGAGGATGGGTCAACTGGTTTATATGTAATTAAGTTCTGGCCTGAAGAGGCGTTTATAACAGAAAAAGGTTGGCTCAACTTTTTTTCCTTCTTTTGTGTACGTTCGCCAACCTTCTTTTAACCCCCCCCCCCCCCAATAAAACGACTTCTATATACATTAAGGATGCTCAGAATTTCTTAGAAAATGCAATTTAATTTTAAAATACGAATATTTATAGTTATCTTAAAGACTATTTGCAATCGTGCTAGCTCCGAAACACATTCATTTCATAGATAACCTCAAATTAATTACAGAGTCTTCAGAAAATGAAATTAAGTTTTTAAATATAAAAATGAAATAAACACAACACAATTAACAACTGGCATATTCTCAATTCATCACCTGGCGCCACATTTAAGGTAAAGCCTCCAAAAGAACTCCATATATTGGTCAAACTTCTGTAGTATATATATTCTTCAGATACTGAAGACAATCGTCCTATGTATATATTTTTTTCATTAAGCTTACTCAATTTAATAATTTTTCTACAAAAAATAATAGGCCTTCCCGTCACCATGGTTCTCCCTTCCTATGTCTTAAGGGGGAGGAGTCCCATGGGGATCCAGCCCAACATTTTTCTCAGTTAGGGCTTTAATTCGGTCTTGGCCCAATCTCGTCAATTGACAGCCCACAATTCTAAGAAAACTCTTGGAAAATCTAAAAGACAAACGACTTGTACTTGCGTGGACGGGTAACTTTTTACTTGTCTGCACGCACACAAGTGCATGCACACGGGGACTATAATTTTGACCATAGATGGATAAAAAGTAATCCGGTGCATGGGCATGAAGAATTTCTCAAATCTCTCTCTCTCTCTCTCTCTCTCTCTCTCTCTCTCGCAATCACACACTCTTTTTTAACAATGAAAGGTGATTTCATAGATCTAAAGTCAAAAGGTTACAAGGTTCTACTTACAAGCCAATAAAAATGGAGAAGGGATATAAGGGGAGCCCAAGAACCAAAGAAGGAATGAGCAGCAGCACACTTAGCAAGATAGTGTGCAGGGATAGACCTATCAGAAGCTCCTTAACTCGCACCAAGGAGAGAACAATGTTATGAGTCCTGTAAAAGGGTCCTTTTGTTCGACCAAAGCAGTGTAGAATGACAGATTCTTCATTATTTTACCATAAAACGAACACCTTCGACAGATTCCATTACTCCAGAAACCCCAGTAATTAATAAGCAGAATCTATAGGTCAAGGACATTCTATATGCACTTTAGCAAAATATTACAAAAATATCACTTGAGTTAAATTCCATCATGAGGAAGGAAAACAGAATATATGGTACACATTTCATTAATTGAAAATATTATGACAAAAGTACCTCTAATATTAGACATTATTTTAATAAAATATTATATATATTCGAATTTATGCTTGTGAAATCTATATATTATATCTTATACTCCTCTATTCTATGTATTTCATTGCCACTAATATTTGATTCAATCCATCAAGAAACCACAATTGAGTTAATTAAGAAGGTAAAAACATTAACTTTACCTCTACAACTCTCTCAAAAAATTTTTTTTTACAATTCTCTCTTATCACCGTCGAGCCCCAACCCCACCCAATCAACCCCATTCAACTCTCTCTCGCCTCTTAAAGATGGATATTTTAGATTTTTTATCTTTATTTAATAATTATGTTCACATGTTAATAGAATATTGAATATTCCTTCTATTTTGAATTGATTGCTAAATTAAGGGTATTATAAGTGATGACTTTTTTTCAATTAATTCGAGAAAGATGTATTGTATTTGTTGCAAGTGCAATAAGTTTTACATTTTGAAGTTTAAAATGCAAGTGCAATAAGTGGCGGTCGATGGCAACGACTGGTGGCAGAATCTAAGGTCCCTATTTTGGAGTCGAAGATTTATATTTTGAAGTTTAAAGTTTGTATTTTGCAGTCTAAGTTACTATTAAAAGTTTAATCATATTTTTAAATACTAAAGATAATAATTTTGAGCCTAAGATTATATTTTAAAGTCTAAAATTAATTTATATTTTAGAATCCAATCACCAACCGTCGGCCGTCAATTATTGACCGTCGATCATTGCCGCCACTCACTACTCTCCCCTTGTTTAATAGTTTGGCACCACACAGACAACCATGTCACTGCTCAGGTGCAGCAAGTGCATTTGGATAAGTATATTCAATTTTTCTTTTTAATTTTAAGGATATAGAGTATAATATGAAGATTTTAAGAGTATATATGTAATTTCCCTTTTAATAATTATCATATCAAAATTTAATTAAACTACTACTTTGGTCTTTGAGTAATAAGTTCTGCCTTGGCAAAAGAAAATCTATACTAATATAATAATTCTCAGTCTTGGTGCTGCCACGTGGCAACACCAGGACACTTTAATTCCCGCCTAAACTTTTTTGATATAAAATGTGGCAATATCAAGACACTCTAATTCCCGCCTAAATTTTTTTGATATAAAAATAGAAATACAGACACCTAAACATTCCCCTAAAAAATTAAAATTTAAAACAACTTCTAAAGATGACATATGCTACCCTTGGCGGCAAAGTAATTGAAGGAAGATGAATTGTTCACCTTCTTAAATTAGTACCATGATATTTATATTCCAACATATCTATTTATATTCCTAAACGAGGAAATGACATGTATGTAAGAAGAATCCGGATAAAGTTTGACAACGTTTCACTGATTCTTTTCCAAAAATCCTAACCTTCCCAAGTGCGGGATTTTGACTTTCCTGTAAAAATAAAATTTTAATTAATCACCTCAAACCGAAGACCCCCTTTTTTTTTACAATGGAAACCTTACCTCTCCCGACCTAATAATAAAAATCTTGACCTTCTAAATACCACAAGTTTTCATACCTACAAGCTCACAAAACATAGGCAGCAAGCTATCATCTAAATTCGCTATAGCACCGGTGCTATTTCTGTAACCCGTGCGTGTTCTATATATTCTCTCTTCGTGGAACTGAGAGAGAACGCAAAAGCACCGGCTCCTCCTCCTCCCGGAGTTCTTTCGCAGCCGCACCCCTGCACTCGGCCAATCGCGCCGCCCCCCCCCCCCCCCCCCCCCGTCCGTCCGTGCACGCCACTTCCCCCCGCAACTGCCCTTGCATGTCTGGGAGCAACACGTCCGCGAGCCACCTCCGTCCTGAAGCCTCAGCGCCACCCCCTGTCCGTGCGCCACTTCCCCACGCAGCCGCCCTTGTGCGCTCGGGAGCAGCCTGCCGTGGTCGCCCACGGGACGCGACTGGCTGGTCGCACCAGCTTCCCCCCGTACGCCCCGCACCTGCGCCCAACCTCCTCCCCGTGCGATCACCAGCGGCCCTCCAGAGCCGCCGTGCGAGTCAGCGACGTTCGTCGCCTACCAACGACGCCTGTTTACGTGTGGAGGCCGCGAACCTACAACCTGGCCCAAAACGAACGCGCGAAGGTCCTGACCGTTTTTCGGACGCACCGGCTGCCTTCTCTCTCCCTCACCTCGCCTGTGCGTAGCCCTCATCCTGGACCGTGCCGAAGGTTTGTGGCCAGTGGCATCCGTTCTCCCGGAGTCGCCATCCGCTTTCCCGGAGTAAATTTTCTCGAGTTGCTATGCACTGCTCCTCAATTCAGTCGCTGCTCTCTCTCTCTCTCTCTCTCTCTCTCTCTCTTTTTGCGTGTGCAGGAGGAAGAAGAGAGAGCCATGCGGAGCTTCTACTCCAGGAATGCCGCCCTCAAGAAGCTCCGCTCCGTTGGGAACAGAAGGAGCAGAGGACGACAGAGCTCCGACGACTGCCATGGTTCCCCTGCTCCATCTCAGAAACCCACTTGGGGATGCTCCTCCTACAAAGAAGTCCACCGAGCCATGGCGGGCTTCCACCAAGGTCTGCTGCTACGGTGGGTCGCTCTTGCTTGGACGATTCTTGTTCCTCCTCTTTTACATGGATCTTGAAGCTTTCAATGGTGCAGACAACCTGGTCGGGAGGGGCGGGTACGCGGAGGTGTACAGGGGAGTTCTTGAGAACGGGCGGGCGGTCGCCGTGAAGCAGCTGGCGGGGGCGTCGGCGGACGGATAGGTGGAGGGAGGAGGAGTTCCTGACGGAGCTTGGGACGGTGTGCCATGTCCGCCACCCCAACGCGTCGGCGCTGCTGGGCTGCTGCACGACGACCGTGACCTCCTCCTAGCCATCATGGCCCTGCTCCAGCTCTCCCTCTCCGGCAACCTCTCCTCTGACCAACGCCACATCCGGCAAGTGCATCACCCTCTCCCTCTCACTTCGGCGGACCTCCGCAGAGTCATCTACCTCCCTCTCCCCCACCGGCGGATCTCCATTCCTTCGCCCCTCTTATATATATCCTCCCCCCACTCCACCTACGATTAGTATATGTATTAAAAGTTTTCCCAATCGCTACCTAGGACCCAGATAGGTTTTGTAATTACCTTTTAAAACCTCCAACTTAATATATAAACACACTAATTTAATTGATTTGTCTATATGAATTGCTGTTAATATTGATATAATTGATTTGTATATAGATTTCTCTGTATATACAAATTGTAATGTTATCGGTATACAAAGGATAACATGTATTGCTGTTATGACAATATTATTGTATGAAGTTAATGTATTAACTTGCTTTTATTCTTTTCATAAGATTAATCTTCCTTGGGATGTTGATGTTTATATGGGTTTGATGCTTAAAACTAAACCTTTTTTTAGTTTATGGAAAGAAATTCGGTTGATATAGTTTTTCATTGGTATTTCTTTTATCCATACTGCAATATTTAAAATTAAAAGTTTTTCCCATTTCAACGTCTCTGCATTTTAACTTAGTTTGACCATAGACTATTATTTTTTCTCATCCTGTGTAGATTTCAACAAACCCTATATCTTATAAATCAAGATATTCACTTCCACTATTGTAGTTGCCTCACCTGTTAATGACCTTGCATGTACACTTTTTTGCACACCTGAGGACTCAGATTCTATTTTAACTGTTTTGGTTAGTTTAATGTCATTTTTTCATACATTTCAAAATTAGGTATATCTTATAAATATAGATATTCATTTTGATGATTACAGTCGCATCACTTATTTCTGACCTTGCATCTACATTGATTATCAGTGCATCGACCTTGGAGGTTTTCGCACTCCTCAATACTTATGTTCTATCTTATATAATCTTTAAATTTTTTTTTCTAATCTATTTTTATTTTATGTCTCATTCATACAAAACATGCTTTGTGCAATCTATGTTGAAGTTTTGTCGTTCATATATTTAAACATTAATGTACTACTATTGTCACTTGAATTTAAATGTCACTTGCTAATTAACGTGTCTGGTCATTCTTCAGGCAAATACGTAAAATAAGATTATATATATAACACCGTGTGCATTGCTACTTTACCATTGTATAAGAAAATATTTATAAAATTAATGAATATGTCTTTATTATACGTGTTGACATAGTTTGTTCCTATTATTTTTTTTCAATATAAAATATTCTATATTTGATTAATTTAGGATCAAACTTTGTATTATTTAGATTATGTTAATAATAGTTACAATCATTTACAATTCATGTAATAAATGTAGATGGAAAGTAAAATCAGAGGCTGGAAAGTTTTAGTGTGAACATTGCTTAGCTTTTGTAAAATGTTTGGTTCTAAGATATTATTTATATTTTTTTCAATTATGATATCTATGTATTTAATAAATTGTTGTACATCATAATATTTTTTTCTTCTAATATTTGATAGATTTAAAATTTAACTTAGAGCTATCGATCATATAGGAAGTGCTTCATTTGTATTATTTGATCGGAAGCCAATCAAATTCTAAACCAAATAGCAGCAAATTTGCGTGAAAAAAAAAAAAGATAAGTTATTAGATAAAATAAATTCTACATTATACATATACAAATTTATAACTAAATAAATTTTATATTCTTACCAGAATGAAGATAACGATTCATTTCTTGAAAAATAGATAATTTTCTTTAAAAAAATTATGTTCAAAATACAAACTTCGGAGTATACTCTTCAACAATAATGACCTATTTATACAGTGATTCGTATGACAAATGACAATAATTTGATTGAAGAATATGTGGCTACTTCAATTGTAAGTAACATATATACATAACATATTATTACATGTTTTTCTTTTCATATGTTACTTTTGACTATAGAAATACAAATACAAAAATTTCGAACTAATATTATTTGCTCAAATATTTTCAAAAATCAATTGAGAATGATGATATGGACAACAATATCAAACAAAATAAACACAGTCAATTTGTGGATCATGTATATCTCAACAACTTTTTCCCTTCTTTCATAACTCAAAAAATGTCTATATTTAGGTGTTCTATTATATATGTTTTTTACGTTTTAGGATTCCTTTCAATTATATGTACTACAAATAATATCACATCATTGTAGAGGATTTTATTAGAGAATGAACATGAAGAAGAATTATCTACGTATGCTACTCCTGCACAGCATTCATCCAACAAGATGAAGAAAATTAAAATTGAAAAGGATGAAAATTAAAGTTGAGATCTATAGATATTATCTAAGAATTTTACTTACAAATTAATGTCTCATGACATAGACCAATATATATTGTGAATTTATTTTGAATAGTTAAAAAATAAATTAAATATATAAATTTATATAAATATATAAAATATATTTATACCTAAAATAATCTCGTGCTAGTACCCACATATATTCCAGTACAACCTCTATTAATTGACGATAGCATGCACCATGCCAAAACTATCCGTGCTATATATATTCAAATTTCCCCAAAAAATTATACTTAATGTGGAATTTGATACCCAGGTCACTTGAATGTATAGGTGTCACCAAACACCATATCTGAGAATATTTCAGAAGACTACACATGCAAAAGGGCGAAATCATATACGTAAATGGCGAAATCATATACGTAAGGGTTAGCAGCGTCGAGCTGTTCTTCCCGGCGGCCATCGTCAGCATGCTGGTCTCCAGATCTCCCTCCAACGCTCAGTACCCTCTTCAACCTCAGCATTCGGTACTTCACCTTCTCCAGCATAATCCGCAGGCGGCCAGAATTTTCGCTGGTCGTTGAAGGCGATGAAGACGTCGGCGGCAACGACGGCGGAGGCGCGAAGGCCGGCAGCACCATCACCGGCTGCAGCTCGATGGCCCGCGGTTCGAGCTCCACCCGACAACGGCAGAGGGGGCAGGTGGGCATGCGGCTGAGCCACCGGTCGATGCACATGGCGTGGAATAAGTGTTTGCACTTTCGCAGACGCCTCACCAGCTCGTTCTTCTGGAACTGATCCCTGCACACGATGCAGCAGTACTGCTCCACCGAGTCCGTCCCATTGGCGGTGTGGTAAGCGAAGCTGGGGAGGGACTTGAGCTCTTCAGGTCGAAGTCCGGCCGGGTGGGTAAGGCCCGTGCGGGACGCAAAGGCCATGGCCAACTGGTACGTGACGGTGGGGAGTCGGGGCTCGACGTCTCCGGCGGCGGCGTCCTCCAAGGTTCCATTATGGATCCCCACGCCCATGAAGCGAAACAAGCACGGGAGGCACATGAAGATACACATGACCACCAGTCCGAGGGAGACTAGCGCGGCTTCGAGGATGAGACCGGTGAGGAGGAGAGAGGCAGCAGTAGCGACGGAAGCCATGACCAAGTGGTGGGTTTGCTCGGGGGCGTCGAGTAGCCGGCCGGAGAGGACCTCCCCTCGTACATATATATAGGCTTTCTTGCTAGTTATTGCTGCATGGAAGTTGGACGGGGAGGAATATTGCACGGTTCCGTTTGGGAAACGGGTTTGCAACGCGCCGATTCCCTGATGATATCCTTCCGAATCAAAGTCGGATTCGGAGCAGTACTGAAGTCTGAATCTTATCGAAGGTGTTTTTGAAACATAATATTTTCCTCTTATTCTTTCCTGGTATTTCATTTAACTCGGAATACGAAGACAGTCGTCGTCCGAGTCGCAATCGGCGCTGCCAGTTTAAAGTAAAGTCCGAGTCCCGCACCACTTAATCCACGGTTTTCACTCAAATGAGGACACCTGAACGAGTTGGAGTCGAATTGAAAATAAGTGTATTTATTTCTACGTTTTTTATAAGAAATTTCAGAGTGAAAATAAACGAAAAAAAGTTGTTTCCACTTCTGCATATTTCAATTTTTAGTCGAAAAGTCAGAAATGGAAACGAAAATAAACCAAACTTAGTATATAACGATAATTCTATAATTAGAATTAATTTATAAATATATTGATTATTAAATTATGAATAATTTTCAATAAATTTATTAATCTTTTCTATCATATCTATGATCTATCATGTATATTAATGACCCTTATTATTGACAAAATCAAATTAAATTAGTGGGTAAAAATTAGTAGTTATAGTAAATAGTTGAGTAATAGATAATCATATATATAAGATAGGAAGATGATTAGAGAAAAACACCAGTATGAGAGAGCGACCACTAGTACTCAATAATTTAGACAATGATAGATGACATTTACATATAAATTAGAGGTGAGGATATTGAGTTAAACATTAAGAGTCAAAATTTTGAGGTTGAGGTATTTTTATTATAAAAATAGTATGTAATATATATTAAAAATATCAAAAATAAAAAAAATTGATACAAAATTAAGTGTTTCCGCTTCTGCATCTTATAAAAATTTAGATATTTATTTCCTTTTTCACTACATTATCAAAAAAAATCTTTTCAAATTTTACGTCAAAAAGAGTCAGCTAGGAAAATTAGGGATCCGTTGGCCACTCTAACTCACAGATGCGATCGGATTGGAGAATATATATTGAAGTGATGACATCACTTTTGGCATGCACCGACAGCCCAGCCAATAGTTAGGTGAGTCAAAGCTGAGTTTAGGTCTTGTGCGGCTTCGGATTAGTGTTCAAAGACAGTCTTTGAATAGAAAATTTAGAAATCAACTATAATAAGGTAATATTGAATAATAAAGAACTTCTTGTCATTTATTAAAGTAGTTCACTATTCTTATTTTTTTCCCTTTCTCTTTCAAAAAGTAATTTTATCTCCAGCCGCCGAACTGCCACAACTGACGACGTCGGATTCACTTTTTCTTGGAGAGTCTGGTTTCTCTGTATGGGAGAATCCAACTTCATAAATATTAGTGAGAGTTTTGCAAAAAAAATAAAATCTAAATCTATCACATTTCGATTTAGGCTTTTTTTAACCCAGCAGACCTCCTGAATTCTTGACTGAGACAAGAGGATGGAGGAACCCCACATTCGGATAAACGACTGCACGGTGCAGTAGTAGTACTGCAATGAGTATATATTGTGGATCGCACATTTGCAGACTTATTGTAAGATGAACGGGTACGGATTGGGTTTTGGGTGGAGCTAGCTAGATGACAAAGTCGATCGAACAGGAGAGGTTAAAGAATCAATCCTCAATCTAACCGGATGAGAAGGATGGGATCTGGGAGAAAGTTGTTCTATATGAATCCTTTTAGGAACTCGAGAGGTCATTTTGGATTTAGGTGATGACCTGCTCGTCTACAAAGATTTTAGCAGATGCACTTAATTATCTAGAAGTAAACATACATCTGTTTAACCCCCCAGATCGAATCAGGGGACTTTGTCCCTCAGAATTAAAAAGTAGAGATTTTGTCTCTTCTCCTCTTTTATGATGTCATGCAATTTTAGTTTTTTTAAGTTATTCATTTATCTTTTTTTCGTAATGTAACGACTGTTCTTTTGCATGTTTCTATTTTTGGGGGCTTCTATTAGGGTTCCTGACCACAGTCCTTTGACGATGGCAAACTGTGCCTTCAGCCTCTTCTTGACGTGCGGCCTTCGTCAACCTGTTGTTTCCGTTTTCGGTTGCAACTTCTTAGAGGGTAAGGTTGAGTGTTTTAGTCTAACTCCTAACCTTAGAATCGTTGTCCAAAAGGACTCTTACCCCGTAGCTAGTCTAGACCCTATAAATAAGAGGGATTTAGTTTTGGTTAGAGATCTTTTGGTTTTAGTTTGAGTTATGCCGAGAGCGGGTTTTTATAAAGAGAGATTTATCATCCTCAACCCTATTCGTAGTTATCCAAGATAGGATTTTACCTCCTCGACTCTAGGATGTGCTGTTGTGTGGAGGAATCGTGTTGTGGAGCATCTTTGAGGCGATCTCGTAAATGGAACCATCTAGAGCTTGGTATAGCTTCGTCGATTTAATTCATCATGGTTAGAGTATTTTCCAGACAAGTAAATTGAGATTTAGATCCGTGATCCTATCATGTATATTGTGTATTTTTAACTGATTGCAATTTTTGGTTTTGATCATCGGTGAGAATATTGTGTTTTCTCTCCATTGGAACTTGACGACAGAACTTATGTCAGAAAATTATGAAAATTTAATGATTTGATCTACGTCATTAGATATATATCTGTTAATTTTTCAGATTTTTATGAGAACCGTGGATATTTTTGTATGTTTAAGATATTTATGTGTATGCTTTTAATTAAGTCTAAATCTTAGTAATTACTGAAATTAACTTCATGTTTAGAACATGAAACATTTACTTATTGATGACTATTAATAATAGCTTGATACATGTTTATATTGATTTTGCATGAGTGCATGTGTATGTGTAAATAAGATAGAGTGTTCATAGATGTGCCAATGAAACACTGTCACCATAAATTGTATGGAGCTGTACTATAGAAATGTCCATATAGAAAGGTTTAATCGTGTTATATAATACCTGAGGTAACTGGTCCACTGATAATGGTGGGAAAAACTTCTCCGATTCTACAATACCAAAACTTGATTATTTTACATGACGATTAAGTATGTGTGTAATCGTGACATAACTTTTTAGTGATGGTTTGGACAATAATGTCTCTTGGCATGTGATAAGATTAATGTGAATGTGTAAGTTAACGTGATAAACCATTGTGAACGTGATCGTGAATGTGATCGTGACTATGCAAATGAATGTAACCAATATGCTATGTGAAAGTGAAAGTGATGTGTAAAGTCAATGTGAATATCATGTGTAAAGCAACGTGAACAAGAATGTGTAAGTATGTGAAAGTGCATGAAAGAATAAGTACAAAGTTATTGTTGTCATGTTAATTGATCATATGTGTTAAGTGTTCGTGGCATGTTAGTACTTGATTAGTTATAGGACTAAGATCTTTATATATGATATCATCGTGCGTGTTTATATGATATGAGCAGTTATAATGTTTTTAAGTTATGTTATACGTAGATTGTGGATTTAAGTTAACGTGATAAACCATTGTGAACGTGATCTGTGATGTGATCGTGACTATGCAAATGAATGTAACCAATATGCTATGTGAAAGTGAAAGTGATGTGTAAAGTCAATGTGAATATCATGTGTAAAGCAACGTGAACAAGAATGGTAAGTATGTGAAAGTGCATGAAAGAATAAGTACAATGTTATTGTTATCATGTTAATTGATCATATGTGTTAAGTGTTCAGGCATGTTAGTACTTGATTAGTTATAGGACTAAGATCTTTATATATGATATCATGTGCGTGTTTATATGATATGAGCTAGTTACAATGTTTTTAAGTTATGTTATACGTAGATTGTGGATTTAGATTTATGTTTATTTGCTGGGTCTATTATATAGACTCACCTTTACTGACTTTTAAGGAATTGAAGATTGGAAGCCGAGGAGTTAGCTAGATCTATCGTGAAGTGAGAAGAGCAGACTTGTATTTTAGTACTTAGTATGTTGTAATTAATTGTAATTTAAACATTTTGGTATTGGGATAGATAGAGATATAAACTGAGGATATTTTTAAAATTTTGAGGATATCTTTACAAATTTGAAGTTATTCTCACTTTATTCTTGATTTATCCCTATACCAAACATTAGGTTAATGTTGTATTAGAGATTTGCTATGTTATATACTTTGTCTCTATATAGATTGTGATATGCGGATTATAAATTGATGAAAAATTGTTAATTATTTTCATTGCAATTTTTTTCTTTATTTGTGTAAATATCAATCCAAGTGTCTATTTTTGGGGTCTTCTCCCTTATTACGACTTGCTCTTGTCCAATAAGAGTTGGTGTAACTGTACCGTATTGGGGCTGGACGTTACATCTTTCATGGTTGAGGTATTGGTGTTACTTTACTAAGTGCTTAAGAGATTGAAGTTAATTCGGTCGAATTTGATATGAGATTAAACCCATGTGATGAGGATGCCAACATGTCATCTAACACATAATTGGTGTTAATGTGTTTTGACTGGAGTTAAAGTACTTGTTAAATTTAAGTGTTGATTTATTAACTCGGCCAAACCTTCAACTAGGTTGGTGTCAATGCTTGGTAGGTCGTGTTGGCCCACTTGGTTATGACAGCAAGGATAACTTAGAGAGGGGGGGAATAGGTAACCTAAAATCTGAAACAAAAATCACCACATGAAAACATCTGGTTAGTCTAAATAAGCATGTTCAAATGAAATTGAAGATGCAGAAGTAAGCACAGTACACAAGTACACAAATATTTATCCTAGTTCGGCACTTCCCATATGGAAGTCCTACGTCCAATCCCCAAGCAAACTCTTGAGATTTCACCAACTAAGGGTACAGTCCCCTTGAAGGACATACAACACCCAGCCCCTGTTGGTCTTCTTCTCTTTTCGGATAAGAAGGCAATCCACTTCTCTTATTGGTCAAGAAGTCAATCTCCTGGTACAAACCCCAGTGCGGTTCTTCCCTTAACACAGGGGGAATGCTTGTACAACAAGCCTTCTCTTCCAACCAAAGAGGAACATTGTACACAGTCCCATAGCTGGACAAACACCCCAGCACTTCGGCTAGTCTTCTCTTCTCAACATAAGAGGGAACACTTATGAACACAAAAGTTTGTGTATAGAGTTTGGATGCTCACTGGATGTAAACTCCTTGAAAAGTCTTCAGGTTCTCTCCTCTGGTTTCTTCATTCTTTGCTTCATCCTTTTTATGGAGCAGATAGAAGGAACCGTTGACAGATGCCCGTTGGAGTTCTTAGCTCTCTTCTTCTGCTGCTCTCCTTCTCTTGAGTCTAATGGGTTCTTTCTTGTGCCTACTGGCTACTTAGAATAGAGGGAGATGTTCCACCTGATGCGTGCTTCCAAGGGCACAGATACAGGTCTCGATATTATTGACTATGAGCAGAAGTGGGCCTGCAAATATTAAATGTAAGACAGATGTTTAGACTCGAGAAGTCTTTTGTCAGACTGTCCATACCTCTTTTGCTTTGTTTCCTACTGACAACCTACTGTAAGTGCTTTTTATCTGTCAGAGAAGTAATAAGATAAGAGTTAGAAAGTCATTTGAATTTTCACTGGGCGCCAAAGACATTTTGAAACCCAATCAGTGTGAGTTATAACAACAATCGATATGAAATTATGTTTATAACACCAATCAGTAGAAATAGAGAGGCAATCGATGTTTGCTTAAGGGCAATCGATATTTCAGAGGCAATCAATGTTTCAGAAGGGTAATCGATGTTTATAAAGGCAATCAATATCTGAAGTAATCGATATGTAAAGACAATCGATATCTATAAAGACAATCGATGTTTATGAAGAGAATCGATATCTGAAGCAATCAATATGTACTAACAGTAATCGATATGTTTTTCACCAATCAGAACAACATAACAGCAACCGATGTGAATGAAGAGCAATTGATATTAATTCAACTGGCTACTACGACTGGTCAAGATATAACGTAGTCGGTCGAAATGGAATGCTTCGATTGGACAAAATATAATGCAGTCAGTCGAAATGAAGTTTCGGATATGAAGAAGTGTAACTTCGGATATGATGAGGTTAGCTTCGGATATGACGAAGTGATGCTTTGGATATGACGTAGTGAACTTCGTATATGATGAAGCTGGCTTTGACTGATTTCGATAGAAACATGCATGACGAAGTTAAGGCTTCTAATATGACGAAGTTACAGGTGATGGGAAATGCAATATTCATGAGAAAAAAAGATATTAAATATATTAATCATATTTATGAAAAGCATGAATTTTGTTATCACCAAAATACATTAATAATGTATAAGAGTGGTTCAGCAATCTCCCCCTTTTTGGTGATAACAAAACTCATGTGAATTTTCTGAAAATTAAATACTCAAAACATGAAATAAATAGAAATTTCACATTTTAAAATACTCTCCCCCTTTTTGTCAATAACAAAAAATGAATGATCTTACCATTTTGCTTTTCTCCCCTTTTGTAGAGACTTCTTACCATTACTACCTGTGAGTTTGAAGGAGAGGGGTTCAACAATGTTTGTCATTAATTTTCATCTCCCCTTTTTACTTGCTCCCCCTTGATGTGAGACTTCCACTCAATGTATGGCTCCCCCTTAGTGTGAGGCTAAATGAATTTTCAATCTTCTTCTGATCTGTCGACCAATTTGATGTTATCTGTCGACAATTGTTCCATGTGTGTCGACCTGTTCTTCATTCCATCCTTCGTCTGTCGACAGCTAGCCTTGAATCTGTCGACCAATTTGATGTTATCAATCGACAGTTGTTCCATGTGTGTCGACTTGTTCTTCATTTATGTGTCAACACATCATTTTTCTGTCGACAGCTAGCCTTGAATCTGTCGACATCTGTTGTTGTATTTCCTCTTGTTGTTCTGTTGGAAGGTGTAACATCTCGAGTTCTGGTTTCCCTTGGTGTTCATCATGGGATCGCGATGGATCGAGATGTCACGTTCTAAACGTGATGGGATCCATGTCGCCTTTTGGTTGAGAAGGCGACGGCCTCTGTGTCGCGTTACTGCGGTCTGTCTGCGGCTGGTGTGCCACGTGTCCGTGCTCATAAGTGTGAAGACAACATGCCAGGTGCCACATTCACCTAAGGCATGTGCAGGTGTGACACGTTGTTTGGAGGTTGTCTACCTGTCAGAAGACCTGTCGGGACTTTTGAGAAGGCGACAATGTTCCCGTTGCGTTCTGGTAAGAACGCGATGTACTCCTTGTCGCAACCTCAGTCCCGAGGTCTTAAGGCTGGTAGGCATCTCTTCTTCTTCTTTCTTCTCCTTCCTCCCTTCCCTCCTCCTCTTCGCGGTGGGGGAGCATCCCCTCTCCCTTTTCAGGCATTTTGGGCGCGGAGGTGCCGACGTGCTCATGGCGAAGCATTGGGGCAGCGTGGAGCAAGGAGGAGGCGACCATTCCGATGTGAAGGGCCCCAACGGGTCTGGCTCTTCAATTGCATGTAGGGATCTCTTTCTCTCTCTTATTGTCTTGAGGAGATTGAGCTTTGTTTCAAGCTATCCTCCCCGTGCTCGTGAGTTTTCTTGTGGGTTTGCACGGGTGGATGCTTGCTGGTGGTGCTCCCTCTTTGTGTAGCCTCGTCTTTGTGGTTTGTGGGAGAGGAGAGGTGGTGTTGGTGCCCCTTGAGCCATTTGCTTGTTGTGCACTGTGCGTGCATATTGTTCCCCTTTCTTTTCTGTGGCTTGTGTGGCTTTGGGGAAACTATGGGATGGCCCATCCCTGGTTTCGGTCTTCTAACTGATATCGCGACAAGTTGGTTGTCGCGATAACAGTCAGAAGGCGACGGGCAACCTATCGCATTCTGGTTGCAACGGGTTAGCTGTCGTGTTCACCTTGCTCATTCTGTTTCTTTGTTTCTGAGCTTTTTCGAGGGTGGTCTATGCCTAAGTTGGTAGGGGATGTGTCTTCCCTAACTTAGGCATAAGATTGGTCTTCTGTGGCCGTTGCATTGTTGGGTTTGTGGGTGTGAGCCTTGGGGCTGTGTTCCCCAAGGGGTCTACCTTCAGAGGGTGAACGCGACGAGTCGATACGTCGCATTCATCATCTGAAGGCAACACCCAGGTTGTCGCCTTCTGATCATGACAGGCTCTGTGTCGCGTTCTGATTTAGGTCGCGGCGGTTTGCTTGTTGCCTTCTGGATTTGGTGGTGTTTGGTTGTGGGTCTACTGGCCTGCTTGGGGTTCAGCCTTCTGATGCTGAACGCGACGGGTCGATATGTCGCATTCATATCAGAAGGTGACACCCTAGCTGTCGTGACCTAGTTGCGACGGGTTGGTCATCGCCTTTTGTTTCTGAAGGTGACGCCCCTGTGGTTGCATTCTTGTTGCCGAGTTTCTGGCTGTGGTGAGTGTGCCCTTGTTGGCCGACAGACCTCCTCGGGGTTCCGGGAGGTGTGTCGTGCATGCCCTGTGCCTGTCGGGCTTGTCTTGGTTACGAGCCAGCGGTGTCGTCTGCTTGTTGTGGTTGCCCCGCCTGTTCCCAGTTCGCCCGGTGCTTGGCTATAGTACCCTTGATTTTTAAAATCCAAATAAAAAAATAATTAAATAAATGAGATAAATAGATTTAATTGGAATAAAGAGATCATAAATAGAATTTAAGGGAATTAAACCACTACCCATTAAGCTAAATTAGTAATGGGATGTATTAATAGCCCCAACATAAAAGAATGGGCCCAATTATGAAGAGCCCATTATAGGATGAGAGTTAATTAAGTAAAATTCATATTTAAAAATAATAGTAATTATAAAAGGGGTAAGATAAATATTAAATAAGTCATAAATATCTAAAAGAAGAGTCCTAGACTTACCCTAACCCTTTACCCATGAAATTGGCTCTCTTCCCAATCCATATTAGGAGATAATGGCAAAGGGAGAAGGAGATAAAGAAGGAAATTTGAAATTTAATAGGAAGGGAAGAGTTTTGGAAACCTTGGACTCTATTAGCAATGAAATACACATTAATCCGACCCTATCAACCCTCATTTGCATGCTGAGACTTTGGGAGATGAAGGGAGAGGTTGGAGGACGTAGGAGCTTGGAGGAGAAGGGCTTAGAGTTTGGTTTTTCATCTTCTAATTCGTCATCAACCCTAGTTTCTTGTCAATGCAGAAAGGTAGGAATCTCTCAAACTTAATTCGTGTAAAAATTACCCTAGGTAGTCTCCATGATCCCCTTTGAAAGCCCTCTATTTTCGCTCCATTTCGTTCATCCCTGAGAGCAAATTTAATGTTTCAATCTCTGTCATATTCATGCTCTCGAAACCACTTGTTTGCTTTAAATCCCTGCATGTACTCGATCCCATGCCCTGAATTTAATCTCATAAATACTACTTGTTATTACCTTTCAAATGCCCCTATTTGCCCTAATTTTCATCTTGTATCCATGGCGAATTAAATCGTTATTCCTTAACTGTGCATGTTTAGGTTAACGAAAAGTAACCTAGTCAAGCATGCTCTATACATGATTGTTTTACAATTAATCGTGACCAGAGATAGAACTCCATGTCTAGTATCATTTTAAATTGATTTCATGATTTTTGGGGCACTATGTGATTTTATACCGAATTGTGAAGTGGACAGTGTCATGAAAGGAGGGATGGAACCCACCTGGAAAAGGGGAAAAAGCTCTTTTCTGGGTTCGGGCCACCTTTTGGTGTTGCGACGGCCCGATCCGTCACGATCTCAAAGGGGGTCGCGACATAGGGGTCCATCACGATCTGAACGCGACGGGTCGACATGTCACGACTTGCCCCCAGTTCACCCCAGCGCCCAGTTCAGCAGAACGCGACCGGACATCGTGTCACGACCTAATTGCGACCGTTAACCCCATCGCGACCTGAATCCCTAAACGCACTGGTCTCTGGCATCGCGACCTGAACGTGCCATCCAAGGGCGTCACGATGACCTTAACGCGACACCCCTGTGCGTCGCGACCTGACTGTTGCAGCCAAAACCCTGATTTTACCATTATAACTCTACTATTTTGCCATATAAACCCTGTTTACCCTTAATTAAGTTCTGTCATGAGTAATTTCGACTTATTAATTAATAATGAGCAATATTACATGAAATTAATTAATTTGAAATACTATATGCACAACCATACATACTCTCTTGATCTCTTACACTTGCACACACTTAACCATCATGTTTGCCATTAAACTCTATTAAATTATTCAATAATATATTTGGTAATTTAACGAAATAAATTACTAAATTTCCATATTTAAATAATTACACTTGTCTTCATTTTACTCTCGCATTTTATACATCGTTACTACTTCTCTCGCCCTTCGAGCACTCGAGGCACGATGGACCTTAGTTTTCTACACACTCTCTTGGCATGGACCACCTCTCCATCGGGAAGACTCCTGAGTGGACCAAGGACTCCTTGTCAAGGCCTCCGTAAGTCTTCTTAACTTTTACGCACGTCCTTAGCCGACGAGCTGGTTGTACCCTTAACACCTGTTACACCCTTAGGGATCAGTACGATCCAAACGGCCTTAGTGTTTCCTTCTTACCTTGAGTTCATGCCGAACCACCTGACCCGTGCTCACGGCACGGCTAGTGGGTGGTTGTGATTTCTACCAGACTGTCAGTAGCCGACCTGGTGCCATGCAACCATTACTATCGTGTGTTTAACGTTGTTTTACGATTATACCCCTATCTCATCTACTGTCTCTATCCTCTCATCTGTTCACTTTCTCTCTACTCTCTCGTCTATTCATCTACTGTTCTCATCTATTCTTGGTACTCTATTTGGCCATACAATTGATTGTCTAAAATAACAAACAAGTGCTATATGCCAGTGCAATAGGGCCCGGTCTGGTCCTGTGGAGAGCTCCCGAAGAGTGCTATTTCCTCGCGAGGGTAACATGATCAGGATGTGTGCGGCATGCATCCAGCGCCATTTAATACTATTACAATTAAACTATGACAATCTAAGTGCAATCTATTCAAGTGATATCGTTACATGTTAGTTCGTTACATGGCGAGTTCTCTACTTTACATGTTGTGCTATTTACCTTGTACCAACGTTATCATTCTCTTGCTATCGTTACTTGCTCTACACGAGTATACTCTTTAGTTACTCTGACAATTAAGACATTAATTATTTAAAGCATGCTTGTTCTCATGAGATATTAAGTCCTACTGGGCGTTATTTCGCTCATCCTGCGTATTTATTTCATATGTTCAGGTGAGTCGGATGGTAACCACACTCACGAGGATGGGACTGACGAGATGTTGCTCAGGAGTGACCCGATCAGCTATCTTGGCATAGTAGTTAGTTACTATAGTTATGAGTTAGTGAGTCAGTTAGTCTTATATATTAGTTGGATTTGAATAAAGTACTATGGGCCCTAGTTTTGGCTCTGATCAGTTGATGTAATAGTTCGGTCATGGTGTTTGATGGATTATTAATGAAATTGGAGGTTATTTGATATTATTCCAATTGTGCAATGGTTTGTTAGTTTTTTTCTCACTTTGTACTATTTAATAACTGTAATTTCGCTCTGATATTCCGTGTCGGGGTGTTAAAGTTTTGTGGTATCAGAGCCTAGGTTATTCTTAAGTATAAGATGATCTTGGTTTGACCTGCCTTGACTTAGAATCTAATTTCCATACCTATGTGAGATGGGTAGAACCAAGGGTAATAAGATAAAATGAACTCACACACGCACAAACTTAGTGCAAACTCAATTATCTTACATTAAAATTCTCTTTTGAAGGAACTTAAACACTAGCAATGGCAGCGGAGCGTGCTCAACTCCGTGACATGCAGCAAACCATTCAGCAGCTCACACAAGCATTACTTTAGGCTACTGGATTTAATAATAACCGTGGTGCTGAAGACTTGCATCGGAATTTCCGCAATCTGAACCCGCCACGATTTAGTGGGTCTACTGATCCCGATGAGGCCGAGAATTGGCTTAAGGAGATAGAACGCATTTTCTGCATCATGCAATGCACGGATGGTGATAAATTACTGCTAGCGACATTCCAGCTGGAGAGGGACGCCTTGCGTGGTGGCAGTACATTGAAGCAACAAGGGCAGATGCACAATTCACATGGAATGAGTTCAAGGAACACTTCAACTCCAAGTACTTTTCTGAACAGGTCCATGAAAGGAAAGCCGCTGAGTTCGCAGCACTGAAGCAGAGGAGCCTTACTGTTGCTGAGTATGAAGCTCAGTTCTCCAGGTTGGCACGATATGCCAATCATTTGGTGAGCACTGAGAGGATGAAGGCGAAGAGATTCCTCAACGGCTCAGACCTTCTTATATCACATAATTGGCACCATTTGATATTCAGACTTATCCGGAGATGGTCAAGAAGGCACAATGTCTGGAGGATGCGACCGAACTCACCGAGCGCATCAAAGGTAGAATGGTCAAGAAGGAGCAGACATCTGGAGCACCGAGCAAGCCCACTAACGGCAAGAAAAGGCCGTTAAGTATCACTAACGGGCCAAGCCAGGAGCAGAAACCCAAAGTCCCCACCCCTACTGCTCCGAACAACAAGCCTAGATGCAAGCACTGTGACAAGCTGGGTCACACTGCAGAGGAGTGTTGGAGGAAGGTAGACACATGCCTTCGTTGCGGTAGTCGAGAGCACCGTATTCCCAACTACCCTCTGATGAAAGAGAATGAGAAGCGTCCTGCGGGACAGAGAAAGCCCGGCCAACTGCAGGCCTTGCAAGAGGTGGAAACCACCGAGGAGGGTGGAGTCGTTGAAGGTACTCTACCAGTCTTTTCTCAATTAGCATTTGTTTTGTTTGATACTGGCGCAACACATTCGTTTATGTCACAAGCATTTGCTGATACATTAAATGAAAAATCCACCTCCATGGAATTTGAATTGCCTGTCACTACACCACTGGGAGAAAAGGCTCAATTAAACAAATATTTTCCATTAGCTGATGTTAAGATTGGTGAACTCAATCTGAGAGCAGACTTGATTTGTATGCCCATGGAGGGCTACGATGTCATATTGGGAGCCTATTGGCTATCCACGTATGGGGCTATCGTGGATTGTAGGAGAGGGAAATTTCTTTTAGTGAATTCTCTAAGTTGACCTTCACGGGACGTAGACATAAGAGGCACTTGTCTCTCGTCTCTGCTATTAAGGCACATAACATGATAAGAAAAGGTTGTGTGGCAATTCTTGCCGCAATTGTGGTAGAGAAGAAATCATCTAAGATATTTAACATCCATATAGTGCAAGAATACCCCGATGTGTTTCCCGATGAGCTGCCAGGCATACCACCTGAAAGAGATGTCAATTTCTCAATTGACCTCATACCTGGAGCCGCACCGGTTTCACGCCAACCCTACAAGATGTCCCCCGTGAATTGAAAGAGCTAAAGGAGCAATTGATGGAACTGCTGGAAAAGGGAGTTATCTGACCAGGTACTTCTCCTTGGGGAGCACCGGTGTTGTTTGTCAAGAAGAAGAATGGATCTATGAGGTTATGCATCGACTACAGGTAGTTGAATCATCTCACTATCAAGAACAAGTACCCTCTACCTCGTGTTGATGAGTTATTTGATCAGATATCAGGAGCTAAATACTTTTCTAAGATTGATCTTAGATCGGGATATCATCAGATGATGATTAAAGATGCAGACATTTACAAGACGGCTTTCAGGAGCAGGTACGATCATTACAAATTTGTAGTCATGCCTTTTGGACTAACCAATGCTCCTGCAGCTTTTATGCAACTGATGAACAACATATATCGGCCCTACCTCGACAAATTCATCGTGGTATTCATTGATGATATTCTCATATACTCAAAGACCAAGGAAGAGCATGAGGAGCATCTAAGGATCGCTCTGCAGATCTTGAGGGACAACAAGCTCTACGCCGAATTGAGCAAGTGTGAATTCTGGCTCGAGGAGGTGTCATTTCTAGGCCACGTTATATCCTAGGATGGTATCGCTGTCGATCCTTCCAAGGTTGAAGTTGTGCTAAATTGGGAAAGACCGACTAATGTCACTGAGATCAGAAGCTTTCTTGGACTGGCTGGCTACTACAGGCGATTTATAAAAGACTTCTCCAAGATAGCTGTACCTCTTACGCGTCTTACGCGGAAAGAGAACCCATACGTCTGGAGCAAGGAGTGTGAGAAGAGCTTCCAGACACTCAAGCAATTGTTGACTTCTGCACCTGTCCTCGCGTTACCAGTCGAGGGTGCAGGATTTTCAATCTACACTGATGCATCTAGAATCGGTCTAGGCTGCGTGTTGATGCAGAATGAGAATGTAATAGCTTATTCTTCAAGGAAGTTAAAGCCACATGAAGTCAACTATCCTGTCCATGACTTAGAACTAGCCGCAGTGGTTTTTGCGCTAAAGATCTGGAGGCATTACCTGTATGGAGAGCAATTCATTGTCTACTCCAACCACAAGAGTTTGAAGTATTTATTTTCCCAGAAGGAGCTAAATATGCGACAACAGAGATAGCTGGAGTATCTGAAGGACTTTGATTTCAATATCCAATATCACCCAGGCAAAGGTAATGCAGTAGCTGATGCACTCAGTAGGAAGTCAGTAGCTTCATTATCTTGTTTAGTCATGGGCGAAATGTAATTACTTGAGCAATTTGTCAGTCTGGATCTGAACATTGAGAAGAGAAGTGATAAGATGTTAGTGGCTAATCTTAGATCTCAACCCGACATCCTTGTCGAGATCAGAGAGCAACAGGCAAATGATCCATTCCTAGTCAGAGTCAGGGAGACCATAGTTGACAAGCCGGACTTCTCTATCGCTGAGGTTGGAAGAATACTATTCCAAGCCAGGACATGCGTGCTTGACAATGAGGAGCTGAAGAGAAAGATAATGGATGAAGCCCACAAAACCAAGTATACCATTCACCCAGGCGCAACCAAGATGTACCGGGATATGAAAAGGTCATTTTGGTGGCCAAACATGAAGCGTGAGGTGGCTGACCATGCCGCGCACTGCCTTACATACCAACAGGTAAAAGCTGAACATCGTCGTCCTGCAGGTGTACTTAGACCCCTGGACATACCCGAATAGAAGTGGGAAAGTATTGGCATGGATTTCATCATGGGTTTACCCCGAACTCGTGGTGGACTTGTTGCTATCTGGGTTATTGTGGACCGATTGACTAAGTCTGCACATTTCCTTGCAATTAAGAGTACGTGGAGTGTGGATGTACTTGCAGCTTTATATGTGAAGGAAATTGTGAGATTACATGGAGTTCCCATGTCCATTGTCTCAGATCGTGACCATAGGTTCACTTCTAGATTCTGGAAGGGACTTCAGACTACATTGGGCACTAAACTCAATTTCAGCACTGCCTTCCACCCACAGACGGATGGACAGACAGAAAGGACAAACCAGATAGTGGAAGACATGCTTCGTGCCTGCACTATAGATTTTGAAGGGTATTGGAATGAACAGTTGTCCCTAATAGAATTTGCCTACAACAACAGCTATCAGGCGAGCATTAAGATGGCACCATTTGAAGCGATGTACGGAAAAAGCTGCAGATCGCCAGTCTGTTGGAATGAAGTAGGTGAACAACAATGGCTGGGCCCAGACATGGTGCAGAACACTAGCAGGCATATACAGATTATCAGAGACAGGATTAAGATAGCCCAGTCCAGGCAGAAAAGTTATGTAGACAAGAGAAGAAGAGACTTAGAATTTCAAACTGGAGATCATGTGATGCTGAAGGTATCCCCGACCAGAGGATTTCAAAGGTTTGGGATGAAAGGCAAGCTAAGACCAAGATTCATAGGTTCATTTGAGGTATTGGATAGAGTTGGCGAGGTAGCGTATCGACTGGCACTACCTCCCAAGTTCTCGACCGTGCACAATGTCTTCCATGTGTCAATGCTGAGGAAGTACGTGTATGACCCATCACATGTAATCAACTATGATGATATTATTTTGAACAAAGATATGACTTATGAAGAGAAGCCAATAAAAATCCTGGACAAGAAGATTCAACAGCTTCGGAATCGATCTATACCCGTGGTTAAGATATTGTGGAGGAATCACGAGGTCGAAGAAGCCACTTGGAACCTGAAGCAACGATGCGCCGAAATTATCCGGAATTATTCAGTAAGTCTCTCTTCCTCTTACGATCATATGAATTTAGGGGGTAAATTCTTTTTAAGAGGGGAAGGATGTAGTACCCTTGATTTTGAAAATCCAAATAAAATAAAAAAAATAATTAAATAAATGAGATAACTAGATTTACTTAGAATAAAGAGATCATAAATAGAATTTAAGGGAATTAAACCACTACCCATTAAGTTAAATTAGTAATGGGATGTATTAATAGCCCAAACATAAAAGAATGGACCCAATTATGAAGAGCCCATTATAAGATGAGAGTTAATTAAGTAAAATTTGTATTTAAAAATAATAGTAATTATAAAAGGGGTAAGATAAATATTAAATAAGTCATAAATATCCAAAAGAAGAGTCTTAGACTTACCCTAACCCTTTACCCATGAAATTGGCTCTCTTCCCAATCCAAATTAGGAGATAATGGCAAAGGGAGAAGGAGATAAAGAAGGAAATTCGAAATTTAATAGGAAAGGAAGAGTTTTGGAAACCTTGGACTCTATTAGCAACCAAATACACCCTAATCCGACCCTATCAACCCTCATTTGCATGTTGAGACTTTGGGAGACGAAGGAGAGGCTGGAGAACATAGGAGCTTGGAGGAGAAGGGCTTGGAGCTTGGTTTTTCATCTTCTATTTCGTCATCAACCCTAGTTTCTTGTCAACGCAGAAAGGTAGGCAATCTCTCAAGCTTAATTCGTGTAAAAATTATCCTAGGTAGTCTTCATGATCCCCTTTGAAAGCCCTCTATTTTCGCTCATTTCGTTCATTCCTGAGAGCGAATTTAATGTTTCAATCTCTGTCATGTTCATGCTCCCGAAACCACTTGCTTACTTTAAATCCCTGCATGTACTCGATCCCATGCCCTGAATTTAATCTCATAAATACTACTTGTTATTACCTTTCAAACGCCCCTATTTGCCCTAATTTTCATCTTGTATCCATGGCGAATTAAATCGTTATTCCTTAACTGTGCATGTTTAGGTTAACGAAAAGTAACCTAGTCAAGCATGCTCTATACACGATTGTTTTACAATTAATCGTGACCAGAGATAGAACTCCATGTCTAGTATAATTTTAAATTGATTTCATGATTTTTGGGGCACTATGTGATTTTATACCGAATTGTGAAGTGGACAGTGTCATGAAAGGAGGGATAGAACCACCTGGAAAAGGGGAAAAAGCTCTTTTCTGGGTTCGGGCCACCTTCTGGTGTCGCGACGGCCCGATCCGTCGCGATCTCAGAGGGGGTCGCGACACAGGGGTCCGTCGTGATCTGAATGTGATGGGTCGACATGTCGTGACCTGCCCTGGTTCACCCCAGCACCGGTTCAGCAGAACGCGATCGGACATCGTGCCGCGACCTGATTGCGACCATTAACCCCGTCGCGATCTGAACGCGCCATCCAAGGGCGTCACGATGACCTTAACGCGACACCCCTGTGCGTCGCGACCTGACTGTTGCGGCCAAAACCCTAATTTTACCATTATAACCCTGCTATTTTGCCAAATAAACCATGTTTACCCTTAATTAAGTTCTGTCATGAGTAATTTTGACTTATTAATTAATAATAGGCAATATTACATGAAATTAATTAATTTGAAATACTATATGCACAACCATACATGCTCTCTTGATCTCTTACACTTGCACACACTTAACCATCATGTTTGTCATTAAACTCTATTAAATTATTCAATAATATATCTGGTAATTTAGTGAAATAAATTACTAAATTTCCATATTTAAATAATTACACTTATCTTCATTTTACTCACGCGTTTATAACATCGTTACTACTTCCTCGGCCTTTGAGCACTCGAGGCACAACGAACCTTAGTTTTCTACACACTATCTTGACATGGACCACCTCTCCATCGGGAAGACTCCTGACTGGACCAGGGACTCCTTGCCAAGACCTCATAAGTCTTCTTGGCCTTGGCGCACCTCCTTAGCCGACGAGCTGGTTGTACCCTTAACACCTGTTACACCCTTAGGGATCAGTACGATCCAAACGGCCTTAGTGTTTTCTTCTTACCTTGAGTTCCGTCGAACCACCTGACCCATGCTCAAGGCACAGCTAGTGGGTGTTTGTAATTTCTACTAGACTGCCGGTACCCGAACTGGTGTCGTGCAACCGTTACTATCATGTGTTTAACGTTGTTTTACGATTATACCTCTATCTCGTCTACTGTCTCTATCCTCTCGTCTGTTCACTTTCTCTCTACTCTCTCGTCTATTCATCTACTATTCTCATCTATTCTTGGTACTCTATTTAGCCATACAATTGATTGTCTAAAATAACAAACAAGTGCTATATGCCAGTGCAATAGGGCCTAGTCTGGTCCTGTGGAGAGCTCCCGAAGAGTGCTATTTCCTCGCGAGGGTAACATGATCAGGATGTGTGCGGCATGCATCCAGCGCCATTTAATACTATCACAATTAAACTATGACAATCAAAGTGCAATCTATTCAAGTGCTATCGTTACATGTTAGTTCGTTACATGGCCAGTTCTCTACTTTACATGTTGTGCTATTTACCCTGTACCAGCGTTATCGTTCTCTGCTATCGTTACTTGCTCTACACGATATACTCTTTAGTTACTCTGACAATTAAGACATTAATTATTTAAAGCATGCTTGTTCTCATGACATATTAAGTCCTACTGGGCGTTATTTCGCTCATCCTGCGTATTTATTTCATGTGTTCAGGTGAGTCGGATGGTGACCACACTCACGAGGATGGGACTAACGAGGATGTTGCTCAGGAGTGACCCGATCAGCTATTTTGACATAGTAGTTAGTTAGTATAGTTATGAGTTAGTGAGTTAGTTAGTCCTTATGTATTAGTTGGATTTGAATAAAGTACTCTGGGCCCTAGTTTTGGCTCTGATCAGTTGATGTAATAGTTAGGTCATGGTGTTTGATGGATTATTAATGAAATTGGAGGTCATTTGATATTATTCCAATTGTGCAATGGTTTGTTAGTTATTTTCTCGCTCTGTACTATTTAATAACTGTAATTCCACTCCGATATTCCACGTCGGGGCGTTACATTGGCACTTGAGGGCTTGTCTCATTCAGAGGTTGTTATTGTTATCTGGGACCCCCAGTCCCCGCATCTGTTGAGGGAGTTCTACAGGCGGCAGGTGAGCTCGAGTTACAGACTCTGGTAGCAGAGGGGAAAATAGTAGGGGACAACGACGTAGAGTTGTTTGCAGAGCTCTCTTAGTTGAGTATGGGACGCCGAGGTGGTTTGTTTGTTCTTCCAGCGCAGTTCAGCTAGTCCTTCTCACTACCTCTCTCGACGTTGGTTCCGGAGCCATGTCGTGGTGCCAGGCGTGGGACCGCAGCTCGGCTAGGCTGCGGTTATTGGTTGTGGTGTTCTCTGTGGTGGCTCACAGACCTCACTCTTCTGGGGAGGTTGTAAGCAAGAGCCGGTGGCTGGCGAGCAGAAGATGTGGACGGTGTGTCCTCCTCTTAGTTGTTAGTGGCGGTGGCTTGGTTGCTGTTGTTATGACGACGTTTCCTTTATGGTGTTTCCAAGTGTGATCTCGCTGTCCTAGCTTGCAAGGTGGTTGTAGCCTGGTCGTGTCTAGTTTTTGTGGGCATTATTGGTCTGGCCTTATTGGTCTGTGCTTCTGGCAGTTTCCATGTCGCGTGTTCTCTCTAGGTGCCTTGTGCAGGCACCCGACTATTGTTTCGTAGTTTGTTCCTTGGTGTCAGTCCGTGGTGGCACCGAAGTGTGTGGTTCCCTGACCTCGTGGCGTGTCTAGGGTCTAGGGTGGTTCTGCTTGTGGGCCCTCAACCTGGTGGAGGTATGAGGTGGCCGTGCTATTGGTGAGACATCCTTCTCACGTGGCTGCTCGGTGTCGTTCATGGTGACACCTATCTGTGTACCTTTCTTGACCTCGTGGAGGTCTGAGGTGGTTGTGCTTGTGGTGAGACTCTGGTCTCACGTGGTTGCTATGGTGTTCCGTGAGTTCCTTGTCTCGGCGGGTGCATGACGAGGGTTGCTTCCACATGGTGTCTGACTCCGCTGGTTCTACAAGAGTCATGTCTGGCCCGTCCTGGTTGTTGGTCGTGGCGTTACACTGTTTCCACTGTTTTGAGCCGCGTCATAGCGGTGCAGGGTCAGTAGCTCCAGCAGTGTAGAGTAGCTAGTTTGTTTACTTCCTTTAGTTGTTCCTCGGGGTATCCCCCAGGCTCTTGTACTTTCTTTCAATTTTGTGGAAATATGGCTATGTAAACTTGTGAAATATATATATGAAATGGTGTGTTCCTTTGTGTTTACACGGACTGAGGTGTTATATCCCTTACGAGGCTTTGGCCCGTTCGCGGGAGACGCACTCGGATCAAGTACGTTATTGGTTTAACGGACTTGGACGAGGTGTTCCATCACAGTTGGTATCAGAGCAAGGTTCGTGTTAATATAAGGGAACTAGAAAGATACATAGCCTTATTTCGGTGTTTGTACACTGCTGGTAGGGGCCTTGGTTTCTGATAATTTGTTGTTTTGTTTTTGTTTGGTGTTTTGTTTATGTAGAAGTTTGAAATGGCTGATAGAAGAGATTGGGGTGGTGGAGGAGATGATCCAGAGGAGAGTACTCAGCGTATGATAGAAAGGATCTGGGAGAGCCTCATCGATATTCGGAGGAGGATGGATCAGCAGGCGCCGGTACCACCAGTTGCCGTGCCACCTGGGGATGGAGAGACTGTACCTATAGCTCCAGTTCCGCCACCGCCAGGAGGGGAGGTGTCTTTTGTAGCACCCTTGCCACCACCACCACCAGTGTTAGTAGCAGAGGAACCAGTGATGCAAGTTGAGAAGTTTCTGAGAATGCAACCGCCTACTTATTCAGGAGGGCCGAATCCAGATACAGCAGAACACTGGTGTAGACACCCGATTATGACTAATGGGTTGAACCGCATTTCTTGCTACCTTAGTGGGCCCCTAATTGGTCACTCACCTTGAGCCCATCATTTGCCTTGATTTGAGCCCATTAATCTATTAAAATACCTTGAAATCCCGAAATCAATCATTTGAGAGTCCCTAGAGGAATATAACTCCTATTTTAATCATGTGGTTAGAGAGAATAATCCAAGATAATTCGGGATCCTTGTCGCGACGCATCGTGGCGCCGCGACTATAGTCGCGACGGGTTGGGCCGCCGCGACAGCCCATGCATTATCCATGCACGTGGGCAATGCTGTCGCGTCCCCCCACCGTCGCGTCTCTAGTCGTGACCCTACAATCTGACGCGACAATGTCCGAGATCTCTGGCCTCCATAACCACACCTATTTATCCTCCCATACACTTTGACTTGGTCTAAGAGGGTTATCCCAAACCCTTTGGACGGATCCTTGGCCCTAGGGACTCTCCTAAGCTCCCCTAAGGACTCTACACCCGATTTTGATAGAGCTTTATCCCCCTTTTTTAATTTCCACATCTTTTTGAGGAGATAATACCTAAATTTTCTCACTCCAAGCTCTATATAAGGAGGGCCCCTCCTCATGGACGAAGGGAGCCTCATGATCACCCCGAAGGGCTGCCAAAATTTCCTCTGAACTAGACTTAGCCACGCAGCCACTCATTCCACTCATTCCCTTCACATTCCACTCCTCACAACTCACTCATTTCACCATCAATGGGGCAAGGAACGTGAAGAGGGCGACTTCAGCAATCTCCTGGACCTCTTTGCACATCGTTGGAGCTGCATCCACGCCAGGAAGTCGCCCTAATGGGGCTCATTCCCTTTCCTCTTCCTCTTTTCCATTTCTACATGCATTTTTACGTTCTTTTTAAATAGAGCACATCCACCATCCACCCACGTTTTCCCATACCCACAGGGGTTTAAAACCACCCCAGGTGCGTTCCCACCATGATCTCCCATCTCATTTCGTCTTTTAGAATATATACTACACTTTACATGTTCTAATAGGGTCTTTCCTTTGTGTTTTCTTTTGATTGGCAGGCAAGCAAACAAAGTCTACGAGAAGCTCTGGTACTCTGGCCGGCTGGAGGACTAGAAGAAGGTCACAACAACAAATCTCCCGCATTCAGAGAACGCGACGGCCTAGGGCGACGCGACAAAGACGCGTCGATTTCCACTGACGCGATATAGAGACGCGGCGGCCATGATGACCGCGACACTAGGTCAATTTCCTGTTCTCTTCCCTTTTCCTAGTTTAAGTTAGCCATTGTCTTTCCACATCATTGGGCAACTTATCTAGGTGGCGATCACATCCCTTTTCCCACGCTATCATATTTGATGTCCATGTCCGTGTCGAGGGGAAGCCAATCCCTGTGATTACAACTGGGTCCATGAGATTGAAAGGGTCTTTGCGACCATGAGGTGTCCGGCAACAGATAAAGTTGTGTTAGCTGCCTATCAGTTGCGAGGTTTTGCATTGGAATGGTGGCGATTGAAGATGCAGACCACCTTCGCAGGCAGGACAGAAGAGACTATCACTTAGCCGGAGTTTCTTGATGTATTTAATGATACATTCTTTCCGGTTCAAGTGCAGCAAGTGAAGAGAGAGCAGTTTCGGACACTCCAGCAAGGTAACTCTTCAGTTTTAGAATACCATATGCAATTTATGGCACTCAGCCAATATGCGCCTTATGTAGTATCGGATAATAATATGATGGTTGAATATTTTATTCAGGGTTTAAGAGTAGAATTGCATAATGCAATAGTGCCACTTATGTGTAAGTTAGTGGAAGAAGCAGCTCAAAGGGCAGCTACATTGGAAAGGTCTATTAGAACTCGTCAGGTGGGCGAGTCAGATTCAGGTAGTTTTCGGCAAGCGCAGCAATCAGTGGGTGTGAGTAAGGGTAAAGCACCAGCAGGACCTTCTTCATCAGGTTTTAGTAAGTGGGGCCAGAAATTGAAGCAAGCATTTAAAGGTAAAGGAAGAGGATGGGGAGGTCGACAACAATTTCAGTAAGGTCGTGGTAGGCCAGAGGTGGAGGAGTCGCAGCAGAGTACTGCCAGACAGCCCATTATTCCACCAGGGTATAGATGTTATAACTGCAATCAGCCGGGACATTTGATCCGTAATTGCCCCTATCCAAGAGAATATGGGTATGGAAGAGGTGTGCAGCAGCAGCCTCAACAGTTTCAGCAGCCACAGGCAGGTCGTGGCAGAGGAGCACCGCAGCAGCGGGGAAGGGGTCGGGTTGTGGCTATCACCCGAGCCCAGGCGAAGGCATCGAACATGATAGAAGGTACTTTACCTCTTTATGATTATTCAGCAAGAGTCTTATTTGATTCGGGTGCCTCTCATTCTTTTATTTCCGAAGAGTTTCTGGACTGCATGGCTCATCCTTTAGAGGAAAAGTCTTGTGAGTTAGTAGTGGAGGTTCCCTCGGGTGAGTTCCTGCTCACTTCGAGCTATATAGATGAAGCTCCTGTTATGATTGAAGGGAACCGGATGCCGGTGTTGCCCTGTTGACGAGCCCAGAGGGGGGTGAATGGGTCTTTTTAAATTTAATCTAGGAGATACCTGTAACCAAAAATAATCACACAAACGATCTTCGAACTACGTTAGTTACAGTTAGTTTAAATAACAATCATGCAATGAAGACAATCACACAACACAAGGATTATCCTGGTTCGGACTTCCTTTCCTTAGGAGTCCTACGTCCAGTCCCTGAGCAACAACTCAGGATTTCACTAACTAGGGAACAGTCCCCCTAAGGACGCTACAACACCCAGCTCAGCTGGTCTTCCTTCACACTCGAAGGGAACAACACCCTGGATGCCACCAGGTCTTCCTTTACAACCGAAGGGAGCAACACCCTGGATACCACCAGGTCTTCCTTCACACCCGAAGGGAACAGCACAGAGAAGAATAAATGACTTTCATGCCCCTAGATCCAGCTTTTGATAAGTGAGGATCTGAAGCAACTAGAGCTGAGAGCGAAGAGATTATGAACAATTCACACTCTCAGAACTGTACAGGCTCTCTCAAGATTTTCACAAAACTAGTGGAGAGCAAGAGAGCAAAAAGCTAAACGGAGTGAAGGATCTTGGCTCTCGATTTTCTTCAGAAGAATTTGAAAATAGTCTCTGGATGGATAATTCTTCTATTCTTCTGTCTTGTATATATATCTTCAATTTGAAATCTAGTCGTTGAAGAGACCGTTGTCTCTCTTTTGAGTAGTCGTTAGACTGAATGACATCTGGAGTCTTGGAAGCTTCCTGTCACAGTCTTTTGATCACTTGAGCACGTAAAGAGATGAGATCTTCAAAGATATCCGTTGGCTTCTATTTATCTAACGTTGTACCATGAAGCTATATCAAAGGTCTGCACAGATGTCAAACTCAAATAGCAGACAGATAGGCTGTCTCTGATATCAGTCAACGTCAGTAGCAATAGTCAAGAAAATAGTAATGTCAACTGGATTAAGTCTAAAGGACGTTATCAGAGTAAGCACGATAAAGGATGATATGGTCTGCATGCATGCAGAGATACGTTCAGATCTCATAAATGCAAAAGCGTCAGAGAGATGTCTACGTGGATTTTGACTGGTCAATGCTTTAAGATGAATAAGATATCAAGATATGAAATTGAAGACTGTATGACTTATGAAATCGTTATGAGTCATAGCAAATCGTTCTATGACAGAGGATATAAGAAATCGTTATGAATCATGGCAAGTCATTTTGATTCTGAAGAAATCGATGTGAAACACTTAACAAATCGTTATGAAATGCAAGTCGTTATGACAATACAGAAATCGTTATGAAACTCTTAACAAATCGTTGCACAAAGCAAGTCGTTATGAACACTTATCGAGTCGTTATAAGCTCTGAAGAAATCGTTGCGCAAAGCAAGTCGTTATGAATCCTAAAGAAATCGTTATGGCTAGCAAGTCGTTACGAGTTTCAAAGGAATCGTTACGAGAACTAAAGAAATCGTTATGGCTAGCAAGTCGTTATGAATTTCAAAGAAATCGTTGTGATAACTTATGAAGTCGTTACAACAAGCAAGTCGTTGCGAGTTCTAAAGAAATCGTTATGATAACTTATGAAGTCGTTACAACAAGCAAGTCGTTGCGAGTTCTAAAGAAATCGTTATGATAACTTATGAAGTCGTTATGACAGGCAAGTCGTTGCGAGTTCTAAAGAAATCGTTATGATAACTTATGAAGTCGTTACAACAAGCAAGTCGTTGCGAGTTCTAAAGAAATCGTTATGATAACTTATGAAGTCGTTGTGACATCGACTTGTTTGAAACAACATGACTTTTCAGTCTTATAAGAAAATCGTTATGAACTTCAACAGAAATCGATATGGACTTAGAGAAATCTCATGTTGAAAAGATTAAAGCTTCAGAGAGTAATGCATACCTTTATTAGCTTGTTTGACTTCGGTATTTTTCCTGTACTTAAGACTTATGAAATATTCAGCAGATATAATTGATAAATTCTTGTTAGGTTTTGTTAATCATCAAAATATGTATATATATATACATAATAATTAAAATTGCATGGGGACAGACTGATCATCATGCAGAAAGTAATTGGCACTGAGTTGAGATATAGCTCCGCTTATCATCCCCAGACAGATGGTCAAACAGAGAGGACTATTCAGACGATTGAAGACATGTTGCGAGCTTGTTGTTTAGTTTGGGGAGGTAATTGGGAGCATCATTTGGGAATGGTTGAGTTTGCCTATAATAATAGTTATCATACCAGTCTTGGGATGGCACCGTATGAAGCTTTATATGGAAGGCCATGTAGAACCCCATTGAACTGGCATGAAGTAGGTGAAAGGCAGTTAGTGGGTCCTGAATTGATTCAGCAAACCACAGAAGTAGTGAAATTTATTAAGGAAAAATTGCAGGCAGCTCAAAGTAGGCAAAAGAGTTATGCAAATAATCGGAGGAGACCACTTCAGTTTGAAGTTGGAGAATTTGTTTTCTTGAGAGTTTCCCCGAGTAAATGTGTTATGAGGTTTGGCAAGACTGGAAAGTTGAGCCCAAGATATGTGGGACCTTTCCAAATAATTGAAAGAATTGGGGAAACAGCTTATAGGCTGGATTTGCCAGCAGATTTTGCGAACGTCCATGATATATTTCATGTTTCTATGTTAAGAAAGTGTATTGAAGATCCAGCTCAAATAATCAGTTACCAAGGTGGTGACCTGAGGCCGGATATGACCATGCCAGAGTATCCGGTGCAGATCACTGATCGAAAGATAAAGAAGCTGCGGAATAAAGAAATTGAGCTAGTTAGAGTGAGATGGGAAAATAGATTGGGAGGTGAGGATACCTGGGAGATAGCCGATGAGATGGCTAAAGGGTATCCCTATCTGTTTGAGTAAGATTTGATGTTTCTTTTTAGATGATAGTACTTGTAAAGATGTATGTATTAAAGTTGCTAGTATGTGAGTTGTGTAATGAATTTCGAGGTCGAAATTTCTTTTTAGATGATAGTAATGTAACGTCGCGTGTTATTCGGATCCTTATGGATCATGTGTGTATTAGTTGTAGTGGCCATTGTGAGGCCAATGTGGTTTGGATGTGTGGTGCGCGCAGGTTTGGAGCAGGTTTGGTCCTGAATCAAGATAGGACCTGTTGTAGTTGATTAGAGGTTGACGGCCAATGGTGGTCGTTGACTTGGGTTGGCGTCCATGTATGTGACGTTTACTCTATGAACTTGGCGACAGGAGATATTGATGTCTAAACCTTGGCGGTTTAATTGGCTCCATTCATGTTGATGCCAACCTGTGCGATCTGCAGAATATAGGTCTACCCGAGGGCAGTTTCCTCACTTTGTTCTCCTCTCCCTCGCCCTATTTTCATGCCCCTTGCTTTCCCATTACTTCCAATGGTTGCAGAAGGCTAGTTGGGAGATCGTGGAACGCGAGGCAGTGACGAATTGGCCAAGGAAACGCCGGAGCGAGGTGTAATCTCCGTAGGAGCTCGCGGAGGGTTTGGTGCGAATCAGGAGGATTTAGGAGGTTTAAGTGCGTATTGAGGTAGGGAATGATCCCTTTAGTTCCTTCAAGTTGTGATAATGCATCTGGAACGCATGAATCTGCATGTTAATTATGTTTTTGGGTAAAGGTACTTCATGTGGGGTTAATGGGTGGTTTGAGCAATTTAACGAATAAAACATGTTGTTTCGATGTGATTAGGTTTCATGCATGCTAGAGGAGGTGTTTCCTCGTATTTTTCTATTGGTTTTAGGGCTGAGAATACCTGAGGTATCAGCCCAGGGTTTCTGTGAAGTTGATAGCCGAAGATCTTGGCGTCAATATCGATTGACGCCAGGTTCTTCAGCTGGGAGATTAACGGCCAGATACCTTGCCGCTTACATCTCATCGACGGCAGTCGATGTTGCCGCCAGCATGCTTATATCTAAATGTTGCTATATTGAATATTTAAAGATAATGAGCGGTGTGTTAGCACCTGTAGTGCACGTAGTGCATGTGGTTTCTGAGACTGGCGTACTGGGTACGTAGTCAGCTGGTTCTTTATGTGTTTACGTGGTGTTCACGTGTAGTGGACTACTAGTGCACGAGGTTTACGTGAGTCTTCACGTGGTTTGTGTGACGTGCACGTGGTTTTGTATACGTGGTGAGTAGTGCGACGCCTACCGTGGTTACCTCTCCAGTTGGGTGCCCCAGGTTCTCTGTGAGCCAGGCTGTTAGCTCGGGGCTTTGTCCCGGTACTTGTGTTGTACCGTCGAGGTCTGTGTCGTCTGACCTGGACACCCTCACTTCTTTGCTTGAGTTGTACGTCCGGCTGAGGGAAAGACGATAGTGGGACAGTGACTGCCGTACTTGTCTTCTGGTCACTTGTAGCGTGCTCGTAGTTGGGGGTACGGACACCAGTAGTCGACACTGGTCCCCAGCTAGTCCTTCTCCAGTGCCTCACTCTAGCGAGCCCAGGCCAGGGTCTCTAAAGGTGACAGGCATGGGCCTGCGACCGTGTGGTCTGCAGGTGGTGGTGTTTAGTTGGTCTCCACAGTTGCTTGACCTTTTCACATGGAGCGGCAGCTGGACCTTTCGTCCGTGGCTGCGAGACTGAGAGGTAGACCTGTGTGTGTTGTCCGAGTCAGTCACTGGTGTCGCGAACCAGTTCACGTGGCTCGAGTGTGGCGGACTCTACTTTAGCTCATATACCTGTTTGGTTTTGCTGTTTATTTATTAAAGTTCCTTTACATAGTCGGCAAACGGTGAATATATTTACAGCTTTAATATCCTGCTTAGCTGTTCTATAAACTGCTAGTATAGTTTACTGCCTTCGTACCTGTGTTTTTGGTTTGCTCGGTGTTGGGAGAGTTCCCTACTGAGCCAGTGACTAGCGAGGCTCACCCCTACTCCCATAGGTGAGGGCGAGGAGGACGTTTCTTGACCATCGTCCAGTTCGGAGCCGCGTCATAGCGGTGCAGGGTCAGTAGCTCCAGCAGTGTAGAGTAGCTAGTTTGTTTACTTCCTTCAATTGTACCTCGGGGTATGCCCCAGGCTCTTGTACTTTCTTTCAGTTTTGTGTAAATATGGCTATGTAAACTTGTGAAATATATATATGAAATGGTGTGTTCCTTTGTGTTTACACGGACTGAGGTGTGATATCCCTTGCGAGGCTTTGGCCCATTCGTGGGAGATGGACTCGGATCAAGTACGTTATTGGTTTAACGGACTTGGACGAGGTGTTCCGTTACACGACTGCTCGTCGTGACCACCACACGGCTAGTAAAACACAGGCAGGGGGAAACCCTGCCTGGACAAGGAACACTAACTACAAAAGACACTACCACTAGTCAAAGGTTAGGTGCGCCCAACAACGTCTTATCCTCGACCCGGGTCCTGACCCCCATGTCTCGTCAGAGCGAGGTAGGACACAAAGTACAAAACAGTAACCGACGTAGTCTGGCCAGACTACGGTCGCACGCCTGGCCTCTCCAAGTGGTTTTGGGGCCATAAGGAGCGAGACAGTGAGAAAAGGACTAGCTGGACTGCGCCTTGAAGAACTCTCAAAACTGACCTCGGCGTCCCAGTCCAACTACGAGAGCTCTGTAAATGACTCAACGCCACTGTCCTAACCACAGTTTTCCCCTATGCTCCAGAGTCCGCCTACTCGGCTGCCAACTCAAGCACGCTCGTAGCTCGGAGTACTCCCTCAACAGTCTCTTGAGGACGGGGTCCCAGGCAACAGTAACAACCTCTCACACGAGACAAGCCCTCAAGTGCCTAGCACCGGGCGAACGACTAGTGTGAGACCGTACTAGGAAACTAGCACAGGTGCCACGGTACAGTAAAAAGTGGAAACGGAAGGGACTCGTCAAAACATGGAACCTCGCAAGACCAAAACCGGTCTCTGTTGTAGTCGCGACGCACCGGGCCGTCGCGACCTTATCGCGACGCCCTACCCCATCGCGACACTGTCGTGGCGGCCAACACCATCGCGATTAGGTCGCGACGCCTAGGAGTGCCGCGATCATGTCGTGACCGGCCAGGCCGTCATGACAAGATCGCGACCTCTATAGTGGTCGCGTCTTCAGCCGAGGGGGGTTCCGGAGTAACCCTCACGGAGACCACCCCCAAAAACGGGGTACACACAAACCACAGGGGGAGGGGAGCATGCTCAACATGTATTGAAAGTTGTAAATCCACCAAACGACCCTTAAACCCCACGAAAGTATGGATTCACAAGGATCTACGCTCGAAGGGAAAACCTAACTCAACCACGAGCATGGATTCCTCACACTCCCATGCCCCAAACTACGAGGAAACACCATCACGAGGGGGAGGGGAGCATGCTCGGGGCGAGAGGATGAAGGGTCCCTACCTCCACAAGTAGAGTCGACCCGTTGGGGCCTTCACATTGGAATGGCCACCTCCTCCTCGCTCCAAGCACCACGACCACATCCCCTGCACAACCAGGACGTCACCACCTCAGCACGAACACCTCGAGCACGAAGAACCAGCAAGAAACGACAAGAGGAGCTCGAGAGGGAAGGAGAGGGGGAGAAGAGGAAGTGAGAGGGCGAGAGGGGGAGAATGTGGCGCGGCATCGGTTTTAAAACTGACGGCCCCAAGACATGACGAGGCGACCCAGTGCGACAGCAACCATGTCGTGACCATGTCGCGGCGGCCACCCCCGGTGCGACCCCAAAAGCGGTGAAACCTCAAAGACTGGGAAAAACAAACGCAACGGCTGACCAGGTCGCGTAAACACAGTACACTCCTGAAAACCGACAAGACCATTCTGACAGACGGGACAGTGGTCAGATCGGTCAGAAAAGCAGTCACGACGCCTCCAGACGCCGCGACGAGAACGTGACGTGCACCCCCGTTACGACCATGTCGTGACGGCCATGTAAGGCCCTTGATTTTCACCTTGTTTGTTTAAATATATGTATGTGCGTATAAGTGTATACTACTGATGTATAGATTATTGTGTATAAGTATTTATTGATATAAATTGTATGAATTAGTATTATTGAAATGTACATAGTATATTCAAGTAGGCGACCATGGATATGGACGCCAATATCCCAGACCTGTTACGTTTCCAGATCCGGAAACGCCTCCGGAAATTGAGCCTCTTGTTTTGGAAACCTTTCCCAATGGCTCTGAGACTTGCCCCTTTAACCTATCCGACCCCAACCCTTTATAATATCCAGATTTCGGCCAGATCCACCCCTTTTGGCTCTTGGGTCAAAAACCTCTCTTTTCTATGCAAAAACCCTAACTTGAACCTGAAAGATCCGGCTTCGGGAGGCTTCGTCTGGCGATCTACATCGACCGGTGTCAACCTTGAACATCCGGGAACGACTCCCCACGCTGGTGTGCTGTGAAGATCAACAGAAGATCCGAAGAAGGAGGGATTTGGAGACTCTTTGGCACAGGCCGAGGAGGGCTTCTCCGGCTTAAATCGTCGTTTGTAGATTTTACCGAAGGCAAGTACCCCATTCACATTAACCCTACATGTGTCTAGTATGTCCCAGGAATTTTTCAGATTTTTCTCGTGTCTTGGAACCCCCCTTTCAAGTGATTTGTTGGCTTTCAGTCTGTTTTGTGCAGATAGGATATTAACGGCAAGATCCCTTGCCGCTAATATCATGTGTTGGCGGCATCATATAATGCCGTTAACCTATAGACGGCTACCCCATGCCGTCTAGTTCTTCAGACTGCAGCAGAGTGCAAGTCTGTCCTTATATGAACTAATTTTCGAGTTTCTCCGCATGAGGATATACAGTAAAAACTTCATATAATATGTAAATATATATTTTTGGTTGTACTGTGAGTTATTGTGCATTTTTGGAATTTTTCACTAATTATTAGAATTCTTGGAATGTGCTACCAACAAAATTTTAATCTTGGAAAATGTTGTTTATGAAATATGTGTAGAATTTAATTGCCATAAATTTTCTGTACATTGTTCATAAGATCTGATGCATGATATAAAAATTTGAGCAATTTATAATATCTGTATAGTTTATTTAATTTTCAGAATCGAAAAATAGTTAATATGTCTACTCAATGTAGAAAAGATAAGAATTCATGCAAAACTAGTTAAATTCCCATAATTTGTGATAAAATTTGTACTGTCAGTAATCATGTATGTAATAAATTGTGAATCCGAATAATGAAAATTTATATCAGTTTGACTATTTTTACAGTTGATAACATCACTGTTAGAATTTTCAGAAAATATGTGTAACTCAGAAAAATGTAAATTTTGGTCTACATGATGGTTAAACCGTGATGAATTTCTGGTTAAATTTCTGTACTGAACAAATGACAGTAGCTATATAAACCTGTTTTATGTTAGATATTAATAATTAATACATACTAATATTATTAATATTTAATTCTGCAAAAATTTCAGCATGATTAGAATTGTTGTAAAAATTTGATTAATACTGAAAATAGTAGTACCATGCTAGGCAATACTGAAATGTAAATGTGTGAACATGAGATGAATGCGTGATTATTTTGCGTTTAGAAATGTGTTGAAATTGAGAAAATGTATTAATGTGCCAATGGGTGACACTGCTACCTTAGAGGGCTGTGGAACTGTACTGTGGTAAAGTCCCCACGGGAAAGTTCAAGTGTGTGATGTCCCATGGGCATTGGGATTAAATCCTGGAGGCGAACAAGTATCGCTGGTTAGGGTGGAGAGTGCTTCTCCCGGTTCTGCGCAGTAACTAAGATTAATCACTGGAATGCCTAGGTGATTGATATGTGATGTGATTAGTGTGTGTCCTTCTAAAGTGGTTTGGGCTATGTGTCACGGCATTAAGGAAAAGTGAAAATGTGTTTAAGTGAAAGAAAATGTGTAAATTGTGGACCTGTGTAAGTGAATATGTGTTCATGAAATTCTTATGAAAGCATGCAAAAATGATAAGTTTTGTGAATGTGACATGATAGTAGTAAAACAACGAGCTTCTCACTAATATAAATGTGTTAACCATGTGTAAAATTTTCTTAGAATTCATGTTAAATTAGTTGTTAGGAAATGTGTAACTATTGTGTAAAATGTTCAACATGTGGCTTATGAATGATTGAATGAAATCAGTTTAGTATAATGAAAAGTGTAGAAAGCATGTGATAGGATTAGTTTATTGTGTATAAAACCAAATCCCATGTGAAAAATGTGTAGAAATCATGAATAGGCTTCTATTTGAAAAATTGTCACTTCCATGCATTATGTGTAAATGATGTAGCATAAGGTTATGGATATTACTTGATGCATGTATGTTTAGTGTGTTGGTGTTACTTGTTGAGTTCTTTTGAACTCATTCTTGCTTCGGCGTACAGGTGCAGACATTTCTACTTCTTCCGAGGAGATCGTTAGGAGCGACTCGGAGCGAGAGTAGGAGAGATTGTTGTGGAGTTAGCATTGTACTTTTCCATTACTTCATAGTATGTAATAAAGACTCTGCGTAGTCTCATATGGACAATGTATTTATTTTATTTCAGTTATGATCAGTTAGCTCTCTTTTCTACTATACGGACTGTGAATAGAATGTGGATGATGGAATAAGATTTCTTTTCAGTTCTTTAAATTCCGCTGTCATGATATATTATATTTGTGTATGTTTCAGCCTATTGTACTAGTGTTGGGTAAATGTCCCACTGTAGTGATGCCTTTTATATCGACGTGGGTTGGTGGAACCGTACCGATATAAGAGGGTCGTTACAGGCCAGGTCTGTCACCAAAAAACCATGTCATGACGGGCTCTCCTGGCATGACCAGGTCGCGATCAGGGAGCCTGCCTTGACCTTGAGGATGGGGCCAAGGGCCCAGGAGGGCCAGGTCTTACAACATACAACACCCAGCCCCCTGCTGGTCTTCTTCTCTTTCCGAGTATGAAGGCAACCCACTTCTCTTATAGGTCAAGAAGTCAACCTCCTGGTACAAACCCCCGTGTGGTTCCTCCCTTAACACAAGGGGAATGCTTGCACAACATGTAACACCCTCCTCCGACCGCACACCCACATATACATATCACATATCACATAGTTCTTGATCGGAAGAGGGGTTACACTAACAAACTTCGTTATGGGCTGAGAAATTTGTGTAGTGTCCAAGACTAGAAAACCATTCCACAAATGCATCTTTGGAAATTATATACCTCAAAAAAGTAACTTAGTATCAACACCCCTTATTTACATAAAGCCAAACTTTCTCTTCTAGACCTTTAATAGTACAACAAAATCTCTAAAGAGTCACTAAAAGTATGCTCTTCTACTTCTTCTTCTTCATCACCAGTAGAGTTATGAATAATCTGTAGCTGAGATTGCACTCTCCTTCAATCTGAAAGGGGGTGGAGGAAACAAAGGCATGAGTCGGAGGGACTCAGTACTTGATAGTAAGCGTAAAGATAGAAATTTTAATTGTAGAACTAAGTGAGTATTCAGAAGGTGCATATATGGATCAAACATATTTGCTCATGAACTTCATATTTAACATAAACATATAGCCCAAGTTGGTTTCATAACGGGCTCAAACGAATCTCAGAACAAAAGTCATATTTATCTTTCAAAATTCAGATCATAATTTGATTTTAGAACAAATTCGACAGGGATCACTGCTCCAAAAGGTTACTAAATAGACGTAAATACATCCTTAGTGCCTAGGCGATTCTAGCACCTTGGATCTTGTTCATTGCGCAAGAACGGGGTTTATTACCCACCATCATCAGTCCATTGACTTGGATTTACCTACAAACTGCGTCCACAGCTGATCACAAGTGACTGGTGCTACCACAAGTGATCCTAAACCCTCTTTGAAGAGAGCACTGTCTTCAGATCATGAGTTATGTTTCATGAGCACAATAGGGATAGAAGTTCCAAAAGATAGTTTAATGATTGAGTAATCAAATCATCTTGGTCATAAAGTAGTTTAGAGTCCAAGAAAATGAGATAAACAACTTGTGAGGTCAATAGCATAGTGAGTCTTCAAAAGATGGAACAAGAATTGGGTGCTCAAAACATAATAGGGCAGCATCTGTCGACAACTAGAAGGTAGATGTCGACAGCTACTGGTTTCCAGAACCATGTATCTAGGATTCTGATAGTGGTTGTCGACAGGCAAGAATCATCTGTCAACAGCTACTAATTTTTCAGAAGTTCTGGGTTCTGTGAACTTGAGGTCTGTCGATAGGTACTTCCTATCTGTCGACAGCCGTTGGTTCCACTTCCAGAAATGGTATAACTACAGTTCTAAAGGACTTATCTATGAAACCAATGGACCTATACATGAATCATGTCAAATAGTAAGACCTATTTCTAGCCTTCACTACTGATTTACAGGTTGAGCAAGATGACACATGAGACTACAACCTACACATGTCTGGCTAGAACTCAACATGACCTGATACTGGGAGAATAACTCCTACAACAACAGCTATAAAGGAGGATTCCTACATGATAGTAACATAATACCAAAGATATTTAAGGAGTCAAATGAAAGCTTGAAGGTACAAACATGTATACAGAAGATGTACACACTAATCCAAGATAGGTTGACAAGTTCAAAGGCTACATGTGTGTAGTTATGAGCTTTCCAATAGGGTAGAAGATGAAGGTATGAAGAGAGGATAGAATCCTTCAGACATACATACTAAAACATGATCACAAGAGATGAACTCATAATTCTTAAGATGGCTTACAAGGTTGGAAAACGAGTATATGTGTGGACATGAACTTTTAGCAAAGGTAGGAGACAAAGATTGAGAAACAAAAAGAAAATCCTACAAAACATGGAACAAATAGGAATATAAGTTGTGCAAGTGAAGAGCATAACCATAAAACAAGGAATGGAAGAAGAATCGTAGGGAAACCTACTTAACTTGAAAGAGAAATGAAGATTCTTCTTAATAATCACATGGTTCCTAAGGAGTTAAGGAAATCAAACAAAAGTTTGAAGTTACAACCACGTATACAAACTAAACCAAAGTTGGTTAACAAGCTTAAAGGTAACTTGAATAAGGCTATGATCTTTCTAACAAGAACAAAGGGTAAAGGTTTGAAAAGAGAATAAGAACCTACTTGACTTGAAGAGAATAAACGTTCTCCTTCTTCTTGACGTAAAGATCAACACCGCAATAAGGTGAGGAGATAAGAAAATTACTGAAGCAGGGACTTCGACAGTTGCTTGTTGAAGATGTGGCGATTCACACCAGGTAAAATAGTAGCAGCAACAGCTACAAAGGCTCCCGCAGCAACCTTCCCACACACAAGGTGTAAGCACAGCAACGGTAGTCACAACACACCAACCAGTCACCCACACAAGGGTGTAATCTCACTACAGCAGAAGCTTCTTCTCTAGGCAAAGCAGCAGCAGTGGAAGAGAAAACACTTCCACGAAGGTGAGGGGAAGCTTTTATAAGCTCCCAGCCTTCACACATGCTTGGCACGTCAGCCATGCATGTGTCAAGGTATAAACCCCCCTTAAACCACCCAAGGCCACCTGCCCCATGCTACCCCCAAGGGTGACACATATGATAAATTGTGGTGGTCATCTACCCCATGAAAAGTGGGTTACGTGGCCCCTAATGCGTGGGTAAGAAATAACCCAAAAATGATTACCGTAAATGGTTGATAATTCAACTAGTCCAATTGTCCTTAGTTTTTTATAACGAAATTATGTCCATTCATGTTGAAATTTGAACCATAGACTAATAAGAAGATTTTACAAATTATGGTGATTTTAGTTTAATTTTTAGAATTTATTTTTCACTGGGTGAAAAATCGCTCGAAAAATAGTTGAGTCGGCTTAATCTTAAAATCCGTGTGTCTACAATTTTGGATATTTATATTTCTGATATCATCACATTTTTTTAAGAATTATGGTGTTCTCGAATTTCATTTTTGTTACAGAATTTCGGTGTCGTCCTATCGGAGCGCGTACCCCTGAGTATATTACTGGAATAACATTTATTGATGTAAATAAATCTTAAATTAGAGTTAATTGCATCTCATGATAGTAGTTATGTTTAACAATCTAAGTATTCATAGTTTTCTAGTAAATAGAATTTTCGCGACGTTACACAACAAGCCTTCTCTTCCAACCGAAGAAGAACCCTGTGTACAGTCCCACAGTTGGACAAACACCCAACACTTCGGTTGGTCTTCTCTTCTCAACAGAAGAGGAACACTTTTGAACACAGAAGCTTGGACCCGAAGTTCCTAGATCAAGCTCAAGCTAAACAATGAAATGCTTGGTCTGAGATAGAGTCTAAGAAGGAAAGAGTTTACAAGAAAAGACTATCTTTTGGCTAACCCCCAACTCTGTCACAAATACACAAAGACGCACAGAGAGAGAATGAGATAGAGAAAAAGTCTTGAATGCTTCTGCTAGAATGGGCTCGAGCTCTTCCTCTTTTGCTTTGAGTGTGTATGGAGTTTGGATGCTCACTGGATGTACACTTCTTGAAAAGTCTTCAAGTTCTCTCTTATGGTTTCTTCAATCTATGCTTCATCCTTTTTATGGAACAGATAGAAGGAACCGTTGACAGATGCCCATTGGAGTTCTTGGCTCTCTTCTTCTGCTACCTTTCTTCCCTTGAGTCTAACGGCTTCTTTCTTGTGCCTACTGACTACTTGGAATGGAGGGAGATGTTCCAGCTGATGCCCACTTCCAAGGGCACAGATAGCAGGTCCCAATGTTGTTGACTATGAGCAAAAGTGGACCTGCAGATATTAAATGCAAGATAGATGTTTAGACTCGAGAAGTCTTTTGTCAGATTGTCCATACCTCTTTTGCTATGTTTACTGTTGACAGCCTGCTGTAAGAGCTTTTTATATGTCAGAGAAGTAATAAGATTAGAGTTAGAAAGTCATTCGAATTTTCACTGGGCGCCAAAGACATTTTGAAACCCAATCGATGTGAGTCATAATAGCAATCAATATGAAACTATGTTTATGTAACACCCCGAAAATTTTTTAATTGTTGAAAAACATGAAAAATAATGTTATTGGACTTAACCATTATTCTTAGATTCAAACAAGTGATATTTGGGAATGTTTAACATTAATGAACGTTACCCCAGTGTCGTACGTGCGCGCTCCCACAGAGCGACACTGAAAAACTATAATGAGAACGAAATCCGAAATACCATAATTTTAAGAAAAATGTGGAAATAACAAAAATGTAAATATCCGGATTTGTGGACGTGCGGATTTCGAGATTAAGTCGACGCAATCATTTTTCGAGTGATTTTTCACTTACTGTAAAATAAATTCTAAAAATTAAACTAAAATCACCATAATTTGTAAAACCATCACATTAGTCTATGGTTGAAATTTAATACAAACGACCTCGTTTGAACTCATTTATATAGTGATTATTGGGCCAGCCAAATTGTGGTCTAATTACGATGAGGATTTTTTGGGAATTTTTGAGTTGCCTACGTGTGAGGCTTTGGGGAGGCCAACACATTGATAGGAGAAGGTAACACATTTGTTACCTATGTGTAAGCATAGATAAGGTTGCATGGGCTACGTGTTGAGGTAAAAACCAACTGATTTCTACCATGACACATTAGCCGTCAACGTGTTGCTGTGCATGGAGAGACCCTTGGGTTATAAATATACCCCGTTATGCCTCATACCCCAACTTTTCAAAAATCTTCTCCTCTCCTGTGGTGCTGCTGCTGTGCGTACAAGGATTCACAGTTGAGGTGTAGCTGGAGCTACTGAGCTTCCCTCTTGCACCCTTGTTCTTGTTCAAGTTGTTGCTGGGCTGTGAGGAGCTGCTGCTGTTGCGTGGGTTGTTGTTTCCATCGCTTGCGCTGAAGGTGCAACAAGTAGCAGCTGAAGGAGGATATAGTGTTTGCACTTTTGACGTCAACATCCTTCTTCCAGTTGAGAAACCATCAAAGAAGAGACTTCCTCTTCTTCAAATTAGGTAGGATTCGATCCTCTTTCTTTCTTCTCTAACTCATGTTCTTGAACATGCTTTAGAACCTACTGTTTGGATGTTCAAGCTTATGTTCTAGTGTCATGAGTACCTCTAGCACTATTTGTGTATCTTGTATTGCTGTAGAAGCTACTCATTGAGATTCATATGATCCCTGTTTGGAAAGGATCTTCTTCCAGTATCACGTTGTAGTAGATTCCTAGCTATTCAGGTGTAGGATTCATCTCCCTCTAATGCAGTTCTGTCCTCCCCACATGATAAGAAAATTCTCTTGATAAGCATACAAGATGATATACCTGAAGCTATCCTGTTTTTCTTCCAGTTTTGGTAAACACATTCTTGATGGGAGAAGAACAACTTTGTTCCACTTTAAAGACTGATTTCTATTTTTTTCTTCCACCTTGATCTTGGTATCGGTTATAGAGTGTTATTAGAAGTCACCATATCTTTAGAACAGTGTGATTACTTTCCATTTAGATGTTCTACCTCAAACTTTGATTTGGAGCCTTAAATACCTTGAGTATTAATGATTATTTTGTAGGAATCTTTCCATCTAATCCTTGTTACAAGGACCATACTTTCAGTGCTATGTCATGATAGCTTCTAACTAGACAAGTACGGTTTGTAAACCTCCTATTTCATCTCACTTGTTTAGCTTATAAACCACTGTGAGAACTACAATTAGATTCTTCTATTTGATATAAATCATGCTTTGATTCATAGGTTCCATGGTTAGAGTGTTTAGAGTGAGTACAAAGTCACTTATGAGAAAGGAACTGGTGGCTGTCGACAGGCAGCCCATAGTTGTCGACAGACCCAGTCTTTTTGAAACTCAGATTTCTGGTACTATGGCTAGCTGTCGACAGCCAGCCCCTAGCTGTCGACAGATAACCTCAGAACTAGCAAGAACCTTGCTCTGTCTGCTGCTACCTATCGACAGCCCCTTCCTGGCTGTCGACAGCTACAGTTCTGATCCGAATTTCAGCACTCTTTCATGTGTGAATCCTTGCTAAAACTTCATCCTAAAAGCCTAGCAAGTTACCCCCTTAATTACTTTGGTACTTAGTGTCATTCTACTGTAAAGATTACCCACTTGGTGTACCTTACGCACCCTTGAATTATTCTTAAAGTTGTCAAGTACAATTGGTACTCCGTTAAGTCTATTCCCCAGTATTCGGTAACTGAGTTTATAACCCTGACAACCTGAGAGTTCATATGCTTGAACACCTTGTAAGTTATGATTAACTGATGATGATGACATTTATTGGGTCCTTGGACCCCACCTGACTGATATGCATGTGCAAATAGGGCTGGTCCAGTCCTGGGAGGAGCACCCGAATTCATTTTCTGACCGTACGGAATGATAAAGGGCAACTGACTGTTTGGTAAATAGGGATGGTCTAGTCCTGGGAGGAGCACCCGAATTCATTTTCTGACCGTATGGAATGATAAAGGGCAACTGGATGTTTGGCATAGCAGCAAATACTGTCTGATTATGGTCATCACGTTACATGTCCGGTGTGAACATATATATGAGCCAAATTATGAGATTCACTGTGAATTCTTGAGCATGTTGCATTACAGTACCACTGTTCCAATTTCACTACCATGATAAGATGCTTACTTGTCCTTCTGTAATATCAGTCTAGTCTTTTTCCTTGATCATCATATAGCTTAATCCTTTCGATTTGAGAATTTGAATCCTACTGGGCTAGTTAGCTCACCAAATCCTATTTCTTTCAGGTATCTACGGTTCTAGAAGGCGGGACATCGGGATTTGTGGGCTGAGAGACCAACTTTTATGGCATTTAAGTTAGAATTGTAAATGGAGAGTCATGTAATACCTGTAAACTGTCAATGAATAATTATTTTTATTTAGTAAAGTCCGAGCATTCTTCTGTTCAAATAGTTCAAAGTTTACTCTTAATTCCTCATGCGTTCACGTTCCGGCATTTATAGTTATATTAAATGATGGGACGTGACAGAATGGTATCAGAGCATTGGTTGAGGATTCAAATAGTTATGGTCCTCAACATCCTGTAGTGACCTGTGAGAATGGGTAGAAAGCCTGAGGTTAAGCTAGATAAGTAAAGTTGGGTATAGATTGTATTGAGTATGAACGAAATATCTTTCCTTCCTACGATTCTTCTCCACTTTCATAATTTCATGCTTATAGTCTCTTCATTCATATAACCATATTTCCTTTTGTTCCATGTTCTATATGACTCCTCCTCTTGCTAAAGAGTTTTATGTTTAAGTGTTTGGCTATGATTACATTTGTCTACGACCCTGAAAACATTCTTTGGACTGTTTCCTATCCATTGTAATCATGTGCTAGCTAATGTTCATGTTAGATCCAAGCATATTTGTGAACATCTTCCTATTAGGTGTAAGGAAATGTTGTCTAGAAGAGTTGTATTCTCAATAATCTTCTTTTCATAAATTTATGTTACCATGAGTAAAATTTACACTCTTCCTGTCCTAACTGTTTCCTTCATGTAAGTGGTGTTTGAGGATGTGAATAAGATCATTTAAATGTTGTCAATCATGTAGGGATTCATAGAAACCTTTGGTAGAATTTCCCATGGTAGTTTTTCAACATTCTTGGAAGTTTAGACCATCCATGTCGACAACCAGCAGTTACCTGTCGACGGGTATCATGCTTCCAAAACCCAGTCAATATAAAACCAACAGTAGCTGTCAACAGATGGCTTTCACCTGTCGACATATGTTCATCGCCTGTCGACAGCCGACTCTGGTATGTCGACAGATGTTCATCGCCTGTCGACAACCGACTCTGGTCTGTCGACAGATAGTGTCAGACCCCAAAAATTGGTTCTGGGAGGATAGTAGCTGTCGACAGCCACTTCCTAGCTGTCGACAGACACCAGTCTGTGATGAACTGATCCTTCTTCAGTCAGAAGTGTCAGCAGGTTCAGTCAGAAGAGTCAGTAGGCACCCTGTAAGACTGAAACTCATACATTATTTACATTCCATATCATTTAAGTAAATGTTATAATTTGATGTTTCATTTACTAAAGATATACATGTAAATAAGGAAGTACCCCCATTTGAATCCAATAAAAATATCAGAAAAATCATATCTCTTACCAATAAAAAATCAACTCTCCCACCGAAGAAGAAAAAAGTGATTTTTGCGATTCCATCAAAATAGCGTCTTTCTAATTTCTCACAATTTGGCCTACCTGAAAATTTCATAATTCAAATAAACCTAGTAGAATGCTAAGAATCCAAGGTCCGGTGAAAAATGATAAACACACATATGACTTCTCCAAGGGAGCCCTCTCCTACTGAAGGAAAAGTCAAACCTGCTCATCCTTAATTTACCTCAATATGACTTTTGCATTGATATGTTATTATCTCCAAACCTAAATAAGAATTAGTAAGTGAATGGTTCAATAGATCATATGGATTTCATGACTATCCTCGTGATGTATTCTTCCGTTGACTTTCCCATTTTCTTAGATTCTAAATTATTATACCATTGAGATGAATCAATTAATCATCATCTACGTCCATCCCTCACTAAACCAAGTGAGACTCTTTAATAATTCAAATGTGTGAAACATTCAAACAATTGATGATTCAAAGATTCAAGATTGCTTTAAATCTCACAAGCCATACATATACAGTGAAGGATTGAATCTGTTTACTTCTATTGGCGTAGACACCCAAACAAATTAGTGAAGAAAAGAAGTAGGGAAAATCAACTCCATGGTTTCTAGAATTGACCTCAATCAGGTGATTGCAGTTTTGACTAATTATCCATCACGTAGAGTTGATCTTGTAGTATCTTACTGTCAACCTCATATATTGGTAGAGTCAACCTAATCTCCATTTGGAGTGAACCTCAAGCCATATTTTTCTCTAAACGTTAACTAGAAACTTGATTAGTGTCAACCTGAGCTTCATGTAGTGACAATCCAAGAAGTAATCAAGGTCAGCACACTTAATTTCTTATGATATAAAATACTTGTATTAGATATTTATTACATTTTGCTTGACACATCAAAACCAGGGACACAATATGATCATCTGTCATAACTCAAAATCTTACAAGGAAAAGGCGTCATTTAATCATAGAGGTTAACGTATCAAATAACTAGGCATATACAGTAACCGTTGCATTAATAATATGAATTATAGAGACTGAGTTTTAAAATTATGTGATTGATTAACTAAACTTAAATTTGTTTGCTCAACCAGCATGATGGGAGAAGAAACACATTGGAGAGCGGTTCAACATGCGATGGACAACCTTGCTCAGTCCTTAGAACGAGTAGTTCCCGTTGATGATCAAGGAAGAATGAAACTGCATAAGAACATTAATAGTCCAAACTCTCAAGAAACAATAAGTATTACAGTGTCTATACGGAAGAAGACAATTCTCCCCAGTAATAGAGAAATAGCTGGCAAACAGAAGATGAAGCGGAGCAAAGAGAACAAAAAGAGTAAGAAGGCCAACAAGCAAACGAACGTTAAGGCACAACTTAAGGAAGCTTGTGCGTGTTGTCACAAATCAGGCCATGTCAAAGAGAATTGTTGGTGGAGACAAGGAGCATGTTTGAAGTGTGGCAGTCTACAACATCGGATCTCCAATTGTCCAAATCTCCTCAGGACAAAATAGGAATCCAAGAAGACCTTAAGCCATAAAGAGATTGGACTGAAGTTATTAGAAGTAATTTTTAAGTAAAAATCAATATGATCAGAGTATAGTAAGAAGTGCTTGAATTTAGTTGTTATAATATGACAAAACTTGGTAAGTTTTGTCAATCAATGTAATTTTGTAACGCTGAATATGGAGTTCTGTAATAGAAATTTTATGTGATAAATAAAAACCTTGCTGTTTATCTTCATTTTCTTCACACTCATCAACCTTATCATACCTTATTACTCTTTTCAAGGAAATATGTATTCATATAACTCTCTAAGGGGTATGGTTATTCCTTGATAAAAGAGATCTTAAGAGTAATATACTATTGCCAGAAATAAGAAACATAGTAGCGAATACATCTGATTGAACCCATGTTCACAACATGGTTTCTTAGGATCTAAAAATGCAGACTGATATTCAGATTTCCATCAAATAACAATATCATGATAAAAGAATATATAAAGAATGTATACATCATATGACATGATAATCATAACAATATTGGTGAGACTAATCTGGATTAGACAAAATTTAAAAGGATGAAGAATTAAATCCTTGTGATCCATCCAAACTAGTCAAGAAGTTTGGAGGACCAAACTATTTTTAGAGGGGGAGAGTTGTAACACTCTAAAAAAAATTTAATTGTTGAAAAACATGAATAATAAGGTTATTGGACTTAACCATTATTCTTAGATTGAAACAAGTGATATTTGGGAATGTTTAACATTAATGAACGTTATCCTAGTGTCGTACGAGCGCGCTCCCACAGAGCGACACTGAAAAACTGTAACGAAAATGAAATCCGAGAATATCATAATTTCCAAAAAAATGTGGGGATATCAAAAATGTAAATATCCGGATTTGAGGACGTATGGATTTCGAGATTAAGTCGACGCAATCATTTTTCGGGTGATTTTTCACTTACTGTAAAATAAATTCTAAAAATTAAACTAAAATTACCATAATTTGTAAAACCATTACATTAGTCTATGGTTGAAATTTTAATACAAACGAACCTCGTTTGAACTCATTTATATAGTGATTATTGGGCCAGCCAATTGTGGTCTAATTACGATGAGGATTTTTTGGGAATTTTTGAGTTGCCTACGTGTGAGGCTTTGGGGAGGCCAACACATTGATAGGAGAAGGTAACACATTTGTTACCTATGTGTAAGCATAGATAAGGTTGCATGGGCTACGTGTTGAGGTAAAAACCAACTGTTTCTACCATGACACATTAGCCGTCAACGTGTTGCTGTGCATGGAGAGACCCTTGGGTTATAAATATACCTCGTTATGCCTCATACCCAACTTTCAAAAATCTTCTCCTCTCCTGTGGTGCTGCTGCTGTGCGTACAAGGCTTCACAGTTGAGGTGTAGCTGGAGCTACTGAGCTTCCCTCTTGCACCCTTGTTCTTGTTCAAGTTGTTGCTGGGCTGTGAGGAGCTGCTGCTGCTGCGTGGGTTGTTGTTTCCATCGCTTGCGCTGAAGGTGCAACAAGTAGCAGCTGAAGGAGGATATAGTGTTTGCACTTTTGACGTCAACATCCTTCTTCCAGTTGAGAAACCATCAAAGAAGAGACTTCCTCTTCTTCAAATTAGGTAGGATTCGATCCTCTTTCTTTCTTCTCTAACTCATGTTCTTGAACATGCTTTAGAACCTACTGTTTGGATGTTCAAGCTTATGTTCTAGTGTCATGAGTACCTCTAGCACTATTTGTGTATCTTGTATTACTGTAGAAGCTACTCTTCGAGATTCATATGATCCCTGTTTGGAAAGGATCTTCTTCCAGTATCACGTTGTAGTAGATTCCTAGCTATTCAGGTGTAGGATTCATCTCCCTCTAATGCAGTTCTGTCCTCCCCACATGATAAGAAATTCTCTTGATAAGCATACAAGATGATATACCTGAAGCTATCTGTTTTTCTTCCAGTTTAGGTAAACACATTCTTGATGGGAGAAGAACAACTTGATCCACTTTAAAGACTGATTTCTATTTTTTTTCTTCCACCCATTGATCTTGGTATCGGTTATAGAGTGTTATTAGAAGTCACCATATCTTTAGAACAGTGTGATTACTTTCCATTTAGATGTTTGTACCTCAAACTTTGATTTGGAGCCTTAAATACCTTGAATATTAATGATTTATTTTGTAGGAATCTTTCCATCTAATCCTTGTTACAAGGACCATACTTTCAGTGCTATGTCATGATAGCTTCTAACTAGACAAGTACGGTTGGTAAACCTCATATTTCATCTCACTTGTTTAGCTTATAAACCACTGTGAGAACTACAATTAGATTCTTCTATTTGATATAAATCATGCTTTGATTCATAGGTTCCATGGTTAGAGTGTTTAGAGTGAGTACAAAGTCACTTATGAGAAAGGAACTAGTGGCTGTCGACAGGCAGCCCATAGCTGTCGACAGACCCAGTCTTTTTGAAACTCAGATTTCTGGTACTATGGATAGCTGTCGACAGCCAGCCCCTAGCTGTCGACAGATAACCTCAGAACCAGCAAGAACCTTGCTCTGTCTGCTGCTACCTATCGACAGCCCCTTCCTGGCTGTCGACAACTACAGTTCTAATCCAAATTTCAGCACTCTTTCATGTGTGAATCCTTGCTAAAACTTCATCCTAAAAGCCTAGCAAGTTACCCCCTTAATTACTTTGGTATTTAGTGTCATTCTACTATAAAGATTACCCACTTGGTGTACCTTACACACCCTTGAATTATTCTTAAAGTTGTCAGGTACGATTGGTACTCCGTTAAGTCTATTCCCCAGTATTCGGTAACTGAGTTTATAACCCTGACAACCTGAGAGTTCATATGCTTGAACACATTGTAAGTTATGATTAACTGATGATGATGACATTTATTGGGTCCTTGGACCCCCACCTAACTGATATGCCTGTGCAAATAGGGCTGGTCCAGTCCTGGGAGGAGCACCCGAATTCATTTTCTGACCGTACGAAATGATAAAGGGCAACTGACTGTTTGGAAAATAGGGCTGGTCCAGTCCTGGGAGGAGCACCCAAATTCATTTTCTGACCGTACGGAATGATAAAGGGCAACTGGATGTTTGGCATAGCATCAAATACTGTCTGATTATGGTCATCACATTACATGTCCTATGTGAACATATATATGAGCCAAATTATGAGATTCACTGTGAATTCTTGAGCATGTTGCATTACAGTACCACTGTTCCAATTTCACTGCCATGATAAGATGCTTACTTGTCCTTCTGTAATATCAGTCTAGTCGTTTTCCTTGATCATCATATAGCTTAATCATTTTGATTTGAGAATTTGAATCTTATTGGGCTAGTTAGCTCACCAAATCCTATTTCTTTCAGGTATCTACAATTCTAGAAGGCGGGACATCAGGATTTGTGGGCTGAGAGACCAACCTTTATGGCATTTAAGTTTGAATTGTAAATGGAGAGTCATGTAATACCTGTAGACTGTCAATGAATAATTATTTTTATTTAGTAAAGTCCGAGCATTTTTCTGCTCAAATAGTTCAAAGTTTACTCTTGATTCCTCATGCGTTCACGTTCCGACATTTATAGTTATATTAAATGATAGGACGTGACAGTTTATAACACCAATCTGTAGAAATAGAGAGGCAATCGATGTTTCCTTAAGGGCAATCAATATTTCAGAGACAATCGATGTTTCAGAAGGGCAATCGATGTGAGCAATTGATGTTTATAAAGGCAATCGACATTTGAAGCAATCGATATGTAAAGATAATCGATATCTATAATGGCAATCGATGTTTATAAAACATCGAATCTGAAGCAATCGATATTATCAATAGTAATCGATATGTTGTTCACCAATTGAAACAACATAACAACAATCGATGTGAATGAAGAGCAATCAATATCAATTTGACTGGCTACTTTGACTGGTCAAGATATAAGGAAGTTAGTCGAAATGGAATGCTTCGACTAGCCAAAATACAACGCAGTCGGTCAAAATGAAGCTTCAGATATGATGAAGTTAGTTTTAGATATGACAAAATGAGCTTTGTATATGACGAAGTAAAGCTTTGTATATGACGAAGTGAAGCTTTGATTGATCACAACAAAAACATGCATAACGAAGTGGAAACTTTGGATATGACGAAGCTAGCTTTGTATATGACGAAATAAGCTTCAACTGATTTCGATAGAAACATGCATGACGAAGCTAAGGCTTCTAATATGACGAAGTTACAGGTGATGAAAAATGTAATATTCATGAGAGAAAGAAGATATTAAATATATTAATGATATTTATGAAAAATATGAGTTTTGTTATCACCAAAATATAAGGATAATGTATAAGAGTGGTTGAACAGGTCGGATAACCTGGTATCTGTAGTTTGATATCCAACCTTCTCCTTGACATGATCACTCATATATAAATATTTCTTAAAAAGTAGCATTGTTCAAAAAGAAGAAATATGAAGTATTAATAATATGAGATGAATTTATTCATCTTGCTATCTATCCCAAATGCAAAGGGATAAGTCCCACTGTTAATGGTACTCTCTCTAACAATATCGGAATGCGAAAGTGAACTATTCAAAAGAGCAACGTGGTTTCGCTCAAAGAGATGGTTGTGCTCAGCTCAAATGAGATATGTAAATGTGAACACACGAATAATAAGAAAGATATATGAAAATAAAAATAGATATATTTAAAAATATTGAAATACTAAGTTATTATAACATTTGATGAAAGTCAAATTTTTTATAATATTTTTTTATACATATGTTATCGGTAAGAGTTGAACTTTTGACTTCTTCTAAATGTACATACTACTACTAAAATATTTCTTGAGTGCGAAATATAAAAGAAAAAGTTTATTATTATATTTTTAAATAAGAAGCCTACTATTATTTTTTCTAATAAAGAAGACTCTACTACTTATACTATTATTGGTATCTTGTGTACAAGTCGTGCATATATAACAATCCTTTTTTTTGGGGGGGGGGGGGGGGGGGGACAAGTGAGGAGCTAATGTTTCATTTACTAAATAACACAAGAACATAAGTACGCCACGAAGAGGCCTCTCTGAAATAAAAGAGGACAAGGTCCCAGCAATACAATAGCAACTGCAATTTCTAGGAGAACATAAGGAACCCAAAACATATACTTAGAGGAAGGAGGCTCCAAACCAACGACAGAAAACACACAGACTCCGTGAACAGAGAAAGGATCGCTCCAAAAGAGGTGATACTTGAGCAATGCTATGATGAAGCAGACATAGAGGCTAACTCTTGGGGAGGAGGGCAACACTATTTCTTGGTGGCCAAAGATTGTTGGTAGCTCGGAAGCTACATACAATCAAGATGTGTGTGGATGAACTCCATGACACGAGTTAAATCTGTTGATCTATAATCCCAAAATTAAGGGATTCAGAGACTTACCAACCTCAGGGAAGTGCCTTAACTTCAAAACATTGATCAAGAACACTTGGAGAAGATTCTGAACAGCTTGTTGTAGAATAAAACTCGTGGATATGAGACATTTAAAACGAAAGGCAAACCAACTCAAACAAAGAGAGGGGGAAGGGAATTAGGCGAGGGACGACAAGGCGGGGGTGGAGGGAGAGGCAGAAGATAGAGATGAAAGAAAAGGGGGGGAGGAGCGGTGAGGAACACACCAGAGCGGTGTACGAGGGAGGGGGGGAGCTGAAAGTAGGGAGGGTAGGGGGACCGACAAAAGGTAAGTGGAGGAGGATACTCGGGATAAGAAAAAAAAGGGGCGGAGAGGGGGTGACGAGCGACGAGCGAGCACACCAGAGACGATAGACGACAACGAGGGGAGGGCTGGGGGGGGGGGGCAGAGACAAAGAAGGAGGCGAGAACGGGTGGAAAACTAGAGGAAAAGAGGGACGCGCTTGTGGACAGTAGAGGGCATAGTGAGTAATAGGAACGAAGGCGAAAGCAAAGACAGAGTTGGAAAAGCAAGAGGGAGAGAAGGGTGTGGGGAAAATAAAAGGGGAAAAAGAGAAACAGAAGTGGGGAGGGGAGCCCTGAGCAGTGCCCCCCCGCCCCACTGAATGCTGCACAATGCTGTATGATAAAATAGCTTAAATCTCGTGATGATGCTCACCAAAAGCCGACGACCAAACCTTGAAGACGGAGAAAAATCAAGTGAGAATATAGATGCTGTGCGTCGAGCCCCCCACCTACCCTGGTGATGCCCCACTAGGTTCCTGGTCTTATGTACACATCCTGCATATATAACAGTCACCCCATGCCTCCAAGGCAATTCTGTAGGGAGGTCAAAAATGATACAACCACCCCCATGGGTCTAAGGAACAATAGCGATCGCTCGTTTGCTCCAACTCTGGAGTAGCTTGTCAGCTCTGTGATTCTCATCAGTGGGGAGGGGTGACTTCTAAGCCAAGAGCAGCCCCATCCCCCCCCCCCCCTCCCGTCCCTGCATCATTCTCAACTAAGGTGTTGTTTTCTGGGATCAGTTTTGTCTTTGAAACCCTTTCTCAGTTTGTCTGTCGCTCATCTCGTAGGAGGATTTTGTTCCTACCATGCAGATGCTATTCTTTGCGGCCTTGCTGACATCATGGTGTTCGTTTTACTTAGAATCAAAAGTGGTTTAATATTTCATTTTGTGATCTGTTTGATGTTCCCTCCTTGTTTTTGGTCTCCTACCTTAGAGGAGTTCCTTTCTTGTTCAGATGCTATTCTTTGCGGCCTTGCTGACATCATGGTGTTCGTTTTACTTAGAATCAAAAGTGGTTTAATATTTCATTTTGTGATCTGTTTGATGTTCTCCTCCTCCTTGTTTTTGGTCTCCTACCTTAGAGGAGTTCCTTTCTTGTTCCTCACGTTGTTGTTGCTCAGTGTGGTTCGTCGGTGAGATGTTGTTCAGGAGACTGGCTAGTTCTTATCTTGTGTTGCTTTGTTCTCGTTTGGAGTGATGTTCATGGCTTCTCATCATTTTCTCATCTGGGTTAATGTTGGTATTGTTGTTAGAGAAGGGGGCCTCGTTCGTTAGTCCCTTTGGCCCTATCTTCATCAAAGGAGTTTGCTGGTGCATCTTTACCATGTTCTTTGGAAGCATCCCGTCTGTACCCATTGAGCTCCCCCTCCCCCCCCCCCCCCACCCCCACACATTATGGTTGTTTAGGGACCTACGTATCCATGCTAGCTTGCCGCCGTTGTTGTTTGGCGTGTTCTCCCGATTCTGTGCGATGATCGAAGTAATCTCCTTATTTTATCTAGTGGGTAGAAGAATGTTTCCTTATCTTGTTTACCTCGGGTGGATTTGATAATGAGATAAGAGAGTTATCCTCTTTCTAGTACCGTTTTAAGTCCCTATGTAATTTGGTAACTAAAATAAGATAAACATGGGTGATAAAAATTATCCAGGATTAAAAAAAAAGATAACTATCCCACTCATGAAAGGGGATAAAAATTATCTTGAAAAGCAATTCATTACTTATAATATTTTATTTTAGAAAATTATATATATTTCTCTCTATACATACTTAAATAGTATCATATTAAATATAAAAAGATAATAATTATACATATTCTGTCACATCACATCATATTAAAAATTATAATATTTTTATTGTTTTTTATTTAAACCATCTTAAAATTTAAAAAAATATATAAATATAAATAAATATACATAACTTTTTTCGATTGCTTTATCTCATTATAAAAAAAATTATTAAATTTTCTGCACTAAAATAGATAATATTACGTGTTTGGGTTACATTGACATTGTGTTCACACATTCCTTTATCATCCAGTGTATTATTTTCGAATTAAATGAATGAATAAACATCATATTTTCTCAGTCAAAAAAATCGGTACGGAGGTCACTTCAGGTGGCGTTGTGTGCCCGGAGGTCTTTAGGGGGATCGGGGACATGTCGTCCCTCGTTCTGACGCACTGCGGTTCCCCATGACACGATAGAAAGCTGGACTCTTTTTGACAACTTTGTTTCGTTTTTAGCGTACCACCCGTCAAGGGCCCTTCTTGTGGAATGGGCGAGAGAACTCACGGCCCCGCCTTCGGTGAAGTCGCATAAAGGCGGTGTATTCAAAATTTCAAACGAAGAAGTTATATTTATTTATTTGTTTTGATCATATCTCATTTATCATCATACATATTATAATATTACATGAATATTTTGATGGCTATAACATAGTTCCGAAAATTATATAAATAATTAGATCTATAAATTAAAATCATACGAGTACAAATGTAAATCTATCAATCTATTTTGCAACGGCATTTTAATTGTGAATACGTATTTATAGAGTTACATGTGTAACTGCATAAATAAATTATGTAACTGTGTAAATATATAATTACATACTTATGAAATTACATATGTAATTCTGTAAGTACTTAATAATTTACAAAAATAAGTGTTTACTTACTTAATAGGAGAATTATCAATTAGTCCCTAATTTTGGAGGATTTATTTTTAGATATGAGTTACATAGTTATAGAAGAAGGGACTTACATAGCTTCAGAAGAGCTTACCTAATTATCAAGAACTTACCTAGTTACAGAGTTACATGTGTAATTACACACGCAAGTAAGTCCTTCTGTAACTCTGTAATTACCTAATTACTAGGGACTTACCAAGTTACAGAGTCTCTGAGTTACATACTATGTAACTTTGTAATTACATATATAGTTATAGAGTATGTAGTTACAGAGTTACATGTATAGTTACATAATATGTACATGTGTAATTACACATTTACATGTAGTTACAGAGTTACATATATAGTTACATAATATGTACATGTGTAATTACACATTTATATGTAGTTACAGAGTTACATGTACTACATACTTACATAGTTACAGAAATTATATACTCACGTAGTTACAAGAATTACACATGTAACTATGTAACTAGGTAAGCCCTGATAATTAGAGAACTCCTTTTGAAACTATGTAAGTCTGTAACTAGATCAGCCCTAGTAACAGAGTTATAGAGTTACAGACTTACAAAATCTCTATGTAGTTACATAATTACATAAATTACATACTTATGCAGTTACACATGGAATTCTGTAAGTATATAATTACGTAATTACACATTGTGTAAGTATGTACTTACAAACAGACTTTTGTATAGTAAAATTAGGTAATTACATATTTATGTAGTTACATATTTAACTGTGTAACTACTTCGTACCTTATTACACAGTTACACGAAAAAATACTCACAAATTTAAGATGTAAAAAGTTATGTATTTACATACTTACAAGTTACATGTGTAACTGTATAAATATGTAATTACGTATTTACGTAGTTATAAAATTTACATACTTACGTAGTTACACATGTAATTATGTAAATACGTACTTACATAATTACACATTTTCACAAGTGAAACAATTACAGGGGAGATAACGAGGGTTAACGGAGGATTTAAACAATTTTCACATAAAATACAGATTAAACAACACAAAAAATCTATTTTAGATTTGAAAATATGGCAAATTAATTGGGGATCCCTGTCAGAGCCTTCTACTTTTTTCCTGGTCCCTGTCAGAATACCGGTAAACGTAAAGTCCCTCCTTTTCTCAAGGTTTAATTTCCAATCCATACTTTTCGCACGTCACCATTTACGATCCTCCACGCACGGTTCCGTCTCCTTCGCTTCCGTCTCTTTTTCCCATTCCCGTCTTACCTTCCCTCTTTTTTCCATCGCCTGTTCCCCAAACGACGCTCTGACGCTTCGATGGCCCGTGACTCTGATCGATGGGAAGTTACATAGCGTGCGGATAAGTGTTACAGCAATCAATAACAGCACTTACAAAGAGCGTTCGGAGGACCGTTCTTTACACTATAAAAGGAACCCAGGGTCATACCTATCCTTCATCACAAGCTTCTAATGCTCTTGTTCTTCCTATCTTTCTTGCTCGTCTTCTTCCTCTTCATTCGCAGATGTCTTCATCTAACCGTGCTCCCCAGAGGTATGGCAAGGCACCTGCCTCACCGGTGCCACCGTTGCCCCCGGCTCCCCCGGCTCTACCTTTCCCGGAGACGTACAGTCCCGACTACTGGAACGATTTTTACGTTGGGTGGACGATGGCTTTACAGAAAGCCTCTCGGCTGTACCACCACAAAGGCCTCACCAACATCCTCCCTGACATCGGCCCTAGGGCAGAACCATCTGTTCCTCACCTTCCTCTCGTCCTTCCCCGGCCTATTCCTCCCCTCCCTCGTCCACCGAGTATCGGGTTAGGGTAGGTTAGAGTTAGAATGTCTCCCTCCCGACCCGTTCCTCCTCCTCCCTCCCCTCCCATCCCTTCCTTCTCCTCACCTCCCCTCCCATCCCTTCTTCTCCTCACCTCCCCTCCCATCCTGGTCACTTCCTTCTCCTCCCCTCCCTCCCCTCCCATCCGGGCCCGTCCTCCTCCTCCCTCCCCTCCCTTCTCTGCTGTCCTTATTCCTCCCTCCCCTCCCTTCTCTGCGTCCTTCTTATTCCTCCCCTCCCCTCCTATCTCTGCTGTCCTTATTTGTCCCCTCCCCTCCATTTCATTCCGTGTCCATGCTATCGGGATACGGAGTTTAGATTGTAATAGGGCTGTTTATGGAATATAATATATTTCCTTTTATGCAGTCTTCTGTGGCTTGTATGTGCTCTCTATGATGCGTGTACTGTAATACTAACAGGTTCCTCCGAAGCGGTCAAGCTGTTGAACAAGAACTCTCTCATGTAACAGTGCTTGTTTATGGAATATACATATATTTTTCTTTTATGCAGTCTTCTGTGGGCTTGTATTGCTCTCTATGATGCGTGTACTGTAATACTAACAAGTTCCTCCGAAGCGGTCAAGATGTACTGCTGAAACTGTAACCCCATAGCATGGACACTGTAATGAAGAAGGGCACATACTGTAACACAGGAACTATTAATGTAAAATGTAGTTGTAGGTTTAGTTCTCGAACTGTAACCTCCTATCATGCATACTGTAATGAAATATGCAGCTATTGTAACAGGTTTGTACGTATACTGTAATATTGTAGTTGTAGGTGTGCGGTCAAAGCTAAAGGAACGATGTACTGCTCGAACTGTAACCTCATAGCATGTATACTATAATGACAATAGGTAGTACTGTAACAAATTTCAACTTATACTGTAATAATGTGTTCTGGAACTGTAACCGCCTATCATATATACTGTAAAAGTAAAGGTAAAGACTGTAACAGGATTCTACATACACTGTAATGAGGTCGCGTAGCTGCGCCCTCAAGCAGTAAGACTATACTTCTTCAACTGTAACATAGTATCATTTATACCGTAACAACAATAGATAAAGACTGTACAACAAGTATCATTACAATGGTTAGGAATTAGTACGTGCGGCAGTTCTCCCTCAGTTGTAGACGCTATGAACGCCCTTGTCCATTGAAGTACGCTTTGATGAAGTGGAGGGCCATTTTTGCTCGCACACAAAGGCATGTCATCCTGACTGAAGGGCAAATCTTGAATGTCCCTACGTGCTAGACATTCCATGTATTGGCAAGTAAAAATTTCGCAGTCGTCTCCCGATCCTTGTTGTGGGCATGGGTCGGGTAGCGTAGCGGCATTTATCTGCATCTATGTGCTTGCCCTTCAGGTATCTTTTCAGTTCCTCCACCTACATGAGAGAATGAACAAAAGAGTTCCCGAAACTTAATTAATGTAGATTTAATGTTACTGTTACGTCTGTAACACAAGTGCTCTCGCACTGTAAAGAATGTAAGCATTGTATGTAACATGCGTCACTTACATATTGTGAAATTTCAGCACGATGTTTGCTTCGTATGAGTCGTACATGTGGAACTCTTTTTCCTTGATGTGGATTACCAAAAGAGCCCAATGGTTCGTTCCAACGTGCATGGGGGAGAAGATGAGGGCGAATTCCAGTTTGGGGCGCGGTCCAATGTCCTGAAAGCGTATTCGAAATGTTCTTTCTTGCTCTTGTCGTCTCTGCAACATTAGACATAACCCTTTAAACGGCTCCCAAATATCCAAAATTCCAAAAAATGTCCGGGTTCTCTTCACGGGGCGAAACAAGTAAGCGTTGACGTAGCAGTCAATTACGACCGATTCGCTTTCCCTCGCGAACAATAGCTCCGGATGTCATGAAACAGAGGAAATTGTCGTGTCCTTCCTCAGAGCCGTTGAACATGAACTCTCTACATATAAGAAAACATGTTTGGCAAGAATTAAGACTGTCATCATAATAGACGAAACTGTAAAGATGGTAGACATATCTGTAAAGATGGTAGACATATACTGTAACGACTGGTAGACATATACTGTAAACATGATAGACATATACTGTAAACATGGTAGACATATACTGTAACACGTACTCACTAATGATGCACTCATTAAGAAATCGTTCAATCAATGACTTTTCGGCCACTCCTATGCTTCCCGGGCGACGTAATCACGTCTCTCCTCTTTCTTGCCCCTTGGAAGTGTGCTTGTACTCTCTTGAGAGTCACAAATATCGTTCGGAAGTGGACACATTCACTTTCGTGGCTTTGTGGTCCCGAAAAATCGTCTGGCTGCGATAGAGTAAGTAAAAAAGAATGTTCTGTAAAATGATTAGAATGTAATTGTAACGGACTCTGAATAATATTGTTATGTGGCATGAAGGGTCTGTAACCGAATGCTCAGCTTAGTATATTCTGTAAGGGGAAACCATACCGTATAGCACTCTGGTTGTCGTCTTATCCTCGTCCCAGCTGAAACACGTCGGGACAATGATGATGGTGATATGTGACGCCGCTCCTCTTCTTTTCTTCTTCTTCCTCCTCCATCTTCTTCCTGTGCTCGTCCTCCTCCCCTCCCTCTTCCTCTCTGCCTCCTCCTTTCCTTCTCTTCCTCTTCGCTTCCTTCTCCTCCTCCTCCTCCCTCTTCCTCTCTGCCCTCCTCCTTCTCTTCTCCTTCTTCTTCCTCTTCGCTTCCTCTCCTCCTCCCTCTTCCTCTCCTCCTCCTTCTCCTTCTTCTTCCTCTCCGCCTCCTCCTCCTGCTTCTTCCTCTCCGCCTCCTCCTTCCTCTGGTCCTCCTCCTCCTCCCTCTTCCTCTCCGCCTCCTCCTCCTTCTCTTCCTCTCTCTCCGCCTCCTCCTTCTCCTTCTTCTTTCTCTTCGCTTCCTTCTCCTCCTCCCTCTTCCTCTCCTCTCCTCCTCCTCCTCCTTCTTCTTCCTCTCTCCGCCTCCTCCTCCTGCTTCTTCCTCTCCACCTCCTCCTTCCTCTGGTCCTCCTCCCTCTCCTCTCCGCCTCCTCCTTCTTCTTTCTCTTCGCTTCCTTCTCCTCCTCCCTCTTCTCTCCGCCTCCTCCTTCCTCCTTCTTCTTCTCCCCTCCTTCTCTTCCTCTCCGCCTCCTCCTTCCTCCTCTTCCTCTCCGCCTCCTCCTTCTTCTTCTCTGCCTCCTTCCTCCTCTTCGCTTCCTCCTCCGCCTCCTTCCTCCTCTTCGCCTCCTCCTCCTCCCTCTTCCTTTCCGCCTCCTCCTCCTCCTCCTTCCTCTTTCTCTACTCTTCATCCTCCTTCCTCTTCTTCGCCTCCTCCTTCCTCTCCGCCACCTCCCCCTCCTTTCGCCCCCTCTTTTTCCCCTCCTTCAACTCCGAGATGTGAAATTCCAAAAATTTCCGCCGCGACCTTGTTTGGACGGTTCTCCTTCCTATAACTGAGAATACGAAAGTCTGTAAACGTCTATGAAAGACAGCTGTAAACGTAGAAAACAATTTTTGTAACTTCGTATATGAAAGACTGTAACAAATTAGGAATCCAACTGTAAAAGTAGACTACATGAGTATTACTAGGTATACGAATGACTGTAAGAGTGAAGGAATCGAACTGTAAACGTAGAAATCATATTCTGTAATAAGAAAATGAAACACTGTAAGTACACAAAACGTTTACCTTGACGTTGGGAACTCTTCTCTGCCACGGCATGTGATCATACAGAAGCTGTTGGGAGCTCCGGTGGCGGTAGGGCTAACATTGCAGATTCTGTCTCTGGGGGGGGGGGGGGGGGGATGTTGCCACTGAGGCTGCCGCTCAAATTGTTCCTCCAGTCTATGTAGCCTTCGGTCCATTGACTGGAGGATAATGTTCTTCCGGTGTAACTGGTCATTCTGCCGCTTTAACTGGTCATTCTGCCGCAATAACTGGTCATTCTGCCGTTGTAACTGGATAAGAATGCAATGTACAGAGTTATCTGATGGAGGGGCTCGGGAAGTGGTTGACGTCGATGCCGTCAATCGTCGCGAAGCTGTAGGTTGCTCATCCCTCACATTAACCTCCAAATAGACCTGAATTAACGTAGGTACAGGTATAAGTGATATACGAAGATAACACACTTACATGGGTAAGTTACACTTACATCAGTTCGTCGCAACCCCCGTAGTAGGGCGGATAACTCCGGTCCCTTACCCCGGCAATCCCAACGGAAAAATGGGGGATCTCTTTGGGGATGATCTGGTTTCCATTTTAATTGGTGCATCAAAAACCATGCCTACATCATTAAGAAATAGATAATGCGTATGAGAAGTGTATCGTAAACGTATGGAACAGATACATATGTCCTCTGTAAAAGGAGTCTACGTGTATTGTAATAGGTACGTATGTCTTCTGTAATAGACACCGTCAGGTACTGCAACAGAGGACATCTGTAAACGTATGTAACAGATACATATGTCCTCTGTAAAAGAAGTCTTCGCGTACTGTAATAAAGACCGTTTGGTATTGTCACGGACAACTAAGGGTACTGTAACAGTACTTATGAGGTATGTAAAAGCATACTCACACCGAGAGCGGGAACGCAGCCAGTTAAGAAGATGGTTTTGCTGGAACCAGCTGCTGTTCTGAATGCCTTCACCCCCGATATCAGGTACTCGTGGATGGCAGCAGCCCAGTTGGCGTTCTTCATCTCATGGAGGTCATCCAGGTATGGCAGAATGGACAGCAACCCCCGACCTCCCACTTGTGGGGAAGAAGAAACAGGAACATAGAAGCGCAACCCAAAGCTTTACCGAAATTTCAACAGCTAGCACACCCTCCTGTGGAACGTACTCCTTAAGTTTCAGATGGATATTGTGCCTGTCCATCGTTTGTTTGGATCCAAGGATGCGGCGCAAACTAGCTTTTGTCCCATCCGTCATTCAGATGAAAATTGATGCAAAGAGGAAAATTGATGGAAATGGCTGCAAAGAGGAAAATTGATGCTGCCTTGTGGGATACACCATACTGTCCTAAAGTACAAAAAATCATCGAAAAAAACCTTCAAGAAAAGAGAAGCTTAGCAATCCGTCATTCAGATGGAATCAAATTTGAGGTTGTTGAAAGCATGAAGACGTACGCCGTAGACCTCCATCTACAAACATGCTCCTGTGGACACTGGCAACTTGTCAAGATTCCTTGCAAGCATGCATGCGCAGCAATTGGCAGTAACAAGGAGGCCGTTACTCAATATGTTTCGGCATTTTACAGCACAGATGTGTATAGGGCTGCATATGAAAGAAACATTCAACCTATCCCAACATTTGATATGCCGGATCCGCCTCAACCATCAAAGTTCTAATCAAGCCACCGACAACAAAAAGGTTGCCAGGAAGACCGAGAAAGAGGATAATACATTCAAGAGGAGAAGTAGATCATGCGTATATTTGTTCTAAGTGCAAGCAGATAGGTCACAACTGAAGAACTTGTAGCAACCCACCCCACAATCCTGATGGATTTTAAATGTTGTATATTACTTACAACAGAAGGTCGTCCTGATATTCCAATATTACAGTGTATGTAATACATTATTACAGTCTATGCACTACGCAGTTACAATTACACTACTACGCTATTACAGTTTAGGTAATGAAGTGTTACAGTTTAACTCTAATACTCTTACAGTTTGACCTGTGTACCGTATGTTAGATGAAGACATCTGCGAATAAAGAGGAAGAAGACGAGCAAGAAAGATAGAAGGAAGAAGATCACTGTCTCCTCATGATTTCTGTTACAATATATGTAATAAGATGTTGCAGTTTAAGCACTAGACTCTTACATTTTCAGCACTACACTCTTACAGTTCGTGCACTACACTCTTACAGTTCCAGCACTTACGTATTCTGTTATATTATACGTAATAAAATGTTACAGTTTAAGTACTAGACTGTTACAGTTCGAGCACTACAGTGTTACACCTAAAGAACAGCCCTATTACAATTTGAGCACTACTCTCTTACAGTTCAAGCACTACAGTCTAACATACAGTTTTACATTATATGTTATAATCTCTTACAGTCATTGGTCATGTTGATTATAGTATATATGAGGGGATGTTACAGTGTGTTATTGGTAACATGTTGAGTTTGCATGATACAGAGCACATACATAAGCACACAGAAGACTGCATCAAACGAAAATGCTTATCATAAACAAGCCATGTTACAATAACTCTCTACCTCTACTCTATCGACCACTCGGTAGAGCACGGAGGGGAGGAGGCGGAACGGTCAGGGGAGGGATGGGAGGAAGGGGAGGTGCCGGAACGGTCAGGGGAGGAAGCGGAGGTGCCGGAACGGTCAGGGGAGGAAGGGATGTGTTCTACCCTAGGGCCGATGTTTGGGAGGATGTTATTGAGGTCCTTGTCGCCGTAATGCCGGGAGGCTTTCTGTAAAGCCATCTTCCAGCCCATGTAAAAACCGTCCCAGTAGTCGGCGCTGAAGGTGGACTGTCGCAACGGGGGAGCCGGGGGCGACGGTGGCACCGGTGAGGCAGGTGCCTTGCCATCCCTCTGGGGAGTACGGTTAGATGAAGACATCTGTAAATAAAGATGAAGAAGACGAGCAAGAAAGATAGGAAGAACAAGAGCGTTAGAAGCTTGTGAAGGATAAGTATGGGGCCCTGTGTTCCTTTTATAGTTGTGAAGAACAGTTCACGTGCCTTCGAAAGGAGCTGTGTAAGTGATGTCAATGGTTGCTGTATCAGTTCTTGGCACGTTATGTAAGAGTAACTTCCCATCAGTTAGAGTTCACAGGCCTTGGAAAGGATCGAAGCGTCAGAGCGTCGTTTGGGGAACATGCGATGGAAAAAAGGAGGGAAGGGTAAGACGGGAATGGGAAAAAGAGATGGAAGCGAAGGAGACGGAAACCGTGCGTGGAGGGTCGTAAATGGTGACGTGCGAAAAGCAGGGACTGGAAATTAAACCTTGAGAAAAGGAGGGACTTTACGTCTACCGGTATTCTGACAGAGACCAGGAAAAAAGTAGAAGGCTCTGACAGGGACCCCCAATTAATTTTCCCTTGAAAATAATATCACATGACTATTAAAGATTAATATTTAAATTTTTTCTAATTTTTTTATAATTAAAAAATTATTAAATCACATCATCTAGCATGAGTTGTCACATCCGGTTCTGCCACGCCACGGGGGTACGGTAGCGGACATTGGGAGCTTTCCCACGCAGTTTGGGGAATGGAAAATTGATGTGCTTTTCGGGCTTTTCTTCACGCTGCCTCATCTCTCTTCCACCGGCGACAGACGGCGTGGCTCCTCCGCAGCGTCTGGCTTTCGACCGAACCTCCTCTTTTTGCCTTCGTCGACGTGATCAGCAGTCCACTTCTCCTCCGGCGCCGATGTTCAGGTGTGCCCCGTCGACTCCTCCCTTTCTCCCTCACTCTCTTACGCAAACATTTCGTCCCTCCCTCTCTGCTTATGTAAGTCCAAGAATCCAACCTGCACCTAGCGCTCTGTCTCTCTCTCTCTCTCTAAGAAACCATAAGCATTTTGCCCCACTAATATTGGATAGTTTTGATCTCTAGTCTCCATCTCTTTCCTCCCATTCTCCCATCTCTCTCTCTCTCTCTCTCTCTCTCTCTCTCTCTCTCTCTCTCTCTCTCTCACTCAGGTGTTATCCACTCTCTAGTCTCTCCAGTGATCTGCGCCACTTTGGTAATGAATTGGAGTTAACTCCAACTCATGAACAAAGTTATACATGGTTAATCTACATGTTGCTTTAGTAACAAGTGAGTTAACTCACTTGATTAAATGGAGTTAACCTACATATTCTTTTGTGTGCTTTAGTTGACATTGGGGGTTAACTATTCAAATTTGTTGAGAATATCACAATTACCCATCAACTACCACTTTATTTATTTAAACTTATGAGCCTTTCTTTAGAATAGTTTAATAAGAGAAATTATTTTATAAATGAGATTAACATATTACCATCAATTAAAAATATTAACAATTTGAAATAAAAATACAATAGTACTAAAAAGGTGCGATGGTACTTTATATTATTTTTTATAATTCTTTATTACTCTTACATTGATAGAAAACTTAATAACGTGAATAGATAATTGAATACAAAGATTATTAACAACAATTTAATACCAAATTCTATTATATTTAATAACAAATTGTATGTCTTCATCATACCTCTATTTATTTTTAACATTAATTACTTTAGAAAAAAATGGACAGCACCTCCCCTATTTTTCTTATATTTTCATTATATGTACTTGTCCCTGTATGTGTATAGCCACAAACATTGAAAAAAAATGAACACAACATGGAAGACATTCAATATTCATTATTTCTACATGTTCATGTATGTAGGAAGAAAATCCATTGTACATTTATCGACAACACAAGTTGTTTCTTTATGTAACAACATAACTTTGTAAAAAAAAAGACATAACATAGATCCGATCCCATGGTCACTTTTAAATGTAAAAATTTTGTTGAACAATAATTAACAACATAACATGGGTTGCTCAATGCAGCCTTCAAATTTATACATAGAACTATTTTAATAGCCTGCTTCATTTGCTGTGCACCCCACTGTCTACATGAAAATGAATGTAATGTTAGTCACATGACAGACAATATAATTTATGAAAATCTTGAACATAACTATTTATGAAATATGAGCGTACCTTCAATGTTCTCAGCCTGTAGTAATGTTCGTTGCCAATTTGACCATTCAACCATTGAATTAGATAAGGATGCCCACTGATCATTGCCTTTGTAAGTATATATGTGATATCACTTGTTCAATAATTTCCATTATTAATTTTTTGGCTCAGATCGACTACACAAAATATATCTGTATTTTCAATGAGGTTGCCAATTTGACCATCCCAACATTGAATTGGACATGGATGCATAATATATTTACTATGTACATAATATATTTAGTAAGAAAATGATGAGACAAAGGTCTTTAAATAGAACAGGGAGCCACTACCAGGAAGCAAGAAGAGGGCAGACTGGCAGTAGAATGATAGGTACAATTGAACAAAGAAATGCAAACATGGATGTAGACAAAATGAAAAGTACATTAAAAAAATAATTTATGTCTGAAAGAAGACTATTACATAATATATTAGTAAGGAGATGAAGAGGGTGTAAAATTATACAGCTATTCTATAAGCTTAACATAGATAAACTAGTCATAACATGAAAGGTTAAGTTTACCACTGGCCACAAATAAAAGTAGGTCTAAACACAAGAAGGGAACCAAAAAAAAAACCCTGATGTTTGCCATTATTGGAAAAGAAGGAAAACCAAACCACAAGAACAAAGCTAGAATGACTTTAAACAATTTCGTGGGAGTATATGACTGAAAAAAAAAATTAAACAATAGCTAGAATAGAACCACAAGAACAACTACATGGATATATCCAAAACCAAATTCACTTTGTAATGAAATCTTTAACCAGGAAGCAGGTACAGGGCAGTAAGACAGTAGAACCATAGGTAGGAATGAACCAAAAATTGCATACATGGATATAGACCGAATCCATGAAGGAGTTTCTAAAAAAAAATCTGTCGAAGAAATAGTTTAACTATGTACATAATATATTTAGTAAGGAGATGATGAGATAGAGGTCTTTAAATAGAACAGGGGGCCACTACTAGGAAGCAAGAAGAGGGCAGACTGGCAGTAGAATGATAGGTACAATTGAACAAAGAAATGCAAACATGGATGTAGACAAAATGAAAAGTATATTAAAATAATATTTATGTCTGAAAGAAGACTTACATAATGATAGGTAGAAATGAACCACAATTGCATACATGGATATAGACCAAACCAACAAGCAGTTTGAAAAACAAAAATTCTGTCCAAGAATTTCCTAGAAGTCTATGATTCTAATAAAACAACAATAGATGTGCAGGCAAAGATAAAGGAACCACAACAATAGAATATGAAAAAAATAGCATACATCCAAACATGGTTATAGCAGTAATTAGGTAAAAAATTGCAGCACTTCTATCACTCCTCAAAGTAGATAAAGGAACCACAAGAACCTATACATAGGGCAAACAGAGGGAGTATAAGAAATCTAACCTTCTTTCTGAAAGTTCAGAAAAATCTGGAGAATCCTCCCATGATCATTACCGCAAGGACATATAAAACAGAACCCTTCATTAGTCACAAATTCGATGAGTAAGAAAAAAAAGTAAATGGTAAAGAACTCACCTCAACAACAGCTTCAACTGAAGAAGACCACTTTCGCAAGAGGGTGAGAAATAGACAGCGTCGGGATTTATACATAGTGTGGAAACTAGATTCAACAAAGGGGCAAGGAAGGGTGCAGTCACAGGTGCACAGGACATCGCCAGAGGGGATCAATTCAAACTTACCAGGGTGAAGGAACGGGCAACGAACAGTACAGTCAAAGCCGGAGGACGATTCTTCGGACGACTAGATAGATAGGCCACGGCCTCAGATAGGAAGGACGGGAAAAGGGAAAGCTTCTGACAAGGAATGCTTGTCACGGGCAAAAGGGAATAGATTCGCATGGCGATGGTGGATAGCTTCCCACAAGGAATGCTTGTCACGGGCGAAACGGGTGTCCGATGGATCGACAGAGATGGGAGGAAGGCCGGATGAGTAGCCTTACCAAGGATGGCGGGAGGAAGCGTTCTGGGACGGCGGAAGGAAGCCTTGGTGGACGGCCTCTTCTGGAACGGCGGGCGGAAGCAGGAGGGGAGCGATGGCGGATCCGTTCGCGGGAGGAAGCCTCGTCTGCGACGGTGGGAGGTAGCATGTCCGGAGAGCGATGTCGGAGATTTCGCGAGAGGCCTCGTCACATCGGCGCTGCAGCTTTTTCCAGACGCGTACGGGAGGGGCAAATGGGGTAGGTTGGGAGTGGGTTAACTCCAGTCGAGTGAATGGGGTGGGTTAGAAATAGGTGGGTTAACTCAGAGTTAACTCTCTTCTAACCACCTTAGATGTAGGTTAACTTTAAAACACATCCAAAGCATTTTTTGAGTTAACTCTGAGTTAACCTACATCCAAAGCGGCACTAAAATACGAGGAGAAAAAAAAACCACTCTGCACACCCATCACTCTCGAATCCGTAGTAGACCCGGATCTTTGCGAACTAAACTCATTTGCAAATCTACTTCGGGGAAATAATAATGTTGCATTTATTCTGTCGCAGATGGGCACATATAGAATGAGTTGCAACAGCACATGGACCTATCAACATTCTCCATAATACGCGTGTGCGAAGAACTGTATGGGATTGGGCGGCGTAGGGAAGAAAAATAAAAAGTAAGTATCCATACCTTACTTATCAATTCTATATGTGAATTATTTTATTTATGGTGTTTTTTATTTATTTTACTCTAAAAAATGAGATTTTTACTTTCCATGAGTATTTGGTGTTAGCTATATTTGTTGGTGAAGAGTATTTATTTCCTCCGATTTTGTGGTAAAATTTTAATATTTTATTTTTTCTTTAATTGTAGTTGTGAAAATGGGAACTATTTATGTATCTAAGAAAGGTTTTGTGCCCTCTTGGGTGGGAAAAATATTATTATTGGATAGAAGTATTTAATACATACCAAAATTTACATTAAGCAATTGTGAAATGCTATCTGCACGTATGCCTGGGTATGAGAAATACTATATGCACGTATGTTTGGGTATAATGTCTATGCTGGAATTGCTGGGGCATAAGTGATTGGTCCACCTGGAAAACGCCCAGGTCAGTTTTCCCAAACACGTCGCCGCTTGCTCCGCGACGAGGCGCGTTATCATCAAACCACCTCCATCACGAAACAACAATTACATGAGATATTTCTTTAACCCAAATTACCATTCTTGCCATTTTTTTGCGAAAATAATCTGAAAGAGAGATCTTTTCTAACTCAGACAAGAGCCTCCCTCGCATCATCCCAATCTTTATCTTCCTCACCCACAAAAATCCCTACCATCTCTACGTACACTCGTCGTCTAGAACATCCCTACCACTGTCTGCAAATCCCGTTTTCTTGCTCGTGTACTCTGGTTCATCCATGAAGTTGAACGCCATGCAAAGTACAGCTAAGTCTAGCTCAATGGAGAATGTGGCGATGCAGTGTGGGTCTCCAGGTACTGCGCCGGCGGGAGTGATGCCACCACTATTTTTGCCACCTTATCAAATAAGTAGGCCATTGTTATACCCCTTCATGAGGTCATACACAACGTCATTCATGCATTACATTCCGACGGCATATGTTCAGCTGCATGCAAATAACGATAAGAAGAGAGCAGAGCATCTCCCAAACAAAATGTAGAAGCACAATAGACTCCTGGAGGACCTTCTGTAGAACAAAATGAAGAAGCAATCAGATCTGTTATACATGAGAGTAATGACGATGTTAACGAAATAAGATATGTCCTTGGAAGTACTGATTTAGAGAACAAGGATGTTGGACATGAAAGTAATGACGACGTTAACGAAATAAGACCTGTGCTGGGAAGCCCTGATTTAGAGAACAAGGATGTTGCATCTGTTTGTAATTGTAAGTGGATATGTATCTGTTTGTGACTGTTATTTGTAGTCCATTTGTCATTGAAATTAATGACTAAATCTTGATTATTTGTCACGGAAATTACCTATTTATCACTGAAATTTCTTATTTGTCACTGGAATCTTCTATTTGTCTCTAAACTTGTTCTATTATTTTTTTAATGCTATCTATTTGTCACTGAACCTTAGTTATTTGTCATGGAAGAAAACTTATTTGTTATTGAAATTTCCTATTTGTCACTGGAATCTTTTATTTGTCTCTCTAAAATTGTTCTATTGTTCTTTCAATGCTAATTATTTGTCATTGAATTTAGTTATTTGTCACTGAAATTTCCTATTTGTCACTGAAATCTTTTATTTGTCTCAAACTTGTTCTATTATTTTTGAATGTTATCTATTTGTCACTGAACCTTAGTTATTTGTCACGGAAGGAAATCTATTTGTCACTGAAATTTCTTATTTGTCACTGACATCTTCTATTTGTCTTTCTAAATTTTTTATATTGTTCTTTCAATGCTAGTTATTTGTCACTAAATCTTAGTTATTTGTCACTGAAATTTCATATTTGTCATTAAAATTTTCTATTTGTCTCAAACTTGTTCTATTATTTTTTGAATGCTATCTATTTGTCACTGAACCTTAGTTATTTGTCACGAAAGGAAACCTATTTGTCACTAAAATTTCTTATTTATCACTAGAATCTTCTATTTGTCTCTAAACTTGTTCTATTATTCTTTCAATTCATTTGACAGCACCTGAAGTAGAGGATGATTTGAACCATGACAAGGGAGAATCAGAAATTTTAGAACCTTTCGATGACATGATTTTCAAAAGTATTTCAGATGCACAGAAATTATACAACACTTATGTTAAACGAGTAAGATTTGGCATCACAATTACTGATAGTAGAAGAAAGAATGACTTGTGCATCTACAAGAGGTTCAATTGTCATCATGGTGGTCAATCTAGAAGGGACAAAGATGTGATAAGTCTCAGAGAGTCATCTAAGATTGGATGTAAGACATCGGTGAGGGTTAGACATAACAAAGACACAAACACCTACATAATGTACGATGTAATTTTGGAGCATAATCACATTCTTCATACAATAGCTACTATGTATTTTAGATCACATCGTAAAATTTGCACCCCATCGAAAGTTGAGATTCTGAACATATGTAGTGTTGGTATTTCCACAACTAACATTGTGTCGGCCATGACAAAAAAGGAAGGGGCATCCGACAGTTAGAGTGGACAGAGTAGAACTGCAGAAACTTTCTTGATAAAGAAAGGCAAACACAATTGAAGGAGGGTGATGCAAAGACAATGATAAATCATTTTTAGACAATGCAAGTTAGGGATCCGACATTCTTTTACACTATAGCTGTTAATGACAATGATACTTTAAGGAATGTGTTTTAGATTGATGGTAGGTTGTTGAACCAGAATAGTAGCACATACACTGGATGATCAAAATCAAAACAAATAGCCAATAATATGGCAACACTATGCACACCTTGGGCCAAAACCGTGGCCACAGGATGAGAGTTCAGAAGAAAAAAAAAATGGGAACAGAAATACTATTGCACCTTGTTCTAGAAGATGAAAGAAAGAAAAAAGACGATGACAACAAATTTCTATTCTCTACCTGGCGAAGAGGATAAGAAGAAGAGGAAGAGAAGTAAAGAGGGGGGAGTACCTCCTAGGCCCTTTAAGTACTATGTTGTGCCCTCACCAGAGGACCCTACTGTCGTAGCCACAGTCACGTGCCTGGGAAGTCGTCGTCGCAAAAGAGGTCTTCCCCAGCTGGTCCTCTTGCCGCCGCAGAAGAAGGCCCCTGTTGGTCTTCCCGTCACCGCAAAAGACAGCTTCTGCTGGTCCTGCCGCCGTCCCAGGAACCCTCCCAGCGAGTCGCGCCGCCGCAAGGGGGCTTCCCATGTTTTACTTCACCCCTGCAGGGGACTTCTCCCATGTGCTTCGCCGTAACAGGAAGCCTCCCTTGCTTCCTCAGCCGCCGCCGCCACACCCTCCAGCAAGGGCCGCCGGTGTCGCTTCCTCCCCTGCTGAGCCGGTCATCGTCCTTGTTCCTGCTTCCTCCCAACGCGTAGGACAGACAGAGAGAGGGAAAAATGGCAAGTCTCTTTCTCCCTTCCGTTTAACTCTCTCATGGCCCAGGGGTATAAGCAGAAAATAGAAATGAAAAGGGGGAAAAGAAATAAAGAAACAAGGGGAAATATGTAAAAATACAAATGGTCGGGACGGTGCAAATGTTCGGGACGACGTTTTTGGCCGGGACGGTGTTTATGGTCGAGACGAGGTCTTTCCCCACCCTCTATAAAAGCAAGGGGGCGCCCCCAAGGGGAGAGGAGGATTTCTGCTAGTTCCAAAGAAGCAAGGCTTCTAGACTGCAAGACAGTCCAAGGAGAAGGGTCTGCAAGGCAGCCCTAAGGAAAACTGTGCAAGACACAATTTTGATTTTCTCAAGTCTCTAAAAAGGTCATTGGGCTTCCTTATTGGGCCTAAATTCCTTATTGGGCCTAAATTACTTATTGGGCAGGATTTGTATCTCTTATGTCATGACTTAACGAATGACCACATTCATATTGCTTAATGGGCCTAAGATTGCTTAATGGGCCGGCCTTTGGGGTTTTTACACGTGATAATGTTATTGGGCCTATTGGGCTAATTTTATAACCTTAATCATGTTCAATATGTGTAATTACATGCTATGTCACGTTTATTTCATACTTTTCTCTAATTGATTTCTTAACTAAAATCAACCAAGTTTTTGACAAACCTTAATAAAATATTTCACAAACATTGTTATTTAATTTATCATAACTTAAGAATAACAAACAAGTTATGTTTCATATCATTTTTGATCCACCTTAAGTTAATCTCCTTTTAAATCAAATAAATAAATGAAAATATTAAATTAATCCACATAATCATAATTTGAATAAATAAATGACAAAAATAATTAAATAAATGAAATCAATAATTTTAAAATTACCAAAAATGAGAAAACAAATTTAAAAAACAATAAAAATGAAATAAATATAAAAAAATTCCAAAAAAATAGATTGCATGCTTGTAACTTTGTTTTCTTTCATGTACAATTCATTTCATTCAATTGTGAGTTACACTCTTCTATTTCAAAGGGGTTCTCTGATGGTTAATCAAGAGTGTTCAGCTTTTGTACTGATATAATTAACACTAACTAAGGTTAATGGGGGAGGTCAAACTAAATAAATCAAGTCTAAAGATAAATTGAAATTTTAAAAGTTTAAAAAAATGGTTCTCACAGAAATGACGACTCCACTGGGGACCTCCTTTCCCTTCATCTCTCCATTAGACAACACCCTAACAATAAGATGTACTCACATTTTAATTGTTGTGCAGGTCATAACTTTGCAATGGCGGCTACTGCTCATACTCCGGGTGTGTTCTTCGGCCCACTTGTGGTCCAGGACCACGTAAGGAACGGCTACCTCACTACACCAACCAGGTTTGGAGATTTACCGCCGGTGGTGGAGTCTCCATACTTCCTCGACGTGATACCAACCGTACTACCTACTGCTGCTAAGGCCCACGAAGCAAAACAAGCAAAAGAAGAACCTTAAGCTCAGGAGGCCAACTTGATACAAATGTTTGCAGCCTATGCCATCAACTTTGTCGATACTCCAACTACTGGAAAGAATAGAAGGCGCAAGTCTAGCAAGAAGCCCACAACATGTGGCATTTCAGGTTCTGGCAAGACTGTCCGAGTTGGCGATCTTCGGATCCGCCTTGACGGGAGTGAGACCCTAATGATACCGAAGTGGCATGTAGCTACTGTACCGGTAAAGAACAGTTTTGGTATACTGCCTAAAGTGCGGCAGGACAAGTCAAGTTTCAAGGTGAAAATTGTGAAGAAGCAATGGAGGAAAGCTGAAACCAAGAACCACAAATTTGACAAAATTGGCTTCAAGAAATACAAAGCCAATGTTAGAGAGGATGAGATATATAGCCCTCATCGTGTTAAACAGGTGCGGGTCACCAGAGAAGAAGCTCAAGAACTCCGAAGAACAAGGGCCCTGGAATCTCTTGTAGGGCGAAAAATGCGAGAGCGGTCATGAAGCAAGACCCAGCAATGTAAGACCCCGCTTCCCGGCTTTCGTCCGGTGTCTGGGATGACTGGCCACTAACGCGTTCAGGCTGTGTGACGTGTTAGTTTCGCGCTGTGGGTGTCTGATGCAACAGTCATCCGTGTCGCGACGAGCGTGTGCGTCGCGTTCCTATCGCGCCCGGCTTTCCCGTCGCGTCTCGGTGTCGCGCCCGGTCAATGGGTCGCGATGACTTTCTGTCGTGTCAGTCGTATGACGCCTATCTGGGTGGCAGGTGTGTCAGTATGACCTGTGGGTTGTCGCGGCGTCCTTGAAGGATGCGTTCTGGTTGCATCCTATTGACCCGTCGCGTTAAGATCCTAATGCGATGGGGTGGTCCGTCGCGTCTTGGGTGGCTTAAAGCCTTAGCCGGTCACCCTTCCCCCTCTCTCTCTTCTTCTTCCCTTTTCCCTCTCCCTCCGGCGGTGCTCTGCCTCCCCCTCTCCCCTAGGAGCATTTCAGGCGAGGAGGAGGTCTGTGTGTGGTGTCGTGGCGTCGTGGACCTTGCGTGGAGCGAGGAGGAGGTGGCCAACCAACGAGAAGGGCCCTACGGGATTCAGTTTTTTGTTTGAGGTAGGGACTACTTGAACTCTTCTCGATCCGGGCGGATTGGGAGCTCTTTGTGCTTTCTAATTAGTTTAGATAGCTTTCCCATGCTTCCCTCCCCCGTGTGGTGTGTTTGTATCTTGTGGGCGGCCCCGGGATTGAGGATCATGTCGGTCTATCTCTCTGTTGATGTCGCGACCTCGCGGCGCGTCGCAACATCAGAAGAGGCGTCGGCCCGGTCGGGCGCAACCTTATCGCGACGCGGTTGGCGGTCGCGATAAGTGTCGCTGTCGTGACACGTTTTCCAGTCGCAATAGGGTTTCTGTCACGACGCATTGCCCCATCGCAACAGGGTGATTGTTGCAGTGCTCTTCCCCGTCGCGATGGTGTCGCGACGGCTTTTGGGGTCGCGACAGTACCTGTGTTGCCTCGGGTGCTTCCGTGGGCCCGGTTGTGTGTCGGCATGTGCCCCAGGGTAGGCTTTTCCCTTAGGACCTTCTAGTAGGGAACGCGGTCGGCTGCCTCCCTGCGTTCAGTGACCAAAGGTGACACCTTCGTGGCCGTGTCTTGGTAGCAATGTCAGGAGGGTCGCGTCTGTCTAATAATCGATTGAGTGGCGGTCAATCGATTATTAGTAGAGCGACAGATTTTCATGCTGACTAGTAGTGTTCTGAGGCTTCGGCTTTTCCGTACGTGTTTAGTTGGCCGACGGCCCTTTTGAGGGTCCGTGCATGCCTCTTGCTTGCTGGGCTTGTCATGGGTTACAAGCCAGCAGCTCGGCGTGGTTTTGTTGTGCTTGCCCCGCCTGTTCACCCGGTGCTTGGCACTTGAGGGCTTGTCCCATTCAGAGGTTGTCTCTGTTGCCTAGGACCCCCATCCTCGGGAGCCCGTTGAGGGAGTGCTCCGGGCTACGAGCGTGCTCGAGTTGGCAGCTGACACGGCGGACTCTGGAGCTGAGGGGAAAATGAGGTTTGGACAGCGGCTGCTGAGTCGTTTATAGAGCTCTCTTGTCTAAGGCGGGACGTCGAGGTCGTTAAGGCGGTTCTCTTTCCGGCATGGCCCAGACAGTCCTTTGTCTCACTGCCTCTCTCTGCGATGGTTCCAGAGCCACGTAGTGGTGCTAGGCATGGGGCCGCAGCTTGGCCAAGCTGCGGTGTTGCGTGCGTTGGTGTGTTTATGTGGCGGCTCTGTCTCACCCTTCCGCAGGGGCGGAGGCAGAAGCTAGTCTAGTGAGCAAAGGGTGTGGACGGCACATCCCCCTCTTGGCTGCTAGTGGCGGTGGCTTGGTTGCCTCATGACGTTTCCAAGTGTTACTCGTTGCCTGAGCTTGTACGGAGGTTATAGCCTGGCCGTGTCTAGTTTCCGTGGGCGTCGTTGGTCTAGCTTTGTGCAGACCTGTGCTTCTGGTGGTTTCCGCTCGATGTTCTCTCGGTTCTGTAGTTCCGTTCTCGGGTGCGAGTCCGTGGTGGCACCGGCGTGTGTGGCTTCCCGACCTTGCGGTGTGTCCGGGGTCCAGGGTGGTTCTACTTGTGGACCCTCGACCTTGTGGAGGCCTGAGGTGGCCGTGCTTGTGGTGAGACGTCGTTCTCACCTGGCTATTGCATGGTCTCGGTGGGCGTGCCGAGGGTTGCTTCCACTATGTGCCTGACTCCGTTGGTTTCTACGGGAGTTGTGTGTGTGGCCCGACCTCGGTTGGTGGTTGTGGCGTTGCATTGTTCTCTTCCGCTGCTTAGTAGTGCCCTGCTATAGGTGTTCCTCGCTGTACAGCTTTCTAGGGTAGTTTCCTGTTTTCGGAGTTCCTGCTACTCTGGCCAGTGAGGGACTAGTAATCCCTACAGAGCCTTATTCGCGAGGCTCACCCCCCTACTTCCTTCAGCTAGGGGGTCGTCGTCGCTGGAGCTCGGTGTCAGACGGGTTGCGGAGGTGGTTGTGGCGCCGTATGTTGTCAGCAGTAGTGAGAGCGAGCGTTGAGAGCTCTTGTACTCGAGTGAGCTGAGAGTTGTGTTTTGCAAGTCCTCGGGGTATGCCCTTCAAGGACTGCACCTTTCTTCTTGTACCTGTACTTTTATTTGGGACATGTTGTACAGACCATTGTATATTGTACAGATTGTTATAGTTATTCGAATTCAGTACATATCTCACTAGACTGTTTCTTCTAACCCTTCCGGGTCTTCGGATCTGTGGGTGGCGATGCGAACTTCGGGGTCACTCGCGAGGGTCCGGGAGGTCGGGTTGTTACAGCAAAGTGGCAAACTTCCAAAAGAATAAGCGTCCCAGAGAGACAGAGGGAGTCTTCCCAAGAGTTTGGACCAAAGAATGCACTCCTTCTTTGTCTGTTGATCTACAAAAGGGATCTAAAAGGAAAGGGGTATATCAAGAAAGAAGACAGGCAAGCTCGGAGACAGGGTAAAATTTCAAGTCCGAAGAACACAAGAGGGATGATGATATCCCCAGAAGATCAGTTTTCCAACGCCTGGGTGCCATTGTACGCCCTAGGCAGAAGAAGAGAAGAACAATACATATTACTGAAGAAGGCATGCGGATATACACGTGCTATTCCTCTAACATCAATCTGCCTGCAATAGATGAACTGGCAGAAACCTCAAATATGGAGTAGCATCCCACGATATCTAGTCGCAGAAGAGAGCAAGCTCGAGCCTGGCTTGACCAGGTAAATGTGGAGGTGGACTTGCCACCTCAGAATGAAGGAAGCATAGGGGTTGCCGACATTGCCACCACATCAAATCACCCTCTGGATCAAAGTCGATCTGCTGAAAACCCTAATATCAGGGTACCCTCATTGCCAAATTTAGAAATGGTAATGCAAGAAAATCAGAAGCTAAAGGCTATGTTAGAAATCCTTATGCAACAATTGGGAATGGCGGCGCCACCGCCACCGCCACCACAACCATCACCACCACTACAGCCTCCGCAGCCGACACAACAAATACTGCAGCCTCAGCAACTTCAACAAACAAGCTAGCCAACATTGCCTACTGTGGCACCCCAGCCTAGGAACGTACTACCAGGTACACCCCGTGCAGAATTCACATTTAGGCAACCAATTGAGAATCCAAATTCAAGCCATGAGGAAACTCAAGAGCTACATATTATAGAACAAAGGCATGATGCACCACAATTAAATACTTCATTTGAAGGAACAATGGTCTCTTAGAGGGCTATGATTGAACAAATAATTGAAGTAAAAATAGCTGAGCAGAATGAGGTGTCGGTCACCTATGACCTATATAGGGTACCAAACCCTGTACACCATCTCTTTAAAAAGCTTCGAGTGGAACACCCAAAAGTCCCAAAATTCTCAAAATTCAATGGGGAGGGGTCACCCCATGAACATATAGCTCATTATATAAGCATCATGGGAGAATTGGCGACTAAAGAGTCATACCTCTTGAGGTATTTTTCAACATCCCTTACTGGGCCAGCCTTTCAATGGTATGCCCGACTGAAGCCCAACTCAATAGTTGGTTGGGAAGACATGCAAAGAAAGTTCTTTGAGCGCTTCTGAGTGACAAAAAGAAGAGTCACCCTGGCAGAGCTCATATATCTAAAACAAAACAAAAATGAGTCTGCTCTAGACTTCATCAAAAGATGGCGTGATATAAGCATGAAATGTGAACAACCACCGGCACATGAAGACACGGTGAAACTATGCAAAAGAAGTCTGAAGCCGGAAATCAAGAAAAATCTTTTAGGGGCTAATATCCAGACATTTAAGCACCTCAATAATACAGTGGCGGAGATTGAAATCTTCTTTGCAGAAAATCTAACCATGGTGTTTAGAAAAGGCAAATCGCCAAAAGATAAATGCTCGGGATCGTGAGAAGTGAATGTTGTAGACTTCTCATCAGCTCTTGGCAAAAAAAGGGGCAAGGGTGAGGCATCCGCTCCCTCAAATACCAAGAAAAATGAAAAAAGATCAACACTTTCATTGGCTGAGAGACTCAGCACTCCCTATTCATTTACTAGAGAGCACACCAAAGAATTGCTGGGCATATGTCTCCAAGAGAATCTCATTACTCTCCCGGAGCCGAAGCGCCTAGAAGAAGCAACAATGGTGGACAAGCCCAATTATTACATGTACCATCATATGCTGGGCCATACTTTGGAAACCTATGACCTGTTCAAAAATCAGGCAGAAAAATTGATTCAAGCTGGAATCATTCATATGGCTGAGCACCAAGTAAATCCACCTCAACCACATCAGTAACCAAAGCTCACATTCACAACGAATGTAATCCATGCTACAATTCAAACAGAAGTGGCACAAGTTGAGCAGTCGACAAAGCTCCCTAGATTTGCAGCATATCAACAGCTCTCGGATGATATGGTGGAAAAGGCCATTAATGTAACATTCCACAACCAGCAGGAGGAAGCATGCTAAACCCAGGTGAACACAAGCAAGAGGTCAGCTCCTAAGAAACCTCAAAGAAAGCAACAACCCAGAAAATTATATCCCGGTGGCACCACCCCACACAAGGAGATAGCAAAGAAATGACTCTTCAAGAGTTGGCAGTCTTACGGAAGAGAATCAAGAAGCAAAAAAGGAATGAGAAAAGGAAAATGAAGAGGGAAGTCACAGTTCGTGAGACTACCGCAGCATATCAACAAAAGGCTCCAGGGGTTGATTGACGAACTCGAAGAATATCAACAAATATCGCCAACCAAGGCAACCTCCTTGGAAAAATACATATCATGGGAAGAACTAGAGCATAAAGTGCGCTTGAAGAAATGGCTTATGGAGCTACGAGAGCGTATGCAAAAAGATGAGGATGTCCTTGTTGGGAGGCAAACACTACTGCACAGACCAGCGACAGCTCTCTCACACTACCCACTCGTAGATACCAGAGAGAGATAGAAGGAGGTGGGAAGGAGAAGACAGGAACACCAGGATTTTACATGGTTCGGAGGCAAGAAGCCTTCCTACGTCCACGGCCACAGCAGCTTTTAATACTTCTTCTCCAAGAAAAGATACACGCTATATGTCATACAAAGAGGACAAAACCCCCCTTTATATACTAGGAGGAAAGGGCGCCACAATCGAGTCACACAAGGGCAAAGGGTCCTGTCTCTGAATCGCCTTAGAACGACATTCGACTGCATGAGTCGAATCCTCCACATTTGACATTCGACTGCATGAGTCGAATCCTTCATGCTGACATTCGACTGCATGAGTCGAATCATTCACATCTGACATTCGACTACATGAGTCGAATCATTCAATCGACTGCTACCTGACCCCTTATGGAGATATGCTTCAGAGTTCGGGCTCCACATTCTAACAGTCATTTCCTATGTCACTGAAACTGAAATGTTCTGGGGAACTGACTGCATCGTTGAAGACTTAATCGACAAAGTGCAGACATTCTCATGCAATATGACCTATGTGTTTACCTCTCAAGCAGGGGAACAATCCAAATCGGGGATCCGCTGTGTACCCCCTGAAGCTAGAAAGCCATTCAAAACTTATCAAAGAAATAAGCTACCCCAGAAGGTCATATACTTCCAAGGGGAAAAACCAGGGCATGTCCCTACACCTCAAACAAGGGGTGATGAGTAGGGTTGTCAATGGGCCGGGCCCGCCCAACAGGCCCGCGGCTTGGCCCGATTTTGGCCCATGGGTTTTTAGTAGGGCCTAAAAGCCCAGCCCGACTAAGCCCATGGGCCGAACTCGGGCTTTGAGTTCGGCCCGATGGGCCGACCCGACCCGAACCGTTCTCTTTTCCTTCTTTCTTTTCAAATATTAAATTTTACTTGGTTAAAATTATGTTATTTTACTTATTTAAAAGTTAAAAACTCTCTTTTCGAACAAATTAAATAAGGAATATCAAAACTCTACTTAATTGAATGAGATTATAAGTTTTATATTATTAAATATATTATTTTTATTATTAATTTAGTTTTTTTTTAAGTATTCGGGTCGGGCCTTAGTCGGGCTTTACAATTTTGTAAAAATATTGGGCCCGGCCCAGCCCGGCTCGACATTGCTCGGGCTTGAGCCGGGCTTGGGCTTTCATATTGATGAGTCGGGCCTGGGCCGAGCTCATCTAAGCCCAGCCCGGGCCCGGCCCATTGACAGCCCTAGTGATGAGTACGTCTTCCCCTCCTCTAATGAGGAGGAGGAAGAACTGGTTGTTGAAGCAAATAGATTGATGCCCGCAGTGGCGATGAATGAAGGACCCTATCAAACACCAGTCAAAGAGAGGGTAGAAGACTTGATACCTCTCATAACTGAAAAGCTACTGCTAGAAAAGGAGTGAGAAGAGGGGATAAGTGGCGACGTCACAATTCCCCTTCCATCACAAGCACCTAAAAGCTTGGCGGGAATAATGCCCCCCTTCACAATGCCCAAGGATAGAGCTAATCGAAAGGTTCTCCAAGCATTGGAGAGGTTCCCGACCAACCTCAGTATTTGGGATGCCTTAGCATTGAGCAAAGAATTGCGTGAGGCATTCATTGTAGCGTTGCAAGAGCCAGAAGCCTATGAGGCCCATGTGGCAGAAATGAAAGAAAATATTTATGAAGCATTAACGACTTCTGTGACCTTCACAAAGGATGATATGCTACTACCCTCTCCCTGTCACAATAGGCCTCTGTACATGAGGGGTCAGATAAATGGGCGGGAAATAGACCGTATTCTAGTCGATGCTGGTTCCGCAGTGAACATTATCCCGCTAAAAACATTTCACAATATGTTCCTTACCCCTTATTTACATTAGGTGGAAGGAGTCAAGATAGCGGGATTCAATCAGGACTCTGAAGAAGCCTTGGGGCGCGTGGATGTGGACCTAGCCCTAGGCGATTTTGTGACAAAGGTTGTATTCTATGTAGTTGACACTAATACTTCCTTTAAAGCCCTCTTGGGGTGACTATGGCTACATAAAAACTTGGTGGTGCCGTCCACTCTCCATCAATGCCTAAAATACATAAAAGGAGGCGAGCAACATCGGGTCTTTGCAGACCTAGAACCATTTAAAGTGTATGAATGCCACCTAGCTGATGCTAGGCTATACTTGAGGGGGCAGTTGATCCCCCTAAGAAACAAGACAAAGGCAAACAAATTGCAGGGGCTTCCCCGAAAAGTAGTGGCAAAATAAGAGTCAACAAAGAGAGGGTGGCTACACTCATGCAAATCCAGCAGTCAGGAGATATAAATCGAAAACCTCTCCAATTGGAAAGACCAATTGTCAAGTTAGAAACTAATACCATCAGTCGGTTGATAGGGGCCGACAGGTGACAACTAGATATGAACTCTATACAGTTGAGCCAATAAAGTTCTTCATAGCTCGGCATAAAGATGGTAGACCGATAGTGTCTACAAAGGAGAGCTGACACCCAAACAACCTCCACAAGATGACTTTGGGTTGAAACATACCATGTATGGGTCCCAAGAAATCATTGGAGAACTCGAAGATATGTCACAGTACATCAAAGACATGTGCCAAAAACAAAATATTCCCCGGACTCAGAGTAGTCTGAGGGGTAAGATCTTTCAAGAAATGTGGTACCCTACGAATGTCAGGGGGCAACCACCATTTCCTCACAATGACAGAAGAGGCCTCGGATGGGAGACACGTGAAGGCTCTATGGTGCACTATGTCGTGAACATGGTCAGCATAAACCCTGCCCACATGAGAATGGAAATCGAAAAGCAAGAGGGTCAGACCCCCGTGGAAATTGAAAATGAAAATTCTTTCTATCAAGAGCAAGAATGGGAAGTATATAAGGCTAGCACAGATGACGAACAAAACTTTGTCGATTTGGAGCCTGCGCCCCCAAGAACTAGAAGATGGTGGGCAGGCCACTGTTGATGAACTTTTGGAAATAAATCTGGGGGCACTAGACGATCATCGTCATGTGTTCATCAGTGCATTGTTAAATGATGAAGAAAGACAAACATATAAACAACTACTCTCAGAGTTCAAGGATTGCTTTGCTTGGTCCTATAAAGAAATGCAAGGTTTAGATCCAGCTGTGGCTGAACATGAATTGACCATTCTGCCAGAAGCCAGGCCTGTCAAACAAACTCAAAGAAGGATGCACCCAGAACTAGAAAAGAAAGTGGTGGATGAAGTCAACAAGATTCTGGATGTCGATTTCATCGAAGCCTGCATGTACCCAATATGGCTTGCCAATATAGTGTCAGTAAAAAAGAAAAATGGACAAGTTCAGGTCTGTATTGACTTCCGAGATTTAAATAAAGCATGCCCAAAGGATGACTTTCTTTTGCCTATAACTGAAATAATGGTGGATGTTACCACAGGGCATGAAATCTTATCCTTTATGGATGGAAACTCAAGATATAACCAAATTCGAATGGCCGACAAAGATAAAAATCACACGGCCTTCCGATCACCGAAAGACATATTTAGTTACAAAAGAATGTCTTTTGGCCTGAAAAATGCAGACGCCACCTACCAAAGGGCTATGACCAAGATATTTGATGAAATGCTCCACAACTTGGTCGAATGCTATGTGGATAACTTGGTTGTCAAGACAGAGAAAAAAGAAAATCACGTGGAAGACTTACGCAGGGTCTTCGAAAGGCTCCGCCATTATAAGTTGAAAATGAACCTCATGAAATGTGCCTTTGGCGTGTCAAGCGGAAAGTTCCTCGGATTCATTGTTCATTATCGGGGCATTGAAATAGACCCCGATAAGATCAAGGCCATTAGGGAATTGCCTCCCCCTAAGACACTTACCGAGCTACGCTCCCTCCAAGGTGGTCTGGCTTACATCAGACGATTCATATCCAACTTTTCAGGAAGATGCCAACCTTTCTGCAAATTGACAAAGAAAGGAGCCCCTTTCATTTGGGATGAAGAATGTCAAAATGCCTTGAACAAAATCAAAGAGTATCTCCTCAATCTGCCCGTACTGGGGGCACCCATTAAAGGGAAACCTTTAATTCTATACATTGTAGCCATGGATGCTTCACTGGGGGCATTCCAGAATATGGCATTTTAATTCCACTTGCTCTTTCACAAGTGTCCATCTTCTGCAAGCATCATTAACTATGCTACAAAGTTCTATACCTCTATAGATAAGAATTACATACACCTCATTCTTGAATGTGAAAACCCTCGTAATATGATCCATATTTTAGACTCTACCCCGCCACCCACCACTGCAAAAAAAAAAGATGAGCATCACATTCAGAGAAAGATAGTTAGATCGCAGACACGGGAAGAGTGAAGCATGAGGTTGCACGACCAGGGGGGTCACACGGAGGGGGAACAGGAGTAGGAGGGGAAATGGGAGCAGAAGGGTTACCTGAGAAGGAGAGCCGAAGCAGGATCACCAAAGGCTACCACGCCGCCGGAGCAGGTTTGCTGGACCAGGTTCGCCGGAAACCTAGGTAGTGAGGGGGACGATGCTGCGGGGTTGAGGGGGGCGAGGCTGCGTGAAACAGAAAGGGGTGTTGGGGCTTAGGTCTTACGTACAGGTAGAATGAGAATTTAATATATATATATATATATGTAAGACATAACTAGAAAATATTTACAAGGAAGAAGTTAACAGAAATTGGACTTAAAATTAAAATTTTAAAAACTTTTAAAAATAGTTAACAAATAGGTTGGTTACAGTGACAAATATGTCATTCGAGTGACAAAATAGTTTATTTCGGTGACAAATAGATGACTTCATGTCTTAAGTGATTCACATGGAGTCACGAATTCGAGTGACAAATATGTTGGTTTCAGTGACAAATAGATTGATTCCAGTGACAAATATGTTGATTCTAGTGGCCAATAGATAACATTCACTTCACATAGAGTCACAAATTCGAGTGACAAATAAATTGATTCTAGTGAGAAATAGGTTGATTCCAGTGACAAATAGATAACATTCACTTTACATGGAGTCACGAAATCGAGTGACAAATATGTTGCTTCCAATGACAAATATATTGATTCCAGTGACAAATAGGTTGATTGCAGTGACAAATAGATAACATTCACTTCACATAGAGTCACGAATTGGAGTGACAAATATGTTGGTTCCAGTGACAAATAGATTAATTCTAGTGACAAATAGGTTGAGTCAAGTGACAAATAGATAACAAGCTATTCACATGGAGTCACGAATTCGAGTGATAAATCGGTTGGTTCCAGTGACAAATAGATTAATTTCAGTGACAAATAGGTTGATTCTAGTGACAAATTGATAACATTCACTTTATATGGAGTCACGAAATCGAGTGACAAATATGTTGGTTCCAGTGACAAATATATTGATTCTAGTGACAAATAGGTTGATTCTAGTGACAAATAGATAACATTCACTTCACATGGAGTCACGAATTGGAGTGACAAATACGTTGGTTCCAGTGACAAATAGATTGATTCCAGTGACAAATAGGTTGATTCAAATGACAAATAGATAACAAGCGATTCACATGGAGTCACGAATTCAAGTGACAAATACGTTGGTTCCAGTGACAAATAGATTGATTCCAGTGACAAATAAGTTGATTCTAGTGACAAATAGATAACATTCACTTCACATGGAGTCACGAATTGGAGTGATAAATATGTTGGTTCCAGTGACAAATAGATTGATTACAGTGACAAATTGGTTGATTCCAGTGACAAATAGATAACATTCACTTTACATGGAGTCACGAATTCGAGTGACTAATACATTGGTTCTAGTGACAAATAGATTGATTCTAGTGACAAATAGATAACAGGAGAAGGTTGTTGGCCATGTCATACTGCGTATGTAATTAATTCTGTGTACATAGTGAGAGTTCACTAGAATCAACATATTTGTTATTGGAATCAACATACTTGTTACGAAAATAAACATCACATATGAGGAAAAATGTAAAAAAAATATAAAGAAAAACTTTTCATTGATTCTTCAGTTCTAACATTTTGGCCGTAAAACGAGCTCTAAAGAGATTACAGTCATGCTCAGTGAAGGTCCATCTGGGGAATGCCCTCCTAATCAACGCTTCAATTTATTTGACTACATAAATTGCGAAATTGAGGCTAACAGATGCTTGTTGAGGACATTGGTTGTCAAAGTGTAATTCCCACTTATTAGCACCAGGAAATGCCCCATACTTCGTCAACATGCGCCTCACAGTTGTGGCTTGGAAAAAAAAAAAACAATTCAACAGCAAGGAAGTTGAAAGAACTTGTTTGAGAAACTTACCCATTTTCTTGCAGAGGCCTTGTGGATGGGCCCACTTTTCAATGAATTATATGACATGAATTGACGATTCTCCATGTCCACATCAAATAAATGTCAGTGATTTCGGGAGTGTAACACGAAGAATAACCACTTGTTCTGCTAGAGGTCCTCCAAATACTCATTCTCATAACAACATTGTAACAAATTTAATGCCTTCTGTTGCGTTGAGCATGACAGTCCTTGGATATGATTTACCAAAATTGTTGGAAAACAAATCCACTTGTGATAAGTGTTTCCAATGTTCTTCTTTTGTTTCATTACATAAATCAATCCATCAATAACCTACATATAATCCATAGTCAGTACAAAGAAACTGGCTTTCAAGGGAGTTTAACTATGAAAACATAAGATGAAACACAAATCGTGTCTTCCGTCATGCATCCGTAAAGTAGGTTTACCACGTGTGACTTCCGGATGACCAAGCCATTAGCAAAATCAAAAACTTCAAAACTATAGAGGTTGAAAACATCATAATACGTTAAATCTGAAATAAATATGAAATCATACAAATTCAAACAACTTACTCATTTTCACTGCCCACAGTTGCACACATTTGAAGGAAGTTGTCGACAATGGCATTCTCCTCGTCCTTCAAGTCCGCTTTGCACACCCAATCTGCAGTGACTTTCCACTGTGTTGCCTAGGTTGTGTTCCCATTTTAGATGAATGGAATAATAGGTTATGCAGTAACATAGTAGAGATTTACCATTGTTTTTTCTTTCTCAGACGTTGTAACGGGATTCTTAACCTGTACATAAGGGGACTGATCATGACACCAAGACATCGGTCCTCACGCTCCTTGATCGCTCGAACCATTGAGTTAGGATTCTGGACATCAACCTCCTCAACATTACTTGTTGGAACCTCCTCACAATGAACTATTGGTGGAGCCTGATCATCATTCATCATTGGAGGTTGGACATCGGCAACATGTTGAGAAAATGTAGGGGTTGGCCAAACTACCCATTCTTTAAGGGTCACCAGATCATCATGCATCATTGGAGGCTGGACATCGACAACATGTTCAGAAAATGTAGGGGTTGGCTCAGCTGCCCCTTCTTCATGGGTCACCGGTTCATCCCTTTTATGAATGTACCGCATGATTTCCTCAATTTGCCTCTTTTGATCATTTTGAGGTTAGTGGTTAACTGGTCAACTTTGTCTTCTTGGGACTCTATTGACGCTGCAATTTCCTGTAGAAGAGAGAATGAGAGAATGAAGTAGCAGCTGGAGGAGCCGTTGATGTGTCCTCTTGGATTGTTTGGTTCCCCTCGTATAAAGTTTCACATTCATTCCTCTCAACCGTCAAATATTTGTTGACCTGGAAAAGAAAATTATATAGCAATAAACATCAGATTACACAATTCATTACTGAATAAGAATTTCATTGTGAAAGGGACTCCAAAAACCTATTGGCCGGTGAGGGATGCTAAAGAAAATGGTAAACTTTTACCGCCGAATGGTCCCCACCTGAAGCGGCAGGGATATGCCATCCGATTTATTGGGTGCCTTACCCTGGTGTGCTCAAGAAACCAAACCTAAAAAAATAAACAAGTTAAATCCAAAGGAAGATGGATGATGTGTTTACACAGAATTTGTTAAAGGAACTTACACCAAGGGAGGCAACACAACCATAAATGAAATAATGAGCTTGAGATTCATTCCCACTTCTTCTTTTTGCGGGGCAGCTTGCACCACATTTTTTATTATTTACATAGGTAACTAATTTGTCAAAATTGTGCAGTGTTACCTTCTGAACTGCAACTGCCCAATTGAACTCTCTTATTCTCCGTATGTCATCCAAGCAGGAGAGCATCTGCTGTGGACAAGAATGTGCTGATCTAGGACAAAGAAAGGAGCATAGGAGAAGCACAATCCACAGCCGAACTGTGTCCTCTACATCTGCTTCGTCATCCGAATTTACTAGTCCTGGATGAGAGAATACACCTTCTTCCGATCAAAATTTGTGGCCACCCCAAACCGCTTATGCAACTTGGACTTTTTCTTCAAGCTGCCATAATGGCGGACGGGATGTCCAAAGCTAGGCAATCCCAAAATAATGCCCACATCCTCAGCGGTAAATAGGACCTCCTTCTTGCCCAACATGAAGATGTTACCTCCAACATGAGTGCTTATGATATCCTCTAACATCCTCATGCTGAAGATACAACCAGAAGTATTATCAACATAAAATGAAAAAGGGGTTCTCCTCATTAGCATTTTATGGCATTCCTGGAATGCCATCTGATCTCTATCTTTGATATATATATCTATGGAATAGCGGGTTTTAATAACTGCAGGATCCACTACATTCAAATAAAAATATGAAAACATATTTGTCAACAAAAGAATGAGACAACATTATCCAACAAAAGAAACCTCTTTAGTATTAGAAGAAATCATTTGTCAACCAAGGAGATCTAATTTTCACTGGAAGTTAGTTATTTGTCACTGAAAAGAACCTATTTATCAGTGGAAAGAACATATTTGCCACCGAATAGAAGAAACCTATTTGTCACTTGAAGTTAGTTATTTATCACTGGAAATGACCTATTTATCACTGGAAAGAATCTATTTGTCACTGAATAGAAGAAACATATTTGTCACTGGAACAATTGCTATTTGTCACTGGAAGTTAGTTATTAGTCACTGAAAAAACCTATTTATCACTGGAAAGGACCTATTTGTCAACGAACAGAAGAAACCTATTTGTCACTAGAACAATTCCTATTCGTCACCCTAAGAGACTTATTTGTCACTGGAAGTTAGTTATTTGTCACTGGAAAAATCTATTTATCACTGTAAAGGACCTATTTATCACCGAACATAAGAGACCTATTTATCACTTGAAAAGACCTATTTGTCACCCGAAGACACCTATTTGTCGTTGGATCTCCTATTTGTCACCCGAAGAGACCTATTCATCACCCTAATAAACCTCCATTATAAAGATCTATTTGTCACTGGAAATAATCTATTTCTCACTGGAACATAGCTATTTGTCACCCGAAGAGACATATTTGTCATCGAACTGAAGGAACATATTTCGACACTGGGAACAGACCTATTTACCACCATTACATCCTATTTGTGAACCATACCTCTCACTCGGGATGCCCCCCTACGTCCTTTGTCTTCTTCTACTTTCGGTGCTGGCACAAGAACACTTGCCTCCTCTGTGTCGGGTGGGAGAGGAAGCATCGTCGGTTGCTCCACTGGCTCTTCTGTCATGGCCTCCTTAGCAATGCAGCGACTGAAGCGCATAAGCAGACTCTTCTTAGGCATCATGGATAAACCAGAGTGCACGAGCAAGAAAACGGGATTTTCAGAGAGATGGTAGGGATTTTCGTTGGTGAGAAAGATAAAGATTGTGATGATGCAAGGGAGGCTCTTGTCTGAGTTAGAAGGGATCTCTCTTTCAGATTATTTTCACAGAAATGGCGGAATGGTAAATTTGGGTTTAAAGAAATATCTTATGTAATCGTTGTTTCGTGATGGAGGCGGTTTCATGATGACGCGCCTTAGAGAGCCACGGAGCAGGCGACGATGTGTTTGGGGAAGCTGACGTGGGCGTTTTCTAGGTGGACCAATCACCTATGCCCCGACAGTTCCAGCGTGGACATTTTGGACTAATGCCTATACAAATGGGGCAGCTCCAATCTTAAGAGCACACAAATTCTTTTACTATCCGCACAAAGTGATAATGGATCTACTAAGTGTTTTGGCATGACACCACTAATATACTAGAGTAGTGGATATTCCCATTACGTGTTAATGTTTGCTTGTTACATTTTGTTATGACAAATACTTATCATGAATAGTCACTATATGCTTGAAGCTTGATGAACAGTCAATGTATGCTTGACATTTGATATCATTATTCAGTTCTTCTGCATACTGATTTATTTATTCTAGTGTTACTTGTATCCTGCTTGCTATTTTCTGGTGCAACAAATACTTTTGATTCATGTATATTTCTATAATTTCTTGATATTAGAGGATAAATCCTACTGGACACAATTACTCATACTATTCCTTTCTCCCAGGTGATCTATAGTTCTAGAAGACGAGACATCAAGAATTGTGTGCTGAGTGTTCAATCTCTGTTATGTCTGCTCTTTTAAATTTTAGTATGTGAAACATATAATTATATTAGTTTGGAGAAATGATAATTGATTACTTTTATATAAGATTAAGATCAGAGCAATTTTCAGCGGGTGAATTTGAAAATTTTCTCTATTTCTCATTTCATTACATTTCAACATTTATAAATATCGGATTATAAATATCAGGACATGACACATTGTTCCCAACTTACGGCGTTGGCACAAGCGATGAGAATGATCACCTCAAGCCTAAGCCCCATTCCAACAACACCACCACCAGGCGGACCCTGCATGAGAAGATGACTATCCCCCTCTGCAGTGGCTGCTAACCCCCTCTGGCCGTTGCCCTTCTCCTCCTCTCCGTCTCCCGCACCTCTTGGACGATGGAGCACATTGGCCTTGGCAACCCCTCATTGTCGTAGAGGGCTGTGCAAGAGGCGTTGTGCGCGCACAAGTGCCCTTGCGTTGTTGGAGGTGAAGATGTGCACCTAGTGGCCGCGGTGTGCCAGGGCGTTGCATAGGGTCGGTACGTGGCGCTCCATGACATCGCAGGCGGAGTTGATCAGCCACTTGCGGGAGAAAATTGTGATCTTAAGGGTCTGATTTTCTTTAAAAATAACGTAGTTTGAAAAATTAATTAGGTAAATAGTATTCTAAAATTTTTAATTCGCAATCTAGCACAATTTTGACTGTCAACGTATTCTTTTTAAAAACTTATAAAAAATAGAAATCGGTCATCCCATGACTGATTAGTGATTAGGTAAATCAGAAAATCGGTCATGCAATGACTGATTTTCTTACCGGGAAATCAAATTAATTTGTTTAGATTTTTTTGGAACTTTAATTTTATATCTAAACGATATCCAATCAAGATGAAATTTTAACACAAGTTAATTAGAATATGATGAATTTTATGGTGTTTTTAGTTTATTTTTTCAGAATAAAATTTCATCGAGTAAAATTTACTCTAAAAATTAATAAATTAAATTAATCTCAATGTCTGTGCATCAATAATTCTTGATATTCTCATATCTATAACCAACACACTTTTCTAAAAATTATGGTGGTCTTATATCTCAATTCCATTATTCAAGTTCACTGACGTCCCGTTGAAGTACGTACGCCTGAAGACAATACGAGGGTTATGTTAATAGTGTAAGAATGCCTCTAAATCAAAAGTAGTCATGTTTTATGTAAATAGTCATGTCCCACATAAGAATCATTGGTCAACTCAACAGTCGCCTAGTTGGACCGTAGGAGACGGGAAAGAATGTCTGACCATCTTGTAGTTTTCATAGCCCGAAAATCAGTAACTTGCACGGCGAAGGAGAATCAAGTGTTAAAGTCGGCAAGGACAAGTTGCCGGTGGTGGTGTTGTCCTATGAATCTGTCATCTAGCATTCTTCCTCACCTCCTACGTCGAACATATCGACAAATGGGATCCCATCTACATAGATTGGTAAACTCCGAGATATAGGCAATCGTTGAGTTGACCAATGCATGTAGACAAGATGTAATATCTTGGCAGCAGTCAAGGATGTCGTCAAGTTCAGAAGAACAAAATAAAAACTAAAACTGAGGATTCAAATCCAAAAAATTTCATGTTTTAAGACATAAAAATATGTTAAAAATACAATGTATACAAAGTAAGATCATGGATCTAAATCTTCAAGGACAAATTGACGGCACTCAATACTGTTGTCAAGAGCATATTGGCGGCACTCGATACTGCCATTAATATCCTCCGACTAAAAACCAGAAAAAAAAGCAAACTAAGGATCTTTAAATCTTTAAAAATTAGAAAACACAAAACATAACATGAACAACTAGAAATAAAAAATGTCAGGCCTTACAAATATGATATTGAAAAGCTGAAAGTGATAATAATTCTTGTGTGACATGACTATTTACATAAAATATAACTACTTTTGATTTAGAGATATTCTTACGCTATTAACATAATCCCCATATTGTCTTCTAATGTACGCACATGACGTCAGTGAACTTGAGCAACAGAATTGAGATATAAGACCACCATAATTTTTAGAAAAGTATGCTGGTTTTAGAAATGAGAATATCTAGAATTATTGGTGCACAAATATTGAGATTAATTCAATTTATTAATTTTTAGAGTAATTTTTACTCGATAAAATTTTATTTCAAAAAAACAAATTAAAATCACCATAAAATTCATCATATTTTAATTAACTTATATTTAACATTTCATCTTGATTGAACATCGTTTAGATATCAAATTAAAAATTTTAAAAATCTAAATAAATTAAGTTAATTTCCCAGTAAGTGCATGACTGATTTACCTAGTCAGTTATGAGATGACTGATTTCTATTTTTTTATAATTTTTTTAGAGGACGTGTTGATGATTAAAACTGTGCTAGATTGTGATTTGAAATTTTTTAAGATGTTATTTAGTTAATTAAAAATTTAAACAATGCTAGTTTTAAAGAGAACTCTTAAGGATCTGCAATTCCAAGAAAACCTAGCGAGGTGTAGGAGTGTTCACGGTTCGGTTCGGTCCGATTTAGATCATTTTTTTTTTGAAAATGGAACTGAACCAAACCTACAAGCGAACAGAACCGAACAAAACTGAATCGGTTTAAACTGAAAAAAAAATCATAGATGATTTAATGGTAGTCCCGAGTTGAAACTCGGGACTTCTCATGGGGATTGAAGCGCACTAGCCAACTGGGCCACACTTTCTCTTATGAATTAATGTATTATTAAATATATTTAATATATATTTTCTTCAATTAATTTTCAACAAAAGATCGAATTGAACTGGAGGACTCGTCAATTCAAACCGAACGAATTAATAGATTTGGTTTGATTTTTCAAATTAGATCATATTATGAACACCTCTAGCGAGATGAAAGTTGTCATACTAAAATCAAGAACATGAGCTGTGATTGATTGCCTACTTATGATGGTGGTCCTTTTAATGTACCCTTGATCAACACGCTCTGGCGACCCTTCGAGTAGCTGGTCAAAGAGCACGCCCTCAACTATCTCATCTTCGATTGCGCCCCACCCATCGTACAACTTTGATCGGGTGCTTCTGTTGGACAGGGATCGGTCGCTTGTGCCTCCTCATCTGCATCCCCTTTCACCCGACTGCACAAGCTCTTTCCCGACCTCATAGCCGCCCGCCCCAACCCGCCGTCGAGGTCGCCACTGGCAGTGGTTATGAGCCCATGTTGGAGGTGTAAGCCATAGGGACGCCCAATGAGAGAGTGGTCGCCAGCGGGGTGGTGTACTGGAGTGATGGGGCTGGAGGTGGAGACGAGGGCGTGGTGCCAATGCCATTGTCGCCATGCATGGTGGACGACTGTTGCCGTGGCCATCACCATCATCGGCCGCATTAAGGTGTGCTGAGGCATGCCCATTCTTCAGCTAGAGGAAGCAACAGAAAAGCGACAAATTAACTTAATAAGAGTTTTCAGATTAAATATTACTGAGAGGTATTTTGATCTTTTTTCTTAACTATGGTCAACTTAATCACGATTGGATTGAATTTTGTCGACCCCAAATAACGATAGGAACTAATATGTATAACCATAAAATTTAGGAAGATTAATATGACAATAGTGAGATTTGAAAGATTAATTTATAATTGAATAATTTGTAAAAATTAACATACAATCTCAAATAAAAAAATATGTAAGAAGAAGTTTGAAGTTATTTTTTATTTTAAAAAATAATAATCTTAGACCTCTTTGATAACAAGATATATCAGAGGACCGAGTATAAGTAAATCGGGTATAAATTATTTATGTTTAGAGATTTTTTTAATTTGAGATGGTTTAAATGAGGAATAATTATGTAAGAGATAAGTTTTAATGTGATGTGATGTGACACAGTGTGTATAGTTATCATCATTTTATCCCTAATTTGACACTATTTTACTTGTGTATAAATATACACACTCGATTTTTAAGAGTATGATAATAATAATAATTAATGAGTTATTCTTAGGGATAACTTTTATCACCCAATCTGGAGAGATAATTATCACCATTTTTATCATTATTTTATGTAAAATAAATTTTATAAACTAAATACATTTTCAAATTATTTCGGGGCATAAAATAGATGATAGAAGAAAGATAAACTCCTTATCATGTTGACAAATTGACCCTACAATTTATTTTTTTGGGAGAATTAATTATTGGTCCCTGACAGGGATCTGACATTATTTTCAAGTCCCTGTCAGGTTTTCTTGCGCCATCTAGTCCCTACTTTATGTAGGATTTATTTTTAAGTCCATACTATTAACCACCATTATCCTAAAAGTGTGTAACTGCCCTTCTACAAGAATAATACAGTTAAGCTATGAAATTTAGCTACGAAAAAATCTATAGCTAAGTCGTAGCTAATTAGCTATAGAACAGTGACAGAAAATGTTTGTTGCTAATTATCTATTTTCGCTACGAATTAGCGACGAAAATATGTCGACGCTAATCTATCCCTAATTAGCGACGAAATATTGACGAAAATATTTTGTAGCTAAATTTGAAGTTAATTAGCGATGGATTAGTGACACAAATATTTCGTCGCTAATCCATAGCTCATTAACTACGGATTAGCTACAAATATATTTTGTAGCTCAAACCGTAGCTAATCAGCTACAGATTAGAGTAACACTGATGTTATTGCTAATCCATCGCTAAATGGCTATAGACTAGCGATGAAAAAGTTTAGTCTCTACTCTAGCTAATTAGCTATAGATTAACGATGGAAATTATTTCGACTTAAATTCATAGCTAATTAACTACCGATTTAGCTACGAAATTTGTCCATCACTAATCTGTAGTTAACTATGGATTGAAAGTATATAAGTAAATAATTTATATAAGCATATATACTTACACTACTGCATATATATTTATATGTATATATTTATATATACATAAATAAATATATACATATATATACATAAATAAATATTTGTAGTATATAAGAATATATATTTATTTATGTATATATAAATATATATGTAGTAGTGTAAGTATATATGTGCATTAGTACATACAATGGATAAGTGCATACTTACAAGTATATATATAGTTTATAAGTATACACATGCATGTATATATATATATATGTATATTTATATATATATATAGTATATAAGTATATACATGTATATATTTATATAAATGTACATACATAATATATATATTTGTATATGTAAGTATATACGTTAAAGTATATATGTAGTAGTGTGAGTATATATGTGCATAAATATATATAATGTATAAAGTATATACATACATATATATATAGTATATAAGTATATACATGTATATATTTATATAAATGTACATACAAGTATATACTAAATAAATATTCTTAGTATATAAGTATGTATAAGAATATATATTTATTTGTTTATACATAAATGTATACGTATAAGTATATATGTAGTAGTGTAAGTATATATGTGCATTAGTATATACAATGTATAAGTGTATACTTACAAGTATATATATAGTTTATAAGTATACACACACACATATATATATATATTATGTATATATTTATATATAGTATATAAGTATATACATGTATATAATTATATAAATGTACATACATAATATATATTTATTTATGTATATATATTTTTTATAAACTATCCAAAGGGTCAGCGACCAGGAGAGTGCACCTCATCCCAAAAGGACGAGATGTTCTCACTCCACCAGGCGATCAACCAATGGATACAATTTTATTTCCGAAAAATAGAATAAGGAGTGACACCCGACGCCAGGACAAAACAACCTCCAGGAAAAACAAAGTACACCTGATCAACAAAAAACAAAGCTAAAGGCAAAACCCATGCAAGATCATGGCCTAAAGCTGGGCAACCCAGCATTATCCATAGTCAAAGCCCCCCTCGCTTGAATAGGAAGATCAGACGTAGATAGAAAGACTGAGTTCCTCTCATGCACACATGCATGTGAAGCCAGTGAGTTTGCCACCTGATTACCCTCCCAGCAGATATGAACGATCTAAGGCTTTAGAATTTGCAACATGAGGCATATCCCACGCCACCAAGGGAAGACAGCCCAGTGAGGTAACCGCCCAATAGTAATCGCCCTGACCAAAGTGGCCGAATCCGAGTACACAATGGAGACATTGAGCTGCCGATCCAAAGCCAACCTAAGGCCATCATGAAGGGCTCTAGTCTCAGCCAACAGACTACTCCCAGTGCCATAGAAGAAGGCAAAACCACACACAAAGTCGCCCTTGATGTCTCTGAAGCAACCTCCACCACCACAAATCCCCGGGTTAACTTTACAAGCCCCATCAACATTAATACTGTAATTACTGGAAGGAGGAATCCATCTGACAATTATAGGCGGCCTGACAGTAATTTCTGTAGTAACATTAAAGGCTTTTAGAGTGAGAGACTGACTGAAAGTTATCGGGTGATTAAACTTTAGAAAGCACAGGATTTTCCTAGCAGTCAGTAGAACCTTATTCTTGATTCTATCCAGCGATGAAACAATCCCTTTCATACGAGTAGCACATCTAAATTTCCAGACCTCCCAAAGCATAACAATAGTAAGAAGTAAACCAGTGAACTGAGGCGCAGAATTTAGGTTAGTATTAGTAATGACACTCCAGCACCGAACGGAAGCACGATCAGATAGGTGTATCTTATTACTAAGAAGCGGAGCAATCCAACACCAAAGGTCAGCAGCGATATCACTTGAGATGAAGAGATGATCCAAAGATTCTTGTTTAGGAACCTTGCAACATGTACACTTGGACACCAAAGGAATCCCGCAATCCATAACTCTGGAGTCAACGGGCACTGCTCTATGAAGAAGCTTCCAAGCAAACATGGCAGCACTAGGAGGGATAGCATGGTGACACAGTTTCAGCCAACTGCTTCTTCAAACTCCTGGATTAGAAACAAGGTGATAGGCCGATTTAACAGAGAACTTACCGTTGGCATTGGTAGACCAAATAAACGAATCTGGGCGATCAGAAAGAGACGCTTGAACATGATGGCGAGGCACACCCATCCAGTTCCAAACCATATGATTGTCATCTTGCACCATGTTTTTAACTGAAACATTAGGCCAGTTATGGTCATTTGGTAATCTGTTCTTAAACTCCTGCACCAAGGTTTTATCACCAATCCAAACATCCTTAAAAAAATCAACGGAGGATCCATCCCCCTCCATCCACCTGGAATTAGAAAGGACCAATTCTTTTGCTTGGAAAAAGACTTTCTTGGAGGCCCCAGTTGGGAAAGGAGTGGAGATATCTGATAAATGTTGCTGCTTTAGAAACCATTGATTTGCATAACGGGACCAAAGCGAGTTACCATGAAGAACGTTCCAAATTTGTTTCGCCTCCGAAGCTACCTGCATAGTTCCCAAATTTTTGAAGTTCAAACCTCCTTCCACAAAAGGTTTCTGCAATTTATCCCAGGCAACCTAGTGGCGTCTGATATTTCCATCTGCACCTTGCCAGAAAAAATTAGCACAAAGTCTGTCTATCTGGTTACAAATCCTTTAGGAATATAGGTTGAACTAGCCAAGTATATAGGAAGACTTAAAAGAACAGATCGGATGAGGACTGCTCGCCCAGCCTGAGACAACATTTTGGATCTCCACCCAGCAAGTTTATTTGCAACACAATCAACCATAAACTTAAAATCATTCACTTTCAGTCTCCCAGATTTAATAGGAACCCCCAAATACCTCATGCTACCTTGGTGACGTTTGTACCCAGTAAGGTGTTTCAAGAGGGAAGCCAGAACCGCTGGAGCCTTAGCAGAGATTTGGAAACAACTTTTAGTAGCATTAACCATCTGACCATAGCTCCTTTCATATCAGCGCAGAAATTTAAGGAAAGTTTTAACATTCTTGTTCTCGACATTCATAAAAACTAACGTATCATCTGCATATAGTAAATGAGATACCTGAAGGCCTCCACGCGGGCTACTGAAATGCTTGATGCTGCCATTCTCAAACAAACTACGCAGCCCTCTACTAAGAACTTCAGAGGCAATTATGAAAAGGATCGGCGCCAAAGGGTCACCTTGATGGATGCCCCTGGACAATTTAAAGTAACCAGAGACCGACCCATTGAAGTTGATGGAGGACCAGCAATTGGATAGCATCATATCGACATAAGAAGTAAACCTGCTACAGAAACCAAACTTCTTCATCATCTGCAAAATGAAATCCCATTCCATCCTGTCATAAGCCTTAGCCATGTCTAATTTAAATAGGACATTGAAGCCTCTAACTTTCCGATCAATGTCACGAAGCATATGATTATCCAGAATATAGCGCCCCTTCACAAAGGCACTTTGCTCATCAGAGATAATAGCGGGGAGGATCAAAGTAAGTTGCTCACAAAACAACCGAGATATAACTTTGTAAATAAAGTTGCAAAGACTTATGGGCCTGAAGTCACCAAAGGTAGTAGGTTCAGCCACTTTCGGAATGAGAGTAATAAGGGATGAGGAAATCCCTCTAGGAAAACCAAAACCCGCATAAAATCCCTGCACTGCAGCAACCACATCCTGACTAATAATATTCCAACAGTGAGTGAAGAAAAGACCCGAGAAGCCATCCGGACCAGGAGCACTATAAGTGTCCATAGAAAAGACCACTGCTTTAACTTCATCTGTAGATGGAACTTTACAAAGCATATCATTTTGGTCCTCAATAATGAGCATAGGAATACAACTCAAAATGTCAGGGTCCACGACATGATCACCTGATTTAAGAAGATCTTGGAAGAAAGCTACCGCTTCCTTCCCGAGCATATCTTGATCAGAACACCAGTCGGCACTACCATTATTAATTTTCAATCTATGAATAAAGGAGCGCCTCCTGTTGTACTTCACTGTGGCATAGTAAAAAGCAGTATTTCTATCGCCATTCATGAGCCAATCCACTCTGGATTTCTGCTTCCAAAAAACCTCCTCCCTGTGCAGAGCAGTATGTAATTTAGCATTCACAGCAAACAAAGCCACCCGATTGTCATCAGATGGCGTCGCATCAAAAGAATCTTGGAACCGCTCAACATCCTCAAAAGCCAGCCTAACCATTTGGGAAACATGACCAAAAATATCTCTATTCCAGGTCTTGAGCATATTTTTCACCTCCTTCAGCTTCACCTGCAGTCTGAGCAAGGGGTTCACAAGATTGTCAGTGCCAGACTTCCAGACCTCAGAGACAACCCCCATAAAAGTATCATGCGAAATCCACATTTCCTGAAACACAAACCGGCATGGGCCGCTACCAACATGAACATAAGATAAAGCATATATGTAGGTATATGTAAGTATATACGTTAAAGTATATATGTAGTAGTGTGAGTATATATGTTCATAAATATATACAATGTATAAGTATACTTACAAGTATTCATATATATAGATATAGTATATAAGTATTCCATGTATATATTTATATAAATGTACATACAAGTATATACTAATATACTTATAAGTGCATATATAGTAGTGTAAGTGCATATATAAATATGTACTTATATATGTATATATATATATACACATGTGTAGAAGTATATACTTAATTAAATGGACATATAAGTACATAAGTATAAGCTTGTTAGTATTATGTATAAGTATAATAGTATACAAGTATAAAGTATTATATTTATATTAATATGTTGATATATAATATATAAAAATATAGTAGTATACAAGTATAAAGTACTTATACACATATTCATAATATGTATAGGTATAGCACTATACATATATATAGTATTGTAAGTATATGTATAAGTATATACTTATATACATGTATGTGTAAGTACATAAATATATACTTATAAGTATACAAAATGTTTAATTACATATATACATGTATAAAAGTATATGCTTATTTGAATGTACATGCAGTAAGTATATGCTTATTAGTACTATGTATAAGTATAATAGTATACAAGTATGAAGTACTATTTATATTAGTATTTTGATATATAACAATATAAAATATTTATATACATATATGTATAAATTTATAAGTAGATAAATATGTATATATATATATATGTAAATACATACTTATGTATACGTATATAGTTACACATACTTATATATTTAGAATGTTATATACTTTATGTATATTTAAATATGTATATACTTCTATAAATATATAAAATATTTATTTATTTATATGTATAAATTAATATTGGCTAAATAAATATTAGCCATTAAAATTTTCTTTCACTAATGAAACTTTTCAAATTTTAATATAATTAATATATAATATAAATAAAAATATATTTTAGGGAGAATTAATTATTAGTCCCTAGTAGGGATCTGACATTATTTTCAGGTCCCTGTCAAGTTTTCAAAAGCCTTCCGGTCCTTGCTTTATGTAGGACTTATTTTTAAGTCCCTGCTTTTAACCCCGTTATCCAAAAGTGTGTAACCGTTATCCAAAAAATGTGTAACTGCATAAGTACGTACTTACACAGTTACATGTGTAACTGCGTAAGTATGTAAATCCTATAACTGTGTAAGTATTACGCAGTTACATATGTAACTATGTAACTACATAGAAATTTTATAAGTTTGTAACTCTATAATTAGGACTTACCTGATTACATACTTGCATAGTTTTAGAAGGATTTACCTAGTTATTTTAATTCGTAATATACCAAAAGTGTGTAACTACGTAAGTACGTACTTACATAGTTACATACGTAACTGCGTAAGTATGTAAATCCTGTAACTGTGTAAGTATGTAATTACATAATTACGCAGTTACATATGTAACTATGTAACTACATAGAAATTCTATAAGTTTGTAACTCTGTAATTAGGACTTACCTAGTTACATACTTACATAGTTTTAGAAGGATTTACCTAGTTATTTTAATACGTAATATACCAAAAGTGTGTAACTGTGTAAGTACGTACTTACACAGTTACATGTGCAACTGCGTAAGTATGTAAATCCTATAACTGTGTAAGTATGTAATTACATACTTACGCAGTTACACATGTGACTATGTAACTACATATAAATTATATAAGTTTGTAACTCTGTAATTATGGCTTACCTAGTTACATACTTACATAGTTTTAGAAGGATTTGCCTAGTTATTTTAATTCGTAATATAACACAATTTTGACCCTTACAAGCCGCGCCTGCCTGTGCACTAGGTAAATCCTTCTAGGTAAATGTGTTATATTACGAATTAAAATAACTAGATAAATCCTTCTAAAACTATGTAAGTATGTAACTAGATAAGCCATAATTACAGAGTTACAAACTTATAAAATTTCTATGTAGTTACATAGTTACATGTGTAACTGCGTAAGAATGTAATTATATACTTATACAGTTACAGGATTTACATACTTACGTAATTGCACATGTAACTGTGTAAGTACGTACTTATGCAGTTACACACTTTTGATATATTACGAATTAAAATAACTAGGTAAATCCTTCTAAAACTATGTAAATATGTAACTAGGTAAGCCCTAATTACAGAGTTACAAACTTATAAAATTTCTATGTAGTCACATAGTTACATGTGTAATTGCGTAAGTATGTAATTACATACTTACACAGTTACAGGATTTACATAGTTACAGGATTTACATAGTTACGCATGCAACTGTGTAAGTATGTACTTACGCAGTTACACACTTTTGGGATAACGGTTACATACTTTTGGGATAACGGAGGAGGATAACGGGGGTTAAAAGCAGGGACTTAAAAATAAGTCATGCATAAAGTAGGGACCGGAAGGCTGTTAAAAACCTGACAGGGACCTGAAAATAATGTCAGATCCCTGCCAGGGACTAATGATTAATTCTCCCTATATTTTAGTAACAAATAATATATGAATATTAAAAAATATTATATATTATAAGAGTTGAACACAGATTCGAACTCACAACTCATGTGTCCCTACAATTTGGGAAAACCAACTACGCTAGATCTTGTTCTTGATTTGCTTTTGCTACAAAAAATATTAATTCTTTAATTAGTGCATCAATAGTAAATATCAAAAAGCCCGCTCCGTCCCTTCCTCTTTTGTCTTTCCCCTTTTCTCTGTCCTGCGCAGAGGACGATGGGGTTTCGCCTACGTGGAGGACGCCACGAAGGACTTCGTCACACGGTGAAGTTAAGAGGGGCATCGTCGGGCACGTCCGCCTTCAGGTACATTATGATCTCTCCCCCCTCCTTGGGAACCAACACTTTCTGCTCGACTTCCTCCTTGCGGAGGCCGATGTTCTCGATGTCCTACACCACGGCCGTGCCCGACGACGCCTCCGCGGCCTATTCCTTCTCTGTACGAATGAGGCGCCGTTGGCAGGGGCGGTGGAGGCGGAGGTGGTCAACATGGTGCGGGTGGGGAGAGAGGAGCGGTGGAGAGTCCTGGTTAAAGGGGAAGATAGGCAGATGAAAGAGGAGGGATGGGGTAGTGCCATCATCTAGGGAGCATTCCCAGTGGGAGAGAAGCTACGAAGATGGGGTATTATTAGATATATGAGAGTGAGTGAGAGAGAGAGAGAGAGAGAGAGAGAGAGAGAGAGAGAGAGAGAGAGAAATCTACTTCTCTATCGGGGAGGCGCACAAGTAATGTTTTGCAGTTGGAAGCGAAGTGTAGAGAGAGGAAGGAGCTGTTCAAACAAGGTTGGTGGGGGAGGGGAGATGGTGGCCCTGACCTCATCCCGACCACACAAACGGTCAGTAGGCACCTCTGATTCGGAAGTCATGCCGCCCACGCTTCAACATGTCCACATTTGCTGCTTTGCTGAATGGTCTATGTGTGCACACACGCACACACACATTGTGTTCATCTAAACAAGTAGTTTTGAAAACTTCAAGTGCACATGTATCTAATAAGTCTCACGAGAACATGGTGAAGCACTTCCCACATCATAACTTGGGCAACAACGAAGCACTGCCCAAATAGTTTTTGTTTTTTGTTTTTGTTGTCAGAAGATGTAGTATGTTTTTATTTTGTTAGTGTTCTTCAATTTTTGCTATCAGATGACGATGTGGTATGTTCACTACCCAATTAGTTTTTTTTTAGTGTTTGTTGCCAGAAGATGTAGTTTGTTTTTATTTTGTTAGTGTTCTTTAATTTTCGCTATCAGATGACGATGTGGTATGTTTTTATTTATTAGAATTTTATGTTTTTGGCTATCAAATGATGATGTGGTATATTCTTGTTTGTTGGTGTCAAATTTTGTGTCAAAAATAGGTATTAGTAAACCAGTTACTTGTGTTTAGATGCTCATTTATGTGATGCATGTTATGTATTTTCATTGAATTTGCAGGAAGAATGTCTACAAATCGTGAGTGGATGTACCATAGGATAGTCGACAAAGAAATATTGAGGAAATTTAGAGATGGCGTTGATGGATTCATTGAATTTGCACTTCAAAATGTCAACACAGTAGACCAGAGGAGGCCGTATTTGTTGCCCTTGTGCAGTATGTAAGAATAATCGCTTTCATGATCCATATGATGTGACTCTCATCTATATACAAGGGGCTTGTTAGTGGTTATTAGAATGGACTGTGCATGGTGAACCGTTCTGGGAAAGTAGAAGAACAATAGGTGAGGAGGTTGAAGACAACCCTTATGTTAATATGGTTTTTGATGCTGCCGGTCGTGGAGTAATATGGGTAGAATTTTGATGCTACGGGAGTTGCCAATGAGGAAGCACCAAATGAATCAGCCAGTAGATTTACAACTACTCAGGGATGCTGATCATCCATTGTGGGATGGATGTGAGAGCCATATAGTTTTATCTGCAGTACTACAATTATTGAATCTAAAGTCTGAAATAACATGAGTGAATCTGTTTTGATTGTATGTGCTCAATCATGAAGGGTAGTTTCCAAAATAGAGAAATTACCAGAAAATTTATATCGTGCAAGGCGGATGGTCAAAGAACTGGGATTAGGTTATGAATGAATAGATGCATGTCCAAACCACTGCATGTTATATTATAAGGATGAGATTAATAGCAGATCATGTTCAATTTGTGGTCATCCTCGTTTTAAGCCAAAGAGAGGTGATGTTGCTAGTACGAAGGCAAAAGAAGTTCCTTACAAGTCACTTCGCTACTTTCCCATTTCACCAAGACTGCAACGGCTATATATGTCATCGAAGACCGCTAGACATATGAGGTTGCATGCAAACAGAGTCCACCGTGATGAAGATAAAGTCATACATCTTGCAGATGTTGAAGCTTGGAGTCACTCGAGTTTTGCAAAGGAGGTGAGAAATGTGAGACTTGGGCTTTGTACAGATGGATTCAACCCATTTGGGAACAGAACAAGCCCTTACTCTTGTTGGCCGGTGTTTGTAACCCCATACAACCTTCCAACAAGTATGTGTATGAAGCGTCCTCATCTTTTGTTGTCTTTACTCATCCCAAGGCCAAAGTCACCAAGCCAAAATTTGGACATATATTAAGGCCGTTGGTTGATGAATTGAAATGTTGTGGAATGTAGAAGTCCTCACCTATGATGCATATCAAAAAACAAAATTTCAATATGAGGGCAGCTGTGCGTCAAAGGAATGCATTCCGAAGGGCATAGTCGAGAGAAAGGATCTGAGATACAGAGACGACTGCAGCACTTTCCAGATGGGGTGAAAGATGATGAGTTCTCACCCATTTTTTTGGATTTGGAAAGGATCACAATTGGGTGAAGAAATCTATATTTTGGAACTTCCATACTGGTCAACACTATTAATTTGACACAATTTAGATGTCATGCTGTAGAGAACAATGTGTTTAATACTATTATGAATGTAAAAGGAAAATCAAAGGACACTATGAAGGCTAGAATGGACTTACAATTGATTTGTAGAAGGGCAGAGTTGGAGCTACGGAGCTTAATTGCAAAGTGTTCAAACCAAGAGCACTTATGTCCTTGGAGCAGAGCAAATTAAAGAGATTTGTCAGTGGTTGCAACGTTTGAGATTCCCAGATGGATATGTGTCTAACATTGCTCGTTCTGTTAATGTAGATGACGGACGTTTGTATGGTATGAAGAGCCACGACTGTCACATATTCATGCAACGCTTGATTCCCATATCATTCCGTGACATGCTTGACAAACCTATATGGGCTGCCTTGACTAAGCTAAGTCGATTCGTCAGAACATTGTGTGCATCATAAGTACTTGTGGATGAGATGCAGAGTTTGGAGGAGTCTGTGGCCAATACAATATGTCAGCTAGAGAAGATATTCCCACCAACGTTTTTCGACTCCATGGAACACTTAATAATACATTTACCCTATGAAGTTTCGATTGGGTGGTTCTATGCAGTACCCTTGATGTATCCCTTTGAAAGGTTATATATCTGTTGTATTTTTTTATTACATGTCTTTTTAGAGTAATTAATGTAATCTACTTTGACAGATGTATGCTTGATCTTAATAAGAAGGTTCGAAATAAAGCGAGGGTGAGGGTTCAATTTGCGAGGCGTACATCTTAGAGAGATCTCAAATTTTTCTTCCATGTATTTTGAGCCTCATGTCAAACTCGACATACTCGACCAATCGTAATGAGATAGGGGACAGTTGGTGTAGCGGATTAGTTTGTCCATATTTTGACATCCAGGACGTGCATTTGGTAGTCATACATCACATTTTTTGGATAATCGGGAGCAAGATGCCATAGAGATATGTGTCCTTTTACATTGTCTTGAGATAGAACCATACATTGAGTAAGTGCAATCAGTTGTCTATATATGGCTCAATTTTAATTGTGATTACTCATTTCAAATCATTTGTAGACATTTGATATAGAGATGCGACGACAATTTCCCAACCTTAATGATGCACAGTATGATAATGAACGTGAGAAGAAATTTTTCTACTTGGTTGAAGATGTTGGTACATGGTGACAATTTGTATATTGTAAACTTCTATAATATTATCTAAATTACTAACTCCTTTGTTATAGGTTACGACAATTTCCCAACCTTAATGATGCACAGTATGATAATGAACGTGAGAAGAAATTTTCTACTTGGTTGAAGATGTTGGTAAGCATGGTGACAATTTGTATATTGTAAACCTTCTATAATATTATCTAAATTACTAACTCCTTTGTTATAGGTTCGAGAAGGTGATGTGTCTAACACACGAGTATGTGAATTAAGCTATGATCCAACAAAGGTTGTACAATGTTGATGGTTATATGGTTAATGGTTAATGGTTATCGATTTCACACAAAAGATTATAGACTACATAAGTCGACCATGAACAGTGGGGTGTGCGTGAAAGGTAGTACCTATGCTGAGAGTGAACTTGACTATTATGGAATCCTTGAGGAGGTATTAGAGGTAACTTATATGGGCATAGATAACATAGTCACATTATTTAAGTGCCATTGGTTTGATCCCACAACCACAAAAATAGATAAGATGTCTGGCATCCTAGATATAAAGCATAAGTCAAAGTTGGGAACATATGAGCCGTTTATAATGGCAGAACAAGCCCAACAAGTATATTTTATAGCATATCCCAATACAAGAACAACAACCAGGTTTGAATTGTGGGTAGTTTGCAAGGTTAAACCTAGGCTGTATCCTGATTACGAGGTAGAAGAGGATCATGGATATTGCAATGATGAATTCTTCCAATTAGATGTTATAGATGACTTCAGTCATGGTCACAGGGGTATGCTTGAACTGCAAGATGATATTCTACTGTGTAATGACACGGAAATGGAAGAAGTCAAGGTAAATGACATAATAAGTGGACCATAAATTTATCAACAAGAAGAGGAGGAAGATGAGGAAGAAGAATTTCCAAGCAAAAGTACAACTGACGAGGATGATGATGAAAATGAATTGGATTTTTGTACATCTGAAAATGAGGATGAGATGGCCACTTCTGAGTAGTTGCCTTCTTGTACGTTGCTTCTTTTTATACAATCAACTATTTTTTATGCAATCAATTTCTTTTTGTGTAATCAACTTCTTTTAGCACTTTACTTTGTCCTAAATCAACAATTGAATTATTCAACAGAATATGGTTCGTGGACATCGAGGTAGTCGAGGCATCTTAGGTACCAGGACAGGTACATGTATATGTTGTATACTATATATTAACTTCTTAGTTAATCTAATGTAACAAGTGATTTTAACCATTTTCTCTACAGGGTCTCAAACTATTGGTCGAGGCAGTGTAGGTAGAGGGACATGTAGAAATATATATTGTATACTTCTTCATTAATATAATGTAATAAACAATTGCAATTTTATTTATCGATAATTATAGGATCTTAGTCCAATAATCAACCTCCACCACCATCTGCCCTCAACACAACCTTTGCCTTCACCTTCACCTATGTCTCCGGCTACAGTTGTGCCTTCGGGAAAACATTTTAATTTTATTTATTGTAATTATCGATGTGTAATAAAATCACTTGCAGGATCCCAATCAGAGTCTCTACCTTTGCCTTCGCCTCCATTTGTGCCTTCAGGTATACATTTTAATTTTATTCATTGCAATTATAGATGTATAATCAAATCACTTGCAGGTGCCCAGCCTTTGCCTTCGCCTCCAGTTGAGCCTTCAGGTATATAATTAACTATATTCATTGCAGATATACATATCTAATCATATCACTTGCAGGATCCCATCCCCCCGTAGTCGACCATCTTGACGGTGGTCCCTCAGAGACTAATGGTAGATGGTTGATTGCACTTATCTACAGTGATGGTAGACCGTAAGTATTTAGTTTAATTTATTCATTTCTATCTCATATATGTATTTGATATTTTTTTATCAAAATGAAAAAAATTCTATTATGCAGGATGAAGTTTGAGCCACAAGACGTGACTCGAAGCATTACAAAGGCACTACTTCAGTATCTTCCCGGGCCAATTGCACAATGGAAGGAGTACTCAAGGGAGGTCTTGGACAACTTATTCCAGACATTTTTGGTAGAGTCTATTATGTGAAGTTATTATCATGTACTTTACTGCTTTTTTTGAATGACATTATCTTTTGTAACATAACTTTGTTAAATTGTATACAGACTTCTCACCATTTTGCGACTGAGAAGGAGGTGGTAGATGCAAGAACTACATGGAACAAAATTGCTACCAATCGGTTCATCAATTATCTTAATAAGCATAAGGCAGTAGCAAAGAAAGCATATGGAAACCTTGATGATCCCCTGATGTGGAAAGGCCACGGCCCACCCACTATCAGGAGAGATTACTAGCACGCCATGTGTGACAAGTGGGCAACGGAGGACTTTCGACATCGCTCCAAGATTGTTGCAGAAAATCAGACTAAAATGCCTGAAGCGACTTTGCATACCAGTGGCTCCATAAGTTTTGGGAGACAAAAAAGAAAAATGGTAAAACCTCATATATTTAATCTTTATTATATTCATACTATTTAAACTAATATTCTTGTTATATTTAAATTTGTAGGAGAAAGATAAAGGCTGCCCTGTGTCTTACAATGAGTTATTTAAGCATATACATCGAAGAAAAATATAGGTGATTTTGTTTCACAAAAGGCGAAAGAGGTGATGGTATATTTTTTTTTTCTACAACTTATATATTGAACATTCTTCAATGTCCATGTATATTTTAGATTATTAATTAATTAAAATCTTAATATTTTGTAGGAGACGTATGCATAACAGATGGTAGACAGACATGGTGGTGACTCCACCCAACATCCTGAGTTTGATGCCATGGCTTCGTTGTCCGCAACTGGCCAACCCAAGAAAGGTCGAGTATTCGGATTTGGGAGAGGTTTAGATGTTGGTCGAGTCATCAGCTCCTCCCAGGACTCACATGGCTCCACTATCGCGACGACTCCACCTCATAGTAGCACACTACTCAACAACCAAGTTCGTGAGGTTGTTTTTGATGCATAATATAATTGGTTAACACAGACCTTGGTTCCCACTTTACAAAGTATGGGTGTTGGTCTTAGATCGCCTGCTAGTGTGGCTTCTTCTGGTGCTAGTCATGTATGTATATATTTAATTTTTCTTCATCTTATTATGATTATTTACATGGTTGTGTAACAACTATTGTTTCTATTTTTTGTTTACAGGTCCCTCCTATTCGTGATCCTACTATTGAGGCTCATCAGGTCGAGAGGGCCGAGAGAGACGATGATGAGGATGAGGATCCTCATATTTAGGATGACTAGGAGCATGTTGTCATTGTCTTTTTATAATTTAGAAAACAATCTTACTTTTGTTGTGAACATTCTAATGAGACATTAAATGTAAGTGTGGATTTATGTTTTTATTTGTATGATATGTCTATCAGTCTATGGGTGTGGCTGTATAATTCCATTGAATGAATGAGCAGGTTTACAAGTACTTGTACAAAATTTGTGAGAAAATTATTTTTTTAAAATTAATTTTATTTATGTGATTTTGGTTTAGCTACGGATTTGCTAAGGAAATTGTTGTGGCTAAGTCGTAGCTAATTAGCTACGGCTTAACTACAAAAATTTTCGTTGATTAGTTGTGACATCTTTGTAGCTAATCCTTAGCTAATTAGTTGCGGATTAGCTATGGATAATTCCACATTTAATCTGTCGCTAAATTTAAATATGGATTAACTATGGAATTATCCGTTACTAATTTATGGCTAATTAACGACAGATTAGCTAAAGAAATATCTGCCGCTAATCCGTAGCAAATTAGCTAAGGATTGGCTAGCGAAATTGGCTATCGCGAATTAGCGACCAGAATTCAACTACGGACACAATCTATAGCTATGCCGTAGCTAATCAGTAGCTAAATCGGTTAACTACGGATTAGGTACAGAATAGTTATGATTTGGTCCGTAGCTAATCTACAATATTCTTGTAGTACATACTTATGCAATTACACATGTAACTTTGCAAGTATGTAAGTACATAGTTTTTTACGCCTTAAGTTTGTAATTATTTGTTCTTGTAACTGTGTAACAAGGTATGAAGTAGTTATATAGTTAAATGTATAACTGCGTAAGTATATATTTACAGAGTTACATGTATAACTGCGTAAGTATGTAATTCATATAACTACGTAAGTATATAATTACATACTTATGCAGTTACACATGTAACTCTGCAACTACATAGAGATTTTATAAGTTTGTAATTCTGCAATTAGGGCTTACCTATTTACAGACTTACATAGTTTCAGAAGGACTTACCTAATTTTCAAGACTTACCTAGTTACCAAAGGTTACCTAGGGCTTACCTAGTTACAGAGTTATATGTGTACTTCATGTAACTACGTAAGTATATAGTTACAGAGTTACATGTGTAACTCTGTAACTACATGTAAGTGTGTAATTACACATGTACATACTATGTAACTACATATGTAATTATGTAATTATGTAATTACATACTCTGTAACTATACATGTAATTATAGAGTTACATAGTATGTAACTCAGAGACTCTGTAATTAGGTAAGTGCTTGGTAACTAGGTAATTACAGAGTTACAGAAGGATTTACCTGCGTAAGTGTGTAATTACACATGCAACTCTGTAACTAGGTAAGTCTCTAGTAATTAGGTAAGCACTTCTGAAACTGTCAGTCCCTTCTTCTATAACTATGTAACTCAAGGACCTAAAAATAAGTCCTCCAAAATTAGGTATTGATTGATAATTCTCATAGTAAATAAGTAAATATTTATAAAATTAAATGTGTAACTACATAAGTATGTAATTACATATACATAATTTACATATGTAATTACACATATAACTGTGTATGTACATACTTACACAATTATACATTTTTGAGATAACGAGAGAAGAGATAACAAAGATTATAAGTGAGGACTTAAAAATAATTCTTACATAAAATAGAGAATAGACTGCACAAAAAAAAACCTAACAAAAAATAATATCAAATTATTACGAGAGACCAACAGTTAATTCACTCTCTCTTTTGATTATTATTTTTTTGTAAGAAAAAGGAACCTCCTAATGTTACATGGATAGTCATTCTGTAGGCAGGCAGGTCACTTCAAGTGGTGTGGTGCCCCGAGATTTTTAAGGCGCTCCGGGACATGTCGGCCCCCTTTCCGACGCACTGCGGTTCCCCATGATCTCAGAGCTGGCCCCTTTGGCCATTTTGTTGTTCTTGAGTTTCGGGTTTTAGGGTACCTCCCGTCACGGGCCCTTCTTATGGAATGGGCCAGAGAACTCACGGCTCCGCCTTCGGTGAAGTTGCATAAAGGTGGTGTATTCTAATTTGTAAACAAAGAAGTTATATTTATTTAATTATTTTAATTATATCTCATTTATCGTCATACATATTATAATATTACATGAATATTCTGATGGTTATAACATAGTTCCTAAAATTATATAGATAATTAGATTTGTAAGCTAAAATATCACGCGAGTACAATGTAAATCTATCAACCTATCTTGCAATGACATTTTGATAGTTGAGAAAGATTTAGGCAGTGTTTGGGACCGTTTTTGAAAAAAAACTGAAATTATAAATCTGGACAAGACTCACCTCATTCCCAAACAACTCAATATTTGTCTCGATTTTGAAGCCCTTCAAAATCTTGAGAAGGAGAGAGATAGACAGATGAAGAGGCATGCGAAAAAGTGGATATAATGCCGCTTTTAAAGATTCTGGGACAAGAAGAGAGAGATTGGCACAAGACAGCGTTAGTTAGAATTTTTTATTTTTTTTACTTTTGCAAGTTTAAATCTCGGTACAATAAAAAATACGGACGTCGAAGTCAAAAGTGACTTGCGGACGTTATGTACAGTAAAAGTTACTTTTTTGATTTTAACTTTATCTCCACTACAGAAAAAGTAGTATAGTAGAGGCTGTAATCGTAGCCGTCTACATATAGTAACATTTGTAGACGGCTATTTTTAGCCGTCTAATAAGCAACATATGTAGACGGCTAAAATAAAACCGTCTACATATGCCAAAACAGTGTACACGGTCATAAAATAGCGTCTATAATGATCTATATGTAGACGGTTGTTTGAAGCGTCTAATATGCGTCATACATAGACGGTACTGGGAGCCGTCTACATATGTTTGTAGACTGCTCGAATAAACCGTCTACAAATGTTTGATATGTAGACATCTCAAAGAAGCCGTCTATATATCAAACTACATAGACGGGTTTTTAAGTCGTCTACATATATATTGTGAAAATCATATTAATAATTTATTTTTTAAAAATTCTATTGTATATTTAAACGATATTCAATTAAGATGAAATTTTAAACACAAAATTAATTGGATGATGATATATTTTGATAATTTTAATTTAAGTTTTAAAATAAATTTTGTCAAATATTTTTTTCCTTTTACATAATATATTATCAATATTTACGTATATCCATACATATATATATATATATGACTTCAAATTACAAGATTTAAGAGTACACAGTTAAAAATGCCATTAACGAAGTATATGAGGAAGAACAATTTGAAGAAGATGATATCGAATCTATATCTATGTATGTATGGATATATATAAATGAATACATATTTATTTATAAATTATTATATATCTATGTATCTATGTTATAAAAATATTATATATTTATATTCTATGTGTCTATATATCTATCTAATATATGTATATTCTATGTAGGACGCAGATGTCGGTGACTCGAGCACCCTCCTGCTTTCCTCTCCGACGTCCAACAATGCCTGCATCACCCCCACTCGCCCTCATCATGATCTAAAAATCATGAAATTAAATTAATCTCGATTATATATACTTAGACTAACTTTCAAATAATAATTTAGATTGATTGTCTTCAACGGTAGATAGAAAGTTAAACGACTGTATTACTTTGCAATAAATATATACAATATACTTGATTATATAATAATATATAAATAATATTTAGTATGTATAATAAATATGTTTTGTTAAAATATTTAAATATATATAAATATATTTATACAAATGTAAGTAAATATAAGTAAATTAAATTAATTTTATATAATATAATAAACTATATAATAAAACATAAAATTAACAAAATAAATTCAAATTTCACCCAAATGTTTTGTCGAAACCGCCGTACGAGTTGTCACATCCGGTTCTGCCACACCACGGGGATACAGTAGCCGCCATTGGAATGGAAATTGACGTGGTTTGGGTGGCTTTTCTTCACGCTGCCTCTTCTCTCTTCCGCCGGTGACAGACTGCGAGGCTCCTCCGCAGCGTCTGGCTTTCGCCCGAACCTCGTTTGCCTTCATCGACGTGATCCGCAGTCCACTTCTCCTCCGGCGATGTTCAGGTATGCCCCGTCGACACATCCCTCTCTCCCTCCCTCTCTCTCGCAAACATTCCGTCCCTCCCTCTCTGCATATGTGAGTCCAAGAATCCAACCTGCACTTCTCTCTCTCTCTCTCACACACACACACACACGCGCACACGAACCATCAGCATTTTTCCCCACTAACCTGATAGTTTTGATCTCTCGGTCTCCATCTCTTTCCTCCCATTCCCGCATCTCTCGCTCTCTCTCTCTCTCTCTCTCTCACACACACACAACACACACACAGGTGCACTCCACTCTGCACCGGGAGAAAAAAACCACTCTGCACACCCATCACTCTCGAATCCGTAGTAGACCCGGATCTCTGTGGACTAAACTCGTTTGCAAGTCTACTTCTGGGAAATATTGGTGCGTTGTGTCGGGAGCTCACGTTTGACTCCGAGGGTGCTGTACATGTCCGTTCCACAGGGCTAGCTTCTGCGTGAGGTGCTCTATTATTCTTCTTTCTACATAATTTCCTTAGAAATAATTTTGCTTGTGGCTTTTTCTTCGTTTTTGTCTGTGCATGTTCGTTCTTGAACATGGTCCTTCATTTCTTCGTGTGGAATCGTATCCTCGATCGTATAGTCTGTTCACTTTTTGTGAGTTTATCTGTTTGCTTTCTATCCTGCTCTTTGATCACGACAGCCATCGCCTGTGCAGGTGATTTCTAAAAGAATACTCCACTTTAGAAGGCGGAAAAGGTATTTCAACTAGTTTTATCACTCGCGTTTATTCTGTGGCAGATGAGCACATGTAGAATGAGTTGCAGAAGTACGTGGACTTAGAATTATTTGGGACTGGGCGGCATAGAAAAGAAAAAAAAAAGTAAGTATCAATAATATCTTATCAATTTTATACGTGAGCTATTTTATTTATGATATTTTTATATTAAAAATTATGAATTTTTACTTCCCACCAATATTTGGAGTTAGTTATGTTTGTCGGTGAAGAACATTTTTCCCTCCGTTTTTATTGCAAAAATTAATATTTTATTTCTTTTCAATTTTAGTTGTGAATGGGAACTATTTATGTATCTAAGAAAGTTTCTGTGCCCTCCTGGTTAGGCAAAATATTATTACTGTAGAGAAATATTTAGTATGTTTCATAATTTTACATTAAATAAGTCATATCCACTAACCTCCAGGTCAACCCTCAATGGGGTGACTAATTTAAGATGTGCTGTAAGTATTTTGCATATGTAATACTTGATGTACACCGTTGATGTGCAACAAGTGACACATCAGCAAGCACATTCAATAAGTACTTGTCGAGTGGTTTCAGAGGGTGATGTGACTTTTTTTTCTTCAAAAATGTCTTGTCTTTCACAGTCTCGTGGAGAAAGATAATGTTGCCCTCCTTCCTTTCCCGTCACGAATTGCCTTCTTCCCCTTTCTGCTCCTTCTCCGGGCGAACAACGCGAAGTCTCTGCTCCCCTCTCTGCTCCTTCTCCAACGCCAACGCCGCAAAGTCCTTGTCTTCCTTCTATTTGCTCCTTCTCCAGCGCGAACGCCGCAAAGTGTCGGCATTCCTTTCTCAGCTGTGCGGAGGGCAACGACGGATGAGTTGTTCCTTGTGAAGTCTCTGCTCCTTCTCCAATGCGTACGCCGCGAAGTGTCTGTCTTTCTCCCAGAACGCCCTCTCCAACTCGAAGTGCCCTGCTTCCTTTCTAAGCTGTGCGGAGGCGAATGACGAGCGTGTAGACTGGTGACTCCGCAATTTCTCAACCGTGCGTAGGTGACCCTCCCCACCTGTGCAGACGAGCGACTCCTTGTGATAGCTCCAAAGAGAAAAACAAAAGTCTTTACTGGTAAGAGAACGAAAAAAGCGTCAGAAGATGTTGCTGCCAAGCATTTGAGCCCTATAGAAGTCATTTATGAAAATATTCCTCAAATTCCAAGTGAAGACACTTCTCCCTTGTTGTTAACTCCAAGTCCTCCCCCAGCAGGCCAACCCACCACCCATATGGGTAAGTAGAAGGTGCTTATACGCAGGAGACATAAGCAGACACCAAAGACATTGATTTCTCTAGCAGATCATGTCGCCTGAGGTATATTTTTTGTAATTTTGTGTTTGTATTTTTTTATGTTTGTGCATATGTCAATGTATTTCTTTAAAAAATATCATGTTCTGGAAAAAATATTCCTATGAATGTGTGTTTACGCTGGTGAATTCTTGCATATTAAACAAGTTTGTATTTATTCCTTGTTTTAGAAGCTTGTTTTAGGAGCTGAAGTGAAGATGAAACGTTATGTAAATAATCCATTGATCAGTAGATGTTCTTTACATATTTACATGAAAGATAAGGAACAAATTAATTTTCGTGAATGTCACAAGGAGTTGATGAAAGCAACTCCATTTGCACCATATGTGGACATCCCTCTAATGAAATGCTTTGGGATAAGTTTGTTAGAGGAGATTTTAGCACATCATGAGTTGGGGAATGTTTTTAATATTGGGAACAAATCATTGCCCTTCACAGTTGAGGATGTTGCTCTCATTCTTGGGATGCCATATATCGGATTTTCCGTGCATCACTATGGTTCGTCTATAGAAGTGTCCAAGCTGCATAAAAGATTTGGCAATGATACTTCCTTCACTCGACAGGTCATCCATGGTCATTTAATAGATCTAGTTGGTTCAGATGAGAAGGAGGATATTGAGGACACAGTGCGTCTCTGGATTTTACTATTACTCAGTACATTTTTTGCCTCTCGATCGGTGTACGTTTGCTCCCCTCAAATGATTAAATATTTGGACGACATTGAAAGAATTAGAAGCTATGCATGAGCTGTTTCCTTCCATGAGTTTATACTCCACAACATTGAGAAGGCGAGCAAAATAGTGAAGATGAATGCAAAGAGAGGAAGACATGATGAAAAGCCACGAAAAAATCAGTTCATCTTTGACTGCTCCTATGCATTATGTGTAAGTATTTATAGTATTTAATTTTAATTAAATTTTACTTTGCTTAAATGAATATCATTAATTATTGTTTAAAATCATCATGATAGGTGTGGTTGTTAGAGCACACACATGCCATTCCACCTATTACTTGCCTCATTTTTTTGCGACTATTTTAGGTGGGATGCAAGTTTCAAGAAGAAGGGGAAAATATTAGATCATCTACAGTGGTGGTAATGTTATTCTTGCGTATTTTACTAGGTTTTCTTTTATATTAATGACCAAGTAGGATAATTTTTCCTAATGTTAAATAGGTTGAGTCAAAGTTGCCCATTCATCCCTCAGAACAATAGGTGCTTTAAGGGCAAAAAGATAAAACAAATTCAGGAGATTTCGTCCGAGCTGAGGTATATGAGTTTTGCTTTATATCTTTTCATCTCTTGCAGTAATATGTCAGCATAAGTGAATAATAAGATATGTTTCATACTACAGGAGGCTTCCACACCTGCCGTGAGCATAAATGCCCAAATGGCAGCACTTATAGATGCTTTAAAAGCTGCAGAGGAGAGTCAAAAAGCAGAAAATGAAGAATTCCGACAAAAGTTGGAATCTCTCATGACGCAAGTTGAAGGATTTGCCAAATCTGCTATCAACCTTAGACAGGAAAAGGAGAAGGTTGCTGATGTTTGTAATCAATGCTTTACTTAATAATTTTACAACTTTTGTGGTCCAATAATATGATGAATTTGCAGGTTCCCCCTTCAGATCCGCCATGCGAGGCGGCTGAAAAAAAAGATTTTGAAGAAGAGGTCCAATTATTGGCCATGAAAAAAAGGAAAAAGTCGACCTGAAGTAAGAAGAAAGGAAAATACTAATGTATTTTTTTTAATCCTTTATGACAATGTATAAGGGTCTAGCATGTAGCATGTATCTTGTGTCTATTTTTTTTTCTTACATGAGATATTTTTACATGCAGGTGATTTTTGTTGAAGATAGAAGAGACTTTCCTAGCTGTGAGCATTTGGTAGAGGATGATCGCCAATTGATCACAAAGTTCTTATCAATGGAGATTAACTAGTATGTTTGAACAAATATTTTTCGTGAATGTATTTTCCTTGAACATTGTTTTTTTTATGAGTGGTTCATAATTTGAGCATATATTTTATACTGAGTAGTGAATCAATATTTGTAAACAAATGGAATGGAGAGGTGACTCGATACAACATCCATGAGTTTTTATTTGGGAAGAACATAGGTGATGATGTAAATATGACATTTAATTATAAGTATTATGTCAATGAAGTTTGTACAAGAGAAAACCTCAGTTAGATGTCATTATTTTGTTGTTTACAGATGATTGATTGTGTTGTCCAACTTTTGGAAGAAGGTGGTTCACATCTGATTACAAAAAATGGGAATACCTATCGACACTAATTGTATCGAGCATCCATGCTGGGAAGCGTGTTTCAATTTCCCCAAAATCACAAAGATTATTTGAGTGTTTTCCTGTAGTAACAGACTTGGAGCATTAGGCAAATTGGATTTCTTATTTTTTGTTCTGCACACAACGAACCACTGGCATCTGTTAGTGGTTGATTTGAAAAATAAATGCTTCATATCTTACAATTCCATCAAGGGGAATAATCATACGATGCAGCTGTCAGAAATTGGGTAAATTTCAGCATCCATTTTATTTTATTGATAGCTTCTTATTTTACAACTGTTATGAGAATAATAATCTGTTGTGTATACAGGTAAAAATGCTTCAAACATTTTTCTGTAGTTGTGGGAGCATGATGCCATAGAAGATTGGGAGTTAAAGTTTGATATGGACTGCCCTTCTCAGCCACCCATTCAAATGAATGCGGAATGTATGCAATCAAATTTATGGAAGAGTTGGCTAAGCTCAAAGAAGGAGGCAGTTGAACTTCAATGAAAAACAAATGCAGTCTTTAGATGTGAACTTGTAGTTCAATTATTAAGGAAATGAGAGTCCACAATGTAATATGTGATAATTGTAAGGGAACAATCTTTGAATAGTTGTAATTGCAGAAATTACTCTTCAGATGTCAATTTGGAATTCAATTATTACAGTGTATATTTTGTGGGAAACACATGTTATATGATATGTGATAATGTGTGCAAGTGTTGATGTTATGACATTTATAGGTGAATGTATGTATTTATTGGTGCATTTATGTATTTATTGGTAAATATATTGTATATGTATGTGAATAGGTCCACCACACAGGAAGACTACAGATCTGTGCAAGTGTTGGCAGTCGATGAATGTGAATGTGAACGAGCACTATTTATAGGTGCTTGTCAAGTATTATCGTTGAATTTGTGATATTTATTAGTGAATTTTCTGTGTATATAGATCAATAGGCCACCACACTCCAAGAGGAGCTCAAATGTGTGTGTAAGTGTTGAATCACTGATTTTATAGGTGAAATGACACATTTAATAGTTGAATGTTTGTCTTTTTGTGGTGAATGTCATATATATGCAGGTGAAGAATGTTTTTACACTAAAGGAAGAGTTAGATACTTGCAAGTGTGTGATGTTAATGACATTTGTAGGTGAATCTAGGTAATTATTGGTGAATTTATGTATTTATTGGTGAATATGAGTAAATGTAGGTGAAGAAGTAACCAACTGCAAGTAAGAGCTCAGATATGTGCAAGTGTTGATGGAAAATGTATTTTTAGGTGAAATACAATGTATTTATTGGTGAATTTCTAATATTTATTGGTGAATTGTAGTATTTATGGGTGAATACCCTGCATAGTAGGTGAATAGATCTAACACTGGCAGAAATGAACATCATTTATTGTGAATTATTTGTATTTATTAGTGAATGTTAGTATATGTAGATAAAATACCACCACACTGGCAGAAGGGGTCAGGTGTTTGCAAAGTGTTGGTATTGCATAAGATTATAGGTGAATGACACCATTTATTAGTGCATTGTTTGTATTTATTGGTAAATATTTAGTATATGTAGGTGAATAGACACCACACTGGCAGAAGAGGTCAGGTGTTTGCCAAATGTTGGTATTGCAGAGTTTATAAGTGAAATGACACCATTTATTGGTGAATATTTGTATTTCTTGGTGAAATGATTAGTATATGAGGTGGATAGACCACCCACATGATAGAAGAGTTCAGATGTTTGCAAAGTGTTGATATTATTTGAGGTTATAGGTGAAATGACACTATTTGATCACAAAGTTCTTATCAATGGAGATTAACTAGTATGTTTGAACAAATATTTTTCGTGAATGTATTTTCCTTGAACATTTGTTTTTTTTATGAGTGGTTCATAAGTTTGAGCATATATTTTATACTTGAGTAGTGAATCAATATTTGTAAACAAATGGAATGGAGAGGTGACTCGATACAACATCCATGAGTTTTTATTTGGGAAGAACATAGGTGATGATGTAAATATGACATTAATTATAAGTATTATGTCAATGAAGTTTTGTACAGAGAAAACCTCAGTTAGATGTCATTATTTTGTTGTTTACAGATGATTGATGGTGGTCCAACTTTTGGAAGAAGGTTGTTCACTATCTGATTACAAAAAATGGGAATACCTATCGACACTAATTGTATCGAGCATCCATGCTGGGAAGCGTGTTTCAATTTCCCCAAAATCACAAAGATTATTTGAGTGTTTTCCTGTAGTAACAGACTTGGAGCATTTAGGCAAATTGGATTTCTTATTTTTTGTTCTGCACACAACGAACCACTGGCATCTGTTAGTGGTTGATTTGAAAAATAAATGCTTCATATCTTACAATTCCATCAAGGGGAATAAATCATACGATGCAGCTGTCAGAAATTGGGTAAATTTCAGCATCCATTTTATTTTATTGATAGCTTCTTATATTTTACAACTGTTATGAGAATTAATAATCTGTTGTGTATACAGGTAAAAATGCTTCAAACATTTTTCTGTAGTTGTGGGATGCATGATGCCATAGAAGATTGGGAGTTAAAGTTTGATATGGACTGCCCTTCTCAGCCACCCCATTCAAATGAATGCGGAATGTATGCAATCAAATTTATGGAAGAGTTGGCTAAGCTCAAAGAAGGAGGCAGTTGGAACTTCAATGAAAAACAAATGCAGTTCTTTAGATGTGAACTTGTAGTTCAATTATTAAGGAAATGAGAGTCCACAATGTAATATGTGATAATTGTAAGGGAACAATCTTTTGAATAGTTGTAATTGCAGAAATTACTCTTCAGATGTCAATTTGGAATTCAATTATTACACAGTGTATATTTTGTGGGAAACATGATATGTGATAATGTGTGCAAGTGTGATGTTAATGACATTTATAGGTGAAATGTATGTATTTATTGGTGCATTTATTGTATTTATTGGTAAATATATGTATATGTATGTGAATAGGTCACCACACAGGAAGACTACAGATCTGTGCAAGCATTTATTGTATTTATTGGTAAATATATTGTATATGTATGTGAATAGGTCACCACACAGAAGACTACAGATCTGTGCAAGTGTTGGCACAGTCGATGAATGTAATGTGAACGAGCACTATTTATAGGTGCTTGTCAAGTATTTATCGTTGAATTTGTGATATTTTAGTGAATTTTCTGTGTATATAGATCAATAGGCCACCACACTCCAAGAGGAGCTCAAATGTGTGTGTAAGTGTTGAAAATCACTGATTTTATAGGTGAAATGACACATTTAATAGTTGAATGTTCTGTCTTTATTGGTGAATGTCATATATATGCAGGTGAAGAATGTTTTTACACTAAAGGAAGAGCTTAGATACTTGCAAGTGTTGATGTTAATGACATTTGTAGGTGAAATCTAAGTAATTATTGGTGAATTTATTGTATTTATTGGTGAATATGATGTAAATGTAGGTGAAGAAGTAACCATACTGCAGTAAGAGCTCAGATATGTGCAAGTGTTGATGTAAAATGTATTTTTAGGTGAAATACATGTATTTATTGGTGAATTTCTAATATTTATTGGTGAATTGTAAGTATTTATTGGTAAATACCCTGCATATGTAGGTGAATAGATCTACACACTGGCAGAAATGACATCATTTATTGGTGAATTATTTGTATTTATTAGTGAATGTTTAGTATATGTAGATAAATATACCACCACACTGGCAGAAGGGGTCAGGTGTTTGCAAAGTGTTGGTATTGCATAAGATTATAGGTGAAATGACACCATTTATTAGTGCATTGTTTGTATTTATTGGTAAATGTTTAGTATATGTAGGTGAATAGATCACCACACTGGCAGAAGAGGTCAGGTGTTTGCAAAATGTTGGTATTGCATGAGTTTATAAGTGAAATGACACCATTTATTGGTGAATTATTTGTATTTCTTGGTGAATGTTTAGTATATGAAGGTGAATAGACCACCACACTGATAGAAGAGTTTAGATGTTTGCAAAGTGTTGATATTATTTGAGGTTATAGGTGAAATGACACTATTTATTGGTGAATATTTAGTGGTGAATGTTTAGTATACGTAGGTGAATAGACAACCACACTGGCAGAAGAGATCATGTGTTTGCAAAGTGTTGATATTGCATGAGTTTATAGGTGAAATGACATCATTTATTGGTGAATTATTTGTATTTTTTGGTGAATAGACAGTTTATGCAGGTGAATAGACCACCACACTGGCAGAAGAGGTCAGATATTTGCAAAGTGTTGATATTTTTTGTGCTTATAGGTTTAATGACATCATTTATTGGTGAATTGTTTGTATTTATTGGTAAATTATTTGTATTTATTGGTGAATATTTAGTATATGTAGGTGAATAGACCACCACACTGGCGGAAGAGCTCAGATGTTTGCAAAGTGTTAATATTATTTGAGGTTATAGGTGAAATGACATTATTTATTGGTGAATTATTTGTATTTGTTGGTGAATGTTTAGTATATGTAGGTGAATAGACTACCACACTGGCAGAAGAGGTCAGGTGTTTGCAAAGTGTTGGTATTGTATGAGTTTATAGGTGAAATGACATCATTTATTAGTGAATTGTTTGTATTTATTGGTAAATGTTTAGTATATGTAGGTGAATAGACCACTACACTGACAGAAGAGGTCAGATGTTTACAAAGTGTTGGTATTAGGTGAATTTATAGGTGAAATGACACCATTTATTGGTGAATTGTTTGTATTTTTTAGTGAATGTTTAGTATATGTAGGTGAATAGGTCATCACACTGGCAGAAGAGGTCAGGTATTTGCAAACTGTTGGTATTGCATGAGCTTATAGGTGAAATGACACTATTTATTGGTGAATTATTTGTATTTATTGGTGAATAGACCACTACACTGGCAGAAGAGGTCAAGTGTTTACAAAGTGTTGGTATTAGGTGAGTTTATAAGTGAAATGACACCATTTATTGGTGAATTTTTTGTATTTCTTAGTGAATGTTTAGTATATGTAAGTGAATAGACCACCACACTGGCAGAAGAGGTCATGTGTTTGCAAAGTGTTGGTATTGCATGAGTTTATAGGTGAAATGACATCATTTACTGGTGAATTATTTGTATTTATTATTGAATGTTTAGTATATGTAGGTGAATAGACCACCACACTAGCAGAAGAGGTCAGGTGTTTGCAAAGTGTTGGTATTGCATCAGTTTATAGGTGAAATGAGACCATTTATTGGTGAATTGTTTGTATTTATTGGTGAATGTTTAGTATACGTAGGTGAATAGACCACCACACTGGTCGAAAAGTTCAGATGTTTGCAAAGTGTTGATATTATTTAAGGTTATAGGTGAAATGATACTATTTATTGGTGAATTGTTTGTATTTATAGGTGAATGTTTAGTATATGTAGGTGAATAGACCACCACACGGGCAGAAGAGGTCAGGTGTTTGCAAAGTGTTGATATTGCATGAGGTTATAGGTGAAATGACATCATTTATTGGTGAATATTTAGTATATGTAGGTGAATAGACCAACACACTGGCAGAAGAGGTCAGGTGTTTGCAAAGTGTTGGTATTGCATGAGTTTACAGGTGAAATGACACCATTTATTGGTGAATGTTTAGTATATATAGGTGAATAGACCATCACAATAGCAGAAGAGGTCAGGTGTTTACAAAGTATTGGTATTAGGTGAGTTTATAGGTGAAATGACACCATTTATTGATGAATTGTTTGTATTTCTTAGTGAATGTTTAGTATATGTAGGTGAATAGACTATCACACTGACAGAAGAGGTCATGTGTTTGCAAAGTGTTGGTATTGCATGAGTTTATAGGTGAAATGACATCATTTATTGGTGAATTATTTGTATTTATTGGTGAATGTTTAGTATATATGTAGGTGAATAGACCACCACACTGGCAGAAGAGGTCAGGTGTTTGCAAAGTGTTGATATTGCATAATTTTATAGGTGAAATGAGACCATTTACTGGTGAATTATTTGTATTTATTGGTGAATGTTTAGTATATGTAGGTGAATAGATCACCACACTGATCGAAAAGTTCAGATGTTTGCAAAGTGTTGATATTATTTGAGGTTATAGGTGAAATGACACTATTTATTGGTGAATTATTTGTATTTATTGGTGAATGTTTAGTATATTTAGATGAATAGACCACCACACTGGCAGAAGAGGTCAGGTGTTTGCAAAGTGTTGGTATTGCATGAGGTTATAGGTGAAATAACACCATTTATTGGTGCATTGTTTGTATTTTTTGATGAATGTTTATTATATATCGGTGAATAGACCACCACACTGGCAGAAGAGGTCAGGTGTTTGCAAAGTGTTGGTATTGCATGAGTTTATAGGTGAAATGACACTATTTATTGGTGAATTATTTGTATTTATTGATGAATGTTTAGTATATATAGGTGAATATATCATCACACTGGCAGAAGAGGTCAGATGTTTACAAAGTGTTGGTATTAGAAGAGTTTATAGGTGAAATGACACCATTTATTGGTGAATTGTTTGTATTTATTGATGAATGTTTAGTATATGTAGGTGAATAGACCACCACACTGGCAGAAGATGTCAGGTGTTTACAAAGTGTTGGTATTAGGTGAGTTTATAGGTGAAATGACATCATTTATTGGTGAATTATTTTTATTTCTTAGTGAATGTTTAGTATATGTTGGTGAATAGACCACCACACTGGCAGAAGAGGTCAGGTGTTTGCAAAGTGTTGGTATTACATGAGGTTATAGGTGAAATGACATTATTTATTGGTAAATTGTTTGTATTTATTGGTGAATGTTTAGTATATGTAGGTGAATAGACCACCACACTGGCAGAAGAGGTCAGGTGTTTGCAAAGTGTTTGTATTGTATGAGTTTATAAGTGAAATGAGATCATTTACTGGTGAATTGTTTGTATTTATTGGTGAATGTTTAATATATCTAGTTGAATAGACCACCACACTGGCCGATGAGCTCAGATGTTTGTAAATTGTTGATATTATTTGAGGTTATAGGTGAAATGACATCATTTATTGGTGAATTGTTTGTATTTCTTAGTGAATGTTTAATATACGTAGGTGAATAGACCACCACACTAGCAGAAGAGCACAGATGTTTGCAAAGTGTTGATATTATTTGAGGTTATAGGTGAAATGACACAATTTATTGGTGAATGTTTAGTATATGTAGGTGAATATACCACCACACAGGCAGAAGAGGTCAGATGTTTGCAAAGTGTTGGTATTGCATGAGGTTATAGGTGAAATGACACCATTTATTGGTGAATTGTTTGTATTTATTGGTGAATGTTTAATATATGTAGGTGAATAGACCACCACACTGGCAGAAGAGCTTATATGTTTGAAAGGTGTTGGTATTGCATGAGGTTATAGGTGAACACATATGACTTACTCGTATGACATACAGTGGGAATACTTACTCGTGCGAACGTTTGTGACTCATACACGGTAGTGTACACATATGACTCGGGCGTGACTTCTAAGAAATACTCTTACTAACATACAACTAAGTGTAACGTATACTACATAGACTTACTCGTATGACTTGTACAAGATAGACATACTCGTATGACATACAGTGAGAATATTTACTCGTGCGAACATTTGTGACTCATACACGGTAGTGTATACATATGACTCGGACATGACTTCTAAGAAATACTCTTACTAACATGCAACTAAGTGTAATGTATACTACATAGACTTACTCGTATGACTTGTACAAGATAGACATACTCGTATGACATACAGTGAGAATACTTACTTGTGCGAACGCTTGTGACTCATACACGGTAGTGTACACATATGACTCGGGCATGACTTCTAAGAAATATTCTTACTAGCATGCAACTAAGTGTAACGTATACTACATAGACTTACTCGTATAATTTGTACAAGATAGACATACTTGTATGACATATAGTGGGAATACTTACTCGTGCGAACGTTTGTGACTCATACACGGTAGTGTACACATATGACTCGGGCGTGACTTCTAAGAAATACTTTTACTAACATGCAACTAAGTGTAACGTATACTACAAGACTTACTCGTATGACTTGTACAAGATAGACATACTCGTATGACATACAGTGTGAATACTTACTCGTGCGAACGTTTGTGACTCATACACGGTAGTGTACACATATGACTCGGGCGTGACTTCTAAGAAATACTCTTACTAACATGCAACTAAGTGTAACGTATACTACATAGACTACTCGTATGACTTGGACAAGATAGACATACTCGTATGACATACAGTGGGAATACTTACTCGTGCGAACGTTTGTGACTCATACACGGTAGTGTACACATATGACTCGGACATGACTTCTAAGAAATACTCTTACTAACATACAACTAAGTGTAACGTATACTACATAGACTTACTCGTAAGACTTGTACAAGATAGACATACTCGTAGGTGAATAGGCAACCACACTGATAAATACTGGCCAAGTGTTGGTGTCTGTAGTAATTCTAGGTGAAGTTTATAGGTGAAATGACACTATTTATTAGTGAATGTTTAATATTTATTGGTGAATATGTTCTATATGTAGGTGAATAGTCAACCACACTGAAATGCTATGCAAGTGTTGGTGTATGTAGCAATTCTAGGGAAAGTTTATAGGTGAAATGACAGTATTTATAGGTGAATGTTCGCTATTTATTGGTGAATAAGTAGTATATGTAGGTGAATAGACAACCACATTGAAAGGCTGCAGATCTGTGCAAAATGTTGGTGTTTATGGCATTTTCAAGTGAAGTTTATAGGTGAAATGCCAGTATGTATTAGTGAATGTTGGATATGTATTGGTGAATAAATTCTATATGTAGGTGAATAGACAACCACACTAAAATGTTGTGCAAGTGTTGGTGTATGTAGTAATTTTAGGTGAAGTTTATAGGTGAAATGACAGTATTTATAGGTGAATGTTATCTATTTATTGGTGAATAAGGTCTATATGTAGGTGAATAGACAACCACACTGAAAGGCTGCAGATCTGTGGAAAATGTTGGTGTTTATGGCATTTCTAAGTGAAGTTTATAGGTGAAAGACCAGTATTTATTGGTGAATACTTGATATTTGTTGGTGATTGTGTTCTATATGTTGGTGAATAGACAACCACACTGAAATGTTGTGCAAGTGTTGGTGTACCTAGTAATTCTAGGTAAAGTTTATAGGTGAAATGACAGTATTTATAGGTGAATATTAGCTATTTATTGGTGAATAAGGTCTATATGTAGGTGAATAGACAACCACACTGAAAAGGCTGCAGATCTGTGCAAAATGTTGGTGTTTATGGCATTTCCAAGTGAAATTTATAGGTGAAATACCAATATGTATTAGTGAATGTTGGATATGTATTGGTGAATAAATTCTATATGTAGGTGAATAGACAACTACACTAAAATGTGGTGCAAGTGTTGGTGTATGTAGTAATTCTAGGTGAAGTTTATAGGTGAAATGACAATATTTATAGGTGAATGTTAGCTATTTATTGGTGAATAAGGTCTATATGTAGGTGAATAGACAACCACACTGAAAAGGCTGCAGATCTGTGCAAAATGTTGGTGTTTATGATATTTCTAAGTAAAATTTATAGGTGAAAGGCCAGTATGTATTAGTGAATGTTGAATATGTATTGGTGAATAAATTCTGTATATAGGTGAATAGACAACCACACTGAAATGTTGTGCAAGTGTTGGTGTATGTTGCAATTCTAGGTGAAGTTTATAGGTGAAATAACAGTATTTATAGGTGAATAAGGTCTATATGTAGGTGAATAGACAACCACACTGAAAAGGCTGCAGATCTGTGCAAAATGTTGGTGTTTATGGCATTTCCAAGTGAAGTTTATAGGTGAAAGGCCAGTATGTATTAGTGAATGTTGGATATGTATTGGTGAATAAATTCTATATGTAGGTGAATAGACAACCACACTGAAATGCTGTGCAAGTGTTGGTGTTTGTAGTAATTCTAGGTGAAGTTTATAGGTGAAATGACAGTATTTATAGGTAAAGAAGGTCTATTTGTAGGTGAATAGACAACCACACTGAAAAGGCTGCAGATCTGTGCAAAATATTGGTGTTTATGGCATTTTCAAGTAAAATTTATAGGTGAAATGCTAGTATGTATTAGTGAATGTTGGATATGTATTGATGAATAAATTCTATATGTAGGTGAATAAGACAACCACACTGAAATGTTGTGCAAGTGTTGGTGTATGTAGTAATTCTAGGTGAAGTTTATAGGTGAAATGACACTATTTATAGGTGAATGTTATCTATTTATTGGTGAATAAGATCTATATGTAGGTGAATAGACAACCACACTGAAAGGCTGCAGATTTGTGCAAAATATTGGTGTTTATGGCATTTCCAAGTGAAGTTTATAGGTGAAAGGCCAGTATTTATTGGTGAATGCTTGATATTTATTGGTGATTGTGTTCTATATGTAGGTGAATAGACAACCACACTGAAATGCTGTGCAAGTGTTGGTGTATGTAGTAATTCTAGGTGAAGTTTATAGGTGAAATGACAGTATTTATAGGTGAATGTTAGTTATTTATTGGTGAATAAGGTCTATACGTAGGTGAATAGACAACCACACTGAAAGGCTATAGATCTGTGCAAAATGTTGGTGTTTATGACATTTATTAGGTGAGTTTATATATGAAAGGTTAGTATTTATTGGTGAATGCTTGATATTTATTGGTGATTGTGTTCTATATGTAGGTGAATAGACAACCACACTGAAATGTTGTGCAAGTGTTGGTGTATGTAGTAATTCTAGGTGAAGTTTATAAGTGAAATGACAGTATTTATAGGTGAATGTTAGCTATTTATTGGTGAATAAGGTTATATGTAGGTGAATAGACAACCACACTGAAAAGGCTGCAAATCTGTGCAAAATGTTGGTGTTTATGGCATTTCCAAGTGAAATTTATTGGTGAAATGCGAGTATGTATTAGTGAATGTTGGATATGTATTGGTGAATAAATTCTATATGTAGGAGAATAAACAACCACACTGAAATGTTGTGCAAGTGTTGGTGTATGTAGCAATTCTGGGTGAAGCTTATAGGTGAAATGACAGTATTTATAGGTGAATATTATCTATTTATTGGTGAATAAGGTGTATATGTAGGTGAATAGACAGCCACACTGAAAGGCTGCAGATCTGTGCAAAATGTTGATGTTTATGGCATTTCCAAGTGAAGTTTGTAGGTGAAAGGCCAGTATTTATTGGTAAATGCTTGATATTTATTGGTGATTGTGTTTTATATGTAGATGAATAGACAACCACACTGAAATGCTGTGCAAGTGTTGGTGTATGTAGCAATTCTAGGTGAAGTTTATAGGTGAAATGACACCATTTATAGGTGAATGTTAGCTATTTATTGGTGAATAAGGTCTATATGTAGGTGAACAGACAACCACACTAAAATGCTATGCAAGTGTTGTTGTATGTAGGAATTCTAGGTGATGTTTATAAGTGAAATGACACTATTTATTAGGGAATGTTTGATATTTATTGGTGAATAAATTCTATATGTAGGTGAATAGACAACCACACTGAAAGGTTACAGATCTGTGCAAGTGTTTTGTTTATGGCATTTTCAAGTGAAGTTTATAGGTGAAATGTCAGTATTTATTAGTGAATGCTTAATATTTATTGGTGAATGTGTTCTATATGTAGATGAATAGGCAACCACACTGAAATGTTGTGCAAGTGTTGGTGTATGTTGCAATTCTATGTGAAGTTTATAGGTGAAATGACACTATTTATAGGTGAATGTTAGATATTTATTGGTGAATAAGATCTATATGTAGGTGAACAGACAACCACACTGAAATACTACATATCTTTACAAGTGTTGGTATTTTTGGTATTTATAGGTGAACTGTCATTGCTTATTGGTGAATGTGTTGTATTTATGCGTTAATGTTTGGTACTCGTTGGTGATAGTGTTCTACATATAGGTGAACAAACTGACTCCCACAGTGGACTACTACAGATCCTGTGCAAGTGTTGTTGTTTATGGTATTTATAGGTGAAATGACTGTGTTTATAGGTGAATGTTTTGTATTTATTGGTGAATGTGTTGCCATAAGATTGCCACACTGGTTGACTGACAGTCCACACTGGAATTATACAGAGCTGCCATCTGATTTTTCATACATTGAGTGCTGCCATCTGATTTTTCATAACATTGAATTTGCCATGGAATTATATTTACAAGAAATACAAGCCTTTCTCATACACAAAATATAAGCATATTCCACCATTTCTATACCCTCCACTCATCCACAAAATATACAAGTTTTTCTCATACACAAATATAAGCATATTTCACCATTTCTATACCCTCCACTCATCCACAAAAAATATAAGTTTTTCTCGTACACAAATATAAGCATATTCCACCCTTTTTATACCCTCCACTTGTCCACAAAAAAATTGCTTTTGTAAACCACAAAAACTAACAACTATGTACACCACTCAATCCTCCACTATGAAACTGAACTTCGACTGCCATGGCTGTAGGGGCGACATTGATTACATCTGAGGCATCGCCTGCAGGGGAGTCATCGCCTGCAGGGGAGGCATCGGCTGCATCTGAGGCATCACCTGTGGGGGAGGCATCGGCTACATCTGAAGCATCACCTGTGGGGAAGGCATCGGCTGCATCTGAGGCATGAACTGCATTAGTTGGACGATGTGCGGGATATTCAACATATGTTGCCCATGCAACACTCGGTGCATGGGCTGCACATGTGGATGGATTGTATCCTCTGCTGGAATATGACCTAAAAATGGCATTGTATACAATAGTAAAAAATTACTAAACGTTACATGTCAACATTAAATTACTAAATGTTACATGACATTGGTGAATGGCTACCTTGGGGAAGGTGGGGTTCTCCTCTTTTTAATTTAGACCTCTTTTTTATCTTTTCAATAGAGCTTTCTATTCTTTTCTGTCTCCCTCTGTCTTTTGTCTTTGCTCGCGGTGGATCATTAACAACATGAGAATGGCTACCCGAAGGGATGACATTTTCAGAACTGGCTTGTGACTGGGATGAATCTATCAGCTTCTTCAGCAGATTTGGGATTTCTTTAACAGCTATATCATGCTTTGCTTCAGACATAGATCCAACCTCTGCAACCTTCATGAGATGATGAATTAGGTTGCTGTAGCGACATGCAGCTGAATCAACCAAACCATTTTGAATTATATATTCATCGTTTGCATGTCGATATCGCATCTCAATTGTCCATCGTTTCAGAATATATCTCTCAGGTATCCTCGCAATGCCTGCAAACTGAAGTGCCACCAATGCATACCGACATAAATAACCTCTAAATTCGAAACACTTGTAGGTACATGCAACTAAGTCCTCAGTCCGGTCAACCGACACTGTGAATTCCTTTGCAATGATCTTCTCAAAATGTTTCACTTTAATATTTTCAAAAGACTTTATTCTCATTGTTAATTTCTTGTCATCATCATGGATGATTGTTGGAACACAGGAAGCAATCTCAATCAATTCTTCTTGGAACTTCTTAAAAATGCCCCTCGTATATACGATAGAAGCATGTTTTTCAAATGGGGATGAAGTTCGTAGAAAGGGAGCAGTTTCCATTGTTTTCACATCTGCTTCATTTTCAGCATCATATCTGCTGTCAAGTACAACACTGTACTTATCGATGAATTCTCCTAGTGTAGTTTTTGATTGAACAAATCCATCGAAAAGTGATGGATGCTCTCACTTCTTTGGGAGGAAGACATTCCTGCATATAAATAATAATGTTATTGAATTAGATGGAATCACTCTCATAAATACATGTGAATGACAGTAAATAATATTACCTGCAAAGAAAGTATCTTTCAAGAAGACTGGAGCCCATTTCATCCTGCTTTCATATAGACTCTTCATCCATTCATTATCAATGCACTTTTCATAGTTTTTGAGTATTTGGTCACATCTCTCCTCAAATTCATGAGTTGTGATCGAATCATATATGCATCCATAGAACTCATCAATGAAATCAAGATACTTAGAACAAATATGTCCAAGTTTTTCAGGGATCTTCTTCATTATGTGCCAAAGGTACCAACGATGTCTTGCATTAGGGAAGATCTCAGCTATAGCAACTTCCATGGCTTTATCTTGATCGGTGATTATTGCTTTCGGTGCTTTGTTACAATTTGATTCTAGCCAAGCCTTGAACACCCATACAAATGATTCAATCTTTTCATTTGAAAGAAGTGCACAACCAAGTAAGATAGATTGTCCATGATGATTAACCCCCACAAATGGTGCAAAAGGCATCTCATATGTGTTAGTCAAGTACGTAGTATCAAAAGTTATCACATCTAAAAAGTATGTGCATGCCATGCGAGACCTTCCATCAATCCAAAATATTGCGTAATTGATCATCATCATTCAAGTCCAACGCATAAAAGAACATTGGATTTCTAAGTTGCATTAGGCAAAAATATTCAATCATTCTTTGTGCATCGCCCTTCTTTAGTTGAGATTGTCTCTCCCTATCCAAATTTTTTGACAATCTTTCTTTGAAAATGGTAACTGACGCATGCCTCCCACTCTTACAGTCATAGTGGAGACTATCTTCGAAGTTGTGACACCAGAACGCCTCATGTTTTTAATTTCTCTCTTTTGTGGAGTGCATATTTTTCTATGTGATCTAAAATGTGTCGCACCACCCGGATTCAAAGCATGGTTGTGCTTTAATATTAGTTCATAGAATACGTGTTTTCCACTACTTTTGTCAACCTTTACTTTCACCGATGCGTTGCAACCTATCTTTGGGGAGTCTCTATGATTCTTTGCTTCAGCCTTCCTTCTTGATTTTCCATTCCTCCAACAATCTAAATGTCGAAATATACATTTTCCATCTTTCCATTTACTAGATATCACACATGTGTTGAACCCTACATTCTTTCCATATGTATTGTAGAATGTCATGACATCATTAGCATTTTCAAAATTCATACCCTCTCTTGGTTCTGTTCTATTGTAGGATCTTGCATTAGAAGAGTTGGTTTTCCCTGGAGTGTTCACCTCAAAACCTTCTGACAATATTTTCTCACCTACATTTTAGAGTAAAAAATGATTAAGAATGTGTATATGAAGAAAAAACATATAACATATAGAAGTGTAAAAAACTGCACCTATAAATACTGTCCATTCACCTATAACCCCTTCTCTAATAAGGAAAAACAATGAACATGCAACTTAAGAACTGAAACCATAGTTGAAATAAGGAAAAAAAAACACAGCTTTAAAGCTTCAACCACAGATAAAATACATAAAAAATTGAAAATGCATTCAAAATTTCAACTGCCGCAGAAATAAGGAAAATTTTACTTCTTCCTATCAATGCACCTACCTATAACTGTTTATCTAAAAACAGCTTTAAGGCATAGAACTAAATAAAAACATAACTTTAAAGACTTCAACCACAGCTTAAAAAAAAAAGAAAATATAGCTTTCAAAACTTCAACTGCAGCAGAAACAAGGGAAAAAATTAATTCTTCTGTATGTAAGGCATAAACAATATATATTTAACTCTATGCTATCAATCCACCTACCTTCTTCCATGCCCTTAAAAGTGTTTGTCTTTTCAAATCGAAGAGAGAAGCTCTGCAGCAGTAATTAAAGCAGTCGCCCAATACCGAGACCTACTAACGAGGGAGCGGAGTAAATGTGTTGCTGCCTGTGGGAGAGAGGTGGAGTGACTGAGAGATTTAAAACACAATAATACTGTCGATCGAGTGTGAGAGAGGCGGAGTGACTATGCAAGTCCGACTCACCCGTCTGCGTGGAAGGACTCGTCCATCTGCGCGTTCGTCGTTCCCCTCCGCACAGCTGAGAAAGGAATGCCGGCATTTTGCGGCGTTCGCGCTGGAGAAGGAGCAGATAGAAGGAAGACAGGGACTTCGTGGCGTTGGCGTTGAAGGAGGAGCAGAGAGGGGGAGCAGAGACTTCACGCTGTTCGCCCGGAGAAGGAGCAGAAAGGGGGAGAAGGCAGTTCGTGGCAGGAAAGGAAGGAAGGGCAACATTGTCTTTCTCCACGAGATTGTGAAAGACAAGACATTTTTGAAAAAAAAAAGCCACATCACCCTGTCTGAAACCACTCGGTAAGTACCCATTGGGTGTGCTTGCCGATGTGTCACTTGTTGCACACCAACGGTGTGCACCAAGTATTACTCTTTGCATATTGGATCGATGATGCCGTCTTCCCTACTAGTGGTCCACTTACTGCCACGTAAGATAGGCCTTACTTTGTAGCAGGTGAGAGGTTCTCCTCCGCTAGGGCGAGAGACCCGACTGGGTCCTGATGGCATTGCCCCATTTGTTTGATTTTTTCCCCTCCAAGTACTCAGATTACCCTTCGTCAAAGAAATGCTTTCTCTTTAGAAAAACTCTCGGTGCAAATAGGAGTTTTCAAATTCACATCTTGAATTTGCAAATTCTCAATAATATCATGTTATTTGGCTGCTGTCATGGAGGGTAGAGAGAGAATGATAAGGGCGCATTAAAATTTGATTTGAAATTTTTAAAATTTTTATTTTTCCCTCGTCACTTTTGTTGTTCCCACTTCCCCAACTCCAAGTCCTCCACCGTTGCTCCCCCTCCCCCCCCCCCACCAACTAGAAGACCGTTGTCTGCACCATAACTCCAACTCGTTCGCCATCGGTCCTCTCCTCTCTAGCTCAACTCCGCCGTCGCTCCTCCCCTCTCTTCCTCAACTCTTCAGTCGTCGCTCCTCCCCTTATGCGACTGGAAGATCATCGCCGTCAACACTAAGCTCCAACCCGTCTGCTGTCTGTCGTCCCCTCCTCTACGACATTTGTTGTTGTAACTTCGACGACAACAGTGTCGAACATCTCAACAGCCCTGGTTGGTGAGTCTCCCACAACTAGTACCCCCACTCTATTAAGTATTCTCCATCCAAAGGCAACACTCTCGTGTCTTTCTCTTTGTCTATTTGAAACTCCCCACCCCACTTTGTATTCCCCCAAACCTCGATCGTCATTGTCGCCTTAGGGCTAGAACAGCTCCGACCCCCATGGATGGCAGAGTCGGCCGACTCGGAGCAGAGTCGGCCGACTCTGAGTCGGGTCGGCCCCTGGCGACCCGACTCGGGGGGGGGGGGGGGGGGGAACACCGACCCACCCACGGGACTGGTAAGCTCTGTTCATTGTCCCGACTCAGGCCGACTCGGCCCGACTCAGGGTCGGGATCAGCTGGGGCCGACCCAGCCACCCGACCCGACTCTGCCATCCTTGCCGACCCCTCCCCATTCAGTATTCTCCACCTAAGCACACTACCACAATCATAGTTCTCAACCTTTAGTGCTGTTAGGGTTCGAAGGGCCAATGGAGGGAGCTTTTGGATGAGGTGGTATAGTGCATACCTTGTTACCCGAACTTTGAAGGGGACACAACATCCAATCCAGTCATCAGCGCTCCTACTTCAAAGAAGAGGATGAACGAGGGAGAAAACCAGTGTTGCACGTAGCCTACGAGTCAGAGAAAAAGGGTCACGGCTGGGGGGATCAACGCCTTCAAGTCGGAAGAGCAAAGGACATTTCTGGATAGAGTATTGCATGTGTGAGGGGAGATCATTGCCTTCATGGGGAGTCGGGGTTGTGTGATGGACGGGGTTGGAGCCTTGGAGAGAAAGAAGTGGGAGATGGCGCGGCAAAATTGTTCTTCTCTCCTCGCATTAATAGCACTTGCATGACATATGAGATAGATCCATGTGGAGATGGGGGAATGAGTTTGCATTTTGACATGTCGCACACATGCTTGATTTGTACCAAGTCATTCTCTTCTTATCTTTAAGGAAAAACCAAGTGAAGAGGAACGCAACATTGCTTCCCTTCGCCCTTCATCCTGTTTGAAAAGAAACCCAAGTCTGTTGATTGCAATGTTTTCTTTAAAAGTAGTAGCGTTTGAAATTTTTTGAAGTAAAATAGCACAGTAAAAAAGTTATTTCGCAAACTAGCACCCTTTTGACCGGTTAAAAGGTTCGTTTAAAAATAAAACATAAAAAATAGCAAATCGGCAATGCCGTAACCGATTTGCAAATCGGCTAGAGTGATGTCGATTTGCCTTTTACTATCCCCTACCTACCACCCCTTCTCTTTTCCCACTCGCGTTCCCCTTTTCCCTTTTCGAGCTGAGGCGAAGGACGGAGGATGTCGGCGAGGAGGGCGTGCACGACGACGAGGCGGCCAGCGGCAGCGACCCGGCGACAGCGACAGGTGGCGTTGGTAATATGGTTTTTTTTATTGTGGGCCCCCTTCCCCTCCCCCCTAAGCCGACACATTCTTCTGTTGGTCCCCTATGTCCCCTTCGTTGGTCCCCACCTCCTCTCCCCACATCTCCCACAGTGGGAGGGAACCCCACCTCCACCATCACCCCCCCCCCTCTTCAGTCGCTTATTTCACCCCTCCCCCCCATCTACCAGTGTGACCCCACCGCCCCATATCTCCCACAGTGGGAGGGCAACCCCACCTCCACCATCGCCCTTTCCCCCTTCGGTTGTGCATTTCACCCCTCCCCCCACATCTATCAGACCCCACTTCCTTGATCTCCCCACATCTCCCACTATCAGAGGGCTCCACCATCGCCCTTCCCCCCCTTAGGTCTCGCATTTCCCCCCCTCCCCGATTGGTCTCCCTATCAGAGGGCTCCACCATCGCCCTTCCCCCCTTTAGGTCTCGCATTTCCCCCCCTCCCCGATTGGTCTATTGTTTTCTCACACTAAGAATTTACAAATTTTAATGTTAAAATTAAAATTTAAAATTTAATATATAAAAATTATTTGCTATTGCAATAATTTAGTTATAGTTTTGTTATTTATTTTTTGCATTATAATTGTGATCTTTATTGAATGCATTATATTTTATTTGTTAATTTAAATAAATGATATTAAAAAATAATGATAAAATTAGTTTATTTATGATCTTGCAGGTGTGACATCTATTAAATTAATAAGATGTCATCTATAAATATATTTATGGTCATTCTTTTTAATGGAAGATTTTCTAAGAATGGTAGAGTGGCTATATACGAGGGAGGCAATGAAACAATCATTAGGGTACCTTCACGTTGTTCGTTCAATGAACTCAAGAGTATAATCTATCGTGCAACAAAGATTAATCTTCTTGAGTATGAGTTGAAAATTTATGTTAACGTCCCCAATAATGATGGTTTTTCTATTGAAGTTGATGATGAAGAAAAATGTTCTATAATGTTAGATTTATGTGTCTCTGCACCATTGACTGTCTTTATAGAAAAAATGACACATAATGTCGCATTTAGACCATCATCTTTGTTGACAACATTAATGGGTTATGAAGCACCCATACGTCCAGTTACAACGAGAATATTAAATCTCAATCGGATGTGGTCCCATATACACCGATACATGCGACGGATAATTTGGGCATTAATGTCTGTCTTCCTTCAGATATTCAAAGAGATGTGCACCCTTCGTAAGTGTTATGTCATAATATAAATTACATCTTTATTATTTTAGTTTGATACTCAAAATTTTACAAATATTTGTTCACTGTAATAGGTCTCATTGTGAAGAAAGTATGAATCAGTTGTTAAGTTTTTTGACTAGTTATCCATGGTCTGCTATGAATGAGGCTGGACCAAGTCACAATCACAATAAAAATCTTGGGTTGCACGATACTCTAGTTATTAACGATGAAGTCTTAGATAATAGTGAGAGTGATGATGATAATGACAATATTCAAAGCTCATCTGATGATGATGTGAATGATGATACAAATATGAGTAGACCTATCACTGATTGTTTGCATGTTGTAAATGAATGTGTCTCCTGAGATATAACGAATTGAGTACATAATGCAGTTGCTAATGAATACTTCATTGAGAATGAAAAGACAGAATGAATGTGTACGACAACTGTTTAAGTGGATAATTTGAATGTGTATACCATACATTCAAATGAAGAACTTCATGTTGGAGATTTGTTTACTAGAAAAGAAGATTTGGTGACGAAAATATCTCTATGGTCGGTCAAACGAAATGTCTAGTTTCGTACGCGATCGACCGACTTCTAAGATTTTAACATTGGCTTGTTATGCAAAAACCTCAATGTCAATGGCATCTACATGCTTTTTGTAGTAAAACAGCCGGAGGAGCATGGGAAATTTATGAGTCGCATCATTCATGTCACACTCCTATTGAAAATTGAAGACCCTGACAATTGACATCATTAGTAATATCAGGATTGATCCTTCCGGTTGTACGTGATCGTCTTGAGATTCGACCAAAAGAAATCAGAGATCTTGTGTCACTATCTTATCATGACAGTATCTCTTACATTAAAGCTTGGGACAATCAGAGAAAAATATTCTAAAAAATATTCAGAGATTGGGAATCATCATACACAAATCTTCTCAGGTATATAGAGGTTGTAAAAAGTAGCATGTCGGGTACAATGTACAGTTTTAAAGTTGAGGACAACGAAATAAGTAGAAATTTGTAATATTTCTTCTGGAGTTTCAAACTGTCAATCGATGGATGGAGATATTGTAGGCCAGTTCTCAGTGTGGACGGAACTTTTCTCCATGGCAAGTATCGTGGGGTTCTTATTGTATGTGGGGTCGATGTAGATTAGGGTATCTTTCCGTTAGCCTATGCAATTGTAGATGTTGAAAGTTCAGCATCGTGGTCTTGGTTCTTTCATGAGCTTGTCAGTCTCATTCCGCCAGTAAGAGAACGTCAACATGATATTTGTATTATTTTTGATCGGCATGCTGGGATTAAACATGCAGTGCAACAATATCTTCCACATGCTGCCCATCGATATTGTCTTCGACATTATTGAGAGAATTGTGAAAAGCATTATAGAGTTGCTAGCTTACATGATAGGATATGGAGGGCGGTTATGGCTCATGATTTGCGAGTGTTTGAATATGAATTGAAAGGTATACGCGAGAATTGTTGTGTTGGTGCATGTGATTGGTTACTTCAAGTTCAACCAAAATATTGGGCATTGTGTGCTGATGAAGGTAGGTGAAATTTGATCATGACTACGAACATGTCAGAGTGCATTAATACTGTGTTGAAAGCAGCACGAGGACTGCCCATACATGCGTTAGTGCACATGACATATCATCGTCTTCCATGGAAGGCAAAATCGATGGGATCAGCCCAAAATCGGCCGATCCAGGATTGGATCGCAGCATAAGGATCCGAGTCTGAGGGGAAGTCCCTAAATCGGTAGGACTTCCAGTTGGATCGACCAGAATCGAGTTGGATCGACTAGATCAAGTAGAGATTGACCGATTCCAGACTGATCCAAGCCGATCCAGGCCGATTCCAGAGTGGATCAGGTAGGGTTGTTAGGATTCCCTTATTTGCAAGGTTGTCAGGATCCTCTTATTTACCTGAATATCATTTAAGTAAATGTAAATATTTGTAGTTTCATTTACTTAAGATATTATATGTAAATAAGAAAGTACCCCATATTTGAATCCAATAAAAATATCAGAAAATTCATATCTCTTATCAATAAAAAGTCAACTCTCATATCTAAGAAGAAAATTACGATTTTGGTGATTCCATCAAAATAACGACTTTTTAATCCTTCATATTTTGACATATCTAAAAATTTCATAATTCAAATAAACTCAATAGAATATTAAAAATCTAAAGTCTGGTAAAAAAAGTCAAACGTGCATATGACTTCTCCAAGGGAGCCACTCTCCTACTGACAACACAGTCTGCTTAAAACCATTCAGGATTTGGTCAAACCTAAGTTATCATCACGCAAACCTCTCAGGATTTGGTCAAGCTAAGCTATCATCACCCACATAAGTTTGGGTGATGATAGCTTAGCATGACCAAATCCTGAGGGGTTTCAAGTAGACTAGGTGTTGTCAGTAGGAGAGTGGCTCTCTTGGAGAAGTCATATGCACGTTTGACTTTTTTTATCGGACTATAGAGTTTTAGTATTCTATTAGATTTATTTGAATTATGAAATTTTTAAATATGTCAAATTATGACAGATTAGAAAGTCATTATTTTGATGGAATCACCAAAATCGCGATTTTCTTCTTGGATGGGAGAGTTGACTTTTTATTGGAAAGAGATGTGATTTTTTTTATGTTTTTATTAGATTCAAATGGAGGGTACTTCTTTATTTACATCTAATATCTTAAGTAAATGAAACTACAAATTCTAACATTTATTTAAATAGTATTTAGGTAAATAATACACAAAGTCTTTAATATTTTATGTTCTTGTATTATTATAGTAGTAATAATACACAAAGTCTTATGTTTCATATACTATGAATGCATATATGATTGATTTCTTTTTATTTTTGATGCAAATGTTAGTTATTTCAATTTATCATATTTTCCCTCATTTTTGCTATTTTTCCTAATTTTTTCTTAATTTTTTTCAACAAAAAAATCCATTTTGTAGACTGGCCGATCCATGATCGGCCAGCCATCCCTTGGATCCGTGGGATCTTGCAATCCGATCCCGATCCGGATCGGATCGGTGCCTAGTGATCCCAATCTGATTTCGATCCTTCCTTCCATGTCGTCTTCGGTTGTTATTTTTCAAACGTCGGCAGGATGCGGAAGAGATGTCCACTTGTTTAACACCATGCAACGAAGAGCTAATGACAAAACGTCAAGTTGAATCAAGAGAGTTGAGAGTTCAGGCTAGATTGAATTATGGTGAATTTGAGATCTGTGATATGAATGGAGAAGTGTACCGTATCGATGTGAAAGACAATGGTCAAATTTTTTACACATGTAACTTAACTCAATTGCAACATTTTCCATGTTCTCATGCACTCTGTGCACTAGGTCATGTAAACTGACACCGATACACGCATGTGTCATTTTGGTACACATGTGCAAATTATAAATTGACATATGAAGGTTAGTTTCACTGTGTGCCAGATAACCGTTCATGGTCGGATTTTAATCCCTAGTGTCATGTTATTCCTCTACTCCCTCCAACACGTACACCAACTCGAGGTCGACAAAAAAATAATCGAAGACGAATGACCATGGATTCGGATCCTAATCGATTACATTATCATTGTTCATTATGTAAAGAATCGGGTCATAATAAACAAACTTGTGAGAGAATGCATCAGACGTAAGAACATTTCAACACACTATTACATGAACTATATTTTACATTACTTCTTTTGTTGGAATGGGTTGTTTTAACATTAACATGTTATTGTAAATTGTTTACAGACATTGAGGGAGAAGATAATGTACTTTTATATGCACAAGAGTCGTATAGATATAATGACCCACATGTATTGATTGTTATTTTCTAATGCTCATGATGATTTGTGTAAATGTCATGGTTACTTGTATTTGTATATTATTTTCTTATGCATTTCTATTTTCTAGCGCGGGACTTATTTATTTGGAGCATCACACATGTTGGGGTTGGATGATTGACAGCCTACTGATTCATGTGTTCTTACTTTAATTCGTCGGGCTGGTTTCAATATTGTGAGGAAATGTTCATGGGTTAAGTTGGATTGGCCATTACTTACAACATTGGTCGATAGATGGTGTCCAGAAATAAATACTTTTCACTTTCTGCACGGTGAGATGACTATTATTTTACAAGATGTATCGTGCATCTTAAGTACGGGTTCCAACTCTTAAGTTGTTCCAACTTCATGTTATTTGTTGTACATTCATTCTTTTGAGATGTTTTATTTATGTTGTAGGATTACGAATTGATAGATAACCTATAATTGCGGCCTCGTAAGTTCCTACAAGATGTCCATCGTATTTGGACATGTGTCAAGATTTACTTGGTGTCGACATCCTAAATTTGAATGTTTTGGATCAATCTAAAACATGTTTGCAATTGACATTTCTGTGAGATACTTTCTCTCAAATGAATTTGCAGGGACATAATATGTACATTGTCTGTTGTTATACCCGAGCATATGTGATGTATTTACTGGGTAAGGTTTTAATACTAGACACATCAGGAAATGAGATCCATATTCAATACTTAGGATTTTTGGAGGATTTCAATGCTTGTGGAAAATTGTCTTGGGGGAGTGTTGTATTGACATATCTCTATCGGCAATTAACTTGTGCAGCATTATAAAAAAAGAGAATGGATCGGAGGATGTCTACATTTACTACAGGTACTTACATTACATGATAGAAATGTTAGTTGTCTTTTCTTGTATATATGTTAACTACAATTACCATGCATGTCTTTGTATAGTTGTGGTGTTGGGAGAGGTTGCATGTTGCACAGCCAATTCCTAGACCGCCATTAAATCCAGCACGAGATGCATGTTTTGGCGCGAGGTAAGTTTGTCATATATTACATATATTTTTATTATAAATTCAATCATAATCACTATAGGTATACATAATCACTAACATTTCTTGACTTTAGGTGGCATAGAAGATTATCGCGAGAGGCGCCAAACTATACATGAGAATTCTACAGGAATGAGTTTGACTTTAGGTGGCATAGAAGATTATTGCGAGAGGCGCCAACTATACATGAGAATTCTACAGGAATGAGTTTGACGTTATCGAGGAAAGTCAGGTGATGATAAGCTATTTATAAAAAAAAATATGAATGGAGTTACATATGGATATTATGGTATTTCAGTGTTACTTTTCATATATTTCTTTGTTTAGATTATTTAGGAGCCGTATGTTTTGGAAGATTTATCGAATGTTGCTGCCATTTGTAGAGAGAGCTCAGAACTGTGGCGGGCAAATGTACTCATGTTTTGTATGGCTGTTATGGAGGTGCATATGCCCGAGAGAGTATGACGCCAATTTGGTGCTCCTCAAGTAATAACACCTGCACCAGAACGATATGATCGTAAAGATGGTCGTGGACATGCAGGGGAAAATTGGTTGGTATATCATACTAGAAATATTGAAAGGTGGAATGCCTATGCAAACACTATTATGGAACCTCCAACACAAAAAGAAGATGAAAGTCAATGGCGTCAATGGTATGAGTGACAGTCAAATATTTATTTGACACCATTCTTCGAGGAGTCACCAATGGAGTATTGTCTGAGGGGATCTATTGAGCGTGCATTAGTAAGTATTCATTTATTAATTTTGTAGTTTATAGAAATTTTTTGTTATACTTAAATATTATTTTATTTTTAAGTAGACGTAACGTTCCGCATAAGAGAATTGTTAATAACAAATCTTGAAGCATCTTATTTGGATGTGAAGAAAAAGATTTTAAAGTTCCAAGAAGACGCATTCAATAAACTTCGGATAAAGATTACAGAATATGAGCAACCTTCAATTCCATCTGGTGCGGAATATACTCTAGGAGAAAAAGCAGGAGGTCCAAATACATGCACTACAAGAAAAAGCGCTTATAGAGACCGATTTAGAGACCGAACCGAAAATTTCGGTTACTATTCGGTTCCAAAATTGGGACCGAATAGTGACCGAAATTTTCGATCTCTATTCGGTCCCAAAATAGGGACCGAATAGTGACCGAAAATGTCAGTCTTTATTCGGCCCCAAAATAGGGACCGAAAATTTTGATCTCAAAATAGAGACCGATTATATTTGGTCTCTATTCAGTTTGGGATCGAATAGAAACCGAATATAATCGGTCTCTATATTTTGGGACCGATTTCCGAATAGAGACCGAATATAATCGGTCTCTATATTTTGGGACCGATTGCGTACGGTCCCTATTCGTCCCAATATAGGTCCCTGAATAGGGACCGAATTTAATCAGTCTCAATATTTGAGACCGAAATTTTCGGTCTCCATTCAGTCACTATTTTGAGACTGAATAGAGACTGAACATAATCGGTTTCTAAATCGTCTCTATTTTTCGTAATTTATTTACGCCAGATTTAACATGCATCTAAATGTGAACATGTGTAGGTAGTGATAGGTATGTGTAAAAATGTATATATTTTATTAGTATATATATATATGTGTGTATTAAAAGAAATGATAAAAATAATGTCAAAGAAATAGATAAACTTCCTGCATGCACATATATACTTGTAAGTTTGTGCTTGTTAGGCACCGTTTGACAACACAGGTGGTGGAGATTTTTGTGTTAAAATCTCTGACAACAGGAGAAGCGTTTCCAAATATACGCAGGCGACATCGACTTTTGCGTTAGTTGGATTTTGTGCCGAAGAGAGAGATAGAGAGAAGCGCCTGCGGAGCCAAAAAGCGGTCGAACACCCGCTTTTACACCGCCTTTGGGTATAGGCGACGGATAGAGCGAAATAGCGACGGAGGAAATATTTTTTTAATTATTTTCGCCACCCACGCACGGAGGACGAGACCTCGTCACCTGTGCCGCAAAAGGCGCAGGCGACGTGGCTTACAGCGCTTCGCGTCAGAAGCCTTTTGCAAAATCAGATTTTTCTGATTTTTACTTTTTGACGTACGATACCAAACGTTGCCTTAGTGTCACATGGGAGTGTGTGAGGTGTTAGAAGGAAGATAGATAGCTACGTGGGAGAGTGTGGAAGTGCTTATATGCATGTGCAAGTATATATATATACATATATAAGAGTACATATATAAAGGGGTTGGCGGCCTAAGTATTGGGAGAGCAAGAAACGCCAGAAAGGGAGGAGTTTTCGTAGAAGGAAAAAGGGCTAACTTGATTTTATGGAATAATGAAGAAGAAATAAGGTGCATAAGATAGGTACTTTCACATTACCTTTAAGATAATAATTTTTTTTCTTGATCCTTAATCTAGTTTACAAGTCAAGAACTTCAGTTAATATAAATAAAAAACAAATGTTCCATCTGAAGTTTCATTTTTAAAGGCTACTATATGATTTCTGGAATTGCGTGATCATCATGTAGGATATATTTCTGTATCTCATTTCCTTCGTGTCTCCATCTTTGGTTAGGATTTTGAATATTTACCCCTTGATTTACGTGTCATAAAGATCATTAGGTATACTTTTTGGTCTCTTGTGTACGTGTCTTAGCTAACACTCATGTCTTAGGCAAGTGTTTTTGTGAAGGATTCTTTTTCTTCTTCTTCTTCTTTTCTTCTGACTGTGTTCTGGAAGCAGTGGTAGTGTCAGCACTATCTGTCCAGCAGTGTCAGCACTATCTGTCCAGTAGTGTTGACCTATCTGTCTAGTAGTGTCAACACTATCTGTCCACTAGTGTTGACCTAGCTATCTGTCCAGTAGTGTCAACACTATCTATCCAGTAGTGTTGACCTATTTAGTTATCCCTTATAGTGACGTCGACCTATCCCTTCATATTATCGATCTATACCTTGCAGAGAGTTGACACTATCCTTCAAAGTGTCAACACTCTCTTCTAGCTATTCAGGTTGACACACCCTGTATTCAAGTCAACCTAACACCTGTTTCTAGTGACTTAGGTCGGCACACCCATATTCCAGGTCGACACACCCTGTTAATTAGAATTCTTTCTTGAAATAACTTTTACATGAACTATTATATACTAATTAATTCCAGATTTACTTGAAATAATTATTAAACTACTCCTTCCGATGAAAAGTGATTTATAATGTATTCATGTAATTAGTCGATTTGCTTGTCTCCTGTTTTGAAAATTCACTTGTAATGTCTAAAACTTGGGATCTCTAAATTTCTCATGAATTTACAATGCTAGAATGACCCCAAAAAAGACCCTGACCTGATCCTAGGAGGAGCACCCAAAAGTACTTGTGTCCATGGAGTGTGAATAGCTGGTGTGGCATTGCACCTAAAGTACATGTTAAAAATTTCTAGACATCTGGTTTCATATAGTGTACATGTGAGTATTTGAAACTCAATATCTAATTGTTCAATATATACATGAGAAATTCTCACTTCATGAGAACTCACCCTGTATAAATTTGTTTTACTTGACTTTGTCTTATTTCTGATTTTAACCCTTTACTTGACAATACATGTCTAGCATCATCACAAGTGGCATATTTGCGACACTGGTTCAAGATGTTCCATTTTTTGGCGATAAGAATCGACGAAGTGGCCTAGCTCTCGATCCACTTGTGGTAGGAAGTTTTCCTTCTATGCGCACTACTTGACAATACATGTCTAACATCATCACAGTGGCATATTTGCGACACATGGTTCAAGATGTTCCATTTTTTGGCGATAAGAATCGACGAAGTGGCCTAGCTCTCGATCCACTTGTGGTAGGAAGTTTTCCTTCTATGCGCACTGCGACGCCACCACTTTTTCATGTAATTTGATTATCAATCCAATCTAGCTAGATGCACCTGATCTGCTTCCCATCTCCAAAACTTTATCTTCGATGTTGTCAACGTTGGTAATATCATGATACCAATCAATATTATCGGCACATGCACTTGCATGTGGCATAATTTTTATTTACTTTTAACATGCACGTTTATATTTCAATAATAATTAAAATACTATAGAAATAAAATTAACTATATTAGTATGTAATTTAAACTTAAAATATGCTCATATATATTTCATTCATCTAAAAGATATTATCAAAAATTGATAATATTTATTGATATTTAAAATATATACTTAAATTTGGTATTATATTTTATCTAACTTAGGTCAACAACTACTATAAATACTTAATACATGCATGCACAACACCTCTCCGTCGTATATTTAAATGTAACATTTATACTAACAACATATATAATATATATTCTATATATGTAATCATTATTTTATGTATGTTATAGATATTCAAATATGGTATATATTTAGTCATATATATCTAATAATATTTAAATAAATAAAATATCTAATTATATAATTAATATTTAGTTAATTAATCATTATATATATATTTATTTATAATATCTAAAGTTCCCCCCAAATCTTCCTGTTCCCCCCAAATCTCCTCAGCCAAAGTTGAAACCCCAAATCCCCTCCTGCGGCGCGCCCTGCCTCCTCCTTCCTCCGTCATCTCGGCCGGCCAACAGTGCGGCCACGGTGGCGGTAAGTGTCCGGTCCTCCCCACCCTCCGGCTCGGCGCTCCTCCCATCCGACCCCTCTCCCCCCACCCCCCCCCCTGGCTCCTCCCCTCCCGCCCTCTGACCTTCCCCTCTGCGCTCCCCCCCCCCCCTTCGCTCCTCCCTCCTCTCTCTCCCCCTCCTCCCTGGAGCTCCCCCCCTTCCGGCTCCAGTGGCGGGCTGTGGTTCTGGAGGTACTGCCCGAAGGTGTTCCAGTCTCGACGCTTCTGCGACTCGTAGCGGATCGGCAGCTGCTGCTGGCCGTTGAGGGAGGGCACAGCCCGGTGGTGGGTTTGGCCGCTGCTGCCTGAGTCGGGGGCGCCAGCGGTAGTGGGGTAACTTTTTTTTAAGACTTTAAGAAATGCGCGTATATATAAATGGTTCAAGATGATGAATTTTTTTGCCTTAATGGGATAAGGCTCTGATGATGATGATGAATTTTTGCCTATATGTCTTACATTCGTGGCATATATATGTAGCATGAAACAACAATAGGATGATGTTAGATGTTATAAATTGCTGAAAAATGCCGTGGCGTTGTTATGGCAACAAGTTGAACACCAGGAAGAGAGCCGGTGGAAAGAAGGAACGTTCACGAGAACGCCCAACGACTTCCAATTTTCTGTGCCTAATAATGATATCGTATATGTTTAATAGGATTTTTACTGCATTAATGCCACTTATAAAGGATTATTAATCCACGTTACATCAAAGGTATATATGATGGTATATATATGCCCTCTTTTTTATCAATATGGTAATGGAGAAGCTATGTTTATTTGACTGTCCCCACAGTGATTAGGGTAGTAATCTAGATGAAAGAAAGAAATCTTCTAGTGTAGATCAATACCATATTCTTATGGAGTTTTGACTAGAGAAAATGTGACCTTTTCGACATATGGAAGTACAAACTAATACATTGGTTGTAAAAGTTAAAGTGCGCAGTACAGGTTTTTTTTTTTCGGCAGAAAGCATATATATTTTCCTGTTATGTACTACATTGGAATTTTAGTGGTTCCTTAATTGTCAAGTAGTAGTTGAATTTTCATTCTATATATTTGTATAATATTTAGAGATTGTTTGTGGTATTTTGTATGTGTTTTAGATTTTTACAGATTTTTTTTATTTATTTTTCCTCATTTTTAGGTCACTTTATAACTCTTAAGTACAAACTAATACATTGGTTGTAAAAGTTAAAGTGCGCAGTACATGGTTTTTTTTTTCGGCAGAAAGCATATATATATTTCCTGTTATGTACTACATGGAAATTTTAGTGGTTCCTTAATTGTCAAGTAGTAGTTGAATTTTCATTCTATGATATTTGTATGAATATTTAGAGATTGTTTGTGGTATTTGTATGTGTTTTAGATTTTTACAGATTTTTACAGATTTTTTTTATTTATTTTTCTCATTTTTAGGTCACTTTATAACTCTTATGAGGTCTCATATTTTCGAAGCGGATAATATCCGTATCCGCTCCGAATCCGAATATTATCCGACTAAAATATCCGCTCCGTATCCGAATTTTATTCGGAGCGGATACGAATTATCCGATTACGTATTCGGAGCGGACGCAGAAAACTCATATCTGCTCCGTTTACAGCCCTACCTGCGCAGCTGCAGTCTCCCCCTCCGGCCCTCCCTGCTGTGTGAGAATGGTATTGTTCGGCTGTATATGTTGCCATATACAAATAAAGAAGTAGACGAGCCTTGCAAAGGAGCTTTACCTAGGGCTGTTGGGGAGATTTTGTTTGAAGACTTCTCTGTAGATCTTACTGGTAGGACAAAGCAAATGACTGCTTGGAATGTGCTTAACTTGGAGGATACTTTAAAATTTGCTTTTGTACTGTTTGGGACGCTGTTGCATGATGTTTCAGTTTACATTCGTTTCACCTATTTCCATTATTATTCTGGATCATATCTCTTATTTATATCTCTTTTATCGCACATAGTTTTGTAATGAAACTAATTTGTTAAACATCAATCCTAATCATAATGTTAAAGCATTATTTCTCCTAATCACACAAATTTACAATGTTACATTATTTTCTTCTCTGTTTGCATGCCCCTAGATGTGTGCATGATGGATATTTAATAGTACTTGGAATGTTATGTTATGTATTTAATAAATTGTGTTGGCTTACTCATCTTTTTATTAATATATATTTTTGTAAAATATGATGACAGGTTTTGTTTGGAACACGTGTGAAAATCAACTTACTTACTTTCATCTTTGAACACTCTTTGTTCAGGTAAGATCCAGCGAGCCTGGGTGGTGGCTCATTTTATTTAATCCAGCGAGTTTGGTGGTGACTCATTTTTATTTAATCCAGCGAGCCTGGGTGGTGGCTCATTTTTTTAATCCAGCGAGCTTGGGTGGTGGCTCACCTTTTATTATTGTGGATACATGTTTCTCCTTTGTTTGTCTTTCGTTATGTTGTATTCTCTACTATTTTTGTTTGAAATGCTAATCTAGTACCTCCAGTTTATAGCATGTTTGAAATTTTGCACAGTTGGTTTAGATAGTTTATTATTATTATTATAAATTTGATTTAAATTAAATTGAAATTAAATTAGGAATTTGCCAAATCTCCAATGAAAAGGATAGTAATCTATCTCAATCATTGAATCACAATTCAAGGAGCATGAAGGGTTCCACAGATTCATGTTCAATAATCCAAACTATATCTTTGGGTAAACAATAGTATACCCCCACCAAGAGAACATGCAGCATGATGTTCTAACTAGTAGCCAAAACCCAAAACTTAATCATATTATTATTGTAGTAGTTTCAAAATTAGAAAGATCTAACTAATGGGTCTACAAAAATTAGAGAGAGAGAGAGTCCTCTTAAGCGCAGCAACAAAAATATTAATGGAGATACCCCACAACTCCTCCCCCTTTAAAACTGTTCTTTGCTCATCTGTACATACTGTGGGCACACAATTACTAATTTATGGATGACCTGCCAAAGCAAGCATGCATGATTGAACAGATGATATCTCAGATTCTCAATAACACATAGATCAAGGAATAAGGAATAATAATATCAGCCCCCCTGCCCTCCCCTTTCCCTGAGATTTTAGAATGTAAGAACAGGTCATGAGGCCAAGGGAGATCTACCAATTAAATCGACAAGAGCATACTCAATAGCTAGTAGTTAAGTACAGTGGATCAAATCGGGATGGCAGCATGGTTTGCCCAACCGTACTTAGAAAATTTGATACTCGGTACAGTTTGATATTAACTATTTATTTCTTCTTTTTGATACTTTTTAGTATTACATTTTAAGTTTTATTTGTGCCAAACTAAATTAGAGAGGTTTTCTTTTAGTCTGCTCCTCCTCCTCCTCTTAACTTGTTTCGACAACATAGGGTCGGCCCAAAAAGGTCTGGGCCCGGACCCAATAGCGCTAAAGAGTGAGGAAAGGGATAGAGAGCCAATTGAGGATTTTAGTGTCATATAGTCAGTGACCAGTAAAGACAAAGTCCCATCTCATGTTGGTTAGAGCAAGTTCCAAGCAGCCAAACATTGTTTTTATATTAACAATATTAAAGGGCAGAATCATGGCAGCAACAAAGACAAAACCAGACAATATTATAGATGCCGAGTCCACCCCTCAATATCATGGCAGTGCTCAGAGTCATACTAGCATGGCCTCTTGCAAACTTCAAGCATGTCATAGCCACCTTGGTTATATACTAGCTGCTTTCTTTTTATGGTAGCATACAAGTCACTGCCATGCATGCAGGACCATCACCTATGTCAAGGAGCTTATCCACCCCCCCCCCCCCCCCCCCGCACAGACTTGTTTAGATCTGCAAACCTTAATGGCATAATCTTTGATCTGCAAAAGAGGGCTTTCTAGTTTCTTCTTTAAGAGCCTAACATATGACAACAGCCCTTTTGTCCAACTGGGTCTCTCAAGTAGGAGGAGGATGATAAATTTTTAAATAAATTAGAATACAAACTTATATCATCCGGTGGAAATCCTTGATGTGATTCAAGAAATGAGAATTTATTGGGTATCCAGATACAAAATAAGAAAGGACAGTTTCAATACTTATTCCAAGAGCAATATAATCATGGTCATTCAGATAAAGGCCAGTGAAATCTGCAGAATCTTGGAAAGATTAGACTAGTAAGGAGTTTGGGAACAGTATGTCAAACAACTAGAGCACAGTCTGCCCCATGAGTAGTTTTTATGTATGATATTATTTTTTTTTCTTTTCATATTTATGTGGTTTATTATTGCACTTGTTTATTTGTATTGTACTTCTTACTTTAATGCAATTCATTTACATGTATGTGTGAATTTAGTTTATTATTGCACTTGTTTATATGTATGATATTGTTTTTATTTTCTTTTCATATTTATGTGGTTTATTATTGCACTTGTTTATATGTATGTTTTAGTTTTATTTTCTTTTTAACACTGCACACACTTCACGAGAGCGTGCTAAGCCCGTGTCAATGAACCTCTCGTTCAAGACTTTGGGATTGATGTGCACGAGTCTTATTTTCAAAGATGAGAACGTGTATATCTTATCTAACTCAAAGTCTTGAATTGTCCCGTTTTGGACAGTCTGTGAATGTTTGATCGCAGTTAGGTGGTCATTTACTATGTGTTTGTATTATTTGTTGAAAATTTCGGGTACGTCTACTCACTCCTCTCTGATATACCTTTATTGATTTAGAATATTTTCTTAACCACTTATTAGTAAGTGTTAAAAAGATATCTTAATCAATAAATATTTTTGGTATATCGGAGAGGTGTGGAGAGATGCTACCGAAATTTTCAGCAAATAATACAAACACATAGTAAATGGTCATCTGACTGCAATCAAATATTCACAGATGGGTAAAAAGTGATAATCTAAATGATAAATCCTTCCTATTATTTCGGTTGTGTCGAAGGATGTGTGATTTTGAATTTTAAAGTTATTTGTCTGTTAATATTGGTTGGGCGCAGGAAAGAAATGGCTTCAGACCATTCATGGATGTATCGCAGAATAGTTGATCATGTGGTGTCAGTGGAGTTTAGGGTAGGAGTTGAGAATTTCATTCAGTTTGAATTGGGGAATCCAAATGCAGCAGTAGACAGCGAAGGTCGCATCCGATGTCCTTGTCTGATTTGTAAAAATTTGAAGTGGAATTCACTATGGGAGGTTCAACGCCATTTATACAGAAAAGGTTTGTTGAAGGTTATATGAATTGGACATGTCATGGTGAGGAGTTCTGGTCGCACGAGCCTAGTAATGTGGAAGGCATAAGTACGTACGTGGATATGGTTGTAGATGTTGCTGGTTCGACATTCAGTGTACATGAGGATCCTGTATACGCTAAAGATGTGCCGAATAAGGGAGCCGAAAGATTCTATCAGTTACTTAAGGATCCTGATGAGCCATGTGGGATGGTTGTCAAAAACACACTCGGTTGTCAGCGGTGTCACAGTTGCTAAACTTGAAATCTGAATTTCATATATCTAAGAATTGTTTGATCGTCTCCTCCTCATCATCAAGAGCATGTTACCTCCAGATGAGAAGCTGCCTCTAAATTTTATCGTGCCAAGAAGATGGTCAATGATTTAGGACTTTTGTTCAATGTACTTTGAAGCAGACATTCAAACTCGTTGGACACAACCTCCACGTAATGATGATGGAGGGGAATCTGTGCGTTCAAATCGACTCTCAATATTTACTCATCCTGGACGTGCCTTCGGACGTTCTTCAACTCGAATGCTGGATGACAGAGAGTTATGTGCCGCAGAGATGTATATTCTTTTAAATTGTGCTGAGCTAGAATGTTATGTTGAGTAAGTACTACTCTCACAATTTATTGTGTATGTAACTTCTTTGCCTTTATTCTAGCTATTCAGTGTGGTCTTCTATTCATATTGCAGACAATTTGATTCAGAAGTAATTCAAAGAAATCCACATCTCACTGATTTTGTGGTTGAAAAAGAACGAGAGAAGTCATTGGCCTTATGGCTAAGAAAACGCGTAAGTGTACACGGTCGAAGAGTATTCAAGAAAAGTTATGTTCACTTTTTAACTAGTCTTTTGTACACGCAGGTTGAACAAGGTTTAATTACTGATGAAAGAGTTCGTCAGGTAGCCTATGGCCCATCCAAAATTGCACAGAATTATCCTGGATTTATTGTCAATGGGTATAGGTTTCATACAAAAGACTATGGGCAGAATAAATCTACCATGAACAGTGACGTATGTGTAAAAGGAAGTACATATAATGAAAGTGAGTATGACTACTATGGTATTGTAGAGGAGATCCTACAATTGCAATATCCAGGAGAAGACAATCATATATTCTTGTTCAAGTGTCATTGGTTTGATCTGAATTCCATTCGAAATGACACAACGCATGGGATTGTCGAGCTTAAGCATAAGTCAAAATTGAATACTTATGAGCCATTCATCTTAGCCACACAAGCCCAGCAAGTGTATTATGCAAGCTATCCATCATCTACAAACAAAGAACGAAATGATTGGTAGGTAGTTTGCAGAGTTAAGTCAAAGACTATTCTCTGATTATGAATTGGACATGACTGATCAGACACCTGAAGAGGTCAACGCAGAATTCATTCAAGAAGATTTTGTTGAAAATGTAGAGTTGACAACTCATATTGGAGAAGACGAATCTGAAGCACCAATTTCCTTGTCTCACGAAATGAGGTTGAAGAAGTCGATCCACGTGAGATGCAAGACAATAGTGCTCGTCGTACAGATATGGAATGTGAAAGTTTTGATGATGAAGAGGAATATACCAGTGATGAATGTGAAGATGATGATGAAGATGAGGTTGAATTAGACATATCGTCATCATCTGAGGAGGAAATAGATATCAATTAAAAACGGGTAGAATTTTTTCACATTTATAGAGTATATTTAAAGTAGCTCACTTTCAATATAAGCAATTGACTACTGAACATTATTATTTTATGTTCCCTATGAAGATATGGTGCGTGGAGCACGATCGGGCACCAGTTCTGTGAGGGGCCTCCGTGGGAGGGCTTTGTTCCACGCATCAGGTATGTATATGTATATTTTTCTAGTGTAGTTTTATGTGTATAGTTTTCTTTGTGCATTATTTATGTGTACTTGTGTAGTATTAATGCCATTAAAATTGTTATAGCTTCTAGTTCTCCTTCGGGTGAGCTGACTCCTCCTCCACCTAGAGGACCAGGTTTGTATATTTCAATTTTCAAGTATTTTGGTAGTCATTATTTATACATATTATTAATGTTATTAGAATTGCTACAAGTGCTGGTCCTTCCTTTGTGTCTCCTACTGTGGCTGCATGTATGTATATTTGAAGATGTATTTTTATTGTGCATTGATCTTTCTGCCATAAAATTATTACAGGTTCGGGTGAGTTTACACTTCCTCGTTACTAATCCCTGCATTCTTGTTACAGCTGTTGGTGCAGCCTCTGGGTCTCCTCCTGTAGCAGCAGGTATGTATATTTAAAGCTATACTTTTATGTATGCATTGATTCTGATGCCATTAAAATGTTACATGCTCAGGCTGCTCTACACATTCTCCTGATGCACCAGTAGGTATGTATATTTAAATTTTAGGGTATTTATATAGTCATTATTAGTATTTTTGTACAACTCTTATGTTGTTCAGCATTTTTTTCCACGTTCAGTGCCAGAGGATGCTGTTAGTCTGCAGGAGGGGGGAGGCAGTTTTTACGAGAGCACTCTGCGGGAGGTCTGGATCAATGGGTACGTAATCAACATGTATGTATTTTTTAGGGGCAATGAGGTGAATTTAGTTCATAAATTCACATTAAGCAGTTACATATTTTCAGTGATAAAATAGAGCTCACTTAAGCATCTTAATTTATCACAAAAACATTACAAGCACACTTTCCTGGGCCTATTCATAGATTCAATGATTTCCCGATGGAGGTCCAGGAGCACTTGTATCAGATGTTCATGGTATGTAATTTCTTATTATAATTTATTTCTTATCTTATTCCTACATGCAGTTAACTAACTCTTATCTATATAGAGCAATCATCGATTCACACGTCATCCGGACGAGGCGCGGTCTCGATTTGCATGGACGATGACCGCACGATCAAATTTTAAGCATTTGATGTATAATGCGAGAAAAAATGCAGAGAAAGTCTCTCAGAGTGCAGACCCGACTCTTTGGAGGGAGCAGGCACCGAGTTGGATGAGGGGAGAGTACTGGGAAACTTTGTGCAACATATGGGCTACAGAGAGATGGCAATCCACATCCACAATAATGAAAGTGAATCGGGCCGCCAATCCAGAGGCCGACGTGAATACTGGTGGGTCCGTCTCCTTTGCAACCCATCAGTCCAGATTGGTAAGTAATTTGTCCATTTCTGATATCTTTTATTTATATAGATACTCATTTATGTCATGTTTTCTCTGTCAAATAGGAAAAAGAGCTAAAAAGGCCGCCAACATTTTCGGAGGTGTTTGATAGAACACATAAGAAAAAAGAAACGGATCTATACATTAGCGACAGAGCCCGAGAGGTTGCGGTAAGTATTTACAAGATATTCGCTATTTAGTTTTTTGCATTACAGATGAATATTATATTGTCATTTTTTCTTTTTCTTTTTGCAGGAGTCATATAGCCAACAAATGACAGAGAAGTACGTCGGGGAGGACGAGCAGCCGCGGTTAGATCCTGAGGTATGGGTTGCGGCATCTGATGCCCCAAAGAAAGGCCATGTGTACGGTTTTGGGCACAGTATCGACACAAGCCGGGTGTTATCTGGAGGATCCAGTTCAGCATCACAGACCAGTGCATTCAACGCGGGAGTTGGTACTCCAGATACTTCTTCCAGTGACATGATGGGCTTCGTTGCAAATACGATATCTGGTTTAGAGTCTCGTCTGGCGGAGTCGATGGAGACTCGTCTGGCCCAGATGCAGATGTAGGTGACCGATGCACTACAGGCCCAACTCTCCATGACCCTCTCCCAGGTTATCTCCCAGGTCAGCATTCCTCCACAGGCAGCACCTCCTCCACAGGCAGCACCATCGACATCAGCACACGCCCTTCACGTGAGTAAATTTATTTTATTTTACTTTTTTTATTTTTACAGTTAAGTTAGTTAAGTTGGTTTAACTTTAATTTGGGTTCATCGATGCACAATTTCATGTTAAGCAAGTTAGGTTAGTTAAAAAGGAAGAACTTAGGTAGGTTTGGTGGTCCAAAATTGGAAATATTCATCTGATTGGCGATCGGTTTTTTCCACCACGGCCAGGGCGATGATTGTGATTTGTGGAAATTGATGGAGTTCAATTCGGACTCTCGGTTTGAGCTCGACGCTCAAAGATACAATAAACAAGTTAGCTTAGTTTAGAAATGAAAAACTTAGGTTTGTGGGTCCAAAATTAGAAATACTCATCCGATTGGCCTCCGGTTTGTTCTAGCACGGTCGGGGCGATGAGTGTGACTTGTGGAAACCGACGGAGTTCAATTCGGACTCCCGGTTTGAGCTCGGCGCTCAAAGTCACAATAAAGAAGTTATCTTAGTTAAAAAATGAAAAATTTAGGTTTGTGGGTCCAAAATTAGAAATATTCGTCCGATTGGCCTCCGGTTTGTTCCAGTACGGTCGGGGCGATGAGTGTGACTTGTGAAAACCGACGGAGTTCAATTCGGACTCCCGGTTTGAGCTCGACGTTCAAAGTCACAATAAACAAGTTAGTTTAGTTTAGAAATGAAAAACTTAGGTTTGTGGGTCCAAAATTAAAAATACTCATCCGATTGGCCTCCGGTTTGTTCCAGTACGGTCGGGGCGATGAGTGTGACTTGTGGAAACTAACAAAGTTCAATTCGGACTCTCGGTTTGAGCTCGACGCTCAAAGTCACAATAAACAAGTTAGTTTAGTTAAGAAATGAAAAACTTAGGTTTGTGGGTCCAAAAATAGAAATACTCATCCGATTGGCCTCCGATTTGTTCCAGCATGGTCGGGGCGATGAGTGTGATTTGTGGTAACTGACGGAGTTCAATTCAGACTCCCGGTTTGAGCTCGGCGCTCAAAGTCACAATGAACAAGTTAGTTTAGTTAAGAAATAAAAAATTTAGGTTTGTGGGTCCAAAATTAGAAATATTCATCCGATTGGCCTCCGGTTTGTTCCAGCACGGTCGGGGCGATGAGTGTGACTTGTGGAAACCGACGGAGTTCAATTCGGACTCCCGATTTGAGCTCGACGCTCAAAGTCACAATAAACAAGTTAGTTTAGTTAAAAAAATGAAAAACTTAGGTTTGTGGGTCCAAAATTAGAAATACTCATCTGATTGGCCTTCGATTTGTTCTAGCACGGTCGGGGCGATGAGTGTGACTTGTGGAAACTAGCGGAGTTCAATCTGGACTTTCGGTTTGAGCTCGACGCTCAAAGTCACAATAAACAAGTTAGTTTAGTTTAGAAATGAAAAACTTAGGTTTGTGGGTCCAAAATTAAAAATACTCATCCGATTGGCCTCCGGTTTGTTCCAGCACGGTCGGGGCAATGAGTGTGACTTTTGGAAACTAACGGAGTTCAATTCGGACTCCCGGTTTGAGCTCGACGCTCAAAGTCACAATAAATAAGTTAGTTTAGTTAAGAAATGGAAAACTTAGGTTTGTGGGTCTAAAATTAGAAATACTGATCCGATTGGCCTCCGGTTTGTTCCAGCACGGTCGGGGCGATGAGTGTGATTTGTGGTAACTGACGGAGTTCAATTCGGACTCTTGATTTGTGTGACAAAAATATATAGTGCGATCAAAATATTGACCGAAAGTGAGTGAATAAAAATCTATGAAATTAAATAATTTATTTCTTATAATAGTATTTAATTTATGCTTCTAAAATAAGTTATTGTTTATAATAGTATTTAATTTATGCTTCTAAAATAAGTTATTGTTTATAATAGTATTTAATTTTAACTTATTATTGTTATATATGTATTGTAGGTTCCTTCATCGGGTGGAGTGGGAGGAGACGAGCACGAGGATGAAGACGAGGACGAGGATTCATGATGTTCATTTCATTATTATTATTGTTGTAAATATTTTTATTATTGTTGGTATTTTATTATTGTGATGTTGTGGATATTTTTATTATTATTGTGGACATTTTTATTATTATTCTGATGTTGTGGACATTTTATTATTGTTGTGTTGTGGATATTTTTATTATTGTTGTGTTATAGACATTTTGATTATTTTTATCTTGTGGACATTTATTATTGTTGTAGACAATTTTATTATTATTGTGGATATTTTTATTATTGTTGTGTTGTAGACATTTTCCTTGTGGATAATTATTATTATTATGGATATAGTTATTTATTTTACGCAGGTTATTTTCCTAAAAATGTATATATTTTTTTAAAAAAATATTTAAAAAATAGAGACCGATTAGTCTCTAAATAGTGACTGACTATTTAGTCACTATTCGGTCCCTAAAATAGGGACCGAACTGGGACAGAATAAGTTCCGTCCCTAAATAGGGACTGAACTGATTCGATCCCTATTCGGTCCCTATTTTAGGGACCGAATCTGTTCGGTCCCTAATAGTGACCGAATCGGGACCGAACTAATTCGGTCCCAGTTCGGTCCCTATTTTAGGGACCGAATAGGGACCGAATCTGTTCGGTCCCTAATAGTGACCAAAATGATTCGGTCCCTATTTTAGGGACAGAATCAGTTTGGTCACTATTAGGGACCGAACTGATTTGGTCCCTATTCAGTCCCTATTTAGTGACCGAATAGGGACCGAATTCGGTCGGTCACAGATTTGTGACTAGAAATTCATCATCGACGAATTCGGTCACTATTCGGTCCCTGAGTGTTTTAGTGACCGATTAGGGACCGAATAGAGACCGAATATGTTGGTCTCTAAATGCGCATTTTCTTGTAGTGATGGGCACATCCTTGGACATCAGAACAATGGCCAAATGTATATGATGCTCAGTCTCGTGGCATTTCTCAAATGAACTTGCAAATGTCGCAATGGACACAAGATTCCGGTATTTTAGATACACTTACTCCGGTTCGTGTACTGACGTCTCCACCACATATTATTGAAAGAGTACATATACATGATCAAGGCACTCAACTTACCCTGCATATGGAAGAAGAATGTGAAGACAACGATGAGACACCATTGCGGTGAATGATTAGAGGTCGAGGAAAACACATGATAACAAAGAAGAAATATTGATTTGTTGTGAACATGTTGTGAATATTTTGAGACAATGTAAATATTGAATGGTTGAATGTGCATAATTTATTATTACCATATTATGAATGTTTGTGATTGTGCAAAGATTATTTCACGTGATGTTACGAAGATTGTAAAAGATTGGAAGTATGGGTGATTGATTTGAATTTGTGAATGTTTGTAAGTTTTATGCCTCAATCTTTATTTGTTTGGTTTTTTTTTCCCTGCCTGTGGGGCAAGTCGGCCAAGAGCAGATCGATTTGCAAATCGGTCTGTCCTTAGCCGACTTGCTTCCTGGGAGGCCATCGCGCTCCATCGGCCTGCCCTTTGCCGATTAGCTCACTGGAGGACTCCCAGCCCCAATGCACGCCCCCTTGTCCCGCCTCCCCCCTCCCAATAGAAGTCGGGTGGAGGCTAAACGATTTGCAAGTCGGTGGATGCACATCTGATTTCTTTGCAAATCGTACAATGTGTGCCCGATTGCTGTGCATCCGATTTCTTTGCAAATCGTACATTGTGTGCCCGATTTCTTATTTTTATTATTATTTTTGAACGCAAACGCGTTCCACAGTCAAAAGGGTGTTAGTTTGCGAAATAAACTTTTTACTGTGCTATTTACTTAAAAAAATTTCAAACCCTACTACTTTTAAAGAAAATCCTTGTTTGCAATCTCCATCTCGGTTGGCCTAGACAGGAGGGCCTCACTCTCTATGATACTGTTGATGTCTGCAGAAAGAAGTGAAACACCCATTAGTAAAGTTTTAAGCATAATAGTATCTACCCTTGAATGAATGACGTCTCCTTGAATACAAGGTGGGTTTTTTCGTCTTAGAGAAACGATCGGGTGATTAGGTTTTGTCTTGTATCTGTGAAACAAGATAGGAGCTCCACAATTGTAGGGGTGGATGTAGGCACATGTGATGTATAGTAGAATAACTTGAAAAATCTTGTGCATGTTGTTTGGCTTGCTTTCTTATTTCCTATCTTTGTACTATGCACGGTATATACACTACAAGAAATAATACATATGTCAGCGGCTATAAACCGTTGACAAAAGATAAAAACACGTTGACATAAATATATGTCAGCGGCCACTGAGTCGTTGACAAAGTCGTTGACAAATACGTCGTCGACTAATGTTTGTCAGCGACCGGAAGGAGTTGTTGACATATTGTACATATGTCAGCGGTTTTAACAGCCGCTGACATATGTCGTATGTTTTGCCATTTATATACAGGAGGAATGGCCGCTAACATAACAGAATATGTCAGCGGCTTTTGTCAGCCGCTTACAAAGATATAATTTTAAAAATAAAAAAATTGGAGCCGACCTCTTCCACCAACCCGACCTCCACAGTGGTGGAAGAGGAACGAGCGACGAGGTCGGGCGGAGGGGGTGGTGGGTTCCTCTGATGTCTGTGAGGGTTCTGCTCTGGTCCTCCCTCAGCAGCTTGGACATCCCGAAGTCGGAGATCCGGGGCGTGAAGTTGTCGTCGATGAGGATGTTCTGAGGCTTCATGTCACAGTGGATGATCTGGACCCGTTGCTCAATCCGCAACTTCCTCTTATTTCCCTCTCCATTAGTTCTGAAAGAGAAATTAAGGACTTGTTATTCATACTTTCTCAAGTAAAAAGAAGAAAGAAATTGAACCAGAAATGTACATTTCATTCTAGATTCCTTTTGTAAATAAACAGATTGAAATCTGCATCGTGATTAATTTGTTATAAGAATTTCCCATTTCTAGCAAGTTTTGCATACCGATTTTTGGGAGATCAATCTCTCTAGCTTTGAAAACTTGGAAATCCGACGACGCTTTGTCCGAGTTGGTGGCCATCTCCTGCAATCTGAGGAGGCTCCTCGTCACCAAGATCGCCGAGGGGATCACATCTTGCATCGCCCTCGCATGAAGGCCGTGGAGAGCCTCCACTGCCCTCCCCTGCAACTCCTCCGACATGCAAGGACCCTGCACGCAGTGGCTCAGTATCCGAAGGGCCGGCTGAAGGAGCTCCCATGGCAGGGGGATCCTCCCCCCTCTATCTCCGTCCTCGCCCTCGTGTGCTTCTCCTCCTCCTTCATCGGCCCTGTCCCCTGCGCCGGAGGCTACTGCCCTCGCCTCCTGGGGCCATTGCTGCCCGGCCCACGCCGCGCAGAACTATGCAGCAGCAGAACGTAGACAAATGAATGGGCATCTTATAATATTCTTCTCCCCGCGGCCTCCGCTCGAACGCAACACATGCACAGACACGGAAGAAGACATGCATCCCCCACCCTCCCGACCCATAACGTAAGATTTCATTGTTTCGAAAACGTTTGATAAATGAAAGGGGTGAGGTGTGGTAAGTGGTGGAATTTTCTTGTGGCTTCTCCCACTCTCCATAGCTTTGCTCACCGGCCGGGACAGGCGGGGAAGGGGATGGTGAGAGGTCATTCATGGGAAGCTTGGGGTTTCCCTTTCTCCTCCCGGGGCCAACGTTGGTTCCAGAGTGGGGGTGAAGAACGACGGCGACGGCGCTGTACGCGATGGGGTGAGGACGCAGGGGAGGCGAAACGGGGTCGTGGAGGCGCGAGGAGGGGCTCGCGGCGGTGCTCGGGCAATGAAGATCGACGTTCGGCGGTCCTGCGGCGTTGTGCGCGATGGGGGAGGGGACGCAGGGGAGGGAAAATGGGATCGCAGCGGAGGATCAAAAGGGGACAGAGATCGCAGGGGTCAACAGATCCTTACGCAATGTGCAGCATGAGGGGTGCGCAGTTCTTCTCCGCAATGAAGCCGCAGAGCTTCTTCTTAGCCTTGTCGACGGTCTTCAGGTACTCTTCGCTCACTGTCGGGTACGACTTCCCCATCTCCAATCCGGCAGATCCAGACACTACCATATTCACGTCAGAAACCGCGAGATCTGCAGATACAGATCTCGTCCCCCGCGATCGCTCCGCCAGATGACTTCTAGCGTCGCTGCTGCTTCCTTGCCTCTGCTGCCATCCATTTCTGGCTCAAGGCGGTGATGAGTGCAGGGGACAGAGGAGGGCGGGGGGGGGGTGTGGGGACGGTGAGGAAGGAGTGAGAGGGGAGAGGGGTGGAGATGGCGGTGATGGGTGCAGGGGACGCGGGGGGCGCGGGAAGAAGAAAGGAAAAGGAGGAAGGCGGTTGGGGGGGGATTATTTGTCAGCGGCTTATATGAGTTGACGATAAATACATCATTTATCAACAACTACAAGACAACCGTTGACAAATGATAAATTTTTTAAAAATAATTTACCATTTTTTATTTTATTAATTATTTGCCATTTACAACATTTGTCAACGGCTACTAAATAGCCGTCGACAAATGCTAAAATTTTAAGAAATAATTTGTCATTTTTTTTATTTTATTTTATTAATTATTTGTCATCTACAACATTTGTCAATGGCTACAAGATAGCCGTCGACAAATGTTAAATTTTTAAAAATAACTAGTCATTTTTTATTTTTTATGGTTAACTTTTGTCAACGATTATACAAAGTCGTTGACATATGGTTACTTTTGTCAATGATGTAAATATGCCGTTGACAAATGCTAATCATATGTCAACGGCTACATGTAGCCGTTGACAAATGTTATATTTGTCAACAGATTCATGAAGCCGTTGACAAATGTATTATGTGTCAACAGTTAATATAAGTCGCTGACATATATTCGTTGAAAAATATTACTTTTCTTGTAGTGATATGATAGCCGGTCTCACATGTTTCGCTTTAGCGTCTATTATTTTTTGTTGTGTATAATAGTTTATTTGATTAAGTTTTAATCTGTAGACAAATAATTTTATTTTGGCTTTAATCAATTCATTCCTGTTATGAACATATTGTACACCTGTCTCACTTGAGGACATAGTAATAGTATACATGCCATATAGTACTGCATGGATGGAGATAAGAAATATTTACCATGGCTGGCCTTTGATGATCTTTTTATTTATTTACCGATTAGTAAATTATTTTTATTGAGTATAAGACATAATTCAAATGTTTGGAATTATTTAGAGTACAATATGAAGGATGTGAATTGGAAGAGAATGCAATAAAAGATGAAAGAAAAATTATCTATTATTGATTCATATAGTCAATTTAGTATTTCATTGCGTTAGTGTCCAGTGTTCTATTATTGAATCCAAATCTTATTAATATCTCTTGTATACGATTTATTTGTTATGCTAGATATTATTGAATCTAATGTTATTCAATCTAATTTTTTAATAGTTCTCATTCTTTATTTTAAGATGATATTAGCTGTTAATAATTAATATAGATTTAATATAATCCTAAGAGATATTAAAGCATTTCACTGCGTTATGTATTACTGTTACTACGTTAGCGTCCAGTGTTCTATTATTGAATCCAAATCTTATTATTATCTCTAATATACGATTTATTTGTTATGCTATTATTGAATCTATTGTTATTGAATCTACATATTTTTAATAGTTCTCATTTTTTATTTTGAGATTATAATATCTATTAATAATTCATACAGTTTTAATATAATCCTAAAAGATATTAACATGTTTGTAGATACATACCGGTGCGGACACCCGAAGACTTGCTCGTTTTGACCCGTCGCGGGTTTACCGGCATTGTCATGCGGAGCCGACGTCACTTTGGTTGGACGACGGCATTCTACAGGACTTTTGAGGCCTTAGTATATTTTATGGCAGCCCGAGATATTTTGTACGGCCCATTTAGGTGCCATTTAGCATTTTTCTGTTTTTATGTTCTTTTTTTGGCTTTTATTTAATATTTGAGGAAATGGGCATTTTGGTAAAGTTGTAAGCCCATCCCCTCCTATATGTATCCACCCGTCTCCCTACGGATGGAGAGGATGGAAAAGATTTGAAAAGAGAGAAGAAAAGATGTATTCGGCATGCCAGTTCCTTGTCTCCTTCTTCCCTTCTTCCCGCCTCTTCCCTTCTTCCTCCTCCTTCCCTTCCTCCCCGATTTTTCGTCCCCCATCATCTTGGTATCAGAACAACCATCGATCCCTCTTCTGTCTTCCCCGATCATCTCTTCCTCACCCTGTTCGGCTGTGCCTCTCTCTCTGCGGGAGAAGACCCCCCCCCCCAGTCCGCGCTGCTTGTTCCTCCCCGCGACTCTCTCCCTCACTCCTGCGTTTCTCTCCCCCTCCTGCGGTCTCGTCCTCATAGCTCCCTCTCTTCCCCATCGCTGGAAACCGCCCCTGTGCAGAACCCCTTCGCCGGAGGCCCCAGCGCAGACCTCCACCCCGCCAACGCACAGCCCCCCCCCCCCCCCGGCGCTCTCTCTCTTTCCCACGCCTTACCACTCCCTCCCTCTCCATCGCGACACCCCCCTGCTCGCGTCCGTTCTCTCTCTTCCCATTTTTTTCTCTCTCTCGGAACCACTCTTCCTCCCTCTCACCTGCACGCGCAACCCCCCCTGCTCGGCGACGCCACCGCCGGGCCGCACCAGTCACCTGCGTGTCCGCCCCCCCCCCCCCCCCCCCCCCCCCTGTTCGCGTCGCCACCCTAGGCTGCGCCGACCCCTCCACTCCCCCCCCCCCCACACAGGGCCAGAGGCAGAAGAGAAAGAAGAAGGCTAAAGAAGAGGAGCCGCCGGCGCTAGCTCTGTCCGCCGTCGCCGGCATTCGCCGCGAGCGCCGGCCGTCTGCGCCGGCCACCACCGTCCGCAGCCGCTCCGTCCGCAGCCGCCCCCGCAGCCCTCCCTCTCCCCTCCTTCCCCTGCCTTCTTGCTGCGCGACACGGGGAGGGGAATAAAAAGGGGGAGGACTGCAAACCGGGCCAAGCCAGTTCGGCCCGGTCCACCACTGTAGCCGGCCCACTACAGTGCCGGCGGTGCACCAGGAGACCTTATCGCACCGCCAGTGTGGAGGGCTTGTCCGAGCTCGGTTTGACGAGCCGTTCGCGTCGTTGTGGTCGTCCCAGCGCGCCCTATTCACCAGGGGCTCATTGACCGCTAATGGAGCCCGGATGAACCTGCACAAGGCCGGAGTTGACGACGACACGACCTGCATGTACTTGTACGCACCGGTGTTCCCGCACGAGTTCGGCCAGCCTCGACGTCCTCGGACCCCTCCACGTCGGTGCCCGAGACGGCCTACTGTTTTGCCCCAGCGTGGACGTAGCTGGGAGCCGGTGGCCTCCCAGTTTGCCGCCTTGACGTTGACGCCGACCGACGCCAGTAGACGCCCTTCTACGTCGTCACCCCACGTCTCCGGTGCAGATCCCCGCTCTTCAGCGGGTCAGTGAGTGCTGCTAGATCTCCTTCCCCAAATTTCTGCTTTCTAATATATGGTTAAATGTGTTCCCGTGCTTTTGAGAGTTAGGACTGCCTAGCCCGTTATAAAAATTCATGACAATCACTGTTGTTTGAGAGTCGTGTGAACCTACCTGTAGCTCTAAATTGAGGCATTTGAATGTGATGTCATTGCTTTAGACTCTTGGTAGTCTTCTTTACCGTTGGCCTGTTTCGTCTCGATACTGAGAGGGACAACTCCCAGAACTTAGTTTCTTGTTCTTTAATGTAATTATTCTCATGAAACTATTGTGAATGCCTAAATGACGCTGCAGTAGTTGCTCATTTGCTGATTTTCGATCTTATGCATACATGTTAGAGTTGTTGAGTCGGTCCCATCTTGCATCAGTTTGCACACACTGCCACTTGTTAGAGGGTCATTGCATTTAGTTTGCGTCATGTCTTAGCTGTGAGTCCTGTTTGCATGCCCACCCGTAGCGGTGCTGAGTACCACATCTCGGCACCAATGTCCGAGTCTCGGGCATATGCTTATGTGGATCCCGGGGTGATGGAGAGGCTCAACCAACTTTTTCTTCGCATAGATCAGATGGAGCGTCGAGTCGAGGATCGGTTTACTGAGTCAGAACATATAGTCCAAGGGATGGCTAACCGCCTTGCTGTTTTGGAGAGATCGCCTGCACCTCCCCCTATTCCAGTTCAGCCCCCCTAGAGATCCCCCTAGGGCGGATCATGTTGTTGATCGGCTAGAGGATGACCATGGATACGATTCCTTTGGCGAGGTTGAGGGTGTCTATAGGCCTACCGTCTGCACTCATGGGAGATTTGACAGGCAGTTAGACCATGAGTGGGATGGGGATCGCCGTCATCGTCGCTATCCTTTAGGTCGGGGTGAACGAGTTGATCGCGACGACCGAGCTGATTGGGAGATGGACCAGGGTAGGCGCCGACACCCTAGGGGTTGAGGTGATCCCACATTAGGTCAGAGGAGATTTAGGTGTCGGGAGGACCGTGAGGACTATGATGAATGGAGGCCCCATCGTTTTCAAGAAGATCAAGATGACAGGCGGATTGTTCGTGCTGACGCTCCCACCTTTGACGGGTCCTTGGATCCGAGAGTTTATCTCGATTGGGAAGCCAACATGAACCATTATTTTGACTGGATGGGAATGTCTGACGCCCGGCGCGCACGCTTTGCCATGATGAAGTTGATAGGCCAAGCACAGACTTATTGGCCGAATGTTGAGGCTCTTCTTGAGCAACATAGGTTGGAGCCCATTAAGTCGTGGGAAGACATGAAAGTCAAGCTTCGTGAGAAATATCTTCCTTCGACTTACTGACATCGCCTCATTGATCGCTGGCAGAATCTCACGCAAGGAAACCGATCTGTTTCGGATTACATTGCTGAGTTTGATGAATATTTATTGAGGTGTGGGGCCCGTGAGGAGAGTGCGCTGACTCTGTCTCGATTCAGGAAGGGTCTCCGTCCTATGTACCAGCAAGAGTTGTTCCACCAGCATGTGACAACCATCGAGCATGCTTATCAGGTCGTGCGCGAGGTGGAGCAATTCGAGCCGAGGTCAAGGTCACCCCCACAGACTAAACCTGCCTACCAGTGCCCGATGGATCAGTGTGTCATTTCTGGGCTGCCCCCGAGGGGTCCCACCCCTCGACCTTTGGACCCCCCGCGTCATGACCCGTCGATTAGGCCCCGACCACCACCTCAGAGGGACCCCGTCCCTGCTTTGCCTGCTCCTTATGACCGTTCATTGTTAGCCGCTCCCCCTGTTAGGCGAGAGGATAGAGGGAAAGCCACAGCTGTGGATGAGTCCTCTCGTGGCAGTGGGTCCCGGGATCGTTGTTTCAAATGCCAAGGGATCGGTCACTTTGCTGCCCAGTGCCCGTCTAGGGCCTTGACTATAGAGGGTGCTCATCCTGAGGAGGCCACCCTGAAAGGTTTGCGGAATCCCAATATGGTAATCTAGAAGGGGGGGTTGAATAGATTACTACCAATTAAAAGTATGAAGACAACCCTTTTAATTTCACAACAAAGTCTTTTGAATTTTTCTGTAGAAACAACGTGAGACTTAGATGTGTTGATGATGTGTAGATGAGTTAGCAATCTATCTAGTGTGTGAATGCAACGTGCCTATCAAGCATCTAACGTGAAAATCGTTCAAACCACAAGACACGAAGATTTACGTGGTTCGGAGTACACAAATCGTGTATCCTACGTCCACGGCACACACACACACAGAGAAAACTGCTTATCAGCGAGTTCGGTGACTACAACTCACACACACACGTGTTTTCTGACGTGCACCCACGATCAGAACAACACACACACGTGATCTCAAGCACAAGGATCGCTTGAATCACCACAACACACACACAGATGGTAAAAATATGAAAAACAGAGAGAGTTCTGAGTGAGAGAATAAATCCTGGTTAAGAACTCTCGTGAGAACGCCTGAAGGAAGTTCAATCTTCGACTTGAATGCTTTGAGTCGATGGAGAAGGTTGAATCCTCGACGTTCTTCTTTCAGGAACTGCTGGATCGACGGATCTTTAGGGCTCTGTGCAGCAGTCTGAAGCAGGGCAGCAGCAACTCTTGTGAAACTTGGAGTAGCTCTAGGGTTTTTGGTTGTGGCTGCTTCTCTGCGAAATTTCCTTCTAAGAGGTGTTTAAATATAGGAGTTCTCACATGGAGAAACGTGAGAGTTGGAAACACCTCCTAGGATAACTTAGAAACTTTCCGTAATTTGAATTGTACTCTGTCTGTCGACAGGTCTTGGACATCTGTCGACAGGCGACAGTAAGACAGAAGTATGGATTTCCAGTTCTGTGAGATCTGTCGACAGTCGAAGACCATCTGTCGACAGATGTGCTCTTTTGTGCAAACGACAGAAGTCTGGATATCTGGACTGTGAGATCTGTCGACAGCCGATCTGTCATCTGTCGACAGATGAAGACTTTCTGAACTATGGGTCTTCTGGCAGACCACACCTGTGAGATCTGTCGACAGGTCTTTTGTGTCTGTCGACAGGTGACTTTGTTTTTGCTTTTTGTGATCTTTTTCACTTACTTGGAGAGAGCTTGACTTTGTGCATTTGTACCTACATGATGAAACATGTAAAACTAAGTATTTTGAATACACAAATAATCAAGTATTGCATTGGTTTCTATTTCATGTGTTACATGTATCAAACCTCAATTGAAGTTATTCATCATCGAAAAACATGTTGTTGTAAACGTTAGAATGAAAACCCAACATTCTCCCCCTTTTTGATGATGACAAAATTTATCAATTAATGCACATTGAGGTTTCTCCCCCTTTTGACAACATCTAAAAGCATTTATCAGACAAACATATAGACAAACATGAAACATGGCACTGTGAATTCATTGAATTGAAGGAGGCATACACAGTACAAAAAGTTGTTTGACTGAGAATAAACATGAAAGAGAAAGAAGATACATGACGACAAAGTGAAATAAAAAGACCATAAGACTCAGAAAAGACAGGACATAGACACTACGTGAAGACCCAATCCTAGACATAAAGCCTATCTAGGCAGCATCATCAGCAGGCGGAGCTGGAGCCTGACGAGTGTTATGCATCTCTGTCTGAAGCCTTGTCATACGGAGCTGGAGCTGGACTTGAGTGTCCGCAAGTGATTCCAGACTCGAGTCCACTGTATCCAATCTTGTGTTCAGGTTCTCAAATCCAGTGGTCATCTGTTGCTGTAACTGTGCAATCAAATCTCTGATGGATGGTTGAGTTGAAGCATCACTAACAATCTCAACTCCCGGCATACCATGTGATTCAGACTGGGAGTCGTCATCTTCTTCATCTTCAGCATCATCAGCAACATTGTCATCTTCTTCTTCAACATTCTGCTCTACGGCATCAGCAAGTGCCTTACCCTTAAGTTCCCGGGTAACAATTCCATCAACAAGTTTGTATCCCATGCGATGTGCTGCAGTGAGATCAAAGCTGTTGCGAGAATTTAGCACTATGCACTCGCTGTCTGGAATGTCAATGCCAATGAACCTCATCAGGGAGGTAAGTGGACAGGCAAAGGGCATCGACCTCCGGGGTTGGTAGAAGGTTTTGTGGATCAGACGAAGCATCAGAAGTGGGAGATTAATGGGTTCACATTTGAGAAAGAATGTGAAGAGAGATTTGTGAACATCGGTGACCAACTCCCGACTGCCATGTTTAGGCGCAATCATGGTAGTGAATATGTGGTGGATCATCCTGATCAATGGAGGAAATGAATTGGCATTGAGTTTAGAGATTTTCTTGGTGCCATCATAATCCTCAAGTGTAAGGAGAGGGTAGTAGACCGAGGCATCGGGTTTGTGGCTTAGAATATCAACTCCAGAATTGGGGATTTGAAGGGCTGTGCTAAGAAGATTTTCAGTGAGTTGAAATGTAGTGCCCTTGACGGTGGTAAAGAAACGATCATCCGAAGTGTAGCCAAGGTTGTTGTAGAAGTCACAAACGACAGAAGAAGAATACTGTTTGTGATGGTAGAGAAATGGAGTCCAGCCCTGACTGTCGAATAGGGGTTGGAGATTAGGAAACATGACGGCCAAGGACTCAAACTCTATATACCGTTGCTGGACAAACTTGGTATGCGTCCCCTTTGAGTGGGTGAGGTGAAGACGGGGAGGCACCACAAGCTCGGGAAGACGATCGTCCCGATGCTTTGTCCTGCGCTCAGCCTCAGCCCCGTCGGCCCGAGAAGAGGAGGGACGGCGGCGAGAAGCCAATTTCTTGGACGGCCTGGAAGACATGAGGAAGGCTAGAAGAAGAAGGATGAGCGTTAGAGAGATGTGGTTGAGGTCTCGGATGAGAGGAAGGGAGACCGGAGGAAGATAGGGTTTTCCCGTCCAGAACAGGGGATGGAGATTTGGAGGGGAAGTGGAGAGGGGTTTTGGTGGTAGGAGGAGAAGGGGTCCTATGGATGCCTTTTTATAGAAAGAGGAGTGGATTTTAAAAGGCAAGCCCCACCAAAAAAGCCCCAAACGGCGTGCCCGTTGGAGTTCCCAAACTGGGTCTTCCGCCGGCTGTCGACAGATGATAGGGGATCTGTCGACAGATCCTGCATATTTTCTGCCATTGATGTTTGATGTGGCTTTTGAAGAAAGAAATGGGAGCAATGGTTACATGAGTCATATTTGTAAGGTGTAACATGGGTAAACACATATTGTAACCTATCATTGTCGTGGACATTAAGGCTCTCCCACTTAAATGGTTTAAGCATAATACCAAGGGACTTAAAGTTAAAGCATGAAGAGAACATTTTCATTCGTTGAGAAAGGACACCATTACCCTTGGTTGATTAAGGACATTGTAGACCAACACTATCCCAAGTTTATGATGATCAAATGATGATTGAAATAAATGTCTAAACTTCTGGATAGCCATAGACAGTACATGACCTTTAGATTTGAGACACTATGGAGGCTTCACACTATTTCAAATTTTTTTTTTAAGACAAGAATTCAATGGGAAAAGTGATATTCAAGATAACTTCACACCTTTTGACATGAGGATAGACATGACAAGTGCCCGTACCCCCAGTTACTCAGTCGAAGTTTCCATTATACCGTTGTATAGAGATAATGAGTTTGGTTTTTGACGCGAGGGCAGACATTTGTGATGCCCGTCTCCCCGGTTACTCAGCAAGACCCATCATAGCTCTACCTTTATCCCAATATTTTTAAATGACGTTGTATATACTTTTCTGAAATAGGTAGCTTTTCTCCATTTTAGCTAAACTTAAGATCAAGGAGACGTATATGATGATCCTTCAGTTCAAAACATAAAGTTCAATAACCATAAGATTTTTCAGTTGTATTGAGAATGGTGTGAGCCTACAAGGAAATTATTCAACGGAGTTTAAGTGTTAATCCTCGAAGATAGTTCAATGTTTTCAAAATGATGTAACATAAACCCAAGTATGAGTAGTATGTCCAAATCATGGTGGTTTAGGGGATAGCATCAATATCATGTATATATGAGGAAGTTAAACATGTATATCCACCCAATAAACACCTTAGTGAAAGTTCATGAACCTGCTGAACAAGTAGTATGTGAAATAGGCATGAATTACTTGAAGAGATGGTGTCTGTCGACAGCTAGAGAAGTGCCTGTCGACAGATCACATAGACAGAAGAAGGGCCAGTTCGGGCAGAGCAGAACCTGTGAGATCTGTCGACAGATAAGTTGTCGTCTGTCGACAGATTGCACAGACAGAAGAAATAGAGTTCTGTGAGGCCTGATCTGTCGACAGATGTAGTGGGAGCTGTCGACAGATGCCTGTGCAAAGCTGGTTTAAGATTAGAATGAAGAGTGAGATGATCATGACAAGTGAGGGAATTGAAAATACACATTGAATGAGTGATTCTCCTTTTCATGAAGGACATCTAACCTAGACTTGCTCCCCCATAGTGTGTGCTCATGTGAAAACAAGCAATTGAGTATTCAAGACACACTATTACAACTGGACCAATCATGTGAGCACATCAAGCTTTCAGGAAGACAGATTGTTAAGATTGTCAATGTTTCACTGAAGAGGAGAATGGGCAAATTGTAAAGAAACTCATCCCTATATGAAGTATACCCCTTACATGCATGTCAACTATGGATACGTGGCGGAGGATCTTTCCTCTACGCATAGTGGAAGTTTCCAAACAAGCTTTACTTGTTCTTCCACAAACACTATTTGATATACCTCACAGTTGGTGCACACAAGAGACATATGCTCAGTATATGGATAAGTTTTACTGCAATTTGCACAAGCCCAATTCTCTTCTCAAAGTGGTGAATCTATCTTCAGCTAGAGGTTTGGTAAAGATGTCAGCCAATTGTTTTTCTGTGGGTATGAAACTGATTTCTAAGTTTTTGTTGGCTACCTCATCTCTCAAGAAGTGGTGACGGATTTCTATGTGTTTTGTCCTAGAGTGTTGAATGGGATTCTTTGATAAGTTGATTGCACTGGTGTTGTCACATAGGATAGGTGTGCATCCAATATCAATGTTATAGTCACACAACTGACTTTTTATCCACAACACTTGTGCCGCACAACTCCCTGCAGCAACATATTCTGCCTCTGCAGTGGATAGTGCAACCGAATGTTGCTTCTTGGATGCCCACGAAACCATGCAACTGCCAAGGATTTGGCAATAGCCACTAGTGCTTTTCCTGTCAATTTTACATCCAGCATAGTCAGCATCAGAATATGAAACCAAGTCAAAGCTACTACCTGCTGGATACCAAAGACCCAAATCAAACGTACCTGAGAGATATCTGAAAATTCTCTTAACGGCAATTAAGTGGCTTTCCTTTGGACTAGATTGGTATCTAGCACAAAGACAAACGCTGAACTGGATGTCTGGTCTACTTGCAGTAAGATAAAGGAGTGAGCCAATCATACCTCGAAATTGTTTGGCATCTACCGATTTACCTTTCGCATCACTTTCTAGCTTAATGCTTGTGCTCATGGGTGTTGAGGCATGTTTAGCTTCTTCAAACTGAAACTTTTTCAGTAGCTCTTTGACATATTTTTCTTGGTTGATGAAGAATCCGTCTTCCAATTGTTTGACCTGCAAACCAAGAAAAAATTGAAGCTCCCCCATAAGACTCATCTCAAATTCACTGTGCATATGTTTGGAGAATTCTTCACACAGTGAAGGATTAGTAGAACCAAAGATAATGTCGTCCACATAGACTTGAACAACAATTATATGATTGCGGACTTTCTTTGTAAAGAGAGTTTGGTCTACCTTACCTCTTGAGTAGTTTTTGCTTACCAGAAATGTGCTCAGCCTGTCGTACCAAGCTCGGGGTGCCTGTTTCAAACCATAAAGAGCTTTGTGCAATTTAAATACATGGTGTGGTTTATCATGATCCTCAAAGCCAGGTGGTTGAGAAACGTAGACTTCCTCTTTTATGTAGCCATTTAAGAAAGCAGTTTTGACATCCATTTGATACAATTTAAATTTGTTTGAGCATGCATATGCTAACAAGATTCTAACTGCTTCTAGCCTAGCTACTGGTGCAAAAGATTCTTCAAAGTCTACACCAAATTCCTGATTATATCCTTTTGCAACCAGTCTAGCCTTGTTTCTCACCACTTTACCCTCTTCATTGAGTTTGTTTCTAAAGACCCACCTTGTACCTATGACAGACATTTCAGGGGTTTTAGGAACTAAACTCCATACATTATTTCTTTGGAATTGCCCAAGCTCCTCATGCATAGCATCAATCCATGAATCTTCTTTTAAGGCTTCTTCAACATTCTTGGGTTCCACTTGAGAGACAAAAGCTAAATGGTCCTGTTCAACTATTTGATTAACCTTAGATCTAGTTTGAACCGACTCATTTAAATTTCCTATCACATTCTCAAGAGGATGATCTTTTGAATACCTCACATTCATGACTGTTGAAGGGCCTGGAATATCTTGCATTTGAGGAGTTGGTTCTGGAGGAGGAAGTGCTTGAGGTAGTTCAAGTTGATGTTCTTCCTCTTGTGGATCTTTGTCAGGTACATCTTCTGAATTGTTGTACGGGAGAATATCTTCTTCATCATTATACCTGCGAAGATATCCACTTTTAGTCTTGACAGTTGTTATAGAGATTGCATTTGATTTTCTCTGTAGTTCTCCAAGTGTTGTATCTTCAGTTTCATCTTCAAACCTGTAAAGTTTAGAATTGTTAGACTTGGTTTGAGATTCATCAAATACAACATGTGGAGTTTCTTCCACTTTTCTTGTTTTAAGATTGAACACCCTATAGGCTCTAGAGTGTTCTGAGTATCCAAGAAAAATACCTTGATCGCTTTTGGCTTCAAACTTGTCCAAATCATTTTTATCATTGTTATGTATGAACACTTTTGAGCCAAAAACTCTGAAATACCCAATAGTGGGTTTCTTACCTTTCAGTAGTTCGTAGGAGGTTTTCTTGAATACCGGTCTTACCATGGCTCTATTAAGAATGTAGCAAGACGTGTTTACCGCTTCTGCCCAAAAGGTTCTTGCTAGTTGATTCTCGACCAGAAGCGTGCGAGCCATCTCCACCAATGTTCTGTTCTTTCTCTCCACCACTCCATTTTGTTCCGGAGTTCTTGGAGAGGAGAACAAGTGCTCTATCCCATGGAGCCTGCAAATTCAGTAAAGGAGTTGTTATCAAATTCTCCCCCGTGATCAGTGCGGATGGAGCATATTTTGTTGACATTTCCATGCTCAATCTTATTAAAAAAATCTTCAAAAACTTGCAGTGCTTCATTCTTGTGAGCAAGAAATTTCACCCATGTGAACCTAGAAAAATCGTCTACAATAACAAAACCAAATCGTTTGCCATTGAGACTCAACGTTCTTGTAGGTCCAAATAGGTCCATGTGCAACAGTTCATAAGCTTTAGTAGTACTCACCGGTGCTTTTGATTTGAAGGATTTCCGGGTTTGTTTTCCCTGTGCACATGCATCACAGAAATTTTCATTCTTGTTAAAGGAAATGTCAGGAAGACCACTCACCAATTTAAGCTCATGATCTTGTGCAATACATTATAGCTAGCGTGACCGAGCCTACGATGCCACAATGTAAGCTCATCCTGTTTGTTTGCTACAAGACATAGATCATTATTTTCTGGATCATCTAAGTCAATCATGTAGATGTTGTTTGTTCTTTTTCCAGAAAATTTCAGACTTCCTGTTTCCTTATCAAGAATTTGACATGAATTGGATTCAAAGACAATTTTATGACCCTTATCACACAGTTGACTTATGCTTAGCAAGTTGTGATGAAGGCCATCAACAAGTAAACATTGTCTATCGAGTTAGAGGCAAACTTACCAACCTTACCTGAGCCGATGATCTGACCTTTGTTGTTACCTCCAAAAATTACTTGACCTCCGTCTTTTTCCACGAGCAAACTGAATTTTTCTTTATCGCCCGTCATGTGCCTCGAGCAGCCACTATCCAGGTACCATTTGTTTTGATTGTGGGCTGCTAGGCATTCCTGCACATATGGATCAGACAAGAGGTTTTGGTACCCAAATTACTTTGGGTGCCGTTGTATCATTCATGCCAAACAGTAAATGCTTAGGTATCCAAATCTGTTTGACTTTCAAGTTATTTGGATTGTTCCAGCATTGTTTTTCATTATGCCCGACCTTTTTGCAGACTTTGCATGATGAAGGTTTGTGAACAACAGTGGGCATGATATTCTTGGGAGCATGCATTGGCATCTTGCCCTTTTGTTGTCTTGTCAATTTGGGCTTGGGAGCATGCTTTTTGTTCTGTCTTGGGCTTGTTACAAATTCTTTAGATTGTCCAGGAACAAACTTGATCAACTTAGGTTCTTGTTTCTTACCCTTTGAAGGGGTTTGTTTACTTGAACTTGGGCTGGAATCAATGAAATCTGTTAGCAGATTTTTGCCAATTACCTTTGGCTTTGCATTTTGAAACCCAATCCCATGTCTTGCAACAAACACTTTTGAACCTAGAATTGCATCAAGATTCTGTTTACTTTTGACAAAGCCAGACAGATCTTTTGACTTATCTTTTATTTCCTTTTCAGCTTGATCCAATCTTTCCTTTAGATTAGCATGCTCATTTTTAAGAACTTCAAGAGAGTTCATTAGATCATCTCTTTCCTTTTGAACTTCTTGAAACTTAAGTTTCATGCTATCCAATTCATCACTGTGTGTTTGTTCATCACTCTTCATCATTTCAATTACCTTATTCAAGGATTCAATTTCTTCATCATTGTTTGACCTATGAACAAGGGAATTGACTTTCTTCTTGAGTGACTTATTTTCAGACTTGAATTCACAGAATTTTTCAAATAGAACAGTATAAGCTTCTTCCCACTCAGTAATAGAATATGTTTCAAAGGAAGAATTTACCTCGTTGGAGTCATCACTCCTTGCCATGAGACACTGAATCTCATCATCTCCTGAGGTAGCTTGACTGTCCTCGTCTTCATCTTCATCACTCCAAGTGGCCACCATTGCCTTGGCCTTCTTGAAGGTGAACCTGTCCTTCTTCAGCTTCTTTTTGAGCTCGGGGCACTCTCCTCTCATGTGCCCTTGCTTCTTGCACTCATAACAAACAATCTCAGACTTTTTGGTAGAGTCAAATTTATTAGCAAAGTCTTTCTTTTGGAAAGGTTTAGAGTTACCTGTACCTCTCCTCTTGTTTTTCAGGAATTTTTTGAATTGTCTAGTGAGCATAGCCATTTCTTCATTCTCACTCTCACTAGACGATTCAGACTCATTATTTTCCTGACTTATCTCCTTTTTGGAAGCTGAAGAACTCTTCCTGGAAGCCTTCAAGGCAAGTGACTTCCTAGGATTTTCTTCAGTTTCCTTTCTTTTGACATTCAGTTCATAAGTCATCAGAGAGCCAATCAGTTCATCTACTTTCATTTTTGAGAGGTCTTTGGAATCCTCAATGACTGTGGCTTTGGTGTTCCATGAGGATGGAAGAGACCGAAGTATCTTCCTCACCAAGTCACTCTCTGAGTATTCCTTTTTAAGACCTTTCAATCCATTTATTATTATCATGAATCTAGCAAACATGTCAGAGATGGTTTCATTATTATTCATTTTGAACATTTCATATTCTGAAACCAACATGCTTACCTTTGATTCTCTTACCTCAGACGTACCTTCATAAATCAGCTCAAGCTTGTCCCACATCTCCTTTGCTGAGGTGCATGTGGAGACTCTCGAGTATTCCTTCGGATGGACCGCGCACTGCATCATGTTGAGGGCGCTCCAGTTGAGTGTCCCCTTGGCGATCTGGTCCTTAGTCCAGGTATCCTCGTCCTGAGGCAATTCATATGCTCCTTTTCTGACTATTTTCCAAAGTTCGAAATTTTGTGCTCGTAGAAACACCTGCATTCGATTTTTCCAATACGGATAGTCAGTGCCATCAAAGAAGGGTGGCCTGGTCACAGAGTGTCCCTCGGCCATATACCCCTTGCTAGATTCCATTTGACCGTGAATCTCCTGATCGTAAGATCAACCAGATAAAGCAGTAATCGGAGAAACTCGGCTCTGATACCAATTGAAAGGTTTGCGGAATCCCAATATGGTAATCTAGAAGGGGGGGTTGAATAGATTACTACCAATTAAAAGTATGAAGACAACCCTTTTAATTTCACAACAAAGTCTTTTGAATTTTTCTGTAGAAACAACGTGAGACTTAGATGTGTTGATGATGTGTAGATGAGTTAGCAATCTATCTAGTGTGTGAATGCAACGTGCCTATCAAGCATCTAACGTGAAAATCGTTCAAACCACAAGACACGAAGATTTACGTGGTTCGGAGTACACAAATCGTGTATCCTACGTCCACGGCACACACACACACAGAGAAAACTGCTTATCAGCGAGTTCGGTGACTACAACTCACACACACACGTGTTTTCTGATGTGCACCCACGATCAGAACAACACACACACGTGATCTCAAGCACAAGGATCGCTTGAATCACCACAACACACACACAGATGGTAAGAATATGAAAACAGAGAGAGTTCTGAGTGAGAGAATAAATCCTGGTGAAGAACTCTCTGAGAACGCCTGAAGGAAGTTCAATCTTCGACTTGAATGCTTTGAGTCGATGGAGAAGGTTGAATCCTCGACGTTCTTCTTTCAGGAACTGCTGGATCGACGGATCTTTAGGGCTCTGTGCAGCAGTCTGAAGCAGGGCAGCAGCAACTCTTGTGAAACTTGGAGTAGCTCTAGGGTTTTTGGTTGTGGCTGCTTCTCTGCGAAATTTCCTTCTAAGAGGTGTTTAAATATAGGAGTTCTCACATGGAGAAACGTGAGAGTTGGAAACACCTCCTAGGATAACTTAGAAACTTTCGTAATTTGAATTGTACTCTGTCTGTCGACAGGTCTTGGCCATCTGTCGACAGGCGACAGTAAGACAGAAGTATGGATTTCAGTTCTGTGAGATCTGTCGACAGTCGAAGACCATCTGTCGACAGATGTGCTCTTTTGTGCAAACGACAGAAGTCTGGATATCTGGACTGTGAGATCTGTCGACAGCCGATTGTCATCTGTCGACAGATGAAGACTTTCTGAACTATGGGTCTTCTGGCAGACCACACCTGTGAGATCTGTCGACAGGTCTTTTGTGTCTGTCGACAGGTGACTTTGTTTTTGCTTTTTGTGATCTTTTTCACTTACTTGGAGAGAGCTTGACTTTGTGCATTTGTACCTACATGATGAAACATGTAAAACTAAGTATTTTGAATACACAAATAATCAAGTATTGCATTGGTTTCTATTTCATGTGTTATATGTATCAAACCTCAATTGAAGTTATTCATCATCGAAAAACATGTTGCTGTAAACGTTAGAATGAAAACCCAACACACCCATGCGGTACATCATGTGAGCTATGAGGCAGGAATGACCTGGCTGTAGAGTTTCATGCTGATGGAGAGCATACTGAGTACGCTCAGATTGAGCATTCCCTACATGGTCATGGAAGGAGCTTGTTGATGAGGGTAGGCTTGGAGTGTCAGGTGTATTTTAGCTCAGCCTATAGAGTGAGGATTGGCGTCGCACTTCCATTTTTCACACCTACATTCGCCATGATGGAAAGGTGTGCAAAGTGATCATTGATAGTGGAAGCTGCATTACGCCATTTCGTCTTAGGCTGTCGCCCATCTTGGGTTGACTTGGTTGACCACCCTCTCCCATATCGTGTTTCATGATGGATTCTACTTCCATTCTGATTCGGACGATGTGCCCGTTCCGATCTCTTTTCTCCTACTCTGGGAGGGTTTGGTGTGATGTCTTGCTCATGGAGGTCGGGAGCATTATCTTGGGAAGGCCGTGGCTATATGACATGGATGCGACCCTCTACGGCCGATCCAATGTATGCGAGTTTTTTCCACGGCGGCGCCCTATCACTTTGCAGCCTTCCCGACCTACGATTTTGGCCTCTCATAGATCAGCCCGGGCTGTGCCTACACCCCTCCTGTGCCTCCTATGCCCACTACCCATGGGCCCTCTACTTTTCCGACCCCTGTCCCTTCCCCAGCTCATCTCGAAGGCCTTCCACCTTTGGCTGGCACGAATCTCGAGAGCACTCTTGTTAGCTCTAGCCCCAGTCAGCGACAGGGTAGGCCCCCTTCGGCTAGCTCTACCCCTTCTGCTAGCCCCACCCCTACAAGGAGCACGAGCACTGTCACTGTCTCTATCCTTGATACACCACCTCCTGTCACCCTGCAGTTGATTAGTGCTCATGGACTTTCAACAGGAGCTCAAGGAGTTGGAGTGCCTCTATGTTTTGATGGTGAGACCTGTTGAGGGCGATGTTTTGAGTGACACCCCTCCTGAGTTAGCCTCCCTCTTAGAGGAGTTCCACGATGTATTCCATGATGATCTCCCAGACGGATTACCACCTATGCGTGACATCCAGCATGCCATTGATTTGGTTCCGGGATCCACATTGCCCAACCTGCCCCACTTCCGCATGAGTCCATCTGAGTTTGCGGAGCTTTGGAGGCAAGTTGAGGAGCTCCTGAGGAAGTTTTCATTCGTGAGAGCTTAAGCCCAGTGTTGTCCCTGCTTTATTAGCTCCGAAGAAAGAGGCTCTTGGAGGATGTGTGTGATAGTAGAGCCATCAACCGCATCACGATGAAATACCATTTTCCCATTCCCCGTTTAGACGACCTGTTAGACATGATGGCGGGAGCCACTATATTTTCAAAGATAGATCTTAAGAGTGGTTATCACCAGGTTCGGGTCCGACCTGGAGATGAATGGAAGACGACCTTCAAAACTAAGGATGGACTTTATGAGTGGTTGGTCATGCCTTTTGGGCTATCCAACGCCCCTAGCACTTTCATGCGGCTCATGACCCAGGTGTTGAGGCCATTTATGGGGATATTTTTGGTCGTGTACTTTGATGACATCCTCATCTTTAGCCGCTCCCAGGATGACCATTTGGACCACCTTCGTCAGGTATGTCTAGTCTTGCGCCGAGAGAGCTTGTTTGAGAACCTTAAGAAGTGTGCTTTTTTTACTGATCGAGTTGTCTTCTTGGGGTTCATAGTGTCTCGTGATGGCGTCTCTGCTAATCCTGAGAAGGTCAGGGCGATCGTCGAGTGGCCTGAGCCCCAGTCTGTCCACGATGTGCGCAGTTTCCATGGATTGACCTCTTTTTATCGTCGATTTATTCGAGGATTCAGCACCATCATAGCTCCGATCACAGGTTGCATTCAGAAGGAAACTTTTGTGTGGACTAAGGCCGCTGCCTCAGCCTTTCGTGACATCAAGACACTCATGACCCAGTCGCCAGTTCTTCGATTGTCAGACTTTTCGAGGTGTTTGAGGTCTCCTGTGATGCCTCTGGTGTCGGTATAGGTTGGGTCTTGAGTTAGGAGGGCCACCCATTGCTTACTTCAGTGAGAAATTGAATGATGTCAAGTTGAAGTACTCCACTTATGATAAGGAATTCTATGCGGTAGTGCAGGCTTTGAGGTATTGGAGATATTATTTGCTACCGCAGGAGTTTGTCCTTCACTCAGACCACGAGGCCCTCAGGTTTCTCCACGCCCAGAAGAAGTTAAACCCTAGACACAGTCGTTGGGTTGAGTTTCTTCAGGCCTACACATTCATCCTTAAACATAAGGCAGGTGTGGAGAACCGAGTGGTGGACGCGTTGACTCGACGTACCTTTCTCTTATCCCTCGTCGGTGCGGAAGTCATGGGTTTTGAGAGGCTTCGTGATGAGTATTTGGGTTGTCCTGACTTTGGTGTGATCCGCACTGCCCTTCAATCTGGTCCCTCCCGAGAGCACCCCGATTATATCCTTCAGGAGGGCTATCTTTTCCGTGGAGTTAGGTTGTGCATTCTGCGAACCTCTGTTCGCGACTTTTTGATTTGGGAGCTCCATGCTGGGGGTCTTGCTGGCCACTTTGGTTGGAACAAGACTATTGAGTTAGTCGAGCACTGCTTCATTTGGCCTAGCTTGAAGTGCAATGTGGCTCGTATTGTTGCTCATTGCCGCACATGCGCTTTGGCGAAGCAAAGGAAGCAGAATACGGGCCTGTATACTCCCCTTCTTGTGCCTGATCGTCCGTGGCAGGATGTTAGTATGGATTTTGTTTTGGGATTGCCACGGACCATCCGCCGGCACGATTCCATCTTAGTGGTTGTTGACAGGTTTTTCAAAATGGCTCATTTTATCCCCTGTTCAAAGACCTCTGATGCGTCTCGCGTAGCTCATATTTTCCTTGAGGGCATTGTGCGTTTGCATGGGCTACCGAAGACCATAGTCTTAGACAGGGATGTACGATTTGTTAGCTATTTTTGGAAAACTTTGTAGCATCTGATGGGTACGAAGCTCAAGTTCTCCACAGCTTGTCATCCCCAGACCGATGGGCAGACCGAGGTAGTTAATAGGAGTTTGGGTGATTTATTGCGTTGTCTAGTTGGGGAGAGTGAGTGTAGTTGGGACCAGGTCTTGCCACATACTGAGTTTGCATATAATAATTCAGTCAATAGGTCTGCTGGCATGAGCCCATTTGAGATTGTCACTGGTTATAGACCTAGGGGACCCATAGACCTTGTTCCTTTACCCATTTCTACACGGGTGTATGAGTCTGCACAGTCTTTGGTCGAGCATATTAGGAGTCTGCATGATAGCATTCATCGTCAAATCGAAATCAACAATGACACTACAAGAAAGCGGCAGATGCACATAGGCGGCCACAGGAATTCCATGAGGGTGATTACGTTATGATCAGGGTTAGACCTGAACGGCTTCCTTCGAGAGTCGTGAAGAAACTGCAAGCTCGAGGAGCTGGGCCCTTTAAAGTGTTAAAGCGAATTGGGTCGAACGCGTATATTGTTGACATACCACCAGACTATGGCTTCAGTTCTACATTTAATGTCCCAGATTTGGTAGCATATCGGGACCCAACAGTGATATCCAGTGAGCCTTTCGAGCCTTTCTCCTCTCTTGTGAGTGACTCTACACCAGAGTGTTCACTTCCGGCCCCGAGTACAGCACGGCGAGAGAACAATGATTATAAACTAGATCAGATTGTGACAGCCAGGGGTGGAGCTTTTCAGCGCTACCTGATCCGTTGGAGAGGGCGGCCACCGACCGAGGACACCTGGGTTACCCGAGAGGAGTTGCAACGACTTGACCCAGACTTGTTGGAGAGATACCAGAGTGGACAGGACCCTTACTCGACAGGGTCGAGTTCCTCCTAGCCGGGGGGAATTGGTGCGGGCACCCGAGGACTTGCTCGTTTTGACCCGTCGTGATTTTACCGGCGTCGTCGTGCGGAGCCGACGTCACTTTGGTTGGACGACGGCGTTCTACAGGACTTTTGAGGCCTTAGTATATTTTATGGCAGGCCGAGATATTTTGTACGACCCATTTAGGTGCCATTTAGCATTTTCCTATTTTTATGTATTTTTTTGGGTTTTTCTTGAATATTTGAGGAAATGGGCATTTTGGTAAAGTTGTAAGCCCATCCCCTCCTATATGTATCCACCCGTCTCCCTACGGATGGAGAGGATGGAAAAGATTTGAAAAGAGAGAAGAAAAGACGTATTCGGCGTGCCAGTTCCCTGTCTCCTTCCTCCCTTCTTCCCGTCTGCTCCCTTCTTCCTCCTCCTTCCCTTCCTCCCCGATTTTTCGTCCCCCATCACATACACTATAAGAAAGACAACATTTGTCAACGAATAGGAAATCCGCTGACAAAAAGACTTTATGTCAACAGGAATAAACGTCTGTTGACATAAGTTACATATTTGTCAACGGCTAAAACTAGCTGTTGACAAAAAAATAGTTTCATCAACGGTACATTTATCCGTTGACAAATCCGCTGACAAAAACATCTTACATCAACGGCTTTGCTCATCCATTGACATATCTTTAACATATGTCAACGGCTACATTTAACTGTTGATATATATGTAGACATATGTCAACGACTATAATACCCATTGATGTTTATTATATTTGTCAACGGCTACAAACGGTGGTTGACAAATATTAATCTTATGTCAACGGCTTTCTCTATCAGTTGACATAAACTAGATATACATCAGTGGCTTTCTTAGCCGCTGACATATATTCCCTTATTTACCCAACGCCCCCCCAAACCTGGCTTGTTTACCCCACTGCGTCGGACGATCTCCGTGCCCCCAAACCTACCCACTGTGACGGACGATCTCCCCACCCGAGCTCCGGCGACGATCTCCCCACCCGCGCCGCCTCCGCCGGCAGCGGCCTCTGCTCGTGCTCCAATCGCCCCCGTGCCGGCCGCCTCCTCCTCCGACAAGGTCGATCCAATCCCTTCTATGCCGGACTTGCGCAGGCAGGGAGCGTCAGCAAGAAGGGGCATGTTCATCGTCGTCGCGGCACAGGGCATCTTGATCGTCGCTGAGGTTTAGTGCATAGCGATCGCCGTCGCTATCATTGCCAAGGGGCAGGGCGTTACGACTGCCGTCGCGATCGTCGTCAGGCCATAGGGTTGCGCCGGAGATTGATCCGCGCCATCGCCACCGTGAGCATCCCTTGTCAGCTTGGATTGATGGTATGTAGGTCGTGGGCCTCCCTTCTCCTCGCCCCTCCTCTCAACCCCCCCACCCCGGGCTTATCTCCTGGTTGTGTTCTTCGTTGGTCATCACCCTCCCTCTCTCCCCCCTCTGCAACAATTTTGTTCTTCATGTCTTTTGACACTTAGGGTCTATTTGGTTGCATGTAAAACAGTTTTAGAGGGAAATAGTTTTCCACGAAAAACTTTTACGTGAAATGAAAACGTAATTATCTATTTGGTTGTTAGAAAATATAGAGTTATATAAAGGAGTATGAGATCTTATGATCTACTCAAATGAGAAAGAGTCATATACTCCTTGTGTATAACACTATTCATCAAAATTTTTATTTTTTATTTTTTATTTTTAATATTTTAAAAAAATAAAAAAATAATATAACTAATGAAAAATAAGTAACTTTGACAAAGATAATTTAATGTAGGAGAAATAAAATAAATACATAATTTAAATGAATAGTATTCTATAGATATTAATAAAAAAATAAAAATTAAATTAACTAATAAAAATAATTAAATTTTACAAAAACTATTTAAATAAGTGAAAAAAAATAAAAACATAACTTAGATGAATAGTCGCCTAAACTACTGTAGCACACATCCGCAGCAGGTAGCAGAAAACGGCATCCGCGGTAAAACCGCGGATGCCGAAATCCTGATTTTTTCTGAAATCATTTTCTAGATTTTATTTTTACAGGATAACAAATGACATAAAAAATTAAGTTTTCCCTAAAACTATTTCCTAACCCAAGTTTTTCGGGTAAACAAACGGACCCTTAATGAAGGGCAAAATCATGAAGGCCTCAACTAGGTGATCAATTTTGTTCTTCATGTATATATATGGGGTTTTTAAGCGTACGTAGTCTCACCTCTAATATTTGAAAGGCCAACGAAAGGGTCCCTTGCTGTGGCAGGCGAGGCCAACAAGGAAGCAGCAATTAGCACCACAAGCAGTGTCATCACCCACATGATCCCCACCATACCATTCTTCTTAGCTCCTGCCATCTCTCTTCCTCTGTGTATATGCGTATATCTGTGTAGTGTTGTGCAAATATATCCACCTTCTTCCCCTTCAATAAATGCACACAAGCGAAGGTCTATATATAGTGGGAACAATATAATTCATGTAGAATGGAAACCCCTGTAGGGATGTGATGGGTCATACACGTTGAAAGCAGGGAAAAAATACTGGACATATATATGTAGATCCATGCAAATTGTGTAGGGCATGTTTCATTTCCCACAGAAGGCGACATGATCAAGTGGGATCAAGACTTTAGTGGGGTTGCTGAAATTGGATTAGAATATGCCCAGAAAGGAACCATTAATTTGCATGACATATATATATGTATATATATGAAGGGCGATGTCAACAAGCTAAACATTACTAAATTGGAAAAGAAGTACTGGTGTTAAATGATGCTTAATTTCGTTTCTTCATGTTCTTTTCATGATGGGACAGTCATCTAGAGACAACTAATTATTAGTTAAGATGATGGTTCTCTGCTTGTATAATTATATATAGAAACATCTCGTTAAGTGTCTGGTTTGTGTGTTGGGATATTGCAGTGCTTCAACCACCATCTTAGCATCACTAAATATATCAACCTGCAACCCAAGTAATGCTCTTGAGAATAGCAATGACCTCAGCTTCAATTGGGGAGGAAGCAGGAGATATGGAGGTTTTACACCTATTAATCACTCTGTTCTTGTCAATAAGAATGATACCTGCCACAGCCACATCATGTTTAAAAGCCTGCATCTTGGAGCCTCGGGAGCAAAGACATTTGCAGGCTGCATCATATTGTTCCAGAAAGATAAGTCCTGATAAGATTAAGTTAGAACAGAATTGATATATAGTGAACTGTTTCTGATAAAAAATCAGGGGACATCTAGCTTTCCATATAATCCACATAATTGCAAAAGCTTCTTTCATGAATCTATGATCCTTCTTGTTGGTGGCAAAGTGGGGACTGATCCAGTCCTTGATCCGGTCTTCCAGAGCTCTGTTGTGCTCATTCACCCTATCATTTAAATTGCTTGCAAACCAAATCCTAGGAGCTTGAATGCAGTGAAAGAATAGGTGCTCAGAAGTCTCCTCTTCCTCCCAACACACTGGGCAGCTCCTCCAAATGTGAGGGCTGATTCTAGCTAGCTAGTTTGGGTGGGAAGAGCATTAACCAAAGCTTTCCAAATGAAAGTGATAATCCGGGGGCGGGGGGGGGGGGGATTTCTTTCAGAGTATATGGATATGAATGTGTGATTTTTTGCAGGATGTGATTGTCTTCATATATTTTAATGCAAGATGCAAAGCGTATAGATATGAATGTGTGGATGTGAATGTATGAACTTTTTCCTTTTTCTTTTTTATCTGTTCAAGACTTTTGTTAGGATATATATTTTTACATGGTAATGACATATATCGGGCATAAAGTCTTGAATTGTCTTATTGGACAGTCTGTGGATATTTTGATCATCAGATGTTCTCCATTATATGTGTTTATGATTATCTTAAAATTTTGACCTTTGACTTGTAAGTTTAATTTTTTTTCCAAATCTCTTTAGTTATAATTTAATTTTTTTTTTCAAGTTTGACTTGTAAGTTTAATATGATATATTTTGAATAGATGGTTTCAGGTGGTGGCTCGTATAGTGGCTCGAGGCCACGGAGACAATGTATTACGTCGTAGCAGGCTATCCCCATACACTCTGCCTCAGAGGGATCTGTAGCTGCAGCCTCGACGGTTGGCTCTACAACTTCTGTAGTAGGTATGTAGTTTAATTTTAAAAAATTGATTAATTAATATTATTTTGATTATAATATGATATCAATGTCTTTGTTGTGTATGTTTAAGCAGGATCAGTTTCTTCACAGGCTTGGGGTCGAGGACATGGACGTCGGGGCCCCTCTAGAGGTGTGACAGATAGGAGTTGGAGTCTGGCCAGCGATGGAATGTAAATGTGATCGGTGGGATTGGATTGGAGAGTCGGGAGCCCAATTCGTTAGTCACATGAGCATTGTATCAAATCTTCACTGTAAAATGTGGCAAAAATATTTTGTCAAACTTCCCGCAGAAATAATAGATACAATTTTTAGAGATCTTGAGGTAATAGTCTGTAAATTTAATATTATATCTATCAAATTTCTTATCATGACTCATATTAGCTCTAATTTGTAGTTGATCTTTCGGTGGGATCGAACGGCCAATACTGATAAAGAAATGCTAATGCACATGCCCCTCTATGCAACGTACTTGGCGTGGAGTTTTGAAGAAACAGGTAAGTTAATATTTTTCCTTTTATCCACATTTGCTGATTAGGTCTTGTGGATGCCTTTTCGTGCTTGGGCCGGAGCCTGGTGGGCCTACACTTGAAGAACCGGGGAGAACCCGCTGGTGGTGGACGAGAACCCACTGGTGGTGGACGAAAGCCTGCAAAACCAGAAACGGATCAGGGGGCCCGGTTGAAGAACCGGGGAGAACCCTCCGATGCCTAAGTCAGTAAGTGACTGGAGAGGATGGGAGTTCTCGTGTGTGAGGCGTGTTTGTGCGAGGATCAGCGTACCTCTGCATGACGTTATACCTGTGTCTTTTATAGGCATGGGTGCTGAAGCGAACGGATGTAACGTCTCTGGATCGTGCCTGGAAGGGCGCCTTGATTGGCGTACGTAACGGGGGGGTTACACGTCCAGATGCCCGTTAGAATGCTTAGCAGTTAACGTGCCTCCTGATAGTGGGGCGCGTGGCCCGCGGCGGTTGTAACCGTTGCTAATACGAAGAGGCTGCTGGGGCGGCCTTGACCGTAGTTCTCGAGCAGGTTGCTTGTTGGGAAAAGATGAACCTGGCGCTCGAAGACCGTGAGGGCTGCTCTGGGCCCGAGCAGGACAAGTGTCTCCGAAGGTGCTGGAGATGGTCGTCCGAGGACGGATGATGCTATAGAACAATACAGGGCCAGTTTGTTTCGTCATGGACTTATGCAAGCTTTGTTGATGGGCCTGGGTGGTAGGAAGTGACCTCCACGCTATCGAGCTGGCTCAGGAACTGAGGCGCTCGAATGGTGGTAAAGCACTCGAATGCTCTGCTAGCATTTAATGCGATGGCGACCTCGGACGTGCGAACGTCGACCGGTACTGTCACTTCGTACCTTTCATCTTGAAAGGACTGGAAGGTCCATGATGAAGGGGGGATCGTGGCAAGTGAGGAGGCCATTTGATTCGGCCGAACGGTCGCCTAGAGAGAAAGGGGTATTGCGGAGCTTCTAGGGTTTCCCGCCTTCTCCCCTTTATAAGAGTGGGGAGAGACGAAGGCGGGGAACCACGCTTTCGAAAAACTTCTGCTGGAAGCTCTCATACCTCCTGAACTTTCTTGTTTCTTCGTCTTCCCCTTCACCTCCGGCGATGTTGCAAAAGGGCAAGGCTGTAGCTGGTACGAGCGGTGGTGATGCTGTGCCGGAATCCGTCCAACGGGAGAAGTATCGTTTCTTCGAAGGGCTTCGAGAGCAGTATCGCGTTGGGCAGGAATACGATATCGTTCTCGCGAAGGAGGGAGAACCGTACTGGTGGGAGAAGACCGGATGCGTCGCGATGTCGCATGATATCCTGGAAGAAGGATTCCGGCTACCGCTGCCGGCGGTGGCGAGGGAGCTGCTCAACACTTGGGGAATCGCCCCAGTACAACTGGCGCCGAACAGCTGGCAGACGATATGCGTCTTTTGCATATCGTGCAAAGTTCGGGGGATCGAGCCCACCGCCAACCTTTTTCGGAGTCAGTTTGTTCTGACTGCGTCGCCGGGGACAAGCCAGAACGTATACTACACCAAGCACCGGTTGGACCGCATGAGAATTGGGTTCTCTCCCTGGTTATCCAGCCACAAGGGGTGGATGCACCGGATTCTCTTCTTCGCGCGAGGCGCAGGAGCGCCGGAATGGGGGTTTCTACGCGGGTGAAGAGCGCACGTAGGGATATCTACCCCCTGATGCAAAAAGGTGAGGTGGCGCTTGCGGAGCGCCTTAGCAACATCTTCTTCAAGAAGGCGGAGGAATATCTCACCGAGGCTCAGCTGGTTCAGCATGGGCTCAGCCGAGCATGGTGTAAGTGATTGAGTCTTTCCTCTCTTTCTTTTGCTCCTCGGGCGCCATTCTTCCTAACCTCTTTCTTCCTACGCAGCCACTAAGGAGCTGGAGGCAGGCATGGCTACAGAGGATATGGCCCTCTACACCGAGCAGATAACTGTCACATCATATGTGACGGTTGTCGGTGAGGAGCGCTCTGCCGCTGTCGCCCCGAGATGCCCTGCTGAAGGATGAGGTGCCGCTGGTTCGAGGGTCCCTGAAAAGGGGCTCGAGAAGATTCGTATGAAGAAGAAGGTTACAGCGAAGGTGACCTCGAAGGCCACAGCTGGGCCTCTGTCCGAGCAGCAACCAGCCGAGGACGAGGCTGAGAGAGAGGCGGTGAAGAGTCCGCTCCAGAAGAAGAAGCGAAGATTGGTGCTCGCTTCGCAACGCTCAGCCGGTCCACCCGCTGAAGGGGATGAGGAGGAAGAGGAAGTCGTGCCGCCACTGGAGCGGAGGAAGAAGCGGAAGTTTGCGGGGTGCGTCCGGGGAGGGGACGCCAGTGCCTGCCCAACGAAACCCCGAGTCGCCAAAAATATGGCGGTCGACCTCGGGCTCGTCGATGTAAGCTCCTCGTCTGGAACTCAGATGAGGAGCAGGCAAGGGAGCCGATGCCACAGGACCCCGTTGGGGGTCACTTTGAAGAGGTGCCCATGGGGGCCTTAAGCACCAGGGGTGTTGAGGAGGTTGAGGAGACCCCAGCTCGGACGGACGCCGGACCTGGTGAGGACGTCGGCGCAACGGAGGGTGCCAGAGTTGAAGGGGTACTAGCGACCGAGGAGGAGGTGTCCTCCGCAACAAATGCAGCCCCACCCGGAGGCCAGGAGATGGTTCCCTCTACGGGGGCCGCCGAGAAAGCAACCACAGCGACGAGGGCCGCTGAGGAGATCGCCGCATCAACGGGGGCCATCCTGCCCCCCATGCCCCCACCGAGGCAGTTGCTGATACTATTGAAATTGCCAAGGTAACTGACAGTGCCAGAGGGAAGGCAGTAGAGGGGGAAGGCGAGGGGCGGGCTGAAGATTCCGACGACGATTGGAGGCCCCTTAGGGAAGTGTTGCAGAAAAAGCTTCCCGAGGTTCCCTCGGTGGCGGCACTGGAGGCTATGCTTCGCCGCACTGAGGACACACCAAGGGAACTACCTACGAGCCCTTCTGCCTCCCGCCTTGACTGAATAGTGAGGTGTCTGGACCTTCCAGCCGAGCAGAGTCCGGAGGTGTCAGGCGAAGGATATTACCCAGAAGGCCATGAAGACGATGGCGTGGGTGATGATATTGACTTGGGGCCCTTATGTACGGGTTTTCCAGTCGTGACGTTCTTAGGCCTTAGCTGCTCGAGCCCAGAACAGAAGCATCTGTGGGAGGCACAGACTGCTTTTTTGCCAGGGCCTTGTAGCGCAGCATAAGGCTCGCGAGGCGGCGCTGGAGGAGGAGGTGAAAACCTCAAGGCTGCTCTCCAGGCCTCGGAGTTAAATTTGGCCATGGCCCAGGCCGAGAAGGACGCCATTGCCAAAGTAGCAGCTGATGCGGGGGCCCGCGCCGTGACAAAATATAAGGTCGGAGCAGATTTCCAAGAAGACCTGGAGCAATATGGGGCCTGCTGTTACCGAGTGGGCCTCAAGGCTGGTAGGGACTATAGAGAGCGGCTCTCTTGGGTCGATCGCGCCCGAGCAGCCTTCAAGGCTGCCGTGCTAGAGTGCCGTCACCGCACCAATGATGCCTGTCTGGATGGAGTCCGGTTCGCGCAGTTCCAATATGGGCAAATGCCTTCTCCGGGCAACGGTGCTGGCCCCTCCGAGCAGGTTCCTTAACCTTGCTGCTCCGCGTCCTTTTTGTTGGATTTTGTAATAGAGGTCGAAGGGTCCTTTCTGTAAGTAAAAAAAAACTATGAATGAAAATTTCCTCTTCAGGAGTTGTCTATGGCTTCACTTTTTCTATCTTCTCCCTTTTGTCATCGTCCCTGCTCGGATTGGGATCCGCTGGTTTTATAAGAGTTGCATGTACTGCGCAGATCGTTGGGAACCATAGAAAAAAGGTTCCGATCAGGGGTGTATACTAAGCACTTATCTGACCATAGGAACAGGGAGAAGAGAAGTAGGATGCTGATCAAAGGCTTTCATAGGTAGTAAGCCTTGAGATTAGATACATGCCAAGTCCTGGTTATGGCTTCACCACTAGAGGTAGTTAGCTTATATGAGCCTTTCCCGAGGACCTGGGTGACCTGATAAGGTCCTTCCCATTTAGGGGCGAGCTTGACGACCGCTCTCCGGGGATCCAAAGCCGAGTAGCAGCGCAGAACTAGATCTCCCACGTTGAAGCGCCTTTCCTGAACTCGTGCATTATAATATTGTGCGAGCCGTTACTGATAGGAAACGAGACGAATGCTGGCGTCATTCTGTCATTCGCCAAGCATGTCAAGGTTTTCCCGAAGAGCACGGTTGTTGGCGGCTTCAACGAAGTGGGTTGTTCGGAGGGTGGGGAGAGCTACTTCCAGAGGCACAACGGCTTCTGAGCCGTAAGCCAAGTGGAAAGGTGTTTCTCCCGTTGCTACTTGAGCTGTTGTTCGGTGGCACCAAAGTACGTTAGGGAGCTCGTCAATCCACGAACCTTCTGCAGCCTCCACTCTTGTGCGGATCCCATGCAGCAGTGTTCGGTTGGCATTTTCCACCAAACCGTTTGCCTGGGGATGCGCTACGGAGGTGAAGTGGTTGTAGATCCCGAGCTCGGCGCACTTTTGCTTGAAGAAGGTGCTGTCGAACTGCTTTCCATTGTCAGAGGTGATCACCCTTGGAACGCCGAACCGGCAGAGGAGGTTCTTCCAGACGAACTTCCACGCAGCCTGTTCGGTGATCGTGGCAACAGGTTCAGCTTCGATCCATTTGGTGAAGTAATCGATGGCCACAAACAAAAACTTCTTCCCGACCTGGGCCTCTGGAAGGGGCCCAAGATGTCGATGCCCCATCTGGCGAAGGGGCTCGACTCGAACAAGTTGTGAAGCTGCCTCGGCAGGCTCCTGATAAGCTGTCCGAACTTCTGACACTCCGGGGCGCCGTCCCTAAGGTGATCGGGAGGGTACTCTGCCCATGGGCTGCACCGAAACCCCCGAAAAACTGAACAAGGGCAACTCAACTGGGGTGAGCTGGTCGGTTTTTAGACCCATAAGCACAAAACAGTCGTAAGCCAAGACATCGGGGCGCTTCCATTATCTACCAAAATCCAACGCACATTACAATGGTTGATGGTGGCCGAAACAACCAGCACATCAGTGTGTGGGGTAGAGACCCCTACAAGGTCTTCGTCCGAGAAGGTTATAGCCCCCTCAGACGATGTGCGTACAGGACTGGTGGGATATGGAGCTGGCCTAGGCGCCGGTGGCCTGTCCACGGCGTGCACTCACCTTGCGTAGTCACGTCGGCTTCGAGTGCTCTCTCTGCCCGCGCTGAAGCCTCCCGCGATCACATTGATTTCTTGCCCGTTGGGCTCGTTGTTGATCGGCTGCTCGGGAGTCCGCTCTCAGCGTCTGGGGCGTTCTTCATTCCGGCGCACATACCGCCCGAGGTAGCCGCGCTTGATAAGGTCTTCAATTTCATCCTTGAGATGGCGGCATTCGGAGGTGTAGCACCCCGGAAATTTTAACTATATAAAAATTTGAATAAATGGAAATAAATAATTTCATAATATCAAGGTGTTTAAAACATACGTATCATTATCGTATGTGCTAAATCACATAGGAAAAATCCATAAAAATGGGAAATCAACCCCACACATTATCCTTAAGGGTTTCATGAAGGAATTTATGCGATGAAAAATCCGATTAACTAAGTGAGTATCACATGGTGACCAATTATCCGAATTAGGAAACAAGTCGGAAAAACCGTTAACACAGAAATGTGACGCAACCAAAAATTAAATAAAAGTGTTGGAGAGACTTCCAACATATATATTAATGACCCAATATCATAATTGGGCAATGGATCACATATGACCCAAAAATCAAATAAAGCTAGAAATGCATGGAAATTTGTAACTCTAAATAGGCTGAAATTAGAAAGGGGTAATTAGGGTTTAATGGGATGCAATCATGTACTTTAGCAACTCAAATTCGTGCTTACCCACCTACGGGGGTTGCTTGATGGCCAAGACTCTCTAATGAAGGAAGAAATCATCAAAAATAGGAAACCAACATGCCAATCCCGCAACCCTTCTTTCCTAGTCATATCACAACAAGAAAAAGCGGTTTTAGAGACCGACATATTCGGTCTCTATTCGGTCCCTAATCGGTCACTAAAAGACTCAGGGACCGAATAGTGACTGAATTGGTCGGTGATGGATTTTTAGTCACAAATCTGTGACCGATTCAGTTCGGTCCCATTCGGTCACTAAACAGGGACCGAATAGGGACCAAAATAAGTCGGTCCCAATTCCGTCCCTAAAACAGGGACCGAATAAGGACCGAAATTAATTGGTCCCTAAATAGGGACCGATATGTTCGGTCCCTATTCGGTCCCTATTTAGGGACTGAATAGGGACTGCATGAATCGGTCCTTAAATAGGGACCGATAGTTTCAGTCCCTAAAACAGGGACCGAATAGGGACCGAACATATCGGTCCCTTTAAGGACCGATTTATGTCGGTCCCAATTCGGTCCCTATTTTAGGGACTGAATAGGGACCGACATAAATCGGTCCCTAAATAGGGGCCGATTCATTGCAGTCCCTATTCGGTCCCTAAAATAGGGACCGAAAATATCGGTCCCTAAGTCCCTATTTAGACATCGATTAGTGACTGATTACAATAAGTCACTAATCAGTCTCTATTTTAAAATATATAAATTTTTAAGAAAATAACCTGTAAATAACAATATCCACAAAAATAATAATTGTCAACAACAAAAATGTCTACAACACAACAATAATAAAAATATCCATAACAATAAAAAAATATCGACATCAATAATAAAATTGTCTACAACATCACAATAATAAAATGCGCCACAATAATAATAATGTCCACAAGATAAAAATAATCAAAATGTCTACAACACAATAATAATAAAAATATCCACAACACAACAATAATAAAATGTCCACATCATAATAATAAAATGTCCACAACAATAATAAAAATATCCATAACATCACAAATATAATGCCAACAACAATAATAAAAATGTCTACAATAATAATAATAATGAAATGAAAATCATGATGCCTCGTCTTCGTCTTCATCCTCGTGCTCATGTCCTCCCACTCCACCGATGAAGGAACCTACAATACATATATAACAATAATAAGTTAAAATTAAATACTATTATAAGCAATAACTTATTTTAGAAGCATAAATTAAATAAAACTATAAGCAATGGAGGTCAATTAGATGAGTATTTCTAATTTTGGACCCTCAAATCGAAGTTCTTCATTTTTAACTAAACTAACTTGGTTAAGACGACTTGGCGCGTCGCGGTCAAACCGGGAGTCCGAATTGAACTATGTCAGTTTCCACAAGTCACACTCATCGGCCCGACCGTGCTGGAACAAACGGAGGCCAATCGGATGAGTATTCTAATTTTGGTCCCTCAAACCGAAGTTTTCATTTTTTAACTAAACTAACTGGTTAAGACGACTTGGAGCGTCGAGGTCAAACGGGAGTCCGAATTGAACTCCGTCAGTTTCCACAAGTCACACTCATCGGCCCGACCGTGCTGGAACAAACCGGAGGCCAATCGAATGAGTATTTCTAATTTCGGACCCAGAAACCGAAGTTTTTCATTTTTTAACTAAACTAACTTGGTTAAGAAGACTTGGAGCGTCGAGGTCAAACGGGAGTCCTAATTGAACTCCGTCAGTTTCCACAAGTCACACTCATCGGCCCGACCGTGCTGGAATAAACCGGAGGCCAATCGGATGAGTATTTCTAATATTGGACCCAGAAACCGAAGTTTTTCATTTTTTAACTAAACTAACTTGGTTAAGACGACTTGGAGCGTCGAGGTCAAACCGGGATTCCGAATTGAACTCCGTCAGTTTCCACAAGTCACACTCACCAGCCCGACTGTGTTGGAATAAACCAGAGGCCAATCGGATGAGTATTTATAATTTTGGACCCTCAAACCGAAGTTTTTCATTTTTTAACTAAACTAACTTGGTTAAGACGCCTTGGAGCGTCGCGGTCAAACCGAGAGTCCGAATTGAACTCTGTCAATTTCCACAAGTCACACTCACCGGCCCGACCGTGCTGGAACAAACCGGAGGCCAATCGGATGAGTATTTCTAATTTTGGTCCCTCAAACCGAAGTTTTTCATTTTTTAACTAAACTAACTTGGTTAAGACGACTTGGAGCGTCGAGGTCAAACCGGGAGTCCGAATTGAACTCCGTCAGTTTCCACAAGTCACACTCATTGGCCCGACCGTGCTGGAACAAACCGGAGGCCAATCGGAAGAGTATTTCTAATATTGGACTCAGAAACCGAAGTTTTTCATTTTTTAACTAAACTAACTTGGTTAAGATGACTTGGAGCGTCGAGGTCAAACCGGGAGTCCGAATTGAACTCCGTCAGTTTCCACAAGTCACACTCATCGGCCCGACCGTGTTGGAACAAGCCGGAGGCCAATCGGATGAGTATTTCTAATTTCGGACCAAGATACCGAAGTTTTTCATTTTTTAACTAAACTAACTTGGTTAAGACGACTTGGAGCGTCGAGGTCAAACCGGGAGTCCGAATTGAACTCCGTCAGTTTCCACAAGTCACACTCATCGGCCCGACCGTGCTAGAACAAATCGGAGGCCAATCAGATGAGTATTTTTAATTTTGGACCCTCAAACCGAAGTTCTTCATTTCTAAACTAAACTAACTTACTTAGACGACTTGGAGCGTCGCGGTCAAATCGGGAGTCCGAATTGAACTCTGTCAGTTTCCACAAGTCTCACTCATAGGCCCGACCATGCTGGAACAAACCGGAGTCCAATCAGATGAGTATTTCTAATTTTGGACCCTCAAACCGAAGTTCTTCATTTCTAAACTAAACTAACTTGCTTAAGACGACTTGGAGCGTCGATCAAACCAAAGTAAACTTATTGAAATTTGAATAAGTTGACTGTTAAAATAAGAAACTAAAATAAAATCAATTTACTCACATGAGGGGCCTGTGCTGATGTCGATGGTGCTGCCTGAGGAGGAATGCTGATCTGGGAGAAGACCTGGGAGATAACCTGGGAGAGGGTCTGAGAGAGCTGGGCTTGGAGTGTATCGGTCACCTGCGTCTGCATCTGGACCAGACGAGTCTCCATCGTCTGGGCCAGACGAGACTCCAAACCAGATATCGAATCTGTAAAGAAGCCCCTCATCTCGTTGGGAGAGGTACCTGGAGCACCAACTGTGGTGAATGCACTCGTATGTGAGGCTGAACTCGAAGTGCCAGACAACACCCTGTTCGTGTCTATACTGTGCCCAAAACCATACACATGTCCTTTCTTCGGGGCACCAGATGCCGCAACCCATACCTCAGGATATAATTGTGGATGTTCCTCCTCCCCGGCGTACTTCTCAGTCATCTGTTGGCTATATGACTCCTGCAACAAATACAATTGACAATGTAATTTTAATCTGTAACGATAAAAAATAAATAGTGAATAGCATGTAAATACTTACCGCAACCTCCCGGGCTCTATCGCTAATGTATTGATCCGTTCCCTTTTTCTTATGAGTTTTATCAATCACCTCCTGAAAACTCGGAGGCCTTTTTAGCTCCTTTTCCTATTTGACAGACAAAGAAGACATAAATGAGTAATTAGAAGAGAAAAAGATATAACAAATGGACAAATTACTTACCAATCTAGACCGATGGGTCGCAAAGGAGACAGACCCACTTGTATGCATGTTGGCCTCGGGATTGGCCACCCGATTCACTTTCATTATTGTGGATGTTTGCTGCCATCTCTCTGCAGCCCATACATTGCACAAAGTTTCCCAATAGTCTCCCCTCATCCATGCCGGTCCCCGCTCCCTCCAAAGAGTCGGGTCTGCACTCTGAGTAACTTTCTCTGCATTTTTTCTCACATTATACAGCAAATGCTTAAAATTCGATCGGGCAGTCATCGTCCATACTAATCGAGACCGCGCCTCGTCCGAGCGACGCGTGAATCGATGATTGCTCTACATAGATAAGAGTTAGTTAACTGAATGTGTAAATAAGAAAACAAGTCAATTATAATAAGAAATTACATACCATGAACATCTGATACAACAACTCCTGAACCTCCATCGGGAAATCGTTGAATCTATATATAGGCCCAGAAAAGTGTGCTTGAATTGTTTTTGTGATAAATTGAGACGCTTGAGCGGGCTCTAGTTTATCACTGAAATCATGTAACTTGTTACTATGAATTTCTAAACTAAATATACCAATTAGTTAAAAGATACATGTAAGTTTATTACGTACCCATTGATCCAAACCTGCCGCACAGTGCTCTCATGAAAACTGCCTATCTCCAGGACATACCTACGCCTATAGTCGGAGAAGGTGTTGACTGACCTGACCCTGTAATATTTTAATGGCATAAGAATCAATGCATAAATACTACAAATACAAAATGTACATACCTGCTGCTTGAGGAGGAGACACAGAGGCTGGACCAGCAGCTGTAACATGAATGGATGGCATAAATAATAAGGAAGTGTACAAGTACACAAGCACCTGTCTGAATTTGGAGGCAGAAATATCAATGCACAATAAAATGTACAACTTTAACTATACAAACCTGCTGCTCCAGTAGGGGACACAAAAGAAGGACCAGCAACTGTAACAATTTAAAAGTCAATAATAATATGTATACAACATGAGTATACAAATACTTGCGAGATCAAATATACATACCAGCTGCTCTAGGTGCAGGAGGTGTAAAGTCACCCGAGCATGTAAGAACTTTATGGCATAAGGATCAATGTACAATGAAAGTAGAACTTTAAATATACATACCAGCTACCACAAGAGGAGGGACAGATGGAGAACCAAAAGCTGTAACAATTTTAATGGCATTAATACTATGCATAAATAATACACAAAGAAAAGTACACTAGAAAAATATACATACCACCTGCTCTAGGTGCAGGAGGTGTAAAGTCACCCGAGCCTGTAAGAACTTTATGGCATAAGGATCAATGTACAATGAAAGTAGAACTTTAAATATACATACCAGCTGCCACAAGAGGAGGGACAGATGGAGAACCAGAAGCTGTAACAATTTTAATGGCATTAATACTATGCATAAATAATACACAAAGAAAAGTACACCAGAAAAATATACATACCTGATGACCGGAAGAGAACCCTCCCACGGATGCTCCTCCGAGAACTGGAGCCCGATTGTCCTCCACGTACCATTTCTTCATAGGGAACATAAAAAATTAATATTCATTAGTCAATTGATTATATTGAAACTGAGCTACTTTAAATATACTGAACAGATGTGAAAAATTACTACCATTTTTTAATTGATATCCATTTCCTCTTCAGATGATGACGATATATCTAATTCAACCCCATCGTCGTCATCATCTTCACATTCATCACTAGTATATTCCTCCTCCTCATCAGAACTTTCACATTCTAAATATGTTTACCTTTCACTATTGCCTTTCAACTCACGTGGATAGACTTCTTCGACCTCATTTCCTTGAGATAAGGAAATTGGTGCTTCAGATTCGTCTTCTCCAATATGAGTTGTCAACTCTACATTTTCAACCAAGTCTTCTTGAAAGAATTCTGTGTTGACCTCTTCAGGTGTCTGATCAGTCATGTCCAATTCATAATCAGAGAATAGTTTTGACTTAACTCTGCAAACTACCCATCAATCATTTCGTTCTTTGTTTCTAGATGATGGATAACTTGTATAGTACACCTTCTGGGCTTGTGTCGCTAAAATAAATGGCTCATAAGTATTCAATTTTGACTTATGTTTAAGCTCGACAATCCCATGTGTTATGTCATTTCGAATAGAATTCGGATCAAACCAATGACACTTGAACAAGAAATATGGTTGTCCTGTCCTAGATATTGCAACTGTAGAATCTCCTCTACAATACCATAGTAGTCATACTCACTTTCATTTTATGTACTTCCTTTAACACATACGCCACTGTTCATGGTACATTTACTCTGCCCATAATCTTTTGTATGAAATCTATACCCATTCACAATAAATCCAGGATAATACTGTGCAATTTTTGATGGGCCATAGGCTATCTGACGAACCCTTTCATCAATAATTAAGCCTTGTTCAACTGCGTATAGAGAAGACTAGTTAAAAAGAAACATAAATTTTCTTCAATACTCTTTGACCATGTACACTTACGCGTTTTTCTTAGCCATAAGGCCAAAGACTTCTCTCGTTCTTTTTCAGCCTCATAATCAGTAAGATGTGGATTTCTTTGAATTATTCTGAATCAAATTGTCTGCAATATGAATAGAAGACCACCTTCAATAGCTAGAATAAGAGCAAAGAAATTACATACACAATAAATTGTGAGTTTAGCACTTACTCAACATAAGACTCTAGTTCAGCACAATTTAAAAGAATATATATCTCTGCGGCACATAACTCTCTGTCATCCAGCATTCGAGTTGAAGAACGTCCGAAGGCACGTCCAGGATGATTAAATATGGAGAGTCGATTTGAACATACAGATTCTCCCCCCCATCATCATTACGTGGAGGTTGAGTACGACGAGTTTGAATGTCTGCTTCAAAGTACATCGAACAAAAATTTGAGATTTCCTCCATAATGTATGCCTCAGCAATAGAACCCTCCACTTTTGCTTTATTTTGGACTTTCATTTTGAGGTCATGCATACACCTACATCAACAATGTACATGACATACAGGAAATGTATCGTATGTAAGGTGCAATTTTCAGAAACAAAAAAGTTAATATTGACATATACCTCTCAAATAGATACATCCATCTATATTGTACTGGCCCTCCGACTTTAGCTTCATATGGTAGATGTACGAGTAAATGCCCCATCGAATCGAAGAACGCAGGCGGAAAATATCTTCTCCAGTTTGCATACGATGGTTACCACATTCTGTTCGATTGTTTTGCACGTCCTGAAGCCTGAGTTCTGATGCACACAAAATCGTGAAAATCGACTCAGCTCAGACAATGCTCCCCATAGAGGCTTCGGCAACATGTCACGAAATGCAATAGGTATCAACCTTTGCATGAACACATGGCAATCGTGACTCTTCATTCCATATATTTTCCCTCGCTGATGTTGACACAACGCGAATATTGACACATAACCATCAGGAAATCTCAATTGTTTCAGCCACTGACACACTTCCTTGACTTCTCCTCTTCCAAGCATATAAATTGCTTTTGGTTAATTGATTTCTCAATGCGGTCACAAATCTGAGACCGAATTGAGACCGAAAATTTCGGTCTCAAAATCGGTCTCTATCTGCGCATTTTCTTATAGTGATAATAGGACTCCTAAACATCATGGCTACTTAAATACTCTTCACCCAAACCCTAGGGACGAGTTTACAACTTGCTGGGGTCGTGTGGAGGAGCTCTTGGAGGCTGGAGAGTAGGAGATCAAGCATACCAAGCTCATCTTCTTCCCCCGTTCGTCTGCTACGACCTGAACAAACCGTCCTCTTGGAGTCGATCAAGGGTAGGCCAAACCTAAATCCCATCGTGCAAGGCTTATACCCCTGGAAAGAGGGTCGAGTCTACTTCCTAACCCAAGTGGAATGCCCAAATTCCCTGCAGTATACACAGATTATTAAGCGTTCTTCAAACAGTGGTCTGAACATGGTTTTCTGAAGAACGAGACTTCATCAACCCAAAAGGTAGGTTTTCTCGTGCCAAATCTTAACATATCTTATACCAATGTGTAGAGCATCAAGTTAACTTTCATTTCCCACTGGTTTCATCGAATTTCATTGAGTAGATTTTGAACTATAAGCGTTTTTCCAAAGTCATGCATTGTTAGGGTTTTTCCCGTCCTTTATATGTTGCATGTGATTCAAGACCGAATTAGAGTAAACTCATAACATGAAAGTTATTCTACTAGTTGTCCTTTTTAGGTTTTGTGTTGAACGTTTTGTCTAAATCTCATTAGTTAGAGAGTTATAAGCATGGTAATAGGATTTATGCATGAAACTAAGGTTTCAGGTTACACTTGGTCTGATGTTGTGTTCGACTTGATCAAAGCCTATCGATACCATCCTTATTTTCTAATTCTGATTTTCTCGAAGTACCCTCTTATGTCTAGGTTGTTTTAAAACTGGTTTTGTTATTTTTCATATACTGTACAATTTGTTCTCTATTTCGGAAGCACCCTGTGTCAATATATAGAAGTTCTGGACCGCAATCCAAGAACTTGTCCTTGCTCTGTCAGAGTCAGGCGCAGACCCTGTGAACGCGAAGGCCCGATGGGCCGCGTTCTGAGGTCTCATAGTGACAGCCCACACCGTCGCGATCTGATCGCGACAAGTCACTCCGTCGCGAAGTGCTGCCTGATCTGACCGCCCAGTCGCGATCATCACAACACCCTATCGCTTTCTAGTCCCGACCCGTCGCGATCCATGCTGTGGACTGTCGCGACCTGACCCGGGCTGACAGCCCCATGTCACCTTCCTTATATGTGCCTGTCGTGACCTGACCCCGGCCTGACAGCCCTGTCGCTATCCGTATATGCCCCTGTCGCAATCTCAGGTTTTGTCACTTAACCCCACTTACTGTCTTGCAAACCTAACCACTATACCTGAGGTCTGGTTAATGTAATATTAGCGTGTATTTCACGTGTTTTGGGTCTGATTAATGCATGGTGGTATTTTAATGGCTTAAAAGTGTTTAAACCCATTTAAAGCTTTAATTACATGAATGCTATTCTAAGTGTCCTTAAATGATGAGATCCATTCGTGCTACTTATGATTAATCTTCCTACTGTTCTACCAGTTTAATGATAAGGGTTATCATAAAATCTTGCAAACCATGATTAGTTAAAGTGCATAGTTTTATTCCATGTTATATTGTCAAGTGCTTCCTGCGAGTTTGAGACCGGACATCAATTGAAATCTTGCGTGCTTGTACAAAGTGATCTATTGCTAGTTCTATATGTCATCTTGTTCACAAATCTTGTTCTATCATAATCACTCTCTCTAGCTTGTTTTATATATCATGTCTTGACGAGTTTTTTCGTACTTGCATATCATTCATCGTACTTGCCTAGTTCTAAATGTTAATCACTTATATTATTGCCCTCACATTGAGATATAAATCCTACTGGGCTATTTTGCTCATCCCCTACTTTTACCCAATCTAGGTGACTATGAAGTTCAAGAGGAAGAGCAAGTCGAGGATGGAATGCGTCCGAGTGAAGAGCGTTCCAACATGAGTCTATCTATAGTAGTTTATTTTGAGTGTTAGAACAATGTAGTAGGAAGTGAGGTATTATGTACTTTTGTTTTTATTGAGTCTTAGTCCTGTAATAGTATCCATTTGGAATACAATGCGTTGAGATTTGAATAAAAGATTAGTTGAGTTCAATATTTGGGCCCTATGATGATGTATGTTGTTATACATTTAGTGCGTGCTAGCTAGAGGCTTATTTGCCGACTGTCCACGTCTCGGGATATCGACTTTAATTAATCTATAATATTCGCTGCGTAATTCTCGGGACGTGACAGTTTAATGGTATCAGAGACTAGGAATACCAAATAGGATATGTCTCAGGAATAGGATACCTATGGAACCTACATATAAATTAAATACAGTACCTGGTGAGAATGGGTAGAGACTGGGAATATGTTAGAAAGAATTAAACACTCCTACCCATTGACTCTATAATGTATCTAGAGACATTAATTAGTTTCCATCCTTTTCTCATGAACCTCATAACTCTTGCACTCAACCGCAATGGCTCGTAATCAGTAACAAGTTATGCAAGAAACCGTGGCTGGATTGACCCAGGCACTACAAAATGTAGTTCAGGCTGGAAATCAAGCTGGAGCTGTAAGGAATGGAGCTGGTGATCTGCACCGGAGTTTTAGGAGTTTAAACCCTCCTCGTTTCTCTGGATCCCCTGACCCAGACGAAGCAGATAACTGGCAAGAGGAGATAGAAAGGATCTTCCAAGTCATGCAATGCACTAACAGGGAGAAGGTGGTACTGGCCACTTTCCAATTCACTAAGGATGCCTGAGCATGGTGGAAGGCCACCTCGGCCCACCTGCCTAATGTTGGCGAACTGGAGTGGGCCAGATTCCTGGAGATATTCCGGGGAAAGTATTTCTCTGAGAGAGTCAGGAGAAGAAGGCAGTTGAGTTTGCCGCACTAAAACAGAAAGGGATGTCCGTGGCTGAGTATGAGGCTTAATTCGTGGGTCTTGCTGTTATGCCCCACACCTGGTGGGAACTGAAAGGCTAAAGGCTAACCGTTTCATGGATGGGCTCAGGCCCATATTCATTGAAAGGCTCGGACCACACAATATCCAAACTTACACTGAGATGGTCCAAAGAGCTCAGCTGGTAGAAGACACCATGGCCAAAGTGGAGGGCATGAGGGGCAAGGACAACTCCAAGCCAGTCTTCGTCAAGAAGGAGCACCTAATATGTTCCTACTTTTCGTAACAACAACGTCAACACAACAACAAGAGGCCGAATGTCGGAAGAGATGTTACTGGGGACAAAAGAGTCAAAATAGAAGGTAGGCAGTTGGCTGAGAACTGCAATTCTACGATAAACCAGGACACCGAGCTGAGGAATGCTGGAAGAAGCTCGGGGCATGCTTGAGATGTGGTGGTCGTGACCACCGTATTCCTGACTGTCTAATGATGAAGGGCCAACTAGGTAGAGCTCAAAATGCACCGCGGCGTCAGGGACGTCTTAATGCTGTCATAGAAGCTGACCTACCCGAGGAAGGGGGTATGGTGGAAGGTACCATTTCCATACACTCTCAACCTGCTTTTGTGCTTATTGATAATGGAGCTGCATATTCTTTTATTTCCATCACATTTGCTGCAACTCTACCTGTCAAACCTGTACCCCTGAAATTCAAGATCACTATAGCCTCTCCACTAGGCTCAGAATCTGAACTCACTCACTACTTGCCAAAATGTGAAACTATAATTGGAGGACACAATCTCCCTGCCGACCTTATCTGTTTAGACATGAAGGGTTATGATGCCATTCTGGGTATCGATTGGCTAATTGAATATGACGTCGATGTAAACTGTCGCCATAGGAGGGTCACTTTTAAAAGACCAAAACTTCCAACTCTATCACTACTTGGCACCCGATATCACAAACACCCTATCTTGATATCCTCCCTAAAGGCTTCTAACCTGATCAACCAAGGTTGTGATGCTTTCCTAGTTTCCGTCTTGGCAACTGAAAAGAAGAAACCTACCTTAGAAGACATTCAAATAGCCAGGGACTATCCTGATGTATTTCTAGAGGAATTACCTGGCATACCGCCTGAGCGGGAGGTAAACTTCACCATTGAGTTACTCCCTGGGGCAGCCCCTGTTTCAAAGGCTCCGTATCGCATATCCCCTGTGGAATTGCAGGAGTTGAAGAGGTAGATCCAAGAATTGCTAGATCAGGGTTTTATCAGGCCTAGCACATCCCCGTGGGGAGCGCCAGTGATATTTGTCAGAAAGAAGGATAGGACAATGAGGCTATGCATTGATTACCGTCAGTTAAACCATTGACAATAAAGAATAAGTATCCACTGCCCCGCATCGACGAGCTGTTTGACCAGATCTCCGGTGCACAATATTTCTCTAAGATAGATCTAAGATCAGGCTACCATCAACTAAGAAAAGGAGGAGGATATTCACAAGTTTGCATTCCGAGTAGATATGGTCACTGTGAATTCATAATTATGACGTTCGGTTTAACAAATGCTCCAGCGGCTTTCATGCAACTTATGAACAATATTTATAGGTCATACTTGGACCAGTTTATAGTGGTGTTCATTGATGACATCCTTATTTACTCCAAATCCAAAGAAGAACATGAGGAACACTTGAAGGTTACTCTGCAAGTGCTTAGAGACAATCAACTCTATGCCAAACTTAGTAAGTGTGAATTATGGATGGAAGAAGTGTCTTTCCTTGGCCACATCATATCCAAGGAGGGAATCTCTGCAGATCCATCTAAGGTGGAGGCGGTAAAGAACTGGTCAAGGCTGACAACTGTGTCGGAGATTAGAAGCTTTCTGGGTTTAGCCGGTTATTATCGTCGCTTCATTAAGGATTTCTCAAAGATAGCTGTACCAATGACCAGGCTTACCAGGAAGGAGAATCCATTTGCATGGACTGATGATGTGAAGAAAGTTCAGGGCATTGAAAGAGCACCTTACCTCAGCACCCGTACTAACACTGCCCGTTGCTGGGGGTAGTTTTGAAGTATACACCGATGCATCCGGGATCGGCCTGGCTGTGTGCTGATGCAGAATGGGCAAGTTATATGCTACGCGTCCAGAATTGAAGAAGCACGAGGACAATTACCCTGTACATGATCTGGAGCTAGCGGTTGTAGTTTTCGCCTTGAAGATATGGCGTCATTATCTATATGGTGAGAAATTCATTGTGTTTTCTGACCATAAAAGCTTGAAGTATCTATTTTCTCAGCAGGACTTGAATATGAGACAGTGGAGGTGGTTGGGGTATCTCAAAGACTTCGACTTCACGATCCAATATCATCCGGGAAAAGCAAATGTTGTGGCAGATGCTCTAAGTAGGAAGCCAATGATTACATTCACTACAAAAAAAATGACCTATAGCTTCGCATAATAACCGTAGGTATATGCCACAAAACCGAAGGTAAAACCATTTACCTACGGAACGCGCTACGGTTTGAATCCGACACGCATGCGCCCGTGACTAAAGACTATACCCACAGAAAAATAATCGTAGGTATATATCGGGTTATTCATACAATTATTACCGTAGGTAAAGAGTTATATAAATCATAGGTATTGGTATCTATACTTATGGTTTTATAACCGTAGTAATATAGTTTTTGAGACGATTATAAATAATGTAAGTATAGATATCATCTATACTGATTGTTTCATAACCGTAGTAATACCATTTTTTGAGATGATAATAAATGAATGAATAAATATTACAATATATATACTTACGGCTTTAAATTATGGTATGTAATAATTTAATCATGAATATTAAAACCGTAGGTGTTAAATATTTTTTTTTTTTTTACAAATATAAACTAATACCTGTCCACATCTGATGTAAACATGAAATACAAATACAGATATATTAACATGGCTAAAATAAACTCAAATCCATATCCACTCATCTGCATCACATAGGCAAAACAACATTAAAATCCATAATATTCACATTCACATCCATAACATTCACATGTCCACTCAAATATCCACATTAATAAAAATCATAATATCATCTGCACCAGGTAAAATAAGGACTGCCTGCACATCATATCAAATTCACAAACATTTACAGCTAGTGAAAAAATGGCATGTGACTTTACATAACTGAAGAAGTGAAAAATACAACATTTACAGCTATTTTACCAACCAAAAACAATGTATGAGAAAATAGGAATGGTCACATAGCCAATATTAATTTGAAGATTTGACTCCTTTTTGTATACAAATTTAAAAAAAAAAGATAAGAACGAGCATCTATCAAATTAAATTCGTGGAAAGCTGTGGTAAGACATCACCTAACATGCCATTTGAGTGGCATTCTACACAAGAAGACATACAAATCCATCTAAGTACAGCTGACCCTGCGTGTCCATATATAAAGGGGATTTCCAGTAAAGGCCCATGGCAACCATATACAAGTACATGACCTCCATATACAAAATAAAGTCATGACAAAAAAAAGGCCACGTGTGTATTCCAAATAAAAAGTCTACTTTAAAAAAAGTTAAGTGTATCTCAAAATAGAAAGTCTATATTGACAAAAAGGGCCAGTGTATCTCAAAATAAAAGTTCCTCTAGCAATGTTCATGCATATAGTCAACATGAAGTCGAAATTGAGCAGCATCATGGATAGACCATAACCTGAAAAAAAAAAGATCATACAAAGCTACAAGTTACAAATTGAAGACATAGAAAGAAATTTTAATTGGAAGAAATATTTAACTACTTACATAGTCCTTTAACCATAATGTGGTTGTACTGCTATTGAATCTGAAATGTGGGTCACAATATTTAAGCTATGCTTCAGAAGTCCATACCAACCTTTCACCTTTCCTTGCCTACAGGTTCAACCATTCAAACCCAGATTATCAACATTAGTTAGAGCCAAACAACAATTTTTCTTCATCATCAAAGCAAGAAAGAGGACCTGCTGAAAACAGATTATGAACTTACTTCTGTCCTGGTTCCCATCACCCAGTGCACCATGTCTACGCATGAGTTCGACAAACTCAGGCCTTTTTAAGAAGTCATCTACAAACTCATGGAAATTCTTGACAAAGACAAGCTCTAAGTCATACTGCAGAAACAAGGATATAAGGTATAAGCTCCAGTTTAATAAGCATCGTATTTAATAGTGACCAGTTAATCTCATCTAAATTAAGTGATAATAGATTGTCCATCAATGCATAATCAGTGGGAAGGATAGGTAGCATAGCATAGATCTGTACCTCTTCTGCTAGAGACTTGAACACATGAAAGGGAACAATCCACTCATAACAATCCATAACATCCTGTAATACCATTTCCAGTTCATGCTACAAACATGTTCCTAAAAAATATGCAAGGTTTTATAATATTCCACAAACTAGGAAGAATCTATTGATTTCAGAATGGGTGCAAACAATTAACAACCAGCCACAGAAAGGTCCAAAACCATATAAAAATCTTCCTCCAAGGCTCCAATAACTAGAGGGCTCCATTTAATCACCAAGCAGTAACCAAGATGACTCCATTTAATCGAAAAACCATCACAAGGTATCTTTTTTTTTTTCTTTTTTTACACCCTTAATGTTGGGGCCCTCACTGCAGCTCCAAAAAGACAAGAGTTTCATTTTTTTTTTTCTTTTTATGTGGGTTGAAATGATATGTTGGATTGGTTTGGGAATGAATCCCAAGTAATTGATTGGCAGTGAAAATTAAAATAGAATCTAACTCATTCAATTTGGCATCATATTCATGGAAGGCAGGATCGGAATCGGGATCGGGATCGACCAGGCTCGATCCGATCCTGGATCGGATCGGATCGCAAGATCCCATGGATCCAAGGGAAGTCTGGCCGATCCTGGATCGGCCATTTATAAAATGGTTTTTTTTGGGGGGGAAATTCAGGAACTTCAGGAAAAATAGAAAACAGCAAAATGAGGGAACATCTGATAAATTGAAGAACTAATATTTGCATAAAAACCAATCATACATGCATTCATAATATATGAAACATAAGATTTTGTGTATTATTACTACTATAATAATACAAGAAAAGTATAAATATTAAGACTTGGTGTATTATTAACCTAATACCATTTAAGTAAATGTTAAAATGTAGTTTCATTTATTTAAGATATTACATGTAATAGGAAATATCCCCCATTTGAATCCAATAAAATATTAAAAAAATCACATCTCTTACTAATAAAAGTCAACTCTCCCATCCAAGAAGAAAATCGCAATTTTTGTGATTTTATCAAAGTAGCAACTTTCTAATCTCTCATAATTTGACATATTTAAAATTTTATAATTCAAATAAGTCTAATAAAATACTAAAAATCTAAAGCTAACAAAAAAATCAAACGTGCATGTGACTTCTCCAGAAGCCGCTCTCTTACTGACAGCACTAAGTCTACTTGAGACCTCTTAGATTTGGTCAAACTAAGCTATCATCACCCAAACTCAGGAGTGTCATGAGTTGGGTGATGGTAGCTCAATTTGACCAAATTCTAAGAGGTTTGGATGATGATAACTAAGTTTGACCAAATCCTGAGAGGTCTCAAGCAGACTAAGTGCTGTCCGTAGGAGAGTGGCTCCATTGGAGAAGTCACATGCACGTTTGACTTTTTTTTACCGGACTTTGAATTTTTAGTGTTCCTTGGTTTATTTGAATTATCAATTTTTAGATAAACTAATTACGAGAGATTAGAAAGTTAGCATTTCGCTAAAATCCCAAAATCGCGATTTTCTTCTTCGATGGGAGAGTTGACTTTTTATTGGTAAGAGATATGATTTTTTTGATATTTTTATTAATTCAAATGGGGGGTACTTCCTTATTTACATGTAATATCTTAATAAATGAAACTACAATACTAACATTTACTTAAATGATATTCAGGTAAATAAGGAGATCATGACAACCCTGCCTGAAGAGGATCCTGAAGGTAGCCTGAGGGAATCGACCTGGATCAGTCTGGATCGACTGAATCGAGCCGGGATCGATCGATCCCGTTCGACTCGAGCGATCCAACTCAGATCCTACTGAGTTGGGTCGATCCAGCCGAAATGTGGGGTTTTGGGGGGCTTCAAGGGGGAATCGGTCCTTGGGGGGTCGATCCGATCCGGGATCGAGCGATTCTGGCTCGATCCCGGCGATTCTTCCTTCCATGATCATATTGAGAAGGAAAGCAATCAAGCTCTGCTTCTTATATGAATGCCATTTACATTTACTCTCTTGTCAGAACATGAATGGAATTGTGGTGTGTATATGTTGGATCTGAATATATGTATCTCTGATTTGATGTACGATCACCCTCCATGGGATTTTTCTGGGCTTCCAGCAAGCAATGACACTATCCAGTTAGAAATATATTCAGTTTCAGATGACTTGGTGGAACATGGCATGAAAGAAAAGTTACATCTCTTCCCAACATGGACTGACATGTAAGTCCAATACAAGATTGCAGAAAGACCATTGTATATGACGCATCAATACTTCTAGAATAAGATGAAGTAGCTGGCTGGCAATTTTTTTAAATTGCCCCCTGATTTGCATCCCTAAAAAATATGCAAATGCAAACTCTTGACATTTCTGTCCACCGTGTATGGATGATCCTACCTCTTCCATCACCTTTTCTGCACAAGAATTTAGACGGTCACAAAAGACACTAATCCTTAACTGATAGCCCGTTCAATTTTCACCATCTCTAGAGTTAAAAGGACGGAAGTGATTTTTTGCAACAAAATAAGCTTGCTTAACAATCTAAATGCTTACCATTACTCACAGGCTGAAAACATGAGGCAACATAAGACTTCGGCCTATTACATGCTCTTTTAAATGAATGGAAATTGTGGTGTGTTATGTTGGGATCTGAATATATGTATCTCTGATTTGATGTACGATCACCCTCCATGGGAATTTTCTGGGCTTCCAGCAAGCAATGACACTATCCAGTTAGAAATATATTCAGGTTCAGATGACTTGGTGGAAACATGGCATGAAAGAAAAGTTACATCTCTTCCCAACAATGGACTGACATGTAAGTCCAATACAAGATTGCAGAAAGACCATTGTATATGACGCATCAATACTTCTAGAATAATGAAGTAGCTGGCTGGCAATTTTTTTAAATTGCCCCCATGATTGCATCCCTAAAAAAATAATGCAAATGCAAACTCTTGACATTTCTGTCCACCGTGTATGGATGATCCTACTCTTCCATCACCTTTTCTCACAAGAATTAGACGGTCACAAAAAGAACACTAATCCTTTAACTGATAGCCCGTTCAATTTTCACCATCTCTAGAGTTAAAAGGACGGAAGTGATTTTTGCAACAAAATAAGCTGCTTCTTAGACAATCTAAATGCTTATCCATATACTCACAGGGCTGAAAACAATAGAGCAAAGTAAGACTTCGGCTATTACATGCTCTTTTAAATAGATGAATCATGTAATCCACAATCTCAAGCAGCAGTTTAGCAAGGTTACATACCTCAGTTCGACTCATGGGTCTTCTGAGACGTATTTGATTGATAGCATCATCATCTGTAGTGCCAGCTGAAAGTCCTATGAAGTAAATATCCAGAACCGGAATAAGAAAAAAAAAATGGCATAACCTCCACAAGCGTGTGCAAGATGGAAGAGATAAAAATTCATGACAAGGACCCTGAAACTCACCTGAAGGTAAAAAATGAGATGGATTGACTAGGGAAAAACTCCACTGAATTGATTCCATGATGATCCAGTTTGAGGAATTGGTTCAGTCTACATGAATTGGTTCAGCCCATTTGAACCAATTTCAGTTCTTTTTTTTCAGTAAAACAGAGTTTTGTTAAGTTTAAGCTAGCAAACGAAGGATCATATCATTTTATATCATCTTGGAGGCATTGTCACCCTATTAACAGTAGAATCAATGCCTCATAAGCCATAAAGCATTACTTGAAATTGAAGAAAAAAATCGACACCATCACTCATCATAAGAGATTTTGCACACTATTAAGCAAAATAAAGGAAATTCGTTCACAAGTTCATACCCAAATCATCATCTAAATAGTACATAAGAATGATGACCTGTTTGGTATGGTTCACACTTCACACCAGCTCATGGACTAGGAACTCTCTGGCTCAGACCAGTTCCATATGATTTGGCAAACACTGGTTCAAAGTAGAATCTTACTCATTCACTATGATAGACAGTGGGAGCAATTAGGAAGAAATAAAAATATATGGAAGTTGCAAACAAATAGAGGCCAATCGAGATAATTAAAATACAATATTTTGTTAAGTTTCCGAAGTTTTAAGTAATATCAAAATTATTTCATGACATAATTGTAGCTGCCATGTTTTCTGATTCTTTCGATGTCTAGAATATCTTCTCTAGTCATGTTGGTGGGTTTCTCCTGTGATGTCCTGTTGATTCTCGGTACAGGTTACAAAATATTGGGAAGATCAACATGCTCTCAATGAGGTCAACCAGTAACTTGGTGGCAGATGGTAGACATGATTGTGGTTCCACCAATGTTCCCAAAAAAAATCGAATTTCAGAAGAACAATATATGTTTAAAAAAAGAAGAAGACATGATAAAGCAAAAGCATTTGGAGTCTTCGACTAAAATTGTAATTACTCACATGACTACTAATGTACGGATTGCCAGACTGGAGAATAGCTGAACTTCCACTTTCATAAAATGGAACCCAGAAGGCCAGAATTCAGCCTCAGATAACAGCTTACTTAATATATGCTGCTCCTCAATGCTGCTTCCACAATAAGTTCAAACAAATCAAGCACCCACTTGCAAAAAAAGTAGCTGTCCTATCAACATTTGAGATATCTGTCTCAAATACTGCAGATCTGATGGTCTGAATCAAAACATCTTCCAACTTTGCCCGATTAAATGAACTAAGGTTTCTCAAGAAGGAGATACTGATCTTTCTCTGAAAATCATTAATTCTCTTCCCAAAGCCACCTTGGCATTGATACGGTCAGTATATACATCATCAATTGGTAATTCTACATAACCTGTCTCAGTTATACATTCAGTTTCTATGTTGCAATCAAGAAGTATTTCAGATGTTATACTATATTCCCATCCAATAATAAATATTGCAGCTAAAATAGAAGGAAGCATTCCAGAGTCCTCATCAACTTTCTTCAAGCAATAGATACTACCAAGAAGAATGTTAAAAGCAAATTGAGCCATTTCCAAAATGCTGATGAAGGGTATATCAGATTTCTGCATCACATCCAGAGTCTCACCATCCAGCAATAAAGAACAGGCCGAATTTGCCCAATTGAAAGAAGATGTTGCAAGGAGTGCCACCAGATTTCTGAGAACTGCTTTGATACAAGACACACAGTTTCTCCAGAAAGAAAGCAAGTCTGATCATCTTCTGATGACCCCCCAGGACAGCACTGCCGCATAGAAAGTGGTTGTATGAGAAACTGTATCAAGAACCTAATTAGAATTTCTTCAAAAATTTAAGTGAGAAACATGTATTAAGAACCTAATTAGCATTTCTTCTAGAACTTTACTTAAAATTAAGGAATTAAACATAGTTATTGCTAGATAAATGCGGGGAAGTATATACCACATGCAGCAACAAGAAAATGTGAAATGAATATGAAGGACCATCACCTTGGTTGCATGGTTTAAAACCAGCAAGTTCTGATCACACCAGGCAAATCATATCACAACCAATTGTAACCACTCTTGTTCATCCAATTCTGAGTTCGAAGCAGCTGATTATTTAAAACAATTATAATTTAGGTCTTTTTGTAATTGTTGGGGACTACTATGCAAAGTGTTGTTATTTAGTGACTTCCTTTGACACTTTTTTCTTAGTTTTCCTCCTGTAGGATTCCAACCTTGCATCTTGCAGCCAGCAAGTAATGTGCTTACCTGGTGGATGGCAGAGAAGAAGGATGTAGAGTAGCAGGAGAAGAGGAGATGACTAACATGGTGGAGTTGCTGCCACTGCCCCCCCCCCCCCCAAAAAAAAAAAACAAACAAAAAACATCTTTATTTCTTTGGAAGGTGGGGAGGAGGAAGAGGAAGTTCATGGATAAAAAGGAAATTTTACATAAGAACCCAAAGGCTCCACACAAGATGGAAACCTTATGACCTTCCCTTTCAATGAACAGCTCAGATTATGCATTGCATAGGTTTGTGGAAGGGCCCAATTCTGCAGCAGAAGAATGCTAAAAACATTTTGATCATTCAAATCATTTTATTTAACCAAATCACTTTTTGAACATTCTCATCAAACTAAGGAATTGAAAAATCAGAAGCTCCTCTTGACTTACCTGAGGCATTGATTCGCAAAGTTGCATGCCTCTGGTCTGATTCTCGCATTCCATTTGAGAACAGCTGTATAACGAAAATGAAAGGGTTTATTTGAAGTAGAAAATAATGCTGAACTCGCCCCCAAGATAGCCTTCATATGAAGTGGAAAATAAATGCTTGGACATGACCTAGCCCCCAAGATAGCCTTCCAATTACCTTGTAGAAGAATGGGCTTTTTGCTGCCAGGATAGCTGAACTAATGAATATAGATTTGACTCTTAGAACAGTTGAACATCCATGCTCCACGCCGGTTCATTACTTTGTGAGCATCATCACCTATAATAAATAATCCATGTACCCCAGTAAACCCAGGAAAAAAAGAAGGAAAAAAAAAACAAGTCCACATGTTGTGCCATTTTTTTCTGGCTTCCTACTGTCGAAGGGGGGAACGGAATAGAAGGGAGAAAGATATATACGCACAGGAGAGAGAGATACCTGGAAGGCCGGCCTCACACCTCTCCTCCTCAGCCGTTGCCTGCAGGAGACAGGAAGAGAAGGGCGGGTCCCTGCTGAGGGCCCCCTGCCCGCGGCCGCCCTGGCCGCCCCGCCGCGTCCCGGCGCCTGGATCACCGCGGCCCACCCCCCGCCGGTCGCCGTCGCCTGTCCGGCCGGCAGCCGCTGCCGCCCCCGCTGCCGCCCTGCCGCCGCTGCCGCCCTGCCCCGCTGCCGCCCCGCCGCTGCGATGCCGCTGCCGCTGTCGCTGCCCCCCCCCCCGTCGCGCTGCTGCTGCTGTGCCTGGGGTCCGCCGCCACCAGTAAGAGACGAAGAGGAGGGGAGAGGCTGCGCCCCCCCCTTCCTGCTCTGTTTCGCACAGAGCAATCCGGGAAGGTGCCCGGCTCAAACAGGAAAGGAAAAATGTGAAGAAAATGAAAATACTAGGGTTAAATCGCAATAAACCAATGTAAAATTACGTAAAACCCCCTATTTTAATGTGCAGAGCTCCGGGAGTGCGCCAAACCTTCCGCCAGGGCGTCTTTTGCCCAGGCACTATAAAAGGAGGGGGCGCCCCAGGCTAAAGAGGTGGATTTTTGGAGTTGGAAAATCAGAGCAAGGCTCTGGGAAAAGACTGCAAGGCGGTCTGGGAAAGGGTCTGCAAGGCAGCCCTAAAGAGTATCGTGCAAGGCACGATCCAATTTTCTCAAAGTCAAAGCAAGGTCCATTGGACTTCTTCTTATTGGGCCAATTTTCTTATTGGGCCTGGTGCTTCTTATTGGGCCAGAATTGTACTGTCTCGCAATTAATCAAGACATTTGTGCTTATTGGGCCAATAATTAGCGAATTAACTTGTGTGATTTATCGGGCCCATTGGGCTATTTTTAATCATCCAATAATGCGTTATATGAATTATTTCATGTAATGTCACGTTTATTTAAAACATAGCACTACGTAATTTTCTAGTCAAAATCAACCAAGTTTTGACAAGTGTTAACGAAATATCTTCCAAATAATATTCTTTAATTTTCAATAACATAAAATCAACAACAAGTTATGTCTCACATCAATTTTAACCCGCCTTAAGTCAATTCATGTTTAAAACAATTAAATAAATGAAAATGTTAAGCCAATTCCCCTTTAAATCAATCAAATAAATAAAAAAAATGTAAATTTAATTCACATAATTTAAATGTAAATATAAATCACGAAATGCTTAAATAATGAAATAAATAATTCTGAAATACCAAAAAAATAGAAATACATTTAAAAAATCAATAAAAATGAAACAAATATCAAAAATTCCAAAAAATACATTGCATGTTCGCAACCATGTTCGCTTTCATGTGCAATCCATTTCATTCAAATGTGAGTCATATTCTCTTGTTTCTAAGGGTTTGTCTGATGGTTAATCAAGGGTGTTCAGTCTTTTGCGCTGACATAATTAACACACTAACTGCGTTAGTGGGGAGGTCAAATGAACTAAATAAGACTATGTCCATGTCCATATAAAAAAATAAATATCCAAATAAATCAAATCCAAACATAATTTAAAATTTTTAAAATGTTAAAAAAAAATAATTCTCACAAAGATGGCGACTCCACTGGGGACCTCCTTCCCTTCATCTCTCCATCAGACAATACCCTAACAATAAGATGTACTCACATAATACCTTTTCTGTGCAGGTCTTGCAATGGCGGCTCTAGCGCACACTCCGGGCGTGTCTTCGGCCCACTTGTGGTCCAGGACCACATACGAAACGGCTACCTCACAACGCCCACCAGGTTGGAGCTTTTCCCCCTGTGGTGGAATCTCCATACTTCCTGGGCGTGATACCGGCCGTCGTACCTACTACTACCAAAGCTCAGGAAACAAGCAAGACAAGGAGAAGCCTCAAGCTCAGAGGCTGACTTGGTGCAAATGTTCACTACCTATGCCATCAACTTCACCGACACTCCAACCACGAAAAAACATAGAAAGCACAAGTGTGACAAGAAGCCCACAACCCGTGGCATTTCAGGCTCTCTGGAAAGACTGTCCGCATTGGCGAGCTCCGAATCCGCCTGGATGGCAGTGAGACCATGGTAATACCGGAACGGCATGTGGCTACCATTCCGGTAAGGAACAAATTCGGCATACTGCCTAAAGTGCGGCAGGATAAGCCGAGCTTTAAAGTGAAAGAAATAAGAAAGCAATGGGCGAAGGCTGAGGCCCGAAACTTTAAACCTGACAAATCTGGCTTTAGAAACACAAAGCTAATGTTACAAGAGAAGAAGTGTATAACCCATCTCGGTTAAACAAATGTGGGTCACCAAAGAAGAAGCTGAGGAGCTCCGGAAATAAGGCCCTGGAATCCCTTATAGGGCGAAAGAATGCAGGAGGGTCATGAAGCAAGACCCAGACATGGCAGAATTTCAGAAGAAGGAAGGTCCACGAAAGACAAAGGGAGCCATCCCAAGAATCTCGGACTAAAGAGAGCACCCCTCCCCAACTGGTTCATCTGCAAAGAGGATATAAAAGGAAGGGGTATACCAAGAAAGAAGAAGACAGGCAAGCCCAGAGACGGGGCAGAATTTCACGCCTGAAGAGCACAAAAGGATGGAAATATCCCTAGAATATCAGTTTTCCAGCGCCTGGGTCCTGTTGGACGCCTGAGGCAGAAGAAGCGGAGAACGGTGAAAATTACTGAAGAAGGCGTGCGAGTATACACTTGCTACGCTTCCAACATCAACTTGCTGGCTATCGCCGACCAGGTAGAAACTTCAAATACAGAGCAGCATCCCGCGACAGTTGGTCGCAGGAGGGAGCAAGCTCGGGCCTGGCTTGACCGGGTAAATACAGAGGGTGACCTACCACTTCCAAATGAAGGAGGCGCGGGGGTGACCGACATTGCCACAACTTCAAATCTCCCGTCAGACCAAAGTCGGCCTAACGAAGGATATAATTCAGGGTATCTCCATCACTAAATTTGGAAACGTAATGCTAGAAAACCAAAGGCTCAAGGCTATGTTAGAAGGCCTTATGCAACAGTTGGGCATGGCGCCCCCACAGCCACCACAGCCATCACTACCACCACAGTCGGTACAGCAGGTGGTGCAACCTCAGCAGCTCCAACAAGCAGCCCAACCGATACCGCCTATAATGGCGCCCCAGCCTGGGAACGCACAACCAAGTACGCCCCAGGCATGTTCCAAATCCAACTCAAGCCACGAAGAGATCAAGAGGTGCATGTTGCAGAACAGCGGCATGGGTTGCCACCGTTAAATACTACATTGAAGAAACGATGGCTTCCCAAAGGGCCATGATCGAGCAAATATTGAAGCAAAAATGGCTGAGCAGAGCGAGGGTTCCGCCACTTATGATTGTATAGGGTACCATACCCCGTACATCACCTCTTTAAAAAGCTCCCAGCAGAACACTCAAAGGTCCCAAAATTCAATGGGGAGGGATCACCTCATGAGCATATAGCTCATTATATGAGCATCATGGGAGAATTGGCGACTGAGGAGTCCTACCTCTTGAGGTATTTCTCGATGTCCCTGACAGGGCAAGCATTTCAATGGTACGCCCGACTGAAACCCCACTCGATAGTTGGTTGGGAAGACATGCAAAGAAAATTCTTTGAGCGATTCAGGATGACAGAAAGAAGAGTCACCTTAGCAGAACTCATATCTTTAAAGCAAATAAAATGAGTCTGCTCTGGACTACATCAAAAGATGGCGGGACGTGAGCATGAAATGTGAGCACCCCCGGCACATGAGATGCAGTGAAACTGTGCCAAAGAAGTCTGAAACCAGAAATAAAAGAAAAGCTCCTAGGAGCTAATATCCGGACATTTGAACACCTCAACAATACTGTGGCGGAGATCGAAATCTTCTTCGCAGAGAATCCAACTACAGTGTTTGGAAAAAGCAAGCCACCAAAAGACAAAGGCTCAGGGTCGCGAGAGGTGAATGCTGTGGACTTTTCATCGGCGCTCGGCAAAAAGGGGCAAGGGTGAGGCATCCGCTCCCCCAAACACCAAGAAAAATGAAAAAATGTCAACACTTTCGTTGGGTGAGAGACTCAGCGCTCCCTATTCATTTACAAGGGAGCACACCAGAGAATTGCTTGACATATGCCTTCAGAGAGTCTAATTACTCTCCCAGAGCCGAAGCGTCCAGAAGAAGCCACAATGGTAGACAAGCCCAATTATTGCGCATATCACAGCATGCTGGGTCATACTTTAGAAAATTGTTATCTGTTCAAAAATCGGGCAGAAAAGTTGATTCAAGCCGGAATAATTGATATGGCCGAACACCTGGTGAATCCACCCCAACCACATCAGCAACCGAAGCTTACATTCACGGCAAATGTGATTCATGCCGTAGTTCAAGCGGAAGAGGCACAAGTTGAGCAGTTGACAAAGCTCCTTGGATTTGCCGCATATCAACAACTGCCAGATGATATGGTAGAAAAGGCCATTCATGCAACATTCCACGACCAACAGGAGAAACGGGCTGGATCCAGGTGAATGCCAAAAAGAGTCAGTCCCTAAAAAGTCTCAAAGAAAGCAACAGCCCAGAAGCTGTATCCCGGTGGCGCTGCCCCCCGCCCAATGGATAGCAAAAGACAAGACTCTGCAAGAATTGATAGTCTTGCGGAAGAGAATCAGAAATCAAAAAAGGAATGAAAAGAGGAAATTGAAGAAAGAATCAACAGCCTGTGAAACCTCTACAGCAAATGGAGTCAATGGCCCCCTCAAAAGGCTCCAAGGTTGATTGACGAACTTGAAGAATATCAACAGATGGCACCAACTAAAGCAATCCCCTTGGAAAATACATACCATGGGAAAAACGAGCGTAAAATGCGCTTGAAGAAATGGCTCATCGAGCTGCGAGAGCATATGCAAGAACATGGGATGCCCTCTCCTCTGTCAGTGAAAATGAAATGTTTTGGGGAATGACTGCACCGTCGAAGACTTAGTCAAAAAGTGCAGACATTCTCATGCAATATGACCTATGTGTTTACCTCTCAGCCGGGGAACAACCCAAATCAGGGATCCGCTGTGTGCCCCCTGAAGCCAGAAAGCCATTCAAAACTTACCAAAGAAACAAGCCACCCCAGAAGGTTATATACTTCAGAGGGGAAAAGTCAGGGCCCGTCCCTGTACCTCAAACTAAAGGTGATGAATATATCTTCCCGTCATCCGATGAAGAGGAGGAAGATCTTGTTGTTGAAGATGGTATGCCAATTCCCACAATGGCGGCAAATGAAGGACCCTCTCAGGTGTCAACTAAAGAGAAGATAGAAGAGTTGGTACCTCTCGTAACTGAGAAGCTCTCTCTAGAAAAAGAACGAGAAGAGGGGATAAGTGGCGACGTCGCAATTCCCCTCCCATCACAAGCACCTAAAGGTTTGGCAAGAGTAATGCCCTCCTTTGAAAAATCCAAGGATAGAGCTAACCGAAAGGTTCTCCAAGCATTGGGGAGGTTTCCGACCAACTTAGTATTTGGGATGCCTTAGCATTGAGCAAAGAATTGCGTGAGGCGTTCATTGCAGCGTTGCAGGAACCGGAAGTCTATGAGGCCCATGTGGCAAAAATGAAAGAAGATACATATGAAGCATTAACGGCTTCTGTGACCTTCACAGAAGATGATATGTTGCTACCCTCTCCCTGTCACAAGGCCTTTATACATGAGGGGGAGATAAATGGACGAGAATTAGATCGTATTCTGGTCGATGCCGGTTCCGCAGCGAACATTATCCCGTTAAAACGTTTCACAACTGTTCCTTACCCCTTATTTACATAAGGTGGAAGGAGTCAAGATAGCGGGATTCAATCAGAACTCTGAAGAAGCCTTGGGGCGCGTGGATGTGGACCTAGCCCTAGGCGATTTTGTAACAAAGGTTGTATTCTATGTGGTTGACACTAATACTTCCTTCAAAGCCCTCTTGGGGCGACCATGGCTACACAAAAACTTGGTGGTGCCATCGACTCTCCATCAATGCTTGAAATACACAAAAGAAGGCGAGCAGCATCGGGTCTTTGCAGACCTAGAACCATTTAAAGTATATGAATGCCACCTGGCTGACGCCGGACTATACTTTAAAGGGGCGACTGATCCCCCTAAGAAGCAAGATAAAGGCAAACAGATTGCGGGGACCTCCTCGAAGAGCAGCGGCAAAATAAGAGTCAATAAAGAAAGGGTGGCAGCGCTCATGCAAATCCAACAGTCGGGGGATGTAAGTCAAAAACCCCTCCAACTTCAAAGCCTATCGTCAGGTTAGAGCTAACACTGTCAGCCGGTTGATAGAGGCCGGAATACCGCTGCCACAAGATCATACACAAGTGACAGTTGGACATGAAATTATACAGTTGAGCCAATAAGTTCTTCATAGCTCACCATAAAGATGGTAGACCGATTGGTTCTACAAAGGAGAGCCAACACACACCAAGCAGCCTCCACAGATGACTTCGGTCGAAGACATGCCATGTCCGAGTCCCAAGAAATGATCGGAGAACTTGAAGATATGCCACAATACATCAAAGATATGTGCCAAAAACAAAATATCCCTCAGACCCAGAATAGTCTGAGGGTAAAATGTTTCAAGAACTGTGGTACCCTACAAATGTCAGGGGCACCGCCCTTCTCCCACAACGACCGAAGAGGTCTCGGGTGGAGACGCGTGAAGACCCTAGGGTGCATTATGCAGTGAACATGGTCAGCATAAACCTGCTCCCATGAGCATGGGAATTGAAGAGCAAAGGGGGCAGAGCCCCATGAAGATGAAAATGAAATGTCCCTTGTCAAGAGCAAGAATGGGAAGTGTACGTGACTAACACAGACGACGAAGAGGACTTCGTCGATTTAGAGCCTGCGCCCCGAGAATTGGAAGATGGTGGGCAGGCCACTGTGGATGAACTTTTGGAAATAAATCTGGGGGCACCAGACGATCCTCGTCTGGTGTTCATCAGTGCATTGTTAAATGATGAAGAAAGACAAGCATATAAACAACTACTCTTAGAGTTCAAAGATTGTTTTGCTTGGTCTTATAAAGAAATGTCGGGTCTGGACCCGTCTGTGGCCGAGCATGAATTGCTATTTTGCCAGAAGCCAAGCCTGTGAAACAAACTCAAAGAAGAATGCATCCAGAGTTGGAAAAGAAAGTTGTGGATGAGGTCAACAAAATTTGGATGTCGATTTCATCGAAGACTGCATGTATCCAATATGGCTGGCCAATATAGTGCCGGTAAAAAAGAAGAATGGGCAGGTGCGGGTCTGCATTGACTTCCGGGATCTAAACAAAGCATGCCCGAAAGATGACTTCCCTCTGCCCATAACCGAAACAATGGTGGATGTCACCACGGGACATGAAATATGTCTCTTCATGGATGGAAGCTCGGGGTACAACCAAATTCGGATGGCCGACAAAGACAAAAATCACACGGCCTTCCGATCGCCTAAAGGCATATTCAATTACAAAAGAATGCCCTTTGGCCTGAAAAATGCAGGCGCCACCTACCAAAGGGCCATGACCAAGATATTTGATGAAATGCTCCATAACTTGTCGAATGCTATGTCGACGACCTAGTCGTCAAGTCGGAAAAGAAAGAAAATCATGTAGAAGACTTGCGCAGGGTCTTCGAAAGGCTCCGCCAATACAAGCTGAAAATGAACCCTATGAAATGTGCCTTCGGCGTGTCAAGTGAAATTTCTCGGGTTCATTGTTCGCTACCCGGGCATTGAAATAGATCCATAAAATCAAGGCCATTAGAGAATTGCCTTCCCCTAAGACACTCACCGAGCTACGCTCCCTCCAGGGTCGTTTGGCTTACATCAGAAGATTCATATCCAACTTGTCAGGAAGATGCCAACCTTTCTGTAATTGACAAAGAAAGGAGCCCCATTTATTGGGATGAAGAATGTCAAAACGCCTTGAACAGAATCAAAGAATATCTCCTCAGCCCGCCCGTGCTGGGGGCACCCATTAAGGGAACCTCTAATTCTATACATTGCGGCTATGGATGCTTCACTGGGGGCATTACTTGCTCAAGAAAATGAAGAAGGCAAGGAACACCCCTCTATTATCTCAGTCGGATGCTAGTCGGACCAGAGCACCGATATGCACCAATGGAAAAGTTATGCTTGGCATTGGTTTTTGCCGTTAAAAAGTTAAGGCATTATTTGCTGGCGCACAAAGTTCAACTCATCTCTAGATGTGATCCTCTCAAGTTCTACTCAAGCAGCCGGTCCTGTCAGGGAGGTTGGGAAAATGGGCACTATTGCTTAGGTTTGATATCTCCTTTGTGCCACAAAAAGCAATTAAAGGACAGGGATGGCAGAGTTCTTGGCCGCCCATCCGTGCCAGAAAACTCCCCCCTAAATACAGAATGGTTGACGAGGAGGTCCCCTCTCAAGAAACTTATGAGGCCCAAGAAGCACAAATTGAATACTGGCAGCTATACTTTGATGGGCCCGCGCGAGCTTCTCTGAAGGCTGATGGCACATCGACAAATGTGGCAGGGAGGAATTGTCCTGGTAACCCCGGAAAAGGGATATTGCACTATTCGTGTGCTCTTATGGAATCCCTCACAAATAATGAAGCAGAATATGAGCCCTCATAGTTGGCTTGGAAATCGCCCTAGAAATGGGCATAAGATGCATTGAAGTGTTTGGCGATTCACTGTTAGTCGTCAGACAAATGTTGGGCATTTTTGAAGTCCGAAAAGAAAGAATTGAAAGCCTACTTCGAAGCAGCTACAACGAATCAGCGACATGTTCTATCACTTCAAAATAGAGCATGTTAGAAGAAGTCAAAATTCACAAGCTGATGCATTGGCCAAGCTCGCATCCGCTCTCAACTCCCTCCTGAAGGTGAACTGGCGATTACCATAAGAAACAGAAGACTGCTTCCGAGCACCCTAAATCGCCATGATGGTCTGACGACCTTTGAGGCGAATACATTGGAAGAAAATCAAGGCCAAGAGAAGATGGGATCATGTCTGACAATGGCACTCCATTCAAAAATCAGACAATAAACAAATTGATAGCAAAATCCACATCGAATGGAGGACGTCAACGGTCTACTATCCTCAAGCCAACGGGTTAGCCGAAGCCTCAATAAAACCTTATGCAAGCTCATGGTCAAATGGTAAATGGTCGAAAGCGCGATTGGGACGAAAAAATGCATGAAGCTTTATGGGCCTATCGCACCATCTACAAAACTCCCACAGGATGTTCACCCTTTTCCCGTTTATGGGACTGAAGCAGTCATTCCTGTGGAAATTGAGCTCTCATCCTATAGAGTAGCTCTCCATTATGGTCTGCCCACTGATGAGGGGACCAAAATAGAAAGACGGCTTGAAGAGTTGTCAAATTTGGAAGGAAAACGCTTGGTCGCATACCAACGTCTTCGAAACTATCAGGCACGGATGTCCCGCGCTTTTGACAAGCTCGTGAAAGAAGAGCTTTAAAAAGGGAGACTTAGTCATGGTCAAACAAAAGGACGTCATGGCCTCTCGACCCAAGAATAAATTCATACCCAATTGGCTCGGTCCATTTGTGGTTGACAAAGTATTTGAAGGTGGCGCCTACACGGTAGTCGACCAAGAAGGAAATGTGATGTTCCCGCCCCTAAATGGCAGACACATGAAGTTTACCATACTCCTGAGTGTGAGTACGTCTACACAAATGTAACAGGTGGATCCGACTTGGGTACTACTGAAGATATGGAAAAGATCCGGTTACAAGATCTCAATAAAAAAAAAAGGAAAAAGGAGGGGCTTAAAACGAGGTGCCCCGGCAGACTCGATTCATTATTCCTCCAGGATGAATCGAGGGTAAAAAGGCTAAAACCCAGCTGAGGTGAAAACCCGAAAGGGCGCCTCGGGCAAAATCGGGAAACCCCGCTGCATGAAAACCCGAAAGGGCGTGCAGGCAAAAGCAAGAGGGGGCCAGCCATGGTGAAAACCGAAAGGGCGCCAGGACTGGAATATGAAAAAATGGGGATACTCTCTCGACCTTTCCTGGAGCGAGATCGAGCTATCCGCATTCCTTATAAGAGGGAGGACGCAAGAGTTGTCAATGACGAAAACAACCCTAAATTCATTCAAATGAATAATCAAATAGGGGGCTATACCGAGACACAACGATGATTGTGTCTTCCCGCCCTTATAAGAAATGTGGGAAGTTCGAACTCTGCTCGGAGAAAGAGAGAGAGGAGAAACCAACCACCAAAAAAAAGAAGATACTCACTCCAAAAAAAAAGAGAGAGAAAGTCAAATCCCGAGCTTCTTGGCTAACAAGCCGTCAAGGCCAGTCAAAAAGCTCAAAATCCAGACCTCTTGGCTAACGCGTCCAGGCCAGTCAAAGGTTGAAATCCATGTCTTTTGGCTACAAGTCGTCAAGACCAGTCAAAAGTCAAGTCCCGAGCTTCTTTGGCTAACAAGCCGTCAAGGCCAGTCAAAAAGCTCAAAATCCAGACCTCTTGGCTAACAAGGCCGTCCAGACCAGTCAAGGTTGAAATCCATGTCTTTTGGCTAACAAGTTGTCAAGACCAGTCAAAAGTCAAGCCCGAGCTCCTTTGGCTAACAAGCCGTCAAGGCCAGTCAGAAAGCTCAAAATCCAGACCTCTTGGCTAACAAGCGTCCAGGCCAGTCAAAGGTTGAAATCCATGTCTTTTGGCTAACAAGTCGTCAAGACCAGTCGAAAGTCAAATCCCGAGCTTCTTTGGCTACACAAGCCGTCAAGGCCAGTCAAAAAGCTCAAAATCCAGACCTCTTGGCTAACAAGCCGTCCAGGCCAGTCAAAGGTTGAAATCCATGTCTTTTGGCTAAAAGTCGTCAAGACCAGTCAAAAGTCAAGTCCAAGCTTCTTTGGCTAACAAGCCGTCAGGCCAGTCAAAAAGCTCAAAATCCAGACCTTGGCTAACGAGCCGTCCAGGCCAGTCAAAGGTTGAAATCCATGTCTTTTGGCTAACAAGTCGTCAAGACAGTCAAAAGTCAAGCCCGAGCTCCTTGGCTAACAAGCCGTCAAGGCCAGTCAGAAAGCTCAAAATCCAGACCCTTGGCTAACAAGCGTCCAGGCAGTCAAAGGTTGAAATCCATGTCTTTTGGCTAACAGTCGTCAAGACCAGTCAAAAGTCAAGCCCGAGCTTCTTTGGCTAACAAGCCGCCAAGGCCAGTCAAAAAAGCCGTCCAGGCCAGTCAAAGGTTGAAATCCTGTCTTTGGCTAACAAGTCGTCAAGACCAGTCAAAAGTCAAGCCCGAGCTTCTTTGGCTAACAAGCCGCCAAGGCCAGTCAAAAAAGCTCGAAATCCAAACCTCTTGGCTAACAGGCCGTTCAGGCCAGTCAAAGGTTGAAATCCATCTTTTGTCAAGTCGTCAAGACCAGTCAAAAGTCAAGTCCCGAGCTTCTTTGGCTAACAAGCCGTCAAGGCCAGTCAAAAAGCTCAAAATCCAGACCTCTTGGCTAACAAGCCGTCCAGACCAGTCAAAGGTGAATCCATGTCTTTTGGCTAACAAGTCGTCAAGACCAGTCAAAAGTCAAGCCCCGAGCTCCTTTGGCTAACAAGCCGTCAAGGCCAGTCAGAAAGCTCAAAATCCAGACCTCTTGGCTAACAAGCCGTCCAGGCCAGTCAAAGGTTGAAATCCATGTCTTTTGGCTAACAAGTCGTCAAGACCAGTCGAAAGTCAAATCCCGAGCTTCTTTGGCTAACAAGCCGTCAAGGCCAGTCAAAAAGCTCAAAATCCAGACCTCTTGGCTAACAAGCCGTCCAGGCCAGTCAAAGGTTGAAATCCATGTCTTTTGGCTAACAAGTCGTCAAGACCAGTCAAAAGTCAAGTCCCGAGCTTCTTTGGCTAACAAGCCGTCAAGGCCAGTCAAAAAGCTCAAAATCCAGACCTCTTGGCTAACAAGCCGTCCAGGCCAGTCAAAGGTTGAAATCCATGTCTTTTGGCTAACAAGTCGTCAAGACCAGTCAAAAGTCAAGCCCCGAGCTCCTTTGGCTAACAAGCCGTCAAGGCCAGTCAGAAAGCTCAAAATCCAGACCTCTTGGCTAACAAGCCGTCCAGGCCAGTCAAAGGTTGAAATCCATGTCTTTTGGCTAACAAGTCGTCAAGACCAGTCAAAAGTCAAGCCCTGAGCTTCTTTGGCTAACAAGCCGCCAAGGCCAGTCAAAAAAGCTCGAAATCCAAACCTCTTGGCTAACAAGCCGTCCAGGCCAGTCAAAGGTTGAAATCCATGTCTTTTGGCTAACAAGTCGTCAAGACCAGTCAAAAGTCAAGCCCCGAGCTTCTTTGGCTAACAAGCCGCCAAGGCCAGTCAAAAAAGCTCGAAATCCAAACCTCTTGGCTAACAAGCCGTTCAGGCCAGTCAAAGGTTGAAATCCATGTCTTTTGGCTAACAAGTCGTCAAGACCAGTCAAAAGTCAAGCCCCGAGCTCCTTTGGCTAACAAGCCGTCAAGGCCAGTCAAAAAGCTCAAAGTCCAGACCTCTTGGCTAACAAGCCGTCCAGGCCAGTCAAAGGTTGAAATCCATGTCTTTTGGCTAACAAGTCGACAAGACCGGTCAAAAGTCAAATCACGAGCCCCAGAGGAGCCTCAATCCTCTAAGCACATTTATGGCTCTCAGGGAAGCCTCTAATTCCCTACCATTCATAAACTCAAACTCTCAACCCACGGCTCTCAGGGAAGCCTTTAATTCCCTACCGTACATAAATCCAAGCTCTAAATCCATGGCCCTTAGGGAAGCCTTTAATTCTCTACCGACTATAAGCCCAAGCTTCTGGCCAATACACCATCAGGGTTGGCCGACCCAGTGAAAATCCAAATCCAAATTCTTACGGCCCTCAGGGAAGCCTTTAATTCCTCACAAAAAAAAAAAAAAAAAAATAGAATAAATAGGGGCTTAAAAAGGAGGTGCCCCGACGGACTTGGTCTACCACGTCATCGTGACGGATCAAGGGTAAAAAGGTCCTAAACCCAGCTGAGGTGAAAACCCGAAAGGGCGCCTCAGGCAAAAATGGGTAAACCCCTCAACACGAAAACCTGCAAAGGCGTGTCGGAAAAAGCTAAAGGGGGCCAATCGTGGCGAAAACCCGAAAGGGCGCTAGGATTGGTAATGTGAAAAAAAAAATCAAAAAAATCAAAAAAAATCAAAATTATAAGTCTGAGGGAGCTTTAATTCCCTCACCCAAAGCACGGCATTGGAGAAGCCTCAATTCTCTGATACAAACATGTTGTGGCCCCGGAGGAGCCCTAATCCTCTGAATCAAACAACTCATGGCTTTTGGGGGGAAGCCCTAAAGCCCCTGTTATCAACACACACTGTTGGCAAGATGTCAAAAAATATGATGTATATAGTGAATAAAGGTCTCAATCCCAAGACAGGCCCGGGGATAGCCCAAGAAGGAGGAAGTAAATAAAGGTCCAGTACATGTACTAATGCAAAAAAAAAACAAACAAAACAAAGTCTCCCGAGCAAGTCTATGTCTCAGCAGCACTAGCCCTCAAGGAGTCAACCTCGACCTCTAAGGTGGCAAGGGCAGCCTGGAGCCTGCTCTGCTCCATCTCCAAAGAAGATAGTCTCGCGGCCACGTCTACAGAACGCCGCATGTCCTCAGCAGCTGATTGGTCCAGGTAATGGGCCAGTATACGCAAAAGGGATGCACGAGCTGATTGTTCCTTCTGCGTAGAGAGAAGAGATGCATGCTCGTCCCGCACCAGGGAAATCTGACTAGCAGCACTTATAGCCTCGCCACGAAGGGTGACCAGTCGGGCCTCCAAAATCTCGAGAGTCTGTGAGGATCGCTCCAACCCTATGCATCCAAAGCGCAGAAGTTAAACCCACTTCAAGTAAAGAACAAAAGGAAACATTCAAGAGATAAGCAATAAAGAAGGGACCTGAAGCAGCCCAAGATGGGTGTGAAGACACCTCCTCGGTGTCGGAAATACCTCCCATGGCGCTGGAAAGCTGTTGAGTTTCACCCGACAGGGGCTCAGTATTTTCACCATGGTCGTCGGGAATCGCACAAGTCTCCAACGAGCCAGGTTCATTAGCATCCGACGGCTTCTCTACATCTGAAAGAACATGTGTGCAAAAGGCTAAGATCATGACGAAGACTCCTGACAAGCTGGAGATGAAAGAAAATGTATACCTAAAAGGTACCCAGCAGGGCTGGCGGCGGCGTTTGCCTCTGTAGTCACCATTGGGAAGTCTAAGGCGGTAAGCTGTGGGGCATCCTGGCTGATCGTGGCTGTGAAAAAAGGGCGCTGTTATAAGAAGAACACGCACCAAAAAGAGTTGCCATATGGGATGAAATCCAGAAGAATGTTGTGGATACCTAGTTCAGAACAAAGGGACAAAGGCTGATCAGAAGTCTCCGTATCGTGGCAGGTCATAGGAAGACCCGATAGAGGAGCTGCAAAAAAAAAAAAAAAAAACAACAACAACAACATGTGCAAATGTAAATGGAAGAGGAAAAATTGAAAGAAAACCCAAAAGCGGGCAGCAAGCAATGAAAGCCAAAATACCTGTGATATGGGGGGAAGTGGCACCAGTTGTGGCCAACCCAACAGTGCCTACAATGGCTAAAGGTACTTCTTGGTCTACGGAGGGTGGAGGATCTTGCATCATCTCCATCAAGTCGTCAAAAGGGATGCCTGAAAGAAGATAAAACATGGTTACATAAGGTGTTGAATAAATCAGTGACTGGTGTCAAAAAAAAAAAAAGGGGGAAGAACTAGAAATAATAACTTACTGAAGCATGGATTATCAGGGTCCTCCATCGAGGGATCCCAGTCTGGGTCTAAAATCGGGATGTCGGTCACATCCACCTCATAATCCCAGTCATCTATGTCGTCATCCTGGGAAGACCCTTTGTGAGCAGCTAGGGTTGAGGGTAAACCACGTCATTCTGATCATTGAACTGAAGGGAGCCCGGTAGTTGATCTACAGACCCTGCCAAGATCAAAGAAAGAAAAGGACATGAACACGTACATACGTGGAAAGTAACAAGCAATGAAAATAGAGATCAGTCGCTAGCCACCAGTCTGCACTGTATCAGGTGAGACCCTAGGCGATGAATGATGGACAGAAAAGGGCAGGTCATCTGCATGAATGAATGTTGATCAAATGAGGTCGAGAAAGACAAATCTGACATATAGGCAAAAAAAAAATCAAGGGAAATATGACTACACTTACCCGCGTGCACTGCGCCAACTGAGTCTACGTGCATAGAGATGTGAGGAGAAAAGCTTGCCCCATCTGTGGATGGAACAAGATAAATGAGAAAAGCATTCTCTCAAAAAAAAAAGAGCGCGAAAGGAAGAGTGTAGTCAGTACCTGCGCCACAAGGAGGAGAGCCGACCACCTCAGATGGGGGAGTGGGTGAACTAATGTTGGGCACCGTACGGGTCTCAGGCTGAGCTACACGGCGAGAAGGGCTCACAGTGCCTGAAAAGAAAAAATACAGCAAATGGAAAGTTATCAGAAAAGTAGTTGGAGCACAAATGAATATAAATGTTTAAATCCTCACCTGAAGGCAAAACAAACTCAAGTGGCTGCGGAATTACTGTCTGAGGGGAAAGACCCAACTCTAGGGCACCTGAAGACACAGCCGACCACACGTCGCCCAGAGTGCGAGCCCTCTGAACTAGAAAAGCCTCACGGCGAGGCCCAAGAGTGGCGAGAGCACTGCTGAGATAAGCTATCCACTCTTTGGCCGGGTCATCGCTAAAAGTATCTGGAAAGAGTAAAGAATCTGTAGGCGCATCCTGCGGGAGCCCACAAGCATGAACAAAGTCCGACCACCATTCGTAAGAAGAAGCTCGATCCGGGGCAGCCACCCTCGCCCTTCTCTTCGAAGCACTTTTCTTGCGAGGCCGAGGAGTGCCGGCAAGCTCAACATCCCCCTCCGCCAAAGGACGCTTCTGCAACTTTTCCCTTGCCTTAAAGGCTTCTATCACCTGGGTAGCTAAACTCGGGAAATGTCTCTTCAAATGTTTCTCTCTGATATGGAAATGTGGGCGATCCAGTCTGCGCAAGTAATCTTTTTCAACATGACGAATGGCAGCAGAGCGCTGAGTGAAATTACCCCCGTGGCAAGCCCACCAATCAGCATACCTCAATGACACGTGTCCCCGCTGAGAAGGAGGTAAAATCGGAACATCTCTAGAAGGAGGTTCTTGCTGAAATAAATTCCACCACATACGGATTTGCAAGTGAACGGTCCGCAGGCGCAAAGCACGGGTCAACCCTGGAAACTCAAAATCTGAAGGAATCCGCTGATCATAACCGAAATTTCTTGCAAACCTGTGCGGGTAGTAGGGCTCCAGAATGGCAGTCTGACCCCCTCTAAAAGTCAACACCCCAGGGCGGGTGCACTGAATCCAGCTCAAACGAAGGCACCTCGCAGCAAAATCGTGCACCACCTGCTGTGTCCATGGGTCAAACCAACCCGGCTGCCCTAAAGATGAGTAATCCGGAAAGGGTCTGAAATCAAGTGAAGAGTGGTCAAAGCTCAACTTCCCGGTCGCCCCAACGGGAATAAAACCCAGTGCATCTCGAGCAAGAGAGAGGAGACTGTCACCATCTCCGTCCAGCTGGTCAACAAATCTGAAAATAGTGGGAATAGAAACATCTCTGATAGTCCCTGCTGGCAGGCAACTAGGTAACAAGCAATGTGCCCAGGCGCTGATGTAGTGGGTAGCCATCAATATGGCGCTGTCCCGAGGTTGGGGATGTGAAGATAAAACTCCGAAAGAGTGATAAATGCAGGCCAAGGCAGCAGGAGCCAAAGCCAGCTGACATCCACATGCTAAACGGCAGGCCGGGTAAATAGCCTCCGGGCGCAAAAGAGACTCATCGCCAAGGGGGACAGCGAAAGAGCATAACCAGTAAGCCAAGTAGGCAGCCAAATGCGTGATTTCATCAAGTTTCCATGGGTTCTCTGTTTGGTGCGGAGACTCGAATATATGGGGAAATGCAGGCAGCTCCTCTCGAGGAATCTCATACATGTCATGACGGGTCCCCTGTGCTCGTGCAAATTCATTCACATAACAGAAAGGTCCACCATAGAAATACCTCACCCAAGTGTACAAACTGACCCGCGGGACGGTAGAAGCAGTGCTGGTATCATCGGTGTCATCAGCTAAAGAAGCGGAATGCCGTGCCTTGGCCAGATCATGCCAAACTCTCAACAAATATCTATAACAAAATTCCAGCACATACTGACCCTGGCCATCGGTAGAATCTCTGTGAAAATCATCTAAGACGACCTCTTCATAAGGTTCGCCTACAATGGGAAGCCCTGAAATGCGATGGAAAGCCCACAAGTCTATAGCAGTCTCACCCTCTGCAGTGCAAATAGTGTTCCATTGTGGATTATACCGCTCAGCCACAGCCTGTATCAAACCAGTGTAACATGGATATCTGTAAAGTGCCGCAGTCACTGCATGACGGATACCCACAAGATCAAGCATATGGCGATAATGCTGAATCACATATTGCAACCACTCTGTCGCCCCGGGGCGAGGAACATGTGACCGTCTCACACCCAGCTTGTCATACCAGCTAGGTCTCTTGCTCTGCAAAATATCTTGTAAAATACACTGGCCGCTGTAAAGAGTCTGCTCAGAAGGCTCGTCAGCTGAAGTCAAAAAGACACCAGCCCTGTGGCTAGAAACTGGAGCCCGGCTCCCACCTGCTATCATCCAGGAAGCTGCTCGTAAAGGGCGAGAAATGCTATGTGTACCTGTCAACTGCACATACCTTCCCAACTGTTTTGCTAAAGGTAACTCGTTCAGGCGAATGCCATGCCAAGGGAAAGCTGGATATGCATATGAAAATAAACCCTCCATGCTGTCACGATCAGAAAGAATGGCGCTCTCCAGAGCAAGCCTCTGGGCGCGAGTCAAGGGGACGGGGCCGTCATCATCATCACCCGGCCAGACATATGAAGACACAAATGCCATAACAGATTCATTTGAGGGAAGATGCTGAGGATAATCCGCAGGGCGCTGAAAGTAGAAATGTCCGTCACAATAGAATACCCAACCTGGGTCAATGGGCGCTGAATCGCCAGATGTCGCGTCAAGGTGCGATATTGCAATTCGGGCGTAACCCCGATCTAAATCAGAAAGCTTCTCAACTGTCACCAGGGTGGGTTCCATAAAAGACATCTTCCGACGACAGGTGGGGGGACTCGGCGAGCTGGTACGAATGGTAGCACGGCCACGTCCCCTACCATAAGAGCGACGGCCTCGGCCTCTCCGAGAACCCCGGCGCAAATCCATAATTGCCTGGGTATTGGTAGAAGCAAAAGGAAAATATCACTACGTGCTGGAAAACGCAAATGACGTGAATTTTAACAGCATGAAACACTGAATGATCACAAGAATCACACGTGACAGCTGCCCGATGATGTGGCACGGGCTATCTGTCACGTGGGGGGCATTTGTTGTGCCATTTTTTTCTGGCTTCCTACTGTCGAAGGGGGGAACGGAATAGAAGGGAGAAAGATATATACGCACAGGAGAGAGAGATACCTGGAAGGCCGGCCTCACACCTCTCCTCCTCAGCCGTTGCCTGCAGGAGACAGGAAGAGAAGGGCGGGTCCCTGCTGAGGGCCCCCTTCCCGCGGCCGCCCTGGCCGCCCCGCCGCGTCCCGGCGCCTGGATCACCGCGGCCCACCCCCCGCCGGTCGCCGTCGCCTGTCCGGTCGGCAGCCGCTGCCGCCCTGGCCGCCCCGCTGCCGCCCTGCCGCCGCTGCCGCCCTGCCACCGCTGCCGCCCCGCCGCTGCGATGCCGCTGCCGCTGTCGCTGCCCCCCCCCCCGCCGTCGCGCTGCTGCTGCTGTGCCTGGGGTCCGCCGCCACCAAGTAAGAGACGAAGAGGAGGGGAGAGGCTGCGCCCCCCCCTTCCTGCTCTGTTTCGCACAGAGCAATCCGGGAAGGTGCCCGGCTCAAACAGGGAAAGGGAAAATGTGAAGAAAATGAAAATACGAGGGTTAAATCGCAATAAACCAATGTAAAAATTGCGTAAAACCCCCTATTTTAATGTGCAGAGCTCCGGGGAGTGCGCCAAACCTTCCGCCAGGGCGTCTTTTGCCCAGGCACTATAAAAGGAGGGGGGCGCCCCAGGCTAAAGAGGTGGATTTTTGGAGTTGGAAAATCAGAGCAAGGCTCTGGGAAAAGACTGCAAGGCGGTCTGGGAAAGGGTCTGCAAGGCAGCCCTAAAGAGTATCGTGCAAGGCACGATCCAATTTTCTCAAAGTCAAAGCAAGGTCCATTGGACTTCTTCTTATTGGGCCAATTTTCTTATTGGGCCTGGTGCTTCTTATTGGGCCAGAATTGTACTGTCTCGCAATTAATCAAGACATTTTGTGCTTATTGGGCCAATAATTAGCGAATTAACTTGTGTGATTTATCGGGCCCATTGGGCTATTTTTAATCATCCAATAATGCGTTATATGAATTATTTCATGTAATGTCACGTTTATTTAAAACATAGCACTACGTAATTTCCTAGTCAAAATCAACCAAGTTTTCGACAAGTGTTAACGAAATATCTTCCAAATAATATTCTTTAATTTTCAATAACATAAAATCAACAAACAAGTTATGTCTCACATCAATTTTAACCCGCCTTAAGTCAATTCATGTTTAAAACAATTAAATAAATGAAAATGTTAAGCCAATTCCCCTTTAAATCAATCAAATAAATAAAAAAATGTAAATTTAATTCACATAATTTAAATGTAAATAAATAAATCACGAAAATGCTTAAATAAATGAAATAAATAATTCTGAAAATACCAAAAAAAATAGAAAATACATTTAAAAAATCAATAAAAAATGAAACAAATATCAAAAAATTCCAAAAAAATACATTGCATGTTCGCAACCATGTTCGCTTTCATGTGCAATCCATTTCATTCAAATGTGAGTCATATTCTCTTGTTTCTAAGGGTTTGTCTGATGGTTAATCAAGGGTGTTCAGTCTTTTGCGCTGACATAATTAACACTAACTGCGGTTAGTGGGGGAGGTCAAATGAACTAAATAAGACCATGTCCATGTCCATATAAATAAATAAATATCCAAATAAATCAAATCCAAACATAAATTTAAAATTTTTAAAATGTTAAAAAAAATAATTCTCACACCACAGTATTATATAAGACATTGCAAGTCTGATCACTGCCTATGACCAAAAAAAATTAAGAAACATTCATCCCAGATTAATTAAGAAACAACTCATTTAAGTTATCTTCAATTAGCACCCAGTGAGATTTACATGTCATCTTGCAAAACAATGTTGTCAATAAAAGTTAAATGGAAAAAGAGGTCATAAGGAAGTATAAAACTAACCCCTTAAAAGGTTAAATGTATTTATGTGTGCATCAGAACATGTCTTTGATGGGCACCCATCACTAACCTGTTTATGAGTATCAAAGCATACACTACAAAACGACTAGTCCCTTTTCCTCTGGCACACCTACCACTATAGAAGAGTCCCTTATGGTACAAAACTCATCTGAGAGTTTCATCCCCAACATATGTGAACTATCAGAAATAAACTCTCACTCAACATGCATTTAAATGGTCCATTATACATTAGAAGTTTATGTGATATAAGAAGATAAATCCAATTTTAAAAAAACACAATATAGACAATGCGTCTCCCTCGTGATTCTCATATGCCACACCCTCATCCGAATCAGGCTGGTTCAGGTTCAAAATCTGGTCACTGCACACACCAAAGGCTGCAGGAACAGAAAAGCCAATATACCATTAGTGAGAACAATAGCTTACATATCAAAGCAAAAAGAATACCATTTAAAAGAACTGAAATCCACCAACCCACGTCAAGAATCAGACCTAGACAGCAAACCGAACTGCCGCAGAACTCAAGAGTCCTCCGGTGGAAACAAAACACTAAGGGAGCAATCTAAGAAAGAAGGTAAACGAAATGAGTTCAAAACTTCAAGTGGAACAGCGGAATCCACTGCCGCTCCATTTCAGAGATGCTCAGAAGAAGGGAGGCCGAGTCTAGACCGTCCCCCTCCCCCACCCAACCCCAACAGGGCCAACACTGACCTTGGCCTTCATGGCCTCTGCCGCAAAGCCCAGAACAGCTGAGGGATCCCCAGGAAGCCCACCACCGTGCACACCAACAGGACCTTCCTCTCCATCTCCCAGGAAGCGCCGCGCTGACGGAGGAGGGCACCTGCATGGACGGCTTCACCGGCGGTAGCTCCATGGCCGGCGGCGTCAAGACGGCCGTCCGACGCCAGATGTGTGCAGTCCACCGCCCCCCCCCCCCCCCCCCCCCCCGCTCCCCGTCCAACACCTCCTCTCCCTCCGCTTCTCCCTCGTCCCCCCCCCTCTGGAGATTTGAAGCCAAGAGCGAGAGAGAGGAGAGAGAGAGAGAGAGAGAGAGAGGCAAGATCGTGCCCCCCCGGTGAGACTGCACTCCGCTGCCCCCCCCCACCCCCCGCTCCCGTCCAGCACCCCTCTCCCTCCGCTTCTCCCTCGTCCCCCTGTGAGATCTGAGTATGCCGCCCCCTCGACCCCCCCCAGCCAAGCGAGAGAAGAGAGAGAGAGAGAGAGGAGAGAGAGAGGAGAGAGAGAGAGAGAGGGGAGAGCGAGAGATAGACTGTACATACCAGAGGGGAGAAGCGAGCGCCGGTTGTGAAGGCCAGACGTCGCCGGTGGAGTTGCCGGCGTTGATGAGAGCGAGGGAGTAACCAGAAGTGCAGAACACCGCCCAAGGGAGAACCCACCCTTTTATTTCCCGCCCAATGGACATGTATTGGCGCTAACATATCCACGGTTCCAACTTTGTTGGGATGTCACAAGTACATCAATACCTATATTTAATAGCTATCTATAGGTATATACATTTTTTTGTTACATTTACTAATAAACCATGGCTAAAAGGAAATTATTCTCTCGCACTTTATAAAAACCGTAACTATATCTTCGTATCTACATATGGCTAAAAAAAGCGTGTGTATAACTTAGAATGAACAGATTTAACATGTATAAGTGGGGTATATACCTACGTATTACCCTACTGTAGGTAAATTCTGTAGGTATAGCCCCAATTTATTGTAGTGATTGTCAAGTTTAATGGTGGACGAATGGAAGTTATTAGAGGACTTCGCCAAGTTAAATATTGATGCTGACCTCAAAAAGAAGGGATGCCTTGTTGCTAGTATTAGAGCACAACCTACACTACTGGAGGACATCACAACACTCCAAGACAACGACCCTGTACTTGTGGAGATTAAGGCCAATCTAGACCAGAGGCCGGATTTCTCATTAACTGAAGATGGAAGACTATTGTTCCGGGATCGAGTCTGTCTACCCGACCATACGGAGACAAAGAAAATGATTATGGATGAGGCTCACAAGACCAGGTATACCATACATCCGAGAACTACCAAAATGTATCAGGACCTGAAGAGAAGCTTTTGGTGGCCAAATATGAAGAGGGAGGTGGCGGAATATGTCGCCCGATGCCTAACATGTCAAAAGGTCAAGGCGGAACACTTGCGACCCGCAGGTAAACTCAAACCCCTAGAAATCCCGGCATGGAAATGGGAAGGTATAGGGATGGACTTTATTTTCGGACTACCCAAATCTAGAGGTGGGTTCGATGGTATCTGGGTTATTATCTACCACTTAACTAAGTCGGCTCACTTCTTGCCAGTGAAGAATAAGTGGTCAGTAGATGTTCTGGCTGCATTGTATGTGAAGGAAATAGTCCGATTACATGGAGTACCGGTGTCTATCGTGTCTGATAGAGACCCTAGGTTTACATCCCACTTTTGGAAAGGACTGCATTACTCCTTGGGATCTAAACTAAACTTTAGCACGGCTTTCCATCCATCGACAGATGGTCAGACGGAGAGAACCAACCAGGTGATTGAAGATATGCTTAGAGCATGTGTCCTAGATTTTGGAGGTAGCTGGCATGAGCACGTACCTCTTGTGGAGTTCGCCTACAACAATAGCTATCAAGCCAGCATTCAAATAGCACCATTTGAAGCACTCTATGGCAGTAGTTGCCGATCTTCAATATGCTGGTATGAAGTTGGCGAGAAACAAATGCTAGGACCCGAGATGATAAGGGAAACCACAGAGAAGGTAAAACTTATTAAAGAAAGAATGGCAGTGGCGCAGCAAAGACAAAAGGCATATGCAGATAATAGAAGAAGAGACCTAGAATTTCAGGTGGGTGAACATGTATTCTTGAAAGTATCTCCAGGCCGTGGGATCAGAGATTTGGCATTAAGGCAAGTTGTCACCAAGGTTTGTCGGGCCTTTCGAAATCCTCGAGAGAGTCGGCGAGGTGGCATATCGTCTCGCTTTACCACCACAATGGATGGGATACACAATGTGTTCCACATACTATGTTGAAAAAGTATGTACGAGATCCATGGCATGTCATAGAATACGAGCTTCTGGAATTCAACAAAGACGGAACCTATCAAGAGAAGCCAGTTAAGATCGTGGACCGAGAACTGCACCAACTAAGGAACAAGGTTATTCCACTAGTAAGGGTTAGATGAAATCAACGCATGGATGAGGACGACACGTGGGAAACCGAGGAAGCAATGCGCAAAAGATACCCGGAGCTATTCACAAGTTATAAGTACACCTCACTTGCACAATAATTTTCTATACATGAATTTGGGGACCAAATTCTCTAAGTGGGGGAGGGTGTAGCACCCCGGAAATTTAACTATATAAAAAATTGAATAAATGGAAATAAATAATTTCCATATATCAAGGTGTTTAAAACATACGTATCATTATCGTATGTGCTAAATCACATAGGAAAAATCCGTAAAAATGGGAAATCAACCCCACACATTATCCTAAGGTTCCCGAAGAATTCGTGCGATGAAAATCCGATTAACTAAGTGAGCATCACATGGTGACCAATTATCTGAATTAGGAAACAAGTCGAAAAAACCGTTAACACGGAAATGTGACACAACTAAAAATTAAATATAGTGTTGGAGAGACTTCCAACATTATATATTAATGACTCAATATCATAGTTGGGCCAATGGATCACATATGACCCAAAAATCAAATAAAGCTAGAAAATGCATGGAAATCGTAACTCTAAATAGACTGAAATTAGAAAGGGGTAATTAGGGTTTAATTAGGATGCAATCATGCACTTTTAGCAACTCAAATTCGTGCTACCCACCTATGGGGTTGCTTGATGGCCAAGACTCTCTAATGAAGAAGAAATCATCAAAAATAGGAAACCAACATGCCAATCCCGCAACCCTTCTTTCTAGTTAATAAGGACTCCTAAACACCATGGTTACTTAAATACTCTTCACCCAAACCCTAGGGACAAGTTTACAACTTGCTGGGGTCGTGGGAGGAGCTCTTGGAGGCTGGAGAGTAGGAGATCAAGCATACCAAGCTCATCTTCTTCCCCCGTTCGTCTGCTACAACCTGCACAAACCGTCCTCTTGGAGTCGATCAAGGGTAGGCCAAACCTAAATCCCATTGTGCAAGGCTTATACCCCTGGAAAGAGGGTCGAGTCTACTCCTAACTCAAGTGGAATGCTCAAATTCCCTGCAGTATACACGGAGTATAAGCGTTCTTCAAACAGTGGTCTGAACACGGGTTTTCCAAAGAACGAGACTTCATCAACCCGAAAGGTAGGTTTTCTCGGGCCAAATATTAACATATCCTATACCAATGTGTAGAGCATCAAGTTAACTTTCTTTTCCCACTGGTTTCATCGAATTTCATTGAGTAGATTTTGAACTATAAGCGTTTTGCCAAAGTCGTGCACTGTTAGGGATTTTCCCGTTCTTTATATGTTGCATGTGATTCAAGACCGAATTATAGTAAACTCATAACATGAAAGTTATTCTACTAGTTGTCCTTTTCAGGTTTGTGTTGAACATTTTGTCTAAATCTCATTAGTTAGAGAGTTATAAGCATGGTAATAGGATTGTTGCATGAAACTACAGTTTCAGGTTACACTTGGTCTGATGTTGTGTTCGACTTGATCAAAGCCTATCGAAACCATCCTTATTTTCTAATTCTGATTTACTGGAAGTACCCTCGTATGTCTAGGTTGTTTTAAAACTAGTTTCGTTATTTTTCATACACTGTACAAATTGTTCTCTATTTCGGAAGCACCCTGTGTCAATATATGGAAGTTCTGGACCGCAATCCAAGAACTTGTCCTTGCTCTGTCAGAGTCAGGCACAGACCCTGTGAACGCAATGGCCCGATGGGCCGCGTTCTGAGGTCTCGTAGCGACAGCCCGCACCATCGCGATCTGATCGCGATGAGTCGCTCCGTCGCGAACGTGCTGCCTGATCTGACCGCCCAGTCGCAATCATCACAACACCATGTCGCTTTCTAGTCCCGACCCGTCGCGATCCATGCTGTGGCCTGTCGCGACCTGACCCGGGCCTAACAGCCCCATGTCGCCATCCTTATATGTGTCTGTCGCAACCTGACCTCGGGCCTGACAGCCCTGTCGCTATCCGTATATGCCCCTGTCGCGATCTCAGGATTTGTCACTTAACCCACTTACTGTCTTGCAAACCTAACCACTATACCCGAGGTCTGGTTAATGTAATATTAGTGTGTATTTCACGTGTTTTGGGTCTGATTAATGCATGGTGGTTATTTTAATGGCTTAAAAGTGTTAAACCCATTAAAAGCTTTAATTACATGAATGCTATTCTAAGTGCTCCTTAAATGATGAGATCCATTCGTGCTACTTATGATTAATCTTCCTACTGTTCTACCATGTTAAATGATAAGGGTTATCATAAAATCTTGCAAACCATGATTAGTTAAAGTGCATAGTTTTATTTCATGTTATATTGTCAAGTGCTTCCTGCGAGTTTGAGACCGATGGTTTGTGAATTGAGACACGCGTACCGCACTACACACTAGCACTGTTAGGTAGCCCCTTTCTTGGGAAATTGGAAACTCTCTACCGGTCATTCCGAATCGGTGGACTAGCGACCTTTGCACCAAGGCCTCCGTAAATCTCCTCTGACCATGGATTCCCACATGGCCGACGAGTTGGTTGTACCATTGAAGTTCCCTGGAGATATCGTGCACTTCCTTTCTCTTCTTGTTCTCGTGAGTGTGATTTACAATCTAGACTAAAGCCATTAATGTAAAAATTGAACTAAATTATAAATCGTACCGTTATGCTGCCGAATTTATCTCTTGACCATTGTTATCATGAAATCATGTTCAATTACTTATTACTTGTTCCCATCATCATCATGAACATGACATTACACATGCTTACTTATTGAAACTCTCATTGGCCATTATTAATGACTGTGGGTATCTACATTTAAAAATTTACATGAGATACTGACAGGGCACGACGTGTGTCCAAGGGCTCCAATCTAGCCCCAATGACGGCGAGTCATAGATATATTGTTAACCATGGGGTATAATGATTACTGGCGTTGCATCTGCGCTGGGAGTCTTGCTTGCTTGTTGAATGATAGATACAATAACCACATACACGTGTCCTAGTGTACATTCTTGATGGATCTTTTCTTGGTGTACATTAGTGTCTATGTGCCTGATTAGTGTTACATGATCGTGCTCGTGCGTGCTTGCTTGCGTGATATGGCCATCCTGCATTTAATGCAATTAGTGATATCTTGCGTTCTTGACATCAATGAAATCTTGCGTGCTTGTACAAAGTGATCTTGCTAGTTCTATCTGTCATCTTGTTCACAAATCTTGTTCATCAAAACTCTCTCTAGTTTGTTTATATATCATGTATTGACGAGTTTATTCGTACTTGCATATCATTCATCGTACTTGCCTAGTTCTAAAATGTAATCACTTATATCATTGCCCGCACATTGAGATATAAATCCTACTGGGCTAGTTTGCTCATCCCCACTTTTACCCAATCTAGGTGACTATGAAGTTCAAGAGGAAGAGCAAGTCGAGGATGGGAATGCGTCCGAGTGAAGAGCGTTCCAAACATGAGTCTATCTATAGTAGTTTATTTTGAGTGTTAGAACAATGCAGTAGGAAGTGAGGTATTATATATTTTTGTTTTTATTGAGTCTTAGTTCTGTAATAGTATCCATTTGGATACAATGCGTTGAGATTGAATAAAAGATTAGTTGAGTTCAATATTGGGCCCTATGATGATGTATGTTGTTATACATTTAGTGCGTGCTAGTTAGAGGCTTATTTGCCGACTGTCCCGTCTCGGGATATCGACTTTAATTAATCTATAATATATGCTGCGTAATTCTCAAGACATGACAGGAGGTGTCGTGGCCGTGGTCGCGATGAAAGCGACAGTATTTGGCTTGATCGCGCCTCCGAGGGTTGGAGCGCATCCTTTGTGGCCACCGAACGAATAGTTCATCCCTGATCTCCGCCAGGATCTATTTGGGTGCCACAGTGAGGGGGGTATAGTCGGTGAAGGGGCGTGGTCGGCGCGGCGAATCTCCATTGCGCCGTCCTTTCTTCCGATCACGGTCGGGACCGTTGTCGGAGGGCCTCTTCTTGTCCGACGATTCCCCCTGCTCTGCTCGGTCTGTAGCTAAACTTTCTTCGCAAGCCGCATGGCGCTGTGCGATGGAAAGCAGCTTGGCGAGGGTTGCAGGCTGCTGGACACCGAGAGTCCTCTGCAGGAAGCCGTCGCGAGTGCCCTGGATGAGGGCACTGGTGGCTAGAGGGACGTCCAGGCGCAAAATACGAAGCGCCTCGGTCCGGAACCTTTTGACAAAGTCCCAGAGCGCTTCGCCCTTTTTCTGGCGAATTGCCAGGAGGGAAGCCGCAGTGCGCGGCTGCGACCTTCCACCAAGGAAGTTGTCCCGGAAGGATTTCTTCAGCTGGCGGAAGGAGGAAATGGAGCCCGCCGGCAGAGTCTCGAACCAGGCTCTGGCGGTCTCCTTGAGGGTTGCGGGGAAGCCCGGCACTTGGCCGCATCTGATGCTCCATGGACACCATTGAGACTCAAAGCCGTGGATGTGGTCGCCGGGTCGTAGTGCCGTCGTAGGGTGCGATGTGGCAGAGGGAGCTTGGGAGAGACCCGGGCTTCCAGGATCTCCCTACTGAAAGGGGAGAGGAAGTCCAGGTCATCGTCCGTTGGAGCTTTTCCCTCCGCACGCTGGACCATTGCGTCCACGCAGCGCTCCAGGTCGACCACGCGACGGAGGCGTCGGGCGAGCTCCTGCTCGTAATGGACGGAGCCTTCCCGATCGGTGCCATGGGAGTTGGCTCCCACAACCAAGTGCGGCGGCCGGGGGGGCGACGACAGAGCGACGGGGTGAACAGCCTCGGCGCTCCGGTGCCCGTTCCTCGGACGGGGCTCGGTGCGACCCACGCGGTGAGTCCACCTGCTGGTCCTGGGGCGCAGGGGCGGCGCGAGATCGTCGGTGAGACGACTCCGCCTGCCGCTCGCGCGGCAAGGAGGCCGCCGGGGCTGGCGGCCCAGCCAACTGAGCCTGCAAGGCTAGGCAGATGCCTGTCAACTGCTGCATCTGTCCCCGGAGTTCAGCCACCTCCGGAGCGGTTGCAGGCATGACGGCCGCTGGTGCAGGGACGTCATTGTTTGTGCCGGCAGGGGCGACGTTGACGTCAACTGGAGTGGACCGACGGAGAGAATCCGCACGTGACTGGCGAGATCTCGTCGCCCTGCTCCCGATGTTCTGGTAAGAGGATCGTCCGCGAGCCATGGCTGCGTCGTTCCCACAGACGGCGCCAAAAGTGTGGATGCCTTTTCGTGCTTGTGCCGGAGCCTGGTGGGCCTACACTTGAAGAAGGGAAGATGGACGCTGGTGGTGGACGAAAGCCTGCAAAACCAGAAACGGATCAGGGGGGGCGGTTGAAGAACCGGGGAGAACCCTCCGATGCCTAAGTCAGTAAGTGACTGGAGAGGATGGGAGTTCTCGTGTGTGAGGCGTGTTTGTGCGAGGATCAACGTACCTCTGCATGGCGTTATACCTGTGTCTTTTATAGGCATGGGTGCTGAAGCGAACGGATGTAACGTCTCTGGATCGTGCCTGGAAGGGCGCCTTGATTTGCGTACGTAACGGGGGGTTACACGTCCAGATGCCCGTTGGAATGCTTAGCAGTTAACGCGCCTCCTGATAGTGGGGCGCGTGGCCCGCGGCGGTTGTAACCGTTGCTAATACGAAGAGGCTGCTCGGGCGGCCTTGACCGTAGTTCTCGAGCAGGTTGCTTGTTGGGAAAAGATGAACCTGGCGCTCGAAGACCGTGAGGGCTGCTCTGGGCCCGAGCAAGACAAGTGTCTCCGAAGGTGCTGGAGATGGTCGTGCGAGGACGGATGATGCTCTAGGACAATACAGGGCCAGTTTGTTTCGTCATGGGCTTATGCGAGCTTTGTTGATGGGCCTAGGTGGTAGGAAGTGACCACCACAGGTCTGATATATAGAACCTTTATGTCTTTTCAAAACCAAGAAACTAGCAGGAAACCAACAACCTTTTGGAGAACCTATATTTATTTAGGCATTATACAGGCAAACTAAATTAAAAGAAAACAGGGCAAGTAGATCCACTAAAAATAGAAAAAATACAGGAAACAGAAGCTAAAAATAAGAAAACAAAACACCCTAACTGAAAAGTGAAAAAAAAAAAAAAATCCTTGTTCACCGGGTACCTTTAGCATCAATTCTCTTCAAGGTGGTTCCAGTTCTCCACTCACCTTTAGTAATCATATAATATGCTCATTTATCGTTCTTATTTATGCTTCGGAATCCTTTTCCATCTAACACCAAAGTGGTTCCCTGGTTCTCAGTAATTGAAATCTAAATGCAGTGCAGTCGAACTTCTGAATCTTGTGCAACATTGTTGGTAGAGGAATATGGCGTAGGATCAGAGATGAAAAATACAGGGATTAATGGATCTTTCAAATCATATGATTTATAGTTTTTATCTTTTGCTAAAGATAGAAAGAGAGATTATAAAAAAAAAATGCTTCGCTTGGCTCATTCCCATATGTTAGTGTTGCATGGGTTGCCTTCTTCAGCACTCAAAAATCTGCTCTTCCCTGTCTAACTGAAGATGTCTCTGCACCGATGCACGTAGCAATAGATGTGGGATGAATGGCATGTAATTGGTTATCTCTTGGTGCCGTTAAAATTTAGGCATAACCCTTTTTAATGTTTTGGATTCATCAAATTTTGGGACTCTTGCTTAACTTAAAAAAAAAAGGAAATCTAACTTCATTCTCTGATTAAACATGTAATTACTCTTGGAAGAGCATCCACACAGAAGAAGCTAATTTCTTGATGTGTTTGTGGTTTTCTCAAAAACGACCCGTAGAATGCTAAAAACTTCCTGACCGTGAAAGAGAGATTGGAGGACAGTACATGAGATATATGGCAGCCTAACCAGCTAGATGAGATGTAGTCACTTATTAGGGGAGCATCTAAAAAGGGGCCGGAGCTCTCATGTTTGGATTTCTTTATGGGGCTTGATTGAATGCCTTCTTGTAATGAACGCTTAAAGTTGTGAAAATTTGTGTGAAGTCCATGTGTCTGTGTTTGAGGTTTAGGCATCTACAGGGGTGATAATGGTGGATGGGCATGGTGGTGGTGGCAGTACTACTAGCTCTATTACCATTCTAATCTTGCCCCATTGTTCTCTTTTCAGGGTTCGCAGTGCTGTTGAGAGTTTCCGAGTCCTTGTTGAGGGATATGCCCTGCTATGAATTAGCTTTCTTCTGTAAGTGTAAAACAAGGGAAGAAGATGATCTCTTGGAGGAGAAGATCTTTAATCTGCAGTTTTCTTAGATCTGAACTTGATGTGTGACCTCTGAAGAAAACCAGTTTAGAGTTCTACCCATCTGTTAATTAATGCAGCCATGTAGGTGCCTCTGTATGTCTCTTTCGATCGAGTCACCATCACCAGTGAATAGAGCCCATTAATGAATAATTAACACAAAACAATTAACAGTTGCAAGAGATGATCATCTCAAGAAAAAAAAAGAAAAAAGAAAAAAGATGCATACGGAATCTCATATGTTGGAGATCATCAAGAACGGAACTCTCAAGAATTATTATCAGCAGCTCAACCAGTTTTAGATAACTATTTTTGTGATGTTAATCCAGAGTTATCCTCTAAATTTGTTGTTCTGGTGTTGATCTGTTTAATTTGCCGCTTCATACGGGGATGTTTGTGTGTAGATCTTGGCCACGCATTGGATGTGATCAAGTAGTGAAGGTAGCTTGGGACTGAATCATCATAAATCTTGATATCTCTTGATGTGACTGTGTCATTTCTCTTCCCTCCCTTCTTGGTGTGGCTTGTTTGTTTGGAGCTATAGTTATTGTTTGGAGCTATAGTTATTATAACCATCTCAACACATTTGTGAGGTTGGTTGTTTGAATTTGAGCTTAGAAGCATAATATATTTGAGTGCACAATATTGTGAACAATACATGCCGTGCATAAGAGTGCATTGGTTTAAACTTTGAACGAGGAAAAATGGATGTCCAAGGCGTTAGATTTTTTGTCTAGGAGTTGTTAGATTCTTGCCATTTATAGGGTGGCAGCCTAAATATGTAATCATGGCATGTATTCACTTATTTATGTTTATTGAATGGTTCTCTCTTCTCCCGGTAGAATAATAACATATTCCTGCACATTGATTTGGTGATGTAATTTTTTTACAAGTAATATGTCTTATTTACAAGCACACATTTATTTTCACTACTTTTAATATGGAATTAAAAAAATTATGTCTCTATACAGCATTATACAGGCAAGTCTTTCGAGGATGTCATGGTCTCAGTTCTAGTTGGTGTTAATCCGCATGATTGACAGATAATGTATGAAAAATGGAACACTTCAGATGAGCAGGTAATAATAAAGTTTTATAGTACATCTTTATTTTTTATTTTAATATTTAAAATATTTGTTGGCAGAATATCCCTGATCGTAATAAGGCAAATCGGTCTCATCAATCTATGCCATATAGAAAGGGCAGGAAGAGTCATTATCAATTGAAGGATGATTTTGTAAGTTAAATATTTAGTAAGTTAAATATTTAGTTAACATTTATTGTCAATTTAATATTTAATTAGTTCTTACTCTCTTTAACACATGTGAATAGCATCTTGCTCATGATCGTGAACCCAATTGTGTAGAGATCTTTAAAATTGACAGATTCAAAGAGTTACCTGATGGTACTGAGCAGTGGATAGATGTCGAGAGTAAGAGTCGATATGTAAGTATATTTTTAAAGTTTAGAATTAATATTTACGTGATATTTTTTTATTGTAAAAAATAATTCTTTTAAAAATTTTGATGTAGGAGAGGATGATCTAGTTATCTGCTACTTCACTAGATAGTGAGAGTCGGAGTATTCTCATTTCTGCTGAGGAGGCTTTCGTTTTAGTCATGAGGAAGGATCAATCTGGTCGCATTCATTGCGGAGGCAGTCGGGAGACACATCGCACATGGTATGGGAGAGAAGGGTCGAGCTCCTCTGACTATCAGTAACATAGAAAACACTCTCAGAATGGAGGTTGAGGAGCTGCGCACAGAGGCGAATGGGACTCAGAGATGGATGAAATGCGGAAGGAGTTAGAGCAGCTGCGTAAACGAGAGTCTGAGATAGATGACATATGTAGACAGATGCTGCAGATGAACACATTCATGACTCAGTTTCAGACTAGTCAGAGATTTGCTGCGTCAGCTCCACCGAGAGTATCGGAGGACGACCACGTAGATACTGATGAGGAGGGAGATGATTATGATGATGATGATTGATAGATAGATAGATATTTTGATGACATTAATTTAGAGAATTTGATGTTGTATGAATTGAGTATTCAGAGAATTTGATGTTGTATGAATTGAGTATTTAGAGATTTTGATGTTGTATGAATTGAATATGGTGTGAATTTATTTTAGTTGTATTATATGTTTGTTTTCTTGTTATGTTTATATTCAGATATTTGTACAAATGGAAAATTAGATTTTTTTAAAAAAATTATATTAAAAAATTATACAGACATTTGTTAGCGGCTGAAGTTTGTTGACAAAAGATATTGTGACTTTTATCAGTGGCTATGTGGCTATTGACAATGTAATATTTGTCAACGACCACATGTCTGACGATGAAACAAACATTTGTCAGCGGCTTTAAAGTCGATGACATAAATTTTTTTTTGTCAACAGACGTACTTTTGTCAGCGGCTTTAGGACCGATGACATAAAATTTTTTGTCAACGAACATTAGCCGTAGATAAATTCACTTTTTGTCAACGGCTTAGATTTCTATTGACATATATAAGTCGATGACTAAGATGTCGACGACTTTATCAACAGACTAAAGTCGTCGACATATGTCTTTGTCTACGGGTTTTTTGTTTTTGTTAACGGCTTACAGCCGCTGACATATGTTGTTTTTCTTGTAGTGATAAATGTATCTGTATATCATAACAGTAACAACATATATTTTATACATTTTAATCACTTTATTAAAATGTACTCCTATGGTCAGATTGTTCTATTTGTTTATGATGGAGATTCTGTATGTAATTAATTTTATTTAACATATTTGTAGATGGAGACTTTTCTGATAGAGATTCTTACAATTTTGATGCACATTTTTTTATTTGGATTACTCATATCATGCTTACAGTGGTCCTTTGCAAGTTAAATAATCAGATGAGAAGAATGGTGGTAGGTTTTGATGTTGAAATGCAGGTGTAATGGGTTCATGTGGAAGAATCAATATATGAATGCACATACGTGTGTGTGTGTGTATATATATATATATATATATATATATATCACTACAAGAATAATACAGTTTAGTTATAGAATTTAACTATAGAAATATTTATAACTACTCCGTAGCTATAAAATTTGCTACGGATTAGCGATGAAAATATTGTCGTCGCAAAATTCATAATTTAGCTACGGATTTGCGATGGAAAGTATCTGTTGCTAATTCGTAGTTAATTAGCTACGGATCAGCTATGATATTCTTCCATAGCTAAATCCATAGTTAATTAGCTAGGGATTAGAAATAAAATATTTTCGTTGCTAATCGGTTGTTAATTAGCGACAGATTTAGCTATGGAAAGTTTCCGTAGCTAATTAGATACATACATATATATATATAAACATATGTATATGTAAACATATATTGTTGTATATGCTTACATACTTGTATAAATATGTTTAATTATGTGCTTATAAGGATATATATATACATATATTGTATTTTAACTATATGTATAAGTATATACTTATATACATATATGTGCAAGTATATAAGTACAATAGTATATACTTATAATTATATAAAATGTATAAGTGTATATTTGTATAGAAGCTACATATTTGGAAGTATATAAGTAAATATATTTATATAACTATATATATTTCTATAGAAGGATTTATAAGAGTATATATTTATATTATACGTATATAGAAGTATATACATATAAGTGTATTAGTATGCATAAATATATAAATATATACATAAGTATGTACTTATAAGTATATATAATGTATAAGTATTGTGTATACTTATATGTACATTTAAATATGTTTGTATTTCTATACATGTATAAAATATATATTTCTTAATATTTCTAAATTTGTATTGACTTAATAAATTAGACAAATTAATTAGAAGTCTCTATTAGATATTTGCCTTATTGTCTAATCTCTCATAAAACTGTAACTTATTACAGTAAGTGTTATCTCTTATTACAACATACGTTAAATTTTGTTATAACAATGACTTTTCTTATTACAGTCAGGAGCTGTTAATTAATTTACCCTAATAAATTTAACCAATAACATTTTTTTGCACTAATGAAACTTTCTAATTTGAATATAATTGTTAACTAATATAAATAAAAAAATAGTAATATTAAATGTATAAATATACATAAGTATGTACTTATATGTACATTTAAATAAGTATGTACTCCTATACATATTTAAAATACATATTTATTGATATTTATAAATTGATATTGGCTTAGTAAACATTAGCCAATAATATAATATTTTAGCACTAATGAAACTTTCTAAATTGAATATAATTGATAACCAATATAAATAAAAAGTATTTTTTAGTAATATTGAATATATAAATATACATAAGTATGTACTTATAAGTATATATGATGTAAAAGTATTGTATGTACTTATATGTATATTTAAATAAGTATGTACTTCTAAACTAGTATAAAATACATATTTATTAATACTTATAAATTGATATTGGCCTAATAATTATTGGCCATTAATATTTTTTGCACTAATGAAACTACTAATTTGAATATAATTGATAATAATATAAATAAAAATACTTTTTAGTAATATTAAAATATACATAAGTATGTACTTATGTGTTTATATGTACATTTAAATAAGTATGTACTTCTAGACATTTATAATGTCATGCCTCGCTAATTTAGCAGCGAGATAAATCAAGGAGGCATGAACAACGTGTATGATAACGTAAATTGCGTATACATTCGTAAAAATATCAGAGTATCTAAATGAATAATAATTGCAATAATCTCTTTATTTTATTGATAAATCATTTAACTATTACAACCACTAATTATGAGCCAAAACATAAGGTTCAATAACACCATTACATCTGGAAAAGATATCTAAGCAAATATCTAAGTAATCTCTAAGGTACTCGCTATGACTTCTGGTCGTCCATTCTCGTTGGTGAGTGTAGGGTCATCATCCGACTTACCTAAAAACACAATAACAAATAACGAAGGGTGAGCGATAACACTCAGTAGGACTTAATATCTCATGTAAACAAGCATACTTTAAATAATTAATGTCTTGTAAAGCAGGTTAACTAGAGAGATCGATCAAGTATAGTCAAGAGAGTAATAGCACATGACCACGAGAGAATGATAGTAAACGAGAGAATGATAGCACTTTCAAAAATAATTGCAACTATAGTATGCTAGAGGATTGGCCATATAGTGAAAGAATATGTAACGTCTGCACAAAGGTGCAATAGCACTTCCCTGGTCGAGCATCATGTCAACCCAGAGTTATAGTAAAATGATTGTTTGATTGTCATAGATTGAATTGTATTTGTTGTTAAATGGTGTTTGGATGCATGCCGTACACATCCTGATCATGTTACCCTCGCGAAGAAATAGCACTCTTCGGGCGTTCCCCCCATGACCAAATCGGGCCCTATTACTTTGGCATTATAGCACTGTTTTGTTATTTTGTTTAGACAATCAATTGTAAATGGCCAAATAGAGTACCAAGAAGAGATGAGAGTAATAGACGAAATAGATGAGAGTATAGAGTGAAAGTGAACAGATGAGAGTAACGAGATAGTAGACGAGATAGGGGTACAATCATAAAACAACGTGAAACATCAATAGTAATAGTTGCATAGCACCAGGGATCGGGTGCCAGCAGTCTGGTAGAAGTCACAACCGCCCACTAGCCGTGCTATGAACACAGGCTAAATGGTCCGGGGTGATCACAAGGTAAGAGAGAGAATACACTAAGGCCGTTTGGATCATATTGATCTCTAGGGATGTATCGGGTTTTAAGGGTACAACCAGATCGTCGGAAATTGACGTGCGCCAAAGCCAAGAAGACTTATGGAGGCCTTGACAAGGAGTCCCTGGCCCAGTTGAGAGTATTCCCGATGGAGAGGTGGTCCAAGTCAAGAGAAAGTGTGTAACGAAACGATGTCCGTCTTGCCTCGAGTGTTCGAAGTCAGATTGACACGATAACAGTGTACAAATCACGCAAATAAAATGAAGACATGTATCATTTAAATAATAGGAAAATCAGATAATTAATTTCACTTAATTACCATATACATTATTGAGTAATTTAATATTAATTGTTATGTGTGTGCAAGTGTAAAGAAATCATGAGAATATGATAAATCGTGCAAATGACTTTTAAATAATTAAATATATATATATTTATTGCTCATTATTAATTTACCAGGTCGAAATAATTATAACATGGTGTAATCATGAGTAATTAAGGGGTATATAGCCTAATCAACAGGGGTATGTGCACAATTAATTGTATGGCAGAAATTTCATAAAGGCGACGGGAGTGCCCGTCGCGATCAAGTCGCGATGAGGCGCTCGGTCGCATCCAACAGGTGTCGCGACGGGGGTTCCCGTCGCGATCCAGGTCGCGACGGGGCGGCCTGGCGCGACGGGCGAACCGACCGGCTTGGCCCGATTCGGGGGTTGGGAATGCGACGGCGCAGGCCGTCGCGTTCAGATCGCGACGGTCTGGCTGGCCGCGACCAGTCTGAGGTCGCGACGGGTCGGGCCGTCGCAACTTCAGAGAGGCAGCCCGACCCAGCCCTTTTCTGAATTAGGTCATTCCCTCCAAAGTGTGATGCAATGCTCATGAAAAATCAATATAAAATTGCACGATGATCCAAAAATCATGAAACTAGTTGTAAATGAAAGTAGACTCATAGATCTATCAACATGCATGATTAATTTGAAAATAGACAATATGCATGCTTTGATTAGGTTACATTTCGGTGACCTAAACATGCGCAGTCAAGGTTCAACGAATTAATTAGCGATGGATACATGATGAAAATTAGGCAAACCAGGGGCGTTTGAAAGCTAACATGATGTAGTATTAATGAGAATTTTCTCATGACATGGGATCGAGTATGCACAGGGTTTGAAAGTAAACATGAAGGTTCGGGTACATAGATATGACAGGGTTTCAAGGAATTAATTCTCCCTCATGGGAGGTCGAAATAGAGCGAAACTAGAGGACTTTTGCAAGGGATCATGAAGTCTACTTAGGGTAATTTTTACTCGAATTTAGCTTGAGAGATTGCCTACCTTTTTTGCGTTGTAAAGATCCTAGGGCTTGGGGGTGACGAATTTCCAAGTTCTTCTTGCTCCAAACCTCCTTCTTCTCCTTGCTCCTCGTCCTTAGCCTCCTTCCCTCGTGCTCCAGAGCTTTAGCAACGAAATGGTGCTTGGTAGATACGAATTAGAGGTCTATTAGGTTGTGTAATAGTCCTTCTTTCTTAAAACTCCTCTTTCCCTTCAAACTCTTAATTTTTCACATTTATCACCCAATTTCTTGCCTTTATCTACCTAATAAGTTTGGGGAGAAGTCTAAATTCATGGGTAATAGTTTAGGATAGGATTAAGACTCTTTTTAGAATATTTATAACCATTTCTAGTATTTTTCTTACCCTGATTTAATTTATTTATTAATTAACTCCAAATTTTCACATTTATCTCTCCTTTTTTCCTAATTTATCCATCCATTTAGCTTTGGGAGAACTCCAATTTTGTGGCTAAGGGATTTGGGTAGGTCTAGGATTCTTTTTAGGATAGATTTGAGCTATTAAATAATTATTTCACCCATTTTATTAATTACTTTTATTTTTAATGCGAATTTCACTAATTTAACTCCCATCCCATGATGGACTCTTCTCATTTGGGCCCAACAATTCATGTTAGGACCATTAAGATAACCCATTACTAATTTTACTTAATGGGTTTTAGCTTAATTTTTATTTATCACAATATATTCACCCTTTATTCTAATTTAAATCTATTTAACATATTTATTCACTTGGTTTCTTACATCATTTTAATTTAATATTATTGATCCTAATATTCTTAACTTTTATCCAACCTTTAGGATCCTACTTTTGGGCCCAATAACTTACGTGGGCTTAATTGTACAACCTATTTACTTAATAAGTTTTAATTATCTTTTTATTAAAGAATTTATTCATGGGCCAAGATTATTTTATTGGTCCGATTGTCATAATGGGCTATCAACCCATATTGTTTAAACTCTATTCATATATTTATTTTAATTTATAATTCACTTTGGTTCATATAATATTAGGTTATTCGACTTATTCCTTACTTACGACAATAAGTCGCATAAATTCTTAAACTTAGTCCAAATGATTTTTCTATACCCAAATTTCTTGATGGGTCTTTAGAGAACATTATTTAAGGTGAAATTTTTATTTTTATGAAATTTTTGTATGAATTTTTACGCATGCAATAACGATGCGTACTTTTTTAACTAGTTTATTTTTATTAATTGATAAATTTCAATTTATCGTTAATTTTTAAATTAACGAATTTTCCGGGATACTATATATAAAATACATATCTAAATGATATCTATACATATCTAATAGATATAAAATACATATATATATACATGTCTCAATACATATATATATATATATATATATATATAGTATGTACTTCTATATCTTTTTATAAGATTGGTTATGTATACATGTTAAGAAAATAAAATTAATACTTCTTTAGGACACTAACTTTATATCTAAATAATATATGAGGTGAAATTTAAACATAAGTAAATTAATAAGTACTGAAAATTATGGTGATTTTAGTTGATTTTTTATATTAAAATTTTGTTAGATGAAAATTATCTAAAAAAATTAAGTCGCCTTAATCTCGATGTTCGTGTATTAATATTTTTTGATAATTATATTTTTAGATCTACATATTTTTTTAGTAATTATAGTCATTTTAGTTTTAATCATATTTTTAAACTTCGATGTTGTCCTGTCGAAATATACACATCAGAAAATAATATCAAATTTACATTAATAATGTAAAAATATTCCGTCACTAACGTTAATTATATTTTATGTGGATGATCATATCTTATATAAGAATCATTTATTTTCTGATGTCGTTATATATTTTGATGTTAAAATTTAAGACATTACAAATATAAATAAAAATATAATAATAACTAATATAATTGATACCTAATATATTTTCACCACCTCCTCCGATCTCTTTTCCCTCTCTTTCCGTTCAGTTAGCCCTAATTTCTCCATCAGGCGATTCACCGTCAGGCGATTCACTATCTCCAGGCTCCCTCCACCGCGAACACTATCTGCTCCGGACTCCCTCCACCGCGAACACGATCTGCTCCCTCCACCGCTGCCGGATTCCGTCAAATTCCCTCCACAGCGGCCTCCACTGTCTTCAGGTATTTTTTCTTCTTTCTGTTGGAGGGGAGGGTATAGTAATGGGGAGGGCGATGTAGTCCGCCGTCCTCCGAAGCAAAGCCTCCGCATCCAGGTCGCGGGATCCTGGCAAGATCTCTTCCAGCACCCTCAGCTTATTCCTCAGCAGCACCTGCTGGTCTTCCTGCCCGGCGGCCGCCGGTCTCCTCTGCCTAGACTGCCTCGAACACCTTCTAACCCTCCTGCCCCTGACCCCCCTCGCTGCCAGTCTCCTCTGCCTAGACTGCCTCGAGCACATAAAACGCATTGTGGACTCTATCCACGAATGCACCATAGTGATACAGGACCTAGTTATGGTATTCATAAGTCTAGCTAGTTAAGGTGCTCATAGCAATTAGTTTCAGTACCCACGAAGGCCGCATAAACTTTCTTATCCTTGAACTTAATCACGAACCAGATCAGATACTCGAGTATTGCAACATTAAGTTACCATAATATGTACATGAGTATAGTTGTTGGGCCATTTTACTCAAAGTTTTGAGACATTAAGTGGATATGTCTCCACTTTCTGAATATATTTGGTCTTTGTCTATATTTGATGGGATAATTATTCTTAACACTCTCATGCACATATATGGAAGCCAACTTAGGCTCTGTTATACATACACTATGACAGCGAGGTGCACGTCCCAGATCATAACAATGGGCACTATGTTAGATCATTAGTAGGAATAGAAAAAGCTCCATTCTTTTAAATATATTTATGAAATGTGTATATATGTACATATATATATATATATATATATATATATATATATATATATATATATATCGATTCATCCATCAAGGTTGGCCTAATCATTTACTACGTACATGCACTGGAAGCTCAAGAATTAATATGGTTTTGAGAAGGTTTCTGTTGCTACTCAGACAAGCATTTGTCCATGCCCCCAATTTTTCATATCAAGTTGGAGGACTTTATTGAGATCTTGTTTTCTTTTTGTCTCATACAAGTTCTGATTTTCTCTCCTCATGAGCACTCCACTCAACCTTGGTGGCAGGGAGGGGAGGTGGTGGTGGCAGGGGGGTTGGCCAGGGAGGGGAGGGTGTTGGTGGCGTGGGGGCTGGCCAGGGAGGGGAAGGTGGCTGGGGTGTTGGGCTGGCCAAGGAGGTCTGCCTAGGGAGGTGGCCGAGGTGTTGGGGCTTGATGGCAGGGAGGGGAGATGGTGGTGGCAGGGGGGCTGGCCAGGAGGGAGGGTATTGGTGGCGTGGGGGCTACCCAGGGAGGGCTGGGAGGGGAGGTGGTGGTGGCAGGGGGGCTGGCCAGGGAGGGGAGGGTGGCCAGGGAGGAGAATTTTAGAGCAAGAATTTCGTTGCCTACTGGGCATGCTAGAAAAATTGCTGCCTCTGGAGGTAGCTTTGTTTTGATCAAACAGAGAAGTGTTCATTGATCTGAGTTTTATAATCATTTTGTCGGACTGTCATGACGTATATTATGTATTTTCTTTGAATTTACAGGAAGAATGTCTGCAAATTGTGAGTGGATGTACCGTAGGATAGTCGACAATGAAATATCAAGAGAATTTAGAGATGGCGTTGATGGATTCATTGAATTTGCACTTTGAAATGTTAATATAGTAGATCCTCAAGGCCGTATTCATTACCCTTGTGCATTATGTAAGAATAATCGGTTCCACGATCCATATAATGTAACCCGTCATCTATATACATAGGGCTTTATTAGTGGTTATATGAATTGGACTGTGCACGATGAACCATTCTGGGCAAATATAAGAACAATGGGTGAGGAGGTTGAAGACAACATTTATGTTAATATGGTTTTTGATGCTGCTGGTTTCGGAGTTAATTTTCATACGGATATGAACTTCGATGTTGTAGGTGTTGCCAATGAGGAATCACCAAATGAATTAGCCAGTAGAAATTTACAACTTACTCAGGGATGTTGATCAACCATTGTGGGATGGTTGTGAGAGTCATACAGTTTTATCTGCGGTAATACAATTATTGAATCTGAAGTCTGAATATAACATGAATGAATCTTGTTTTAAATGTATGTGCTCGATCATGAAGAGTATGTTGCAAAAAATTGAGAAATTGGCAGAAATTTATATCGTGCAAAGAGGATGGTAAAAGAATTGGGATTGGGTTATGAAAGAATAGATGTATGTCCAAACCACTGCATGTTATATTGTAGTGATGAGGTGAATAACATATCATGTTCAATTTGTGGACATGCACGTTTTAAGCCAAAGAGAGGTGGGGCTGTTGGTGCGAAGGCAAAAGAAGTTCCTTACAAGTCACTTCGTTACTTTTCCCTTTCACCGAGACTGCAATGACTATATATGTCATCTGAAACCGCTAGACATATGAGGTGGCATGTAAACAGAGTCCGCAATAGTGAAGACAAAATCATACATCCTGCAGATGCTGAAGCTTGGATCCATTTTGATTGTACACACTCAACATTTGCAAAGGAGGTGAGAAATGTGAGATTGGGGCTTTGTATAGATGGATTCAACCCATTTGGGAACAAAACGAGCCCTTACTCTTGTTGGCTGTTTGTAACTCCATACAATCTTTCGCCAAATATATGTATGAAGCGTCCTTATCTTTTGTTGTCTTTACTCATCCCTGGGCCGAGGTCACCAAGCCAAAATTTGGACGTATACTTGAGGCCGTTGATTGATGAATTGAAGATGTTGTGGAATGTAGGGGTCATCACCTATGATGCACATCGAAAATAAAATTTCAATATGCAGGCGGCTGTGATATGGACGATCAGTGACTTTCCGACATATGGCATGTTGTTTGGTTAGAGTACACATGGGTGACTGACATGTCCGTACTGTATGGAGGATATAAAGTCATTTAGATTGACTAATAGTGGAAAACCATGTTGGTTTGATTGCCACCGTCGATTTTTACCTAATGACCATCTATTTTGACGCCAAAAGAATGCATTTCGAAAGGGCACAGTTGAGAGAGAGGGTCTGCCTGTACAATTGAGTGGCATCAAGATACGAAGACGGCTTCAGTACTTTCTAGATGGGTGAAAGATGGCCAGAGTTCTCAACCATTTTTTTGGATTTGGAAAGGATCATAATTGGGTGAAGAAATCTATATTTTGGGAACTACAATATTGGTCAACACTATTAATTCGACACAATTTAGATGTCATGCATGTAGAGAAAAATGTGTTTGACAATGTGTTTAATACTATTATGATTGTAAAAGGAAAAACAAAGGACACGGTGAAGGCTAGAATGGACTTACAATTCATTTGTAGAAGGCCAGAGTTGGAGATACAAGAGCTTAATGGCAAAGTGTTCAAACCAAGAGCAACTTATGTCCTTGGAGCTGAGCAAATTAAGGAGATATGTCGGTGGTTGCAACGTTTGAGATTCTCAGATGGATATGTGTTTAACAGTGCTCGCTCTGTTAATGTAGATGACAGACGATTGTATGGTATGAAGAGTCACGATTGTCATATATTCATGCAACGCTTGATTCCCATAACATTCCGTGACATACTTGACAAACCCATATGGGCTTCCTTGACTAAGCTAAGTCAATTCTTCATAACACTGTGCATCAGAAGTACTTGTAGATGAGGTGCAAAAACTTGAGGAGTCTGTGGCCAGTACAATATGCCATTTAGAGATGATTTTTCCACTAACGTTCTTCAATTGCATGGAACACTTGATAATACATTTGCCCTACGAAATCCGAGTTGGTGGTTCTGTGCAGTACCGTTGGATGTATCCCTTTGAAAGGTGTATATATCTGTTATATTTTTTGATCTTAATATATTTAGAGTAATTAACATAATCTACTTTGATAGATGTATGTTTGATCCTAAGAAGAAGGTTCAGAATAAAGCGAGACTGGAGGGTTCAATTTGTGAGGCATACATCTTAGAAGAGATATCAAATTTTACTTCCATGTATTTTGAGCCTTATATTCAAACTCGAGATACTCGTCCACCTTGTAATGATGATGGAGGACAAGTTGGTGCAGCGTATCAGTTGTTCATATTTGAACATCCTGGACGTGCATTTGGTAGTTGCTGATAACGTTTTTGGATGATCGTGAGCAAGATGCCGTTGAGATATATATCCTTCTAAATTGTCCCGAGATAGAGCCATACATTGAGTAAGTGCAATAAATTGTCTATAAATAGCTCAATTTTGATTGTGGATTACTTAATTTCATATAAATCATTTGTAGACAATTTGGTATAGAGATGAGACAACAATTTCCCAACCTAAATGATGCACAATATGATAATGAACGTGAGAAGAAATTTTCAACTTGGTTGAAGACATTGGTAAGCACAGTTATGATTTGTATATTGTACATATCCTTCTACAATATTAGTATCTAATTTAATGACTCCTTTGTTATAGGTTCGAGAAGGTGGTGTGTCTAACACACGAGTACATGAATTAAACTATGGTCTAACAAAGGTTGTACAATGTTACGATGGTTATATGGTCAATGGTTATCGGTTTCACACAAAAGACTATGGACTACATAAATCGAGCATGAACAGTGGGGTGTGTGTGAAAGGTAATATCTATGTTGAGAGTGAACTTGACTATTATGGAATCCTTGAGGAAGTATTAGAGGTAACATATCTTGGCATAGATAACACAATCACATTATTCAAGTGTCATTGGTTTGATCCCACAGCCACAAGAATAGATAAGATGTCAGCCATCGTAGAAATAAAACATAGGTCAAAGTTGGGAACATATGAGCCATTTATTCTGGCAGTACAAGCACAACAAGTATACTTTACGACATATCCCAATACAAGAACAACAACCAGGTCTGAATTGTGGGTTGTTTGCAAGGTTAAACCTAAGTTGTATCCTGAGTACCCGATAGAAGAGGATTGTGGACAATGCAATGATGAATACTTCCAATTTCATGATACATATGACTTTAGTCATGGTCGCGGGGGTATGTTTGAGCTACACGATGATATTCAACTGTGTAATGACACAGAAATGGAAGAGGTCGAGGCAAATGACATAATAAGTGGACGACAAGTTTATCAACAAGAAGAGGAGGAAGAAGAGGAAGAAGAATTTGAAAGCCAAAATACAACTGACGAGGATGATGATGAAAACAAAATGGATTTTTCTACATCTGAAAATGAGGATGAGATGGACACTTTTGAGTAGTTACCTTCTTGTATGTTGCTTCTTTTTATACAATCAACTTTTTTTATGCAATGAAATTTTTTTGTGCAATCAACTTCTTTTTGTGCTAACTTTACTTTGACTTAAATCAACAATTAAATTATTCAACAGAATATGGTTCGTGGACGTCGAAGTATCTTAGCTAGCAGGACATGTATATATATCTGTTGTATATTATTTATTAACTTCTTGGCTAATTTAATGTAATGAGTGATTTTAACTATTTTCTCTATAGGATCTCAAGCTATGGGTCGAGGCAGTGTAGGTAGGGGACAGGTACAAATATACGCTGTATACTTTTTAATTAATATAATGTAACAAGTAATTTTAATTTTATTTATCTACAATTATAGGATCTCAGTCCAATAATTAGCCTCTACCTCTGCGTCCGCCTTCAGTGCAGTCGTTGCCTTTGCTTATGCCTCAAGCTACAAGTAGATATTTCAATTTTACTTATTGTAATTATCAATGTGTAATCAAATCACTTGCAGGATCCCAATCACAGTCTTCACTTACACCTTTGCCTCCATTTGTGCCTCCAGGTATACATTTTAATTTTATTCATTGCAATTATAGATGTATAATCAAATCACTTGCAGGTGCCTAGTCTTTGCCTTCGCCTCCGGCACAACCTTTGCCTTCGACTCCAATTGTGTCTTCAGGTATGTTAATTAAATATATTCATTATAGATACATGTGGTGGTGTAATCCTGTTTGGGCCGGAACCAAACGGGCCTCCACTAGAGTGAACTGGGAAGACGGACGCCGGTGCGGACGGGGGCCTGCAAGACCAGAAATGGATCAGGGGGCCCGGTGAAGATCGGGGAAACCCTCCGATGCCTAAGTCAGTCAAGAGCTCGCAAGGCAGGGGGTTTTGGAGTATGAGAGCGTGTTCGCGTGAGAGAGAACGTACCGTTGCATGATCCTGTACCTGTGCTTTTATAGACGAGGATGCAGAGGCAGTCGTGCGTAACGCCTAGAGATCGTGCCTGGAAAGGCGCCTTGATGAGCGCGCACAACGAAAGGAGTTACGCGCTCCGGTATCCGTGGGGATGCCAGGCAGTCAATGCACCCCTTGATGGTGGGGTGCGTGGCCTGTGGTGGTTATAACCGTTGTGTATGCCAAGAGACCTATTCGGCCATTTCTGGATGTGATGTCCGAGCAGGTGCCTCGCGAGGGGGCGAACGGAACTGTTGTTCGGTACTGTCTGCGGCTGCTCGGAACAATCAAGGCAGATGACCCTGCTCGGAAACAAGCAGAGGGGTTTTTTCGGCGAAGTTGGTTCGTGGGGGCGAAAAAGGTCTTCGAAGGCCCCTGAACCGCCCTGATGAGGACGTGGCATAATGACATAGGGTCACGCCCGTTGATATGACGTGAGCGGGCCGTAACGAGCCATCATGGGCCTAGGTGGCCAGATTTGGCCACCACACTTGCCCCCCACGCCCTCGAGTGGCTCGATGAGACGAGCGCTTCGAGTGAGTCACTTCCGCATTTAATGCGACGGCCCGTTGCGGGGTGCCGCCGCTTAGGGTCCTGTCAAACGGCTAACCCGTCATGCTGGGTGCAAAGCCGTGCCGAGCCAGGAGCGTCGTCGTTGCGTTCGAACGGCCGTTGATGCTGCACCTAAGGAGGAATTTTCGAAACTGGAAGGGGCGGCGTTTCGGGGCCCGCCTCGAATTTCGCTCCCTTCCCTCTCCTTATAAGGAGGGGAAGAGGCGAAGGCGGGAGCTACGCCTCCCAGAGACCTTCCTGCATTCCAGCTTTTGCGTTCCCTTGCCTTCCCCTTTCCATCTTCTCCTACGTCTCCTTGCGTCGCCGCTGCTTCCCACGATTCTTCCAGTGATGGCGAGCAGAGGGAAGGCCGTTGCCGGAGCGAGCGGGGTGACTGTCGCGGCGTCCAGCGGACCACGGTACCGCCATTACAGCGGGCTTCGTGAGCGCTTCAGGATCGGCGACGAGTACGAAATCATCGATGCCAAGGAAGGGGAATCGATCCTGGTGAACAAACCAGGCTGCCTCCTTCTCTCCGTGGATCATTTGGAGGCAGGCTTCCGGCTACCGCTACCGGCAGTGGCGAAGGCGCTCCTGAACTGCTGGGGCGTTTCGCCCATTCAACTGACGCCCAACACCTGGAGATATATCTGCATCTTCGGCGTCATCTGCAAGATCAAGGAGATCCGAGGCTCGGCGGATGTTTTCCGAGCTCACTTCAAGTTGTCTGCTTCCAGAGCATCAGGAGCAGACATTTACTACGCAAAGCACCGAACAGACTGGATGCACATCGGGCTGTCCAACAAGTACTCCAACAACAAGGGTTGGATGGACAGACTACTTTTTGTGCGCCACCGGGGTGGTGATGAGTGGGGATTCCCCACTGTCATCCGTTCGGCACGGAAGGACAGCTTTCCGAAGCTGATCCAGGACGAGGCGAGGGCATCAGACAGACTTCTCCGAGCAGGTGTTCGAAATGGAGAAGGATACGTGACCGAGTTCCAGCTCGTCAAGTACGGGTTGAGCAAACCGTGGAGTAAGTATACGGACTTTGGTCGTTTACTCACTGGTTTGGTGACCTTGCTCTAACTCTTCTTCTTTTTGTGTGTAGCTGCTGCGGAACTGGAGGCCGGGAGGGATCAGGAGGCGAACGAAAACTTCGCCGAGCAGATCCCTGTCCTGGCGCATATGGTGTACGAGGGCGACGATGTTGAGGCCGTTGTTCGGGTTCCCTCTGCCATGAGGGTTAGCACCGCAGTGACAAAGGCGCTCGTTGCGCCTCCGCGTGCCGAAGAGCGTCCAGCCAAGGCACGGGCTCCTAAAAAGGGGCCTGGAAGGATCCGCCTGAAGAAGAAGGCCACCAAAGAGGTGGTTCCGGCTGGAGCTCGGACCTCTCCGGCGGAGGGTGAAGGAGCGAGTCGGCCTTCTGCTTCCGCCAAGAAGAGGCCGGTTCTGTTTGAAGAGAGCGCGGAGGAGGAGGAACAACTCCGTGCTCGGAAGAAGAAGAAGACAGTCCAAGCTACTCCTCCACGTGACGAGGAGGGGATTGAAGAAGAAGAGGAGATGCAGTTGCTGCTGCGCAGAAGAAATAAGGCCGTGCAATCGGCCGATCAGGGAGTGCCACGGGTGGCCTCCGTGACGCGCCCAGAGGTCGCACAAAAGATGGCGACCGAGCTGGGACTCGTTTTTTGTAAGCGAGGGGTCCGAGAGCCCTGCTGGAGGAGAGGCCAGGGGCTCCACCTGCTCGAAGGATAGGGAGCCCTCTGGTGCTTCCAATGTTGGTGGTGCCGAGCACGGTGCTACCAGCAACACTGTGGGGGCTCCACCCGGAAGGAGTGAAGAAATTGCAGCGTCTCCTGCTCGGCGGGGGGAGGACGCTGATGCAGTGGAAGTTTCCGCCCCTGCTGAGGTGGCTGCTAGCAGCGCGATGGCCCCGGCGCCAAGCGCAACTCCATCCAAAGGGCAGGAAGTGGCCTCTGCTGCAAGGGCCACTGAAAAAACAGTTGCGACGACGGGGACGTCTGAGGAGGTTGCTGCTACCATCGGGGGTATCCTGCCCCCCATGCCCCCCACCAAGGTGGTTGCTAATGTAAATGTGACCTCCAAGGTAGTTGATGGTGCCGGGGGGGAGGCTGCGGGTGCTAGGGGCAGTGCTCGGGCTGAAGAGTCCGAAGACGACAGAAGACCCCTCAGCGAAGCGTTGCTGAAAAAACTTCCTGCAGACCCTTCGGTGGCGGCGCTGGAGGCGACCCTTCGTCGCATGGAGGATGCTCCAAGGGAGCTGCCCGCGAGCCCCACTGCTTCTCGCCTCGATCAACTGGCAAGGTGCCTGGACCTTCCTTCCGAGCAGACCCCGGAGAGGTCAGTGGAAGGTTACCACCCAGAGGGCCACGAGGAAGATGGGCTGAGCGACGTTGAACTGGAGGCGCTTGTAGATGGGGTGTCCAAGTCGCTGGGCATTTTGAAGACTCTAGCTGTTCGGGGCCAGAGACAGAAGTATCTATATGAGGCGCAGACAACTTTCTGCGAGGACCTCTCTGCGAGGCATAAAGCTCGCGTAGCAGTGCTGGAGGAGGAGGTGAAGGACCTCAAAGCTGCCCTTCAGGCCGCAAGGCTGGATGCTACCTTGGCGCGGGCCGAAAAGGACGCCCTGGCCAGGGTAGTAGTGGATGCGGGGGCCCGTGCCATTGCTGACTATAAGGCCGGGCCGGAGTACCAGGAAGACTTGGAGTAGTATGGGGCCCGCTGCTACAGGGTGGGCCTCAATGCTGGGAAGGAGTTGGGGGAGCGGCTTTCCTGAGTCGAACGCGCCCGAGAAGCCTTCGAGGCTGCTGTTCGAGAGTGCCGACGTCGCACCCAAGACGTCCGCTTAGATGGTGTGCGCTTCGCACAATTCCAGTCTGGGCGGATGCCCTCTTCGGGTGAAGATGCTGGTCCTTCCGAACAAGCCCCTTAATTCCCATGCCTCATGTCTTCTTGTACTTCCCTTTTTGTAACCGCGGCCAAAGAGGGCGATAGTATGTAAGCAAAAACTTTTTGTAAATGGAATCCTCTGCTCATGAGCTTGTCCTATAGCTTCACTTTCTCTATCTTCTCCCTTTTTGTTGGTTGTTCCTGCTCGGATCGGAGTCCGTTAGCTTCATAAGTGTTGCATGTAAGACGCGGATCGTTGGGAACCGTAAAGGAGGTTCCGATCAGGTGTGTATGCCATATGCTTGTGAAACAACAGGAGTAGGGAGAAGAGAGGTAGGATGCTGAAAGAAGGCTTTTATAAATGATAAGCCTTAAGATTAGAGACATGCCAAGTCCTGGGTATGGCCTCGCCACTAGGGGTAGTTAGCTTATATGAGCCTTTTCCGAGGACATGGGTGACCTGATAAGGTCCTTCCCATTTAATGGCAAGTTTGCCGACTGCTCTTCGGGGATCCGAAGCCGAACAACGGCGCAAGACCAAATCTCCCACGTTGAACCGCCTTTCCTTGACTCGCGCATTATAATATTGCGCAAGCCCTTGCTGATAGGAAACGAGGCGAATGCTGGCGTCGTTCTGTCGTTCGCCAAGCATGTCCAAGTTTTCACGAAGAGCACGGTTATTGGCGGCTTCGTCGAAGTGGGTTGTTCGGATGGTTGGAAGGGCTACTTCCAGAGGTACAACTGCTTCCGAGCCGTAAGCCAAGTGGAAAGGTGTTTCCCCTGTAGCTACCCGAACAGTCATTCGGTGACACCAGAGGACGTTTGGGAGCTCGTCAATCCATGATCCACCTGCTGCCTCAACTCTTGTGCGGATCCCGTGCAGCAGTGTTCGGTTGGCGTTTTCAAGCAAATCGTTAGCTTGAGGATGAGCCACGGAGGTGAAGTGGTTGTAGATCCCGAGCTCGGCGCATTTCTGCTTGAAGAAGGTGTTGTCGAACTGCTTCCCGTTGTCAGAGGTGATCACCCTTGGGACGCCATACCTGCAGAGAAGGTTCTTCCAGACGAACTTCCATGCAGCTTGTTCGGTGATTGTGGCAACGGGTTCGGCCTCGATCCATTTGGTGAAGTAATCGATGGCCACGAACAGAAACTTCTTCCGCCCCTGGGCCTTGGGAAGGGACCCAGGATATCAATGCCCCATCTGGCGAAAGGGCGCGGCTCGAACAAGCTGTGAAGCTGTTCGGCAGGCTGCTTGATAAGTTCTCCGAACTTTTGGCATTCTGGACATTTCCTGACAAAGGACATGCAATCCTTCTGAAGAGAAGGCCACCAGAACCCTGCTCGGATGATGCTGCGCGCTAGCGTTCTGCCCCCCAGGTGGCTTCCGCACAGTCCCTCGTGAACTTCTTCTGTGGCCGCAAAGGCCTCCTCAGGATTGAGGCAACGTAGAAGAGGTCTTGCAAGGGACCGTCGGTACAACTTGCCTTCTACGAGGGTGAAGTGTTGAGAACGCATCTTGACTTTCCGAGCTTCGCCCTGTTCGGGCGGAAGCCCAGAGTAAGTACGCCAAGAGAGGGTCCACCTAACTCGGAGTTGGTGGGCCCGTTTCTATGGCGGCTACATCTACCTCCGTGCTCGGTAAGGCGAGCTCTTCAATAAACACGGAGCGGGAAGGGGCGATGTCACCTGAAGATGCCAGTTTGGCCAGTGCATCAGCTCGCGCATTCTGCTCCCGTGGGACATGTATAACTTCGAAGTATACGAGGCCCTCTGTCTAGCTCTTGACCTGTTGGAGGTATTGAGCCATGCGGGGTTCCCTCGCTCCGAACTGTCCGCTCACCTGGCTGGCAACCAGTTGAGAGTCACTAAAGACTCTAAGCCGAATGGCTCCAAGGTGCCTAGCTATGCGGATACCGGACAGCAAGGCTTCGTACTCGGCCACGTTGTTGGAGGCCGGAAAGCGGAAACGGAGGGCGTATTGGAACTCTAACCCCTCCAGGGAGGTGAGGACCAAACCCGCTCCACTCCCTGTGACACAAGAGGATCCGTCGACGTAGAGTTCCCATGGGGGTTCGTCTGCCAACGGGGGATCCTGCTCAGCCGGAAGGGTACATTCCGCCACGAAGTCTGCTAGCCATCCTCGGTCGAAAGCTGATGTCGAACTCATCAAGCTCTATCGCCCACTTAACCAACCTGTCGGAAGCCTCGGGCCGCTGAAGGATGGATTTCAGCGGCTGATCAGTTAGAACTGTAACGGAATGGACCTGAAAATAGGGCCTAAGCTTCCGAGCAGCCGTGACGAGAGCAAGGGCGAGTTTTCTGCTCTGGGGTACCTCCTTTCGGCTTCTTGGAAGACCCTGCTGATGTAGTAAACTGGATGCTGCGCCGCTCCCACTTCTCTGATCAAGATTGCACTGATGGAGTGTTTGGTGACCGAAAGGTACACGAACAGAGGTTCTCCGAGCACAGGCTTTGAGAGAACAGGAGGGGCCGCCAAATATGCCTTCAGCTCGGTGAAGGCAGCCTCACATTCTTCAGTCCATCGTACTTGCCCCCCTTGCTTCGAGGCGCTTTTAGGGCCTCGGAGCAACTTGAAGAAGTTAAAACTTCTTTTCGTTGCTCGGGACATGAACCGGTTCAGTGCAGCAAGACGTCCTGTCAGACGTTGGACGTCGCGCACTGTCTTTGGACTGCTCATCTCAAGCACGGCTTGGATTTTCTCCGGGTTGGCCTCTATTCCTCTGTTTGACACGAGGAAGCCGAGGAACTTGCCCGACCTGACACCAAACGCGCACTTGGCAGGATTGAGCTTCATATTGTACTTTCGCAGAGTTGCGAAAGTTTCCTGGAGGTCGGAAATGTGGTCAATGCTCGGAAGCGTTTTGACCAGCATGTCATCCACATAGACTTCCATGTTGCGCCCGATCTGCTGCTCGAACATCTTGTTGACCAGCCGCTGGTAAGTTGCACCCGCGTTCTTTAGACCGAAAGGCATTCTGGTAAAACAGTATAGGCCTAGGTCTGTAACGAACGTCGTGGCGTCTTGATCCGGGGGATGCATACTGATTTGGTGGTAACCAGAGTAGGCATCCAGAAAGCTGAGAAGCTCGTGTCCGGAAGTAGCATCCACCAGCTGGTCAATGCGCGGCAGAGGGAAGTTGTCCTTGGGCGTTGCTTTATTGAGATCTTTGTAATCCACGCACACACGCCATTTACCACTGGCCTTGCGTACGAGGACCACGTTGGAGATCCATCTGGGATATTGGGCTTCTCGGAGGAGCCCAACAGTTCGGCTCTTGACTACGTGATCCTGAATCACGGTCTGCCGTTCACGGTTCACAGGTCGCCTCCTTTGCTGGACTGGTGGGATCCGTGGATCCAGGCGGAGGCGATGGACCATTACCTCTAGGGGGATGCCCGGAAGCTCATCATCAGACCAGGCGAACACGTCCAAATTGGCCAGCAGGAAGGCTGTGTAGCACTGCTGCTCGGCCTCGTTTAGCAAGGCGCCAATGTATAGGACGTGTTCGGGGTCCTCATCTACCTGGATGGGGATTAAATCTTCAGCAGGCGTTCCTCGGCTGGTAGAAGGTTGATCGGTCACTGGAGGGGCTTGATCAGCGAGTGGTTGCTTGTCCCTTAAGGAGAGGACATAGCAACGGCGAGACTCGCGCTGACACCCGAGCACTTCGCCGACTCCACTCGGAGTAGGAAACTTCATCTTCTGATGGAGTGACGAAGGTACTGCTTTGATGCGCCCGATCAGACCCCTGCCGAGGATGGCGTTGTATCCAGGCATGTTGTTGATGACCAAGAAGTCAACGACCTTGGTCACAACCCTTGGAGCCGTCCCTAAGGTGATTGGGAGGCGAACCCTTCCCATGGGCTGGACCGAAACTCCCGAAAAGCCGAACAAAGGCGAGTTTACAGGGGTGAGTTGGTCGGTTCCTAGGCCCATGAGGACAAAACAATCGTAAGCCAAGACATCGGGGGCGCTTCCATTATCCACCAGAATCCGGCGCACATTACAGTGGTTGATGGTGGCCGAAATGACCAACGCATCAGTGTGTGGGGTCGTAACCCCTACAAGATCTTCGTCCGAGAAGGTTATAGCCTCCTCGGGCTGTGCGCATGCAGGACTGGCGGGATATGGAGCCGGCCGAGGTGCAGAGGGCCTATCTACGACATGCACTCGCCTTGCGTAGTCGCGTCGGCTTCGAGTGCTTTCGCCGCCCGCGCCGAAGCCTCCCGCGATCACGTTGATCTCCTGCCCATTGGGCTCATTGTTGATCGGCTGCTCGGGAGTACGCTCTCGGCGTCTGGGGCGTTCTTCATTCCGGCGCACGAACCGCCCAAGATAGCCGCGCTTGATAAGGTCTTCGATTTCGTCCTTAAGCTGGTGGCACTCGGAGGTGTCGTGGCCGTGGTCGCGATGAAAGCGACAGTACTTGTTCTGATCGCGCTTCCGGGGATCAGAGCGCATCCTTTGTGGCCACCGAACAAATGCTTCGTTCCTGATCTCTGCCAGGATCTGTTCGGGTGCCACGGTGAGGGGGGTGTAGTCGGTGAAGGGGCGCGGACGACGCGGAGAATCACCATTGCGTCGTCCCTTCTTCCGATCTCGGTCGGAACCGTTGTCGGAAGGCCGCTTCTTATCCGAGAGCTCCCCCTGCTCGGCCCTGCTCGCTGCCAGGCTTTCCTCGCAAGCCGCGTGGCGCTATGCGATGGAGAGCAGTTCGACGAGGGTAGCGGGCTGCTGGACGCCGAGGGTCCTTTGCAAAAAGCTGTCGCGGGTGCCCTGGATAAGGGCACTGGTTGCCAGAGGGACATCCAGGCGCGAGATGCGAAGCGCCTCTGTTCGGAACCTCTTCACGAAGTCCCAGAGTGCCTCGCCTTTCTTCTGGCGCACGGCCAAGAGAGAAGCCGCCGTTCGCAGCTGCGACCTTCCGCCAAGGAAATTGTCCCGGAAGGACTTCTTTAGTTGGCGGAAGGAGGTGATGGAGCCCGCCGGGAGGGTTTCAAACCAGGCCCTGGCGGTCTCCTTGAGAGTTGCAGGGAAGGCCCTGCACTTGGCCGCATCTGATGCTCCATGGAACACCATGTGCGACTCGAAGCCGTGGATGTGGTCGGCCGGGTCGGTAGTGCCGTCGTAGGGTGCGATGGTGGGTAGAGGGAGCTTGGAGGAGACCTGAGCTTCCAGGATCTCCCTGCTGAAAGGGGAGCGGAAGTCCAAGTCATCCTCCGCCGGAGCTTTCCCCTCAGCGCGGTGAACCATCGCGTCCATGCGGCGCTCGAGGTCAACCACACGCCTTAAGCGCCTAGCGAGCTCCTGCTCGGAGTTGGCGGGGCCCCCTCGTCCGGACGCGTGGGAGTTGCCCCCCACGACCGATTGTGGCGGACGGGGGGAGGCGACAGAGCGACGGGGCGAACGCCCGCGGCGCTCCGGTGCCCGCTCTTCCGACGGAGCTCGGTGGGAATAGCACGGCGAATCAGCCTGCTATTCTTGAAGCGCCGGAGGGGCGCGAGAGCGTCGATGCGACGATTCCGCCTGCTGCTCGCGCTGCAAGGAAACCGCCGGGGCCGCCGCTCCTGCCAGCTGAACCTGCAGGGCGAGGCAGACGCCCGTCAACTGCTACATCTGCCCCCGAAGTTCTGCTACTTCAAGGGCAGTTGCAGGTGCGGCGGCCGTTGGTGCAGGGAAGTCGTGATTAGCGCCGGCAGGGGCGATAGCGACGTCAACAGGGGGGGGGGATCGCCGGCGAGAGTCCCCTCGCGACTGACGGGACCTCGTCGCCCGGCTCCCTACGTTCTGGTATGAGGATCGTCCGCGAGCCATGGCTGCGTTGTTTCCCACAGACGACGCCAAATGTGGTGGTGTAATCCTGTTTGGGCCGGAACCAAACGAGCCTCCACTAGAGTGAACTAGGAAGACGGACGCCGGTGCGAACGGGGGCCTGCAAGACCAGAAATGGATCAGGGGGCCCGGTGAAGACCGGGGAAACCCTCCGATGCCTAAGTCAGTCAAGAGTTCGCAAGGCAGGGGGTTTTGGAGTATGAGAGCTTGTTCGCGTGAGAGAGAACGTACCGTTGCATGATCTTGTACCTGTGCTTTTATAGACGAGGATGCAGAGGCAGTCGTGCGTAACGCCTAGAGATCGTGCCTGGAAAGGCGCCTTGATGAGCGCGCACAACGAAAGGAGTTACGCGCTCCGGTATCCGTGGGGATGCCAGGCAGTCAATGCGCCCCTTGATGGTGGGGTGCGTGGCCTATGGCGGTTATAACCGTTGTGTATGCCAAGAGACTTGTTCGGCCATTTCTGGATGTGATGTCCGAGCAGGTGCCTCGCGAGGGGGCGAACGGAACTGCTGTTCGGTACTGTCTGCGGCTGCTCGGAACAATCAAGGCAGATGACCTTGCTCGGAAACAAGCAGAGGGGTTTTTTCGGCGAAGTTGGTTCGTGGGGGCGAGAAAGGTCTTCGAAGGCCCCTGAACCGCCCTGATGAGGACGTGGCATAATGACATAGGGTCACGCCCGTTGATATGACGCGAGCGGGCCGTAACGAGCCATCATAGGCCTAGGTGGCCAGATTTGGCCACCACAATACACATATCTAATTATATCACTTGCAGGATCCCAGCCCCCCATAGTCGACTGTCCTGACTCTGGTCCTTCAGAGACTGATGGAAGACAATTGATTGCACTTATCTATAGTGATGGTAGGCCGTAAGTATTTATTTTAATTTATTCATTTCCATTTCATATATGTATCTGCAATTTTTGTTGTTCAAAATGGAAAAAAAATTATCATGCAGGATGAAGTTCGAGCCACAAGATGTGACTTGAAGCATTACAAAGACATTTCTTCAATATCTCCCCGGGCCAATTGCACATTGGAAGGATTACCCAAGGGAGGTCTTGGATAGCTTGTTCCAGACCTTTTTGGTAGAGTATATTCTGTCAACACATTGTTATCATATATTTTCTTTTTTTTAATGATATTATCTTTTGTAAAATAATTTTGTTAAATTGTGTCCAAGCTTCTTACCATTTTGCGACTAAGAGGGAGGTGGCGGATGCAAGAATTGCATGGGACAAGATTGCTGCCAATCGCTTCACCGATTATCTTAATAAGCATAAGGCAGCAGCGAAGAAAGTAATTAGAAACTTTGATGATCCACTGATGTGGAAAGGCCATGGCCCACCTAGTATCAGGAGAGATTATTGGGACACTATGTGTGACCAGTGGACGACGGAGCACTTTCGACATTGCTCTAAGATTGTTGCAAAAAATCGAACTAAAATGTCTGGAGCTACTTTGCATACTAGTGGCTCCATAAGTTTTGGGAGACAGAAAAGAAAAATGGTTAAATCTAATATATTTAATATTTATTATACTCATACCATTTAAATTCATATTTTTGTTGCATTTAAACTTGCAGTAGAAAGAAAAAGACGGCCCTGTGTCTTATAATGAGTTATTTGAGCATACACATCGAAGAAAAAATACAGACGATTTTGTTTTTCAGAAGGCGAAAGCGGTGATCGTACGTATTTCTTTTCTACAATTTATGTATTGAATGTTCTTCAATGTTCACTTATGTTTTATATTGTTAATAAATTAAAATTCTAATATTTTGTAGGAGACATACCCAGAATAGATGGTAGACAAGTATGACAGTGACTCCACCCATCATCATGAGTTCGATGCCACGGCTTGATTGGTTGCAACCGGTCAGCCCAAAAAAGACCGGGTATTCGGATTTGGGAGTGGTTTAGATGCTGGTGGAGTCATCAGCTCCTCCTAGGACTCACATGGTTCCACTACTGCGGTGACTCCATCTCACACCCTACCCAACGACCAAGTTCGTGAGGTCATTTTTGATGCATTAAACAATTGGTTAATGCAAACTCTGGTCCCTACTTTACGAATTATGGGTGTTGGTCTGAGATCTCTAGCTAGGGTGGCTTCTTCCGATGATAGTCATGTATGTATATATTTAATTATTCTTCATCTTATTTTGATTATTTACATGTTTGTGTGATATATGTTATTTCTCTTTCTTGTTTGTAGGCCCCTCCTTGTCCCGATCATACTATTGAGGCTCGTGAGGCCGAGAGGGTCAAGAGAGATAATGACGAGGATGAGGATCCTCGTATTCACGACTACTAGGAGCATGTCATCATTGTCTTTTTTATATTTTTAGAAAACAATCTTACATTTGTTTTGAACATTATAATGAGACATTAATTGTAGTTATGGATTTATGTTTGTATTTGTGTGGTGTGTGATATATGTATGGGCGTGGATGATTGAATGAATGAGCAAGTTTATAGGTACATGTAAAAAATTCATGAGAAGATTATTTTTAATTTTTTTTATGTTTCCTATTTATCTAGGGATTAGCTACAGAAATATCTGTAGCTAATCCGTAGCTACTTTGCTACGGATTGGCTAGGGAACTCTCTGTAGCTATTCCGTAGCTAAGTTTAGCTACAGATTAGCTATAGGTCTTTCCTTACTCTATCGCTAATTTAGCTATAAAGTTATAAAAATGTTCGTAGCTAACTCGCTACAGATTAGTTATGAATTTATACTTAGCTAATCCGTAGCCAATTAGCTATGGATTCGCTACAAATAATTGTAGCGAATCCATAGCTAATGGGCTACAGATTAGCTACAGAATTATCTACAACTATTTAGAGGCCAACATTTAGCTACAGACAGTTCGTAGCTATTCCGTTGTGAATCTGTAGCTAAACAATTTAGCTACTAATTAGCTACGGATTAGCTACAGACTGTGTCCATCCACGGTATTCTTGTAGTACGCACGCACGCACGCACGCACGCACGCACGCACGCACGCACGCACGCACGCACGCACGCACGCACGCACGCACGCACGCACGCACGCACGCACGTGCGCGCGCCCACGCACGCACGCACGCACGCACGCACGCCACGCACGCCACGCACGCACGCACGCACGCATGCACGCACGCACGTTTGCTAACAAAGTCCGGGCGTTCATGCGTCTTGCTAATACTACACCTCCGGTTCTGTTTTATTACCTTCGGTCACGCACGCACGCACGCACGCACGCACGCCACGCCACGCACGCACACACGCACGCACGCACGCACGCACGTTTGCTAACAAAGTCCGGGCGTTCAGGCGTCTTGCTAATACTACACCTCCGGTTCTGTTATATTACCTCCGGTGGTTTAGGTGTCCACCTCCGAGTAAACAAAGTAGCTAGGGAGGCGGCAAGCAATGAGTCTTCTATTCACTTCCTCTAGCCCTAAATAGCTCACCACGGGAACAAAGGAAAGAAAGTCAGTCAGGCAGGAAGGGAGTCAGCTAACTCGACACACTAAGACTACTCTAAATAAGACCCGGTAGGTACTCTTTAGTGAGTAGTGTCAGATGTGAGGCTTCGCCGACTGAGAACATCAAGTTTCAGTCAATCACTCCAGCTCTACTAGGCTATCAAGTCAATCACTCTCCGGTTCAAGGCAGGCAAAGCTCATTAATGCCAGTAGTCAGACAAGGCAAGCAAGGGAAGTAAGTAAGCTGGGAAGGCAGTCAGGGAAGGAAAGCAATCCAAGTCACTGACTGTTACCTGACACCTATAACTACTGCTATTCACTGTTACCTAGGAAAGCTAGTCACAGGAACAGTGGAAATAGAAAAAAGAAAAGAACTAGTCGACCCCTTTTGACTAATTCACATTGCCATTGAGAAGGTTTTCAGCTCTAAGCAAGAGCTCCGGCAACAAGAATTGAGATCTGCAGACCTCAGCCGATACAGCCCCAACAGTCGACGCCTCATTGATTTGCAAGGGTTCTACACGGATGAACCTCCAGCATCAGTTTATGATCCAACCACACCAGTTCCCCTAAGTGAAAGGCCGCCACGCCAGGATATCGGGCACCCTGGAACAAACTAGGGATTGGAGGCCAAGATGTTGACATTGACAGTGATGAGGAGTATGCTTCAATATGCTTCGTTTCTGGAGCTGAGGGTCCGTAGGTAATGAGATCTTTCCGTTTTAGGGTTCTCACTATCAGGAAACCACTCCACCTGAGTCAAATATATGGTGGGTACTTCCCACCCCCTAGAAGGGCTCAATTGTGACATAGCGCAACTTTACATTAAAAAGAATGAACGTTGAAAAAACCAAAGAACTACCGGTGTCCGAGTTACTGCTCAGGGAAAGTGCTCGTCCTCCTCCCTCCAGTCGCCTGGTTTATCACTTGCTTAAGAGTCAGTCCTTGCATCCGCATCTGAGACAGAAAGAAAGCAATCCGCCGATCATCTCTCTTTTTTCGTAGGTATCGGAAGTGCTTTTGTCGTCTGGTTGCAAGCGAGGGTCTGGATTGCCAGTCAGGCTGGTGGAATCAGCAAATCAGTGCTTCGCCTTAGCCGGGTACTGCGCTAAGCAAGCCTGGTTCATTAGTGGAGATCGGCTACATAGCTAAGTCGGTAAGTGTACGCTATCCGGCAAAAGAAAGAGGAACAACTCCGTACAGTGCAGTAGAGGGAGTGCGGGAAGGACCTGGAATGTCGGGATGCCTAAGATAAGAATAGAAGTAGTGATATGCTGATTTGCTGCTGTTAAAAAGCTAGGCACCTCTATACTCTTATTGCCAATCTCTCTTACCTCCCGCCTATTCGATTTCTGTGCTTGCTCTCACTTATTCTTGTTGGCTTGGATCTAGATAATAGATGTGGCAAGTCAAAGAGCTGAGTCGTCGAAAACACTAGCAGCTGCTTCCCCAACTTATGCAAATGAACCCCGTTCAAGCTCAATCCCAACTGTCTCATATGGATTCTAGAACAAGGCATTCTAGCGAAAACAACTCCTTCTCTCTGTTCTGTTTCGGCCATACAAGGATTAACTTGGCTATAGTCGTGAGACTAAGGTAGTATCTGAAAAACGAGTGCATTCCTCTGACACAAACGCTTTCTATAAAAAAGAGGAATGATAGTAGGTATACCAGATCTGGTACACCGAACAAAGACTTTTAAATCGACCTTCTTTGTTTTGTCGCCACCCCAGTACCACATAAAGTTGTGTACTTAAGATATTGACTAACATGCCCTGACTTTTTATAAAGTCTCTGAACTACAAAAGGCAACTGTTGCCAATCCTTGGCCAAGAAAGAAAGACATAAAGCAAGGGAATCAGGTAATCCTACTGCTACTAAGTTGCGACTAAGACTACTCCGTCTTAGAGCTAGGAGTTCAGCTTAAGGGGGCATAAGACTGTAGCGAAAGTTTTGGAGATTCACAAGACAATAAGATCTCCAATTCCGTGCCGGTCAGCTAGGAATGAAAGCGACGTACTCTTATGTAAGCACCAGCGTTTACGCCGCAAAACAGCTGTTACGCCGCGACAACTAATAGAATCGAGACAAAAGCAAGACAGGAAAGAAAGAGTTAGATCCTTGAGTGCGTGAAGGTAGGGCAAGGTAATGCTGAGAATGCCACGACTCTTATATGTTTATAATCCTTCTTAGGGATGGCATGTGTAACCCCTTATAAGAGTTAGGGGCGTAGCGAGAGAGAGAGAGATAGATAAACTAGACAGCTAGGGGGAAAAGATAGCTTGGGGGAGAGAGGAGAGATAGCTAACCTAGCCATTGGCTGAGAGAGGGTATTACATGTCGAAGAATAGCCTATATTTTGAGCTTTCTCTTTCTTGTTCGATGCAAGTTCCCCTAGGTTAGCAAGCCACCATCTTTCAGAGTGAAGGGTTTAGCTTGTGGAGTAGTTCCCTTTATGATTTTTAGGTGAGTGATGTCATTAGTTTAGCGATAGGCCTTGACTTTCATTTGCCTGTCGCGTGAGGTAAGCCAGTTCGCGAGGCGCGTTGTGGTCAGCTAGTCCTCTTCTAGGTACGGCTCTTTCGAGGAATCAATCAACATTCGGTTAGAAATGCTATTTAATAACTGTTGCTAGGCGTGGACACTGTAGTTGTTTAATAAACCATCGGTGGGCTAGGTAGTTAGTTCTGTTGCTAGGTAGGTTGTCAGGAAGTGGAAGGCGAGTATAGGTAGCTATAGGGAAGGCGGTATAGAAAGTGACACATTCTTTCCTTTTGTTCTGCAAGCAGGAAGAGTTCAAGTCAAGTGGCCGTGGTGAGAACTCAGGCATACTGACAACTTTTCATTTCAGTACTGGTCTATGTCCGTCAGGGAAATTCTCATTCAGCAAGGATAATATTTCATGCCTCGATGCTGCATCCACCAGTAAATCAGCAATAGGCATTGGCTTGGTGTTGCTACATTCAGATCTCTAAAGTCTATACAGACTCTCAATTTTCCATTCTTTTTTAGAACATGAACAATATTATATAACCATTCTACATACCAGGCAGTTCGAATGAACTTAGCCTGTAAGAGGCGTTCGATCTCTTCCTTTACCTTGAGAATCACCTCCGGTGCCCTTGGTGGCTGCTTGAATGGCTTGAACCCTTGCTTAATTGGAAGCTTGTGCTCCACTTAAACCAGGCATCTAAAGATAGTCCAATGCAACTCTGTACTGCTTCAGCAATTGGATAATCTGTTTCCGCATACCTGGCTCGAGCACTTGGCTTATATATGTCATCCTATATTCCTCTTGTGTTCCTAAGTTCACTTCCATCAGGGGATCTTGGACATTTGCTTTCACATCCTCCATCTTGGCGGGGGCTGACTGTAAGTCATCCAAACCCATTTCTGGCAGAGTGGCAGAGTCTTCTTCATCTCCTTCGAATACTGTTCAGTTTATGGCATTATCCATGGCAACTCAGCCATGTACACCATCCATTTTCTAGTGGTGACCTGGATTGCCTCCATTCGATCTTTGTTCCATGTCTCCTCACTCATCACGGGAGACATAGTAGTGTGAACTTCTCTCTGGCCCTTCATGCAATAATGGCCAACTCTGACAAACTGCTTCCACTTTGACTCTAGTGTCAACATATTTTTTCTCAACCATCTGGTTCCTTCTCTGGATTCGAACAACTGTCTTTCGATTCAACCTGATTGCTTGATTGACTCCCCATCCTTCAGGTCTTCTTCCATCAGGTCACCCTCTGAGTTTTAACTAACCGAATAAACTTGTTCATGTGCCTGCTTTGCCTCTGCCCTATCATCTAAAATCTTTGCTCTTAAGGGCCTTGCCTTGTTGGCCTACCAAAGAAAGCGGCTTTTTTTTATTGAAGCGACCTTCTGGGTCATTGTCATTAACCAAACTTTCAGTCGTGACCCGGTGAGCTAGCTTAGCGCTTAGCTTAGGAAAGCGATATCATGCGTGCTAAGGCGCGTAGACATCAAGCCGCAGCGTGCTATAAAGCAGCGAACGAAAGAAGTGCGCGCAAGAACGCAATCGCGCGACCTTGGCAAGCTATACTTTCCACCTACTCACACGAGTTCCTACCCCATAGAACCAATGTCTTCTCCTTCCTTCTTTGCTGTCAACCAGGTAGTTAGCCTCATCAACTAAGTGGAGTACCAACGAGAACTCTCGATTGAAAGCGATACGTGGGCTACCCGAGCTGAAAAAAGCCTATCTGAACCGGAGCTTCTTTAGACGTGCTTAACTGCTGCTGGTGATCCTGCTTCCGAAGCAAGCTCTTCACTTGACTCACTTCCTCGCCCGAACCCTAGCTGACTTGACTGCCTGAACTACTTGCTTCAAGCTGTCTTGCCTCACTACCTTGACTTCTACCGAATCCTCACTTCACTGCACGAAACAACAAGCTTTGATCCTGAGACAGCTATCGAACTAGTAACGGTAGTTGACTACGAAATCTAACTTGAAACGAAATCGGCAAGTTAAGGAGGGAAAAGAAAGATTCAAGACGTTCCTCGTACTATGTAATTATTTTTAGTGCTTTCTGTACCAAAAAAGAAGTTAGAGAGTTAAGTACGACAAGTAAGCAATGTCCGGGCAACCAATCCTTTCAAGTCGAAGGCCTGGTTGACTACCTATACTCCTTGACTGGATCCCATATACTTGATTCCAATCTATTTTAGAATCTTTTCACGTCACTAGGCTTAGCCACAAGGCCAATTCAATGACCCAAGAATGACGTTGGGGCGAGTGTTCGGTCCCAAGAAGCACCACTAATAGCGGCACTACAACTCTAAAGGCGCTTCGATTAGAGTCAGGGTTTTAGCGGGGTTGGTGCATACAAGTCTTTTTCTTGGAACGTTGATACATAATGGAATCTTTATAGTGTTTCCATTACCTGAGAAAACAATTTGGTGAGTATCAGTAGAAATGACATTTCCTTCGTGTTCGGCTATAATTGAAACCCCCGAATCGAGAGCCGCTTGGCGTTCCAGTTCGGTTCCAACAATGCACTTCTCGGACCGAGAAAGCGGAACTGCTTGACGCTGCATATTAGAACTCATTAAAGCCCTATTCGCATCATTATGCTCAATAAAAGGAATGAGGGAGGCTCCAATAGAAAAAAATATTGGAAAAATGCTTTGAAGATGAACCTGCTCCCATGCAATAGTCAGGAATTCTTGATGGTATCGAGCCGGAACAACGTGTTCTAATACCCCGATTCAATGCATTAACGATTCATTAACTCATATACTACAATGTGTGCTTAACTACACGCATTAATCGATTCCTCTACGCATACGATGAATATTCGATTCAATTAACGATCACATATACGCCCCTATGCACAGTAACGCATTAACGATCACCTATATGCATACGCATACGACTCATTAACGCACCTATACGCATACACATTAAAGCTCCGACTTCTTATTCTTTTGCTAAAACAACTATACGCCTTCGACGGTGTGATACGCACATACGATTCCTGGTCTTCGACTTATTCACCTGCTCACATACGGATCCCTGTTCTACGCCTCCGAGAACAATAACACCTTTTCTGCTACGCCTTCGGCTATGTGTATTCGACTGGACTACGTCTGCTACTTCGTACCTTCTACTTCTACGCTTGCGGCTTCTCTCCCCCCCGCATCGCTTAGTTAGACATAGCTTCATCAACAAGACGAAGACCGCTTCGCTTGGGCTTGCCCTTCGAACCCGGCAATCCCGACGCTTCGCTTATTCGATACACATAGTTCTATCTTTGACTTAGCTACAGAGGTGGTATTCTCAGTCGGCGAAGCCTAGCTACACGATCCCCGAATAGAAGAGCCGAAGGCGCATAACCTAACATCTCGATTCTGGGGTATTCTCAAACTAAGAAGCCTTTGGTGTGCCGAATCCCTGCCCGAAGTACTTGATTTACGGACAGGACCCCGCATCCGATTCCTCAACATCTCATATCCACAACCTCAACAACATTACATACGCATCGCATTTCATTAGTTAAACGTTAACAGCTGAGTGCACCGGAACATCAACATCTTATTAGCCTACCGGACTGAAACTCTGATTAATGGACTCTCTGCTTGCCGCCTGCTCTCCTCTCCTTAACAGTCGAGTGTCTACGCGCCTCTCGCGTTGCTCGAGTAACTCATTACTTCGTACCTCTGCTTCGCTCATCCATTCCGCCTGCCTAAGAACTTGATTTACGTCACGAGACGACACTACAACAACTCTTGACTTCATCCCCGCCGACCACCGACTGAGAATCCTATCACTCCCTCTATGTTTTGCTTCTATATGGAATACCAAGGCGGAAGAACCCGGTGACGGATGCATCACAATAATCAGAGAAAATCAGGATTTTTGTCTATTAAAAAAGTACTTGGCGGAGACTCAGCCCCCATAGTCTTGTTTCCGGGAATTGAGTGATCGATGTTAATTGACTTCCCCGATCGGACTAAACATCAACAACATGACTTCCCCTTCCCCGGCATCTATAGACAAACATCACATCTGCATCACCCCTTGTTTCTTGCTGTTCTTGTTTGTAAGGCGTTTCCAGTAGGAATGAGTGAAAGTGAGGTCTAAATGACCGCCATGTATAGTATGCAGATAGGGTTTCGAGCCCAACGGCGATTAGTTCATTGGCGAGCCCGGGCAATGATTCTAAAGGAAGGAAGTCCAGGTCTCGTACGAAAAGATCAAGTACTGATGTACTGTAAATCCCTACTTGATCTGTACGGTCTCTTGCTATGCCCGTCAGGGAAGTCTGGTTCTCTGTGACAAGTGGTTGCTAATCCAACTTCGGTAGGAAGGATTCTCTCCTTGGTGCCGATGTATCAAATCCATAAGTCTTTGCTTCTTCCAAAGCCTTAGTAGGGCAGTTCAGTAAATCAATGCAGTGGACCTCCTAATTTCTCACAATTTCTCATAGGTATACTATAATTCTTGAAATGAGATGTCCAATGGCGGGGAAGTCTCCACCCTCTGTTATTCCTGTTCTTGTTTCGAAGGCAGTTTCCTCAGGTTACTTCCTTGTTGCTGTTCTTCCCGAGTTCAGTGATTCCCGGATTGGAAGCGCGAACGTCTATGGGATCCGTTCAAGGAGTCTAGGTGGGAAGCAAGCTAGCCTTAGGGCAGTGAAGAAATGGAGTAAGGTAGGGCATCCAAATGTCTGGTGAAGAAAGAAGCTATCCCGGTATGGAGCCCAACGGCGATTGTAGTGGAGCATAAAAAATCAACGCTATCTGCTGATTCTTTTTTGTTTGAGGGCGCGCGCGATAAAGCTCCTATTTCATACTAAAGATATGCCTTACCATAGAACCATTGAAAGTGGATCCCCCTCTTCCGTTATGCTTGAAAGCGAACTGAGATCCCGTCTTGTGGACCTGACCTTCAAGCAATCTTTTCTTTCCCGCAGCTGGTGACCCTCGAGGAGATAGGACAGCAAGAGAGAAGGACATTGGGCGATCCACAACCCTACTTGAGATTGGTTGACGAACTCTCCCTTCAGGGGATCTATCCTTCAGAACTGATCTCACCCTACCGCGACTAGATCCAATGGATTACGCCATCGAGGGTTCAGAGCTCAAAACAAGGGATTTGCTTACAGAAGTACTTTCCATATTAGGAAGGGGAATCTATTTGAAGGAAGGTACTCGTGTACGGGAATCGAAGTGATTAGAACAGAACTGAGCTTGCCAGCCAGGAATGAAGAAGCAAGAGACGCTATTCGTGGACAGAGCAACGGACAGATATAGGAATGGTTTACGCCTGTATTCTTTCCATTAATTGATTGCATACCTGCTCCTGTTTACCGTACTTTTAGCTGTACTTCTTTCCGAATGGTTGATATAATCATTCCCTACTCTATTAGGGGTATACTCTTTAGTTGTCTTTCCTTTCCTGTACTATTAAAACCTTGACTACTATTAAAAAAAGAAGGGGGCTATGAAGGCCATCTTCCATGATATGAAGCATACATACATGGATGACATAGTAGTCCAAGAGCAATCACATAGAAGTCCTACGATTAGTCTTTGAGAGGCTTAGAAAAGATCAGTTTAGGTTGAACCCTACAAAAAGCGCCTTATGCGAATAGATGTAGCCTCTGGGAACATTGGTTTTAAGAAGAGATGTTGGGGAATAGAAGTGGATATATATATATATATATATATATATATATATATATATATATATATATATATATATATATATATATACTAGTTATTAACATGCTTCGCAAGTGAGTTACTTTGGACATAACTGAGTTTATCTTAAATTCTTATTTTTTGTCATTTAGTGAATATATAATTCATAAAATGTACATATATATTCAATTAATTTGCATGCATAAAATGGTGGCTCTTTGAAATAAAAAATACTTAAATGTCTAGTTGAAGCTAATTGTGAGACTATGAATATAATTGCAATTTCAAATGTAAATGTTAATAAGATCATTCTAGATAAATTGTAGTAAGTGTGAGAGCTTAATATACATTATGGTGCTAGCTTTATCATTATCACAAGTGAAATAAAATAAAAATTATGATGAATCTTTTCTCATCCCAAAAAATAGAAAAATCTCATCTTAAGGAATGTAAATGATGTTTTGGAGATGCTTTAATTTATTCTATAAATATTTATGAGCATACAGAAATTTACATATTATTTTTTACATATTGAGATTTTTACATATTATTTTTTATAATGTTGTAATATTTCAAATAATATCTTAATATTTCTCAATAAACCTCTACAATCTATCTAGGGCTGTTCATGGTTCGGTTCGGTCCGGTTTGGACCTTTTTTTGTTCAAACCGGACTGAACTGAAATTATGTTCGAACCGAATCGAATCGGTTCGGTTTAAACCCCAAAAAAAAAACACAAGGAAACGGCGGATGGGCGGTCCTGGGAATCGAACCCAGGACCACCCCATGGAACATGAAAGCACTAGCCCACTGGGCTAGGCTTTCTTTGGTGATATTATATATTATTTAAATATATTTAATATATATATCGGTTCATTCGGTTTCCCTGTGTGAAACCGAACTGAACTGTCACATTGTTCAACCCGGTCGGTTCGGTTCGGTTTTTCGGGTTGAACCGAAAAATGAACACCCCTAAATCTATCTCCCTTCTAGAAAAACCATGCTGTGAAACTTAACCCTAGTTATGAAAGGCCAATTTTAGCGTGACTTCCTTGATAGAGACTATGTAATATGTAAAATCGGAGTCTTCTCTACAACATCATCAACATTATTTTGTATATATTCAAAGACTATTTATTCGTCATTTAATAAATAAAAGAGTCCAGTGATGTAAAGAGACTTAATATAGAATAAATAGAGAGAGAAAGAGAGAGAGACAGACTGATAGGAGAGTCCTATGTTGTGACCAAAAATAGGAGTTAGAGTGACCAAAATGAGAACAATTTGCTTCTATATAGGTTATATATATCTGTTAAATGTGATATGGTTGTTGGCTTTCGGTTGTGAGAAAGTTGTCTTTTGGACAGTGACATATTGTAAAGTGGCATAATTTTTGGGAAGTTTAAGGGGCACACTATCTTGGTATGTTGTCCTATAGTGGTCACCTTTTTTGGGGGAGAGTAACTTTTTTTCATTGAGGTTTTACGTTTTGGACCTCTACACTTGTATATCTTTTCTATTAATATATTTTGTGGTATATGACCACATTTCAAAAACAATGTGTGTTTCGTTTAAAGAATTGACTTATTTTAAATTTAGCAATTTGTGGAATTGGCCTATGGATATTATATATCTTCTTTTATGCTTATTTCGAGTAATTAAATGTAGTCATCTTCAACATCACATTAATTATTTATGGTTTGGTAACAAGAACTTATCAGACATGGATGATGTCTAAGTGTATGACATTCATGCAATTCATACACGAATGATAGTTAGGGGAGCTTGTATATCCCCTGAAGCGTAGAGACGGTTCCGCGAATGAAGGAGTTTAGGTGACCTCCCTCTAGTGGTGTCCACATAGTGGTCTCTAGCGATGACGGCTCCTCTCCTCGTCGTCTCCTCTCTCGTGTGCACCTTCGAGGTGCACCAACAATAAGGGTCGCAACAACAACTGCCGTGTCAGATGCATTAGCAACAAGCAATAAAGGGAGAGCTCTGCTCTCTCTCCTCTTTCTCTTCTCTCCTTGGAAGAGAATCGAGAGAGAGCAGTTGGGAGAGTGGAAGAGTGAGTGAGGGTCTAGTGGGAGAGAGCTTAGCATGTAGCTCTCTCTCACATCCTCTACTTCTATAGAGGGTAGTTGACCAACCATGCATGGTCCACACATCGTGCGGCCATACTATGTACAGACCGGAATACAAGAAGTCATTTATGTGTTGACGATAATACAAGTTGTCGCCAAACAATGTTGGCGACATAGGTCACTGCCACCAAGACTCTCTTAGCGACAATCGATCATGTTGGCAGGATTCCTAGCGACAATCAACTGTCGCCATGACCATCCTGTCGATAATTGATCCTACTGCAAGAACCGTCCTGGCGACAGTCGATCATATCGGCATGTGGTTCATGCAACGCGGTTTCCACGCGAGAAGGGTGTCTTGAGCGTGGGTGCGCCAGTGGTGTGATGTTCTTCGCGTTTTGCAGGCTCTCCGAGTTGGTAGGGAGACTTCCTCTTTTGTATTAAGTTATTTAATTGGTTTATAACTTTTAAAGCATGATAGAAAAGCATGTGGTAGTTTAGCTTTCGTTTTATAAGCTTATGTATGAGTTGCACAGTGTGTGGAGTGGTTTTCTGGAAGAGAAAGAAGGGTTCAGTCGCCTGCCTGAGAAGGCGACGAACTGAACTGTCGTGTTTTGGTTTTGAAAGTCTGGTAGCCCCTGATATGCCTCTATTACCAGCGGCTAGTGGATCTGGGGCCTCATAATCCCCTTCACATAGAAATACCAAGATCCAAGTTAGCATATGTCTAACACAGTTAAAACCACCAAAAATAGTGCAAAATAGGCTCAAAAACCAACCCTCGGGTGGCCATCTGAATCGTGACCGGTTCAGTTTGAATCGCAATGACTGGACTCATCGTGATTCACAACCTCTTCTTCTCCGACCCGACAGCCATCCTCTCCTCCTTTCCTCTGACAAACCATGGATTAGGGCATGAGGGTACTTACCATATCCCCCTGAGGGGGTGCTTCCTAGCCTCTCCTCCTTCGCCGAAGTCTCCCTGCCGGTGTGTCGGCTGCCTCTTCCTCCTCCTCCGCCGATGCCACTTCCTCCTCCATCGCCGCCACCGGTATCTCCTCCCCCACGGTCAGCAATTCCTCCACCATCGCCCGGGCGGCTGTGCCCGGCGTCTCCACTTCTTCCTCCATCGCCGTTGTCGTTGTCGAGGCTTCCTCTTCTTCCGTCACGCCTTCACCTCGCCGGTGTTTAGCAGCTGCCATCTTGGTCATCGTAGGAAAGAGGGGAACAAGAGAGTAGAGAAGAGAGAGTTGAGAGAAGGTTGAGAGAGAGTTGAGAGGGTTGAGAGAGTCAGAGGGCCGAAAGAGGTGAAAGGAGGTGCTCTCAAGTGTTTTGTAGAGGCTTCCATAGTAATTTAAAACGCGACGGACACAGTCGTTGCGATTTTGGTATTCATATTTAATACGCGACGGAGTCCATCGTCGCGATTCAAAATGTCCTCATTACCTCGGCGCTGAGTTTGAGGCGCGCATTTTGAAAATTTGAAGCATAGATTGAAACGTAACGGGGTAGGTGGTCGCGATTTTGGTAATGCGCGACGGTCTATGTAGTCGTGGATCATACATTAAAGCGCGACGCCTATGTCCGTCACGATTTAAGAAACTCACCCGAGGGCCAATTTTTGAGGAAAATCAGAGTGTTCTGGAAGTTATAATCATGGTACACAATGTATTTTGGCTGAATAAAAGATGGAATTTATTTCTTATTGAGGGTGCAATCGTTGCGTTTACAAACGGCCACCTTAGGCCATAGTTTCATTAACTCCTTTACATATTTCATCCAATCATCCTCCACCTCCTCGTTTGGGACCGGCCGTATGCATTTGAACGATGTTTTCTAAATGCCATAACTTAAGATTCCCGGCATATTATCTCTTAACCATTGTAGAATTTTTATATGTCTTCATGCTGGTGATTATGACACTTTGTAATGAGTATAAGACTATTCTCAACCTTCCAATCTCACGTGCATGCTCATTTCCCATTTACATCCTTCAAAAATTCAGTTCTGGCAAAACTTCTCAGCAGTTGTCGACAGCTGCTTGGCTGACTGTCGACAGCCGGCGGCCTGGGCGGTTTAGAAGCCCAACGGGCACACTTTTTAGCCGGATTTTGTGGGTCCCTTCCCTTTCAAATTCTTTCCAAAACTCTTTAAAAGGGAACCCACATCTCCTCACCCCTTCCACCTCTTCCAAACAGCCTTTCCTCTCTTTCTCAACCCTAATTCCTCTCTCCAGGGTGCCAACCCCAGGTCTTTCCTGGTTCTTCTCCTTCCTCCTGTCTTCTTTCTTTCTTCAAAGATCCTCCCCACTCAGACCTCTCCTTCTCCATGGCTCCCAAGGGCAAACGTGATGTTTCCTGTCAGCATCCTATCTCGCCTGAAGTCGGTGAAGGTTCCAGGGATCCTGCGGAGCGCCGAAGCAAGCACCGGGATGACCGTCTGCCGGAGCTCATCGTTCCACCAAACCGCCAAACAACTAAGGTCCGGGGATCCTTCACCAAGTTCGTCCAGCCACGATATGTGGATTTTGTATCCCTGGAAGACATGTTCCCTGGCCTCCAACCCCTGTTTGACACCCAGGGTTGGACGGTCTTTCTGTATTCTCACAAGCGGTACTCCCCTGCCGCTGTGACCGAGTTCTTCGACAACTTGGAGAAGTCGGTCGTTGATGAGGAGCTTTACACCATGGTAAAGGGTACCACTTTTCATATATCCCCAAATCTCTTTAGCCATGCATTTCAAATTCCAAACTCAGGGGCAAATATCCTTGTCAATCCTCCTTCTGCCTTTGACTACTACACCCTCATCACCCACCAGATCTATCATCCCAGTTTCGATCACTTGAAACTCAATGCCAATTCATTCCTTCCCTTGAACCGTCTCATTCATCATATCTTCACCACTCTTGTGGTTCCCAAAGATGGTAGCAGGGAACTCGTCACCATAGTCCATAAGTCCCTCTTCTACTATTTCCTTCGGAATAAGCAAATCAACCTCCCTCTACTCATGGTTGACCTCATTAACCAATGCTTTTGCAATCCAAAGAGGTCAATGCCGTATGCCTGCCACATTACATCCCTCCTATCCTTCATTGGTATTCCAATCTCTGACTCTGAGTGCAAAACTCTCAAGTCCCGCAGTTCCTTTGCTCTCACTGCGGTACATAGAATGTGCTACAAACTTATGGATGGGAGAGTCACAAGGACTCTCAAGGGTCAGGCGCCGGATGTTGAGGAAGCGTCTGCTGAGGATGATGAAGATGATGATGATGGTGAAGACTCCTAAGCCGAGCCCATGGATGCTCAGGAAGCTGATGAAGATGCTGCTGAAGACCAAGCACCACAGGGTCCAGCACCATTCCTTAGAGATTTTATAGCTGGTCAGATGGCCCAACTGCAGAACCAAATCACTACGGGATTTGACCATCTCAATGCTCGTCTTGATCATATTGATACAAGGATGGATGCACTGGCCGATACTCATGTGCAAATTCAACATCGACTTACCAGGCTCTCTATGGAGTTTCATGAGTTTCGTCATCCCACTGCTCCTGGGAATGATGATGTCTAGAGAGTTTAGGATTCAGTTTGGGTTCTCTAGTTTTGTCTTTTCACTAGGTCTGGGTCATGTGTCTGGTGCCTTAGTTTTAAGTATGATAGCTTGCTGTGTCAGTAATGTAATTTCCCTTTCTTTATGTCATGTCCTGCAAATCTTTTGTAACTGAATGCTCATTGAATGAAATTCACAGTGATTTGCCTAATTGCTATTCATGAGTGCATGCTTTGTCTTTTTGGATGTTGCCAAAAGGGGGAGAATTATCAATTGTGCATGAATTGAAAATTTTATCGTCATCAAAAAGGGGGAGAATGTTGGGTTCTTATGTGTGATGTTTGTGCTTAAATATTTTTGATGATGAACAATGCTAATTGGTGTTGTGTGAATGGTTGAAACATGATGACAGTAACAAAGACATGCAAGAAATAATCATATGAGAACATGCTTCTATTGATCACCTATACATTCATTGTATCTTAGTTAGAATGTTTTTTAATGTAGGTGTGAATGTATACAAGCCAAGCAACAAGAACCAAGTGAAAATGAACAAGAAAAAGACTTCAAGAAAACACCTATCGACAGCCATGAAGGCCCCTGTCGACAGATGGACCATCCAGCATCAAACAAGCCACTGGAATAACAGCTGGGACAGTAGTTGTCGACAGCCCCAGGCTACCTGTCGATAGATATTGTGGTCCGGCAACTTCAACTGTTCTAGAAACTAGATGCCAGCAGTGCCTGTCGATAGATGTAAATCGCCTGTCGACAACTATAAAGGGCCTGTCGACAGACGAAGTTTAAGAAAGATCTGATGGTCAGGATATGATCTATATTTGGGTGATCCCTTTAAGCACGACTCTCCATGTTTGGACACCCATATATAAAGATCATATGAAGCTATTTTCGCAGCAAGAAGCCACCATATGAAAACCCTAAACAAAACCCAAGAGAGAAAGCTTCTTCCTGCTGCTTTGCTTCAACCCTCCGTCCAGAGCGAGGAAGATCCATCTTCTGAATGGAGTTGAAGTTGGTTCGTCCACAGTTCAAGCTTCCACGTCATCTGATAATCATCAAGTTGAAGCTTGGAGTTCTTCCGGACGACTAGCGACAAGAGTTCTTCATCTAGATTTGCTTCTTCATCTAAGAACTCTTGTCCTTTCATATTTTTCATATATCTGTGTGTGTGGTTGTGATTCAAGCGTTCCTTGTGCTTGATTCACGTGTGGTTAGTTGTTCTGATTACGTGTTTGCTTCAGACAACGTGGGTGAGTGTGTTGTAGAGTTGAACTCGCTCATAAGCAGTTGTTCTGCATGTGTGTGTGAATGGTGGACGTAGGATACACAAGTTGTGTACTCCGAACCACCCTAAATCATCGTGTTTGTGGTTTGAACGTTTTACGGTAGATGTTTGGTAGGCACGTTGGTTTCTCACACGTCAGATAGATTGTGATTTATTCTGCTCATAATCAACACATACATCTTAGCTCGAATTCAATACAGATCTGTTGGAGATTTCGATAAGTTAGTGTTTCCATCGAAAAAGAAGGGTATAGTGTAGGATGTCGTAAAAAATCATCATCAACACGTTTTTCCTTATGCCATCTCATGTCCTTTGCTAATTCAGCAGTCATAAACATCCTTTGTAGTCGTGGAACTAATGGGAAGTGCCGCAAGATTTTACGTGGTATTCTTGTCTTCCCTTCCTGTTGAACATCTATTTCCCCACTTCCACTCGACATCCATCTAGAAGTGCCACATACTGGACAACGATCATAATCAACATAGAGACCACGATAAAGTCAATCATTAAAGCATGCATCAATCTTATGATATCCAAGACCCAAATCTCGAATATTTTTCTTGATCTCATACGTAGAATCTGGCAAAGTATTACCTTCGGGGAGAAGTTTCTTAAGAAATTTGAGCAATGCATCAAATGAAATATTACTCCAACCATAAGTGCACTTTAAATGAAATAGTTCCACTATACATGACAATCTAGAAAACCCCTTACATTCTGGATATAACTTTACTTTAGCATCTTCAACCAATTTAAAAAACTTTTGGGCTCCCAAGTTTGGCTCTTCAGACATAGGAGGAACATCAGATGAAGTCTCGCCTGAAACATGCTCATTCATCAGACCCTCGGCAGTCATCCTGTCATGTAACATTGCTAAAGTTGCCTCGTCATTTCTTCCCTGACTTATCCCTTCATCATCAGATGTGTCCCCCTCTGACGAATCAGAACTTTCGCCATGGAAGTCCCATTTTCTGTATCTCTGATCAATTCCATATTTAAAGACATGGAGTTTTACATCATTCCTCACATGTCTTACAGAATTTAGACATCGCATACAAGGACAAAGAATCTTATCGCGCATCGCTGATCTTACAAAAGCAAAATCTAAAAACTCATCTAGTCCTTTCTCAAATTCGCGTGTGTTCCTCAAAAGAGACATCCAACTCTTATCTATTGACATTCTACCAATATGGCCCTACAAAAGAAAATTAGAAGCCAAAATTTCAGATGGACAACCACAACAGCAAGAGCAAAATATAGAGTAGGTGTTGGATAATCTACTGTTTTTTTGGAAAAAACAATGTGCATTGTCTTTTTAATAAAGTAATCTGAGCATGTTATATAATGCATAATCCACAAGTAGACCATATTTGTCATATTACATTACTTTGTAATGCAGGATCTATATTTGTCATACTACATTACTTTTCATAGGATGGTTACCATATATCATTCCTTGGGAAGATGTAACTCTAGGCAGACAAGTTTCCTGTTTGACCATTTATGCATGGTGTTTCTAGTCTCCTCCATGCAAAGTAAAGATGTATACATATTGATGCAGGACAAGATGTTGAACTGGGCTGGTCTAGCTATGCTCCTGGCTGAATTTGGTGTTAATCGATGTCCAAGGAAATCTGGATCAGATTGGGTTTTGGGATTGGCAACAGTTCTGAGATAGATATAATAGAACTTCGTTCTCTATTATATCTAACATGTAACTACACATTTTTGGAAATATATTCCTAACATTGGAAACCACAAAAGAGTTGTTTAATGTGGTGTAAAATGTCATAACCTTAAACCTTCCATTTATAAAACCTTTGAGAGTTGTTTCTATGGTTACTTCGGATTGGAAAATGAAAACAGGGGAAAATTAAACAATTTGCAGGTTGACTACCTTCTAAAACCCAAGTATTTACGGCATTAGAAACATAAAAAATGGTGTTCTTAAAACCCAAGTATTACCTTCTCAACACCCAAATTACAAGCATAAATAGATCATTTGCTAGTGTTTTAACATTTCTTCTGCATTTGTGTTATTCTCCTGCAATGAAGAAAAACGAAAAGACATACAAATATAAAAGCATTAACATAAATGTAAAAATAAAGACCAATCAGATAAACTAGGCTAACATTAAAAAATTACAATAAGTGGAGCTTAACCCCTTTAGTAAACAAACAAATGTCAATACCTTGATACTTTGCAACATTTAAGTGAATACCTTGATACTTACTCTGGTCAACCATCATCTGATAGGAAAAATCAGATCCATCAGTTCCTATTTCCTAATGGCCGACCAATTGCAGACTTCCTTTGTTGCATCTTAAATTTTCAATCATTTCTCTTTTAACCCCGAAACAGGCCCAATTTCATAAACCAGTGAGTAGAGGAAAAAAACAATAAATGCAAAGCATGTTGTACAGAATCACTGGATCCTTGGTACATGCCCATGTCCCATGTGGTATTACTTTTTTGGGCAATTGGCGTCGCAACATTATCGCGACCCCTAGAGGCATCACGTTTATGTGTTTTGTGCTTTCTTACATCTGTACATAGTTTGCGTGTGATATTGTTGTGTTTGTACATATTTTCTTTGTTTTCGGTCAATTATTGCTTTGATTATTTATCAAAAAACCTTAAAAAAAATAAAAAATCATAAAAAATAGAGCTTCATAGGTAAGTCAAGTAAATATCCCTATCCCTTCTCCCTTGTATTACTATATGTTGGCCATTTTGGTACGGCAGCAAGCTAGCCTAGAGGGGGGGGTGAATAGGTTTTTCTGAAATCTGAAATAGAAACTTAAACACAAAAATTAACACTTGAAGGTTTGGTTAGTTTAGTGTGATAAAGAGTATCAGTGCGGAAGCAAATAAACAATCACACAAGGACACAAGAAATTTATCCTGGTTCGGCCCTTCCCACATGGAAGTCCTATGTCCAGTCCCCAAGCAAACTCTTGGGATTTCACTAACCAAGGGTACAGTCCCCCTCAAGGACACTACCACACCCAGCACCCCAACTGGTCTTCTTCTCTTTTCCGGGCAAGAAGGCAGCCCACTTCTCTTACAGGTAAAGAAGCCAACCTCCTGGTACAAACCCCAGTGCGGTTCTGCTAGACACTAACCTCTAGCTAGGTTAACAACTGGTACAAACCCCAGTTTGGTTCAGCTAGACACAAACCCCTAGCTGGGTTATCTACTGTATACAGTCCTACAGCTGGACAGAAGTCTTTCTTAGAAAAGAAAGAACAAACTGAGAGCTATTACAAGATGAACACTCAGCACCTAGCTCACAGTCACAGACTCTCCCACAAGATTACAATGAGTACAGGGAGAGAATGGAAGAGAAGAAGGCTTGAAGGCGATGAAGACTTCTGCTTTGAAAAACTTCTGTAGATTTTTGGCTCGAGCTCTTCTCTCTTGTTTTGAGTGTATGTGGAGTTGATGTTCCTCACTTGGATGTACACTCCTTCAAAGATATTCAGGAAGGCTCTCTGTTTTTCTTCAGCTAAGCTTCTTCTTTTATATGAGCAGTTTGAATAGATCCGTTGAAGGGATCCGTTGGAGTTCTAGCCGTTGCTCATCTTCTCTTTCTTCTGATAATTTGTGGTCTACGAGGTCTGTAAGCATGAAAGAAAGTGTTAGCACAAAAGAGTGTTTTCGTGAAGACTGTGCATTCTACTGTGTTTCTCTTAACATGCTAAAATTGATAAGTCATATCTTTTTCTGACAGGACTGATAGATTACGCATGCAGCTTTTTGTCAGAAGATATTTGACTTTTCATTTAGGCGCCAAAAACACTTAAACATACAAGATAAGTCGATGTGAATATGACTTATAAAACCGTTGTTCATTTATAAGCAAACCGTTGCAGGATTATGAACAAATCGATGATCATTATAACTAAGTTAATCTGAATGGAAATCGTTATGACAAAATAAACAAATCGTTATGATATCTTGAAGAAATCGATGTGATCACTTATGAGATCGTTATGAGATCAGTTTCTAATCAAATCGTTGTGAGTCTTTAACGAATCATTGTGAGAACCAAATCGTTGTTCTCACTTATGAAATCGTTATGAGCCTTAGCAAATCGTTATGACTAGCAAATCGATGTAAAACTTATCAAATCGTTATGAGAACGAAATCGATGTGAACAAATTATTATGGCTATAAAAAGAATCATTCTGAGATCGATTTCTTAACAAATCGTTATGGCCACTTAGCGAATCGTTCTGAGATCGATTTCTTACCAAATCGTTATAGTGCTTATTAATTTGGCACTTGAACTGAAATCGATGTATATAGATTAGACATCGATTTTATCATTTCAGTGCGCCATATTGCATCAATGTGAGACTCAGCATTTTGCTGTGAGATTGATGCGACACAGATGAAACAAAATATTCAATTTAAGTTGCATCAAAAATTTTGTTAGCACCAAAATAATCATAAACAAATCTAATCATAAATTTTGTTAACACCAAAATATGAAGGTAATAAAGAGTGGTTCAACACTATATGGTAGCCTACTTATTATAGTATTTCAAGGATCGGCTGGTTCTCAACATGCTCTGGGATTTGAGTTCCCCTTCAACAAAAATGGTGATGATCTAGGTACACATTGCTAATCGTCAGATAGACCGTTAAGTTGGATGAGTTTGGAGATGATGGACTCTGTCTTGCACAGCGGTTGCAGGAAGACTCTCGACCCATTCTTGTTTGGTTTAGCAATATTATCCTTGATATATTTTCTGTTTTCTCCTTTCTTTGCATTTGATTTAATGATTTCTTTTTTCTTTTAGCCTAGCATGCATCATGTAGGACTATGAGCTATCATGACTCATCCTTGGCTAATGGTGAGCTCTTGTTGAGTGCCCAACCGTTCTCCATGTTCAGAACAAGGAATCATATTCCACTCCGAATCGGAAGGTTTGTCTCCGAGCGAGTTGCTCTTGCCAGTTTGTCAAGAATTTCTCTATCTGGATTCTCTATCCAATTTCCATCCTTATTCCTTTTGATCCGTTTTGATTGCGAACTGCTCCCAGAACAGAGTTAGAGTTACCTGCCTGGCACTCACATGTCCCTCCAAAATGAAATATGCAAGACAATCGGCTAGGGTACCTCTCAATCGAGGGGTTGATCGTCCTTTTATCTCCTTTTCGTCCAGACTTGTGCGTTCCTTGCATTCTGCTCGAGCAGCGAACTCGGGGCTTTCAAGAAGATTCCAATTGCTTGTTGGTTAGATCGGGTGTCTCTTTACCTTGGCTCCCATCTTTTCAGTCCACTCCACGTCATCTCCGCTTCATCGTCATTTCATGACACCTCCACTACACTTCTGCTACGCTCCATTGCAAAGTGGAAGCCAATGAGGGGCAATCTGTAGACACCCGATTCTGGCCCATAAGTTGAACTACATTTCATGTTATCTTAATAAGCCCCAAGTTGGTCACTCACCTTGAGACCATCTGTTAGCCATGTTTTGAGCCCATTAAAAGCTCAATTTTAACATTATCCCGTCCAATTATCATTTCAAGAGTCCTCATGCTTAAATCATAGATTATTCTTCTAAATAATTGATTAATAATCCAAGGATAATCGATTTTCATTAATGCAACGGGTCGTGGCGTCGCGTTATTCTGATCGCGCCTCCCTTGGCCGTCGCGACAGCCCATGCATATCTATTCACGTGCCTTCAATGTCGCGACCACTCTGGCCGTCGCGACAAGCCTTGTCGCGTCCCTACGACACATCGCGACATGATCTGCATGCGTTGGCCTCCGCAACCACCTCCTATTATCCTCCATTGGCCTTATCATTATCCAAACGACCCCCCACTAACCTCGAGCCAAGGTTTGAGGGTCCATGGCACCTTGGGACCATCCTAGGACTCTTCCCATTCAGATTTACATGGCTTTTATCATCTTTTTTCGGTCATTATCACTTATGGACGGGATAATCTCTCTCCTCTCTATATAAGTGACACTCCACTTTCAGAAGAAGGAGGAGCCCAATTTTTTGCCACAAAGTGCTGCCAAATTCTTTCCAGGACTTCCCCTTAGCTCGTGGCTCACCCATTTCCACTCATTTCCTCTCTATCCTCTTCATCAAGCCATGGTTTCTTCTTCACATATGAAGCTTGGTGATTGAGGAGGCGGCTTCCAGGGTCTTCTAGGGATTCAACACAACCAAAGACACTGCACTACGGCCAGGGAGTCGCCCCATTGGGGCTCCTTCTTCCTTTCCTTTTCTCATTTCTCTTTTCATGCATGTTATTATCTTCTTTTAGATAGGAATACATTTCCCTTCCTTTCCCACATTTTTATACAACCCAAGGGCTTTAAAAACCACCCCCAGATTCGTTCCTTCCATGCTCTTTCCTTTTCATTTCATTTTGGATAGATACTACTCTTAAATGTGGTCTAACATGATTTCTTTTATTATTTTCGTCGTTTTGGCAGGCACCTAAGCAAGGATAGACGAGGAGCTCTTGTCCTCTAGTCGGCTGGAGGGCAGGAAGAAGGTCCCCCCATCATCCTCTCACACTACAAAGAACGCATCGGCCATCTACGTCACGACATCAAGGACGCGCCCTGTCTGGGCGTCGTGACAGGAGCCTTATCGCGACAGGGAGACCCATCACGACACCAGTAAGTGCTCCGTTCTCAACTCCTTTTCCAAGAGTGTTAGCCTAGTTTAATTCTTATTTAAGGCAACTTGTTAGGTGGCAATCACATTCCTTAATCTATGCTCTTAACTGTTGCCCAAAAAGTAAGCCCAGAGGGGGGGTGAATAGATTACTAAAATTTCTTTTAGAATAATCATGTAAATAAAAACGCTTTGACAAAAGACACTAAGTTCGATAGTTAGAGTTAGTGTAAAGCAAACATAAAAAAATCAATCACACAAACAATAGGAATTTTATCTCGGTTCGGATCTTCTGTCACAAGGAGTCCTACGTCCAGTCCCCAAGCAACAACTTGGGATTTCACTAAACAATGGTACAGTTCCCCTTAAGGACACTTACTCATCCAGCCGTAGCTGGCCTTCTCTTCTCTACCCGAAGAGGAACTAAACCAGCTGATGCAATAGGTCTTCCTTCTTACTAAAGGGAACAACCACCCACTCAACAACATGTCTTCTCTTCACAATCGAAGAGGAACACTCAAGATGAATGAGTAGAGAGTGGATGGCCCCTAGACCAAGCTTATACAAACTGCTTGATCTGAGGCAATGTCTGAGAGACAATGATAATCAACAAGGAACTCTCTCTCAGATCTACACAAGCTCTCAAGGGCTAAACAGGTTGCTGTGGAGAGCTAAGAGCTGAAGATTGTTTGAATGGATGAGCAAGCTCTTCTTTCTTCTAGGTGACTAAGATCTTCAGGATTCATGATTGTTCAAAAAGTTCTTCTACATGGAGTCACCAGTCTTATATTTATCTTCTTTGGAAGAATTTGATCGTTAAGGTATCTGTTGTCTCACATCTTCATGCACGTTGAAGTGTCTGGTCCGAAGTATGGAGCAAGAGAACCTGCAGCCATTTAATGCTAGAATAGACACTTACACAAAGGAAGATTGTCTGAATCTCTTCTTTCTTCTGTCAGGTTGACAGTTCCAACTTTGCAACGTGTGTTTCTACCGGAAACCCTGCACACAATAAATGCTGAAGCATAGACAACTTATCTTTGTCTACACTGTCAGTCAACGTTAGCAGTCATGCTATATAGGAAGATACACTAAAAAGGAAATACCATTCTGTCATCATATAAAGCGTTACGTTATGTGACATGAGTGTGGTGAGTAAAGATATATCGTGTAGAGATTCTGTATCAACACAATAAATGCTGAAGAGTATAGGATACAACATAATTCGCGGGAAGACTTGAAGTCCACAGAGATTTGAATATCATGTGGAATGTATTTTAAGAATGTCTGAAGAGAATTTAAATAGGAGTATTCAACAGCTGTCAAAAAACATAATCATTATAAAAAGAGTTGGTGTTTGGAGACAGTCTGTGTACAGAGAGAGTTAATGTTGATATGAAATCGATGTTATAACCATAATCCATGTGATAATGTAATCCATGTTAAAACAAAGTTGATGTGAACATAATCCATGTATGGATGAAATGAAATCGATGTTCTGTATAAAGTCGTTTAACTGAAATCGTTGTTGTACTGAAATCGATGTTTAAATGAAATCGTTGTAGAAACGAAGTCGATGTTTAAGTGAAGTCGTTGTTTCATATGAAATCGATGTTCTACCGAAATCGATGTTAAGTGAAATCGTTGTAGAAGCGAAGTCGTTGTTTCATATGAAATCGATGTTCTTCTAAAGAAATCGTTGTTTGAGTATGAAGTCGATGTAGAACCGAAATCGTTGTTCTTCTAAATAAATCGTTGCTTAAGTATGAAGTCGATGTAGAACCGAAATCGTTGTTTAAGTATGAAGTCGATGTAGAACCGAAATCGTTGTTTAAGTATGAAGTCGATATAGAACCGAAATCGTTGTTTAAGTATGAGGTCAATATAGAACCGAAATCGTTGTTTAAGTGAAATCGATGTTCTACCAAAGAAGTCGTTGTTTAAGTGAAACCGTAATCGTTGTGAGCTAATACATGGAAGTCGATGTATACTTAGACAAAAAAACATATGTAATGAACTTTACAGAACAGTGAGTGTAGACAACTTACTGATTTTGTTTGATTTGATGCATGTTGATAAACTTCATAAAATGATGTTAGATAATAAGTTTTAGGGTTTTATTAATCACCAAAAATACATATCATAAATAACAAATTATATAGAGATGGACTGATCATCAATCTCCCTCTTTTTGGTGATAACAAAACATAAAGAATTGCATATATAAAAAGAGCTGAAATAAATTTGCGAAAAATTTTTAAGCTATGTATTTCAAAATATTTTCTCCCCTTTTTTGTCATTAAGCAAAAATAAATAGATAAGCAGAGAATGAAATAGAGAAAGACAAAGATAAATGGGAGCTAAGGAGGGAAATTTTATTCATTAGTGGGGGCAGACATGTAGAAGGCAGGTGACAGACTGGAAGCATGGCGAGTAATAAGCTGCCAAGCTTTGACTTCCTTCTCTTTCAAAAGATCTCTAAAGACACCCCAACTAATATTATATGATGGCCCCATCTCTGGACTGAGTCTCTTGATGTGGAGTAACCTCTGCTCTTTAATAAATTTAGTGTACTCATGATTACTGAGAGTTGATTTGTAGAGTCCAGTAGTCCCAAAACTGGCATGATGAAGAAATTTGTCGATAGAAATGGGATAGTGAAGCTAGTGAGCAACCAAATCCTTCTGCAGAGCTACAAAAACCTTGTATCTTTCAATCCAGATTGAATAAGGATCTAAGACCAGGTTGATGAAGTTGAGATCCATGAACTGCTCGGGAGTGAGAGTCAGCTGATTTGACTGGGATAAGGAGGAATTCATCTTCTCAAGCTAAAGGGCTGCCTCATGATAGACTCTACACCAGTCAGAGTTGACAAATCTTTCAAATTCTGCTAGCAGAGGAGCTAAAATAGAAGACTTGATGAAACCTCTTTGGTATTCTCTGAACAAGAATCGATGAAAGGCAAGAGGAGCTCCCCTCTGAACAAAAATCATTGCCATAACTCTGGAAAATCTCTCAAAGATGATAGGACCCACATCAGAGTCCATAAGCAGAAAGTGTAACTTAGGGAGAAAAACAACCTCAGGCATCTTCAAAGTTGCAAAGTCAACCTGAAGAGGGACATTGACTAGATTTTCAGTGCGGAGTTGAGCAATGGCTACTTGGAACTGGCACAGCTGAACTTCTGGAAGGTGATTTACAAAACAATAGTCTTGATACATCTGGAACTACCTAACCAGTTTGATCTCCTTCTGAATAAAAGGACCCCAAGTTGATCTGTGCTGGCAAACAAACCACTCAGACAGAGTGAGAGGGTGGTCTAAGGGTGGAAAGGTGTTGGCCCTGGCAACCACAAATTTTTTGTAGACAGCTTTGTTAGCCCTGGCCTACTGGTCCTCAGTCTTGGACTCAGCTAAAGATAGGATTTTTGTTTGGACAAGCTTAGGTATAAGAGAAATAGGAAGATTGATATTGAGATGTTCATATAGATTAAGGTAGGGGAGACCAAAAGTGGCAGCAAAGGTGCACTTTTGGAGATATTTAGAATATAAAGTTTTTCTTCTGTGGACAACAGAAAGAGAATACCATAGAGGAGGGAAGAGAACTTGAGAAGAAGGAAAAACAAGTTCTTTAGATGTCTTCCTTTTCTTGGAGACGGGACTAGAAGAAGGTTGGGAATCAGTCCTGTGAATGTGGGCAGAGACAGAAAGAACTGTGCTTATAATGGCTTCCTCAAACTCATCCTTGATGTCTTGCACAGTATGGTGAATGATACTGGCACCCTCAGGAATGATAGTGATGAAGGAGGGTGGAGTAGGTGGATGAAGAGAGCCAAAAGATGAAGTGGGAGGAGGTTAAGTAGATGGTCCAGCAGAGGAGGGACCAGCAGAAGAGGGACCTGAAGAGGAGGAGGCAGGAGGTGCCTCAGAAGTGGTAGGAGGAATGGAAGAGGCAATGATAGGTGAGGAAGAAGAGGTAGCAGGGAAAGGAGTAGGAGAAGAGATGTGTTTTGGAAGGGGTTTCTTGGAGGGTTCAAGAGCAGGTGGGGCAGTGAATGAGATAGGTGGAGAGGAAGGGGCTGGAGTCTGAAGACTAAGAGGATCAGAAGGCCTTGAGGGCACTGCAGCTTCCTCTACACTAACTTGAGGCCCGGTTGGCCCTGCCACTAATTCCACTTGCTCTTGAAGCCCGGATGGCCCAACTCCAACTTCTTCAACAACAGATGGCCCTGATTCTCCCACTGATGGCCCTGGTGGCCCAAATTCCTCTACAGATGGCCCTGGTGGCCCTGAGTCTTCCATAGATGGCCCGGATGGCCTAGCAACATCTTTTGGAACTGATTCAGTTGAAACATGAGGGGCTGGAGCAGATAAGTGCACCCTCACAAACTCTAACAAGTCTGTCACTAACTTCTTCAAGCTCCCCAAATCACTTTTCATTTCCTGGAGCTCAGATTTGACGACTCCAATCTCTTTAGCTTCAGTACTCTAACTGAGAAAAATAGAAGTTACATCAGATTGCAAAGAACGCAGGATCTCTCCTTGAGCATTCAGTCAAGCAATGATTGGCTCTAAGTGAACATGAATCTTCTTCTTCCTGGATCTATGGTGTGCCTTCCTGGTGAGCATAGGGATACTGCTGGCAACACTCTTTCCTTTTTCTCCAGAGTTGGCAGCTAGCTCATCATCATCATCTGAGGTGTCTTCAACCAATCCTTCTTGAAACTGATCTGCAGGGGCACTAGTAGTAGTCTCCCCGTGAGCAGCAGGCTCCCCCTAAGCACGAGCATCCTCCATATGGACATCTACAGAGTGGCCTGGTGCCACAACCTCCGAATGGGCTGACCCGTCTTCTCCATTAATTCTCCCTTCAAATCAATCTTAAAATGACTGAAAATTCTTGTAAGTAATGGGCATAAGGAAGGGATACTGCCAATTTGTTCTTCTTGTCCCAAATAACTTCAGTCGCAGACTTCATCCTTTCTATTATAATCTGAGCCATGTTAATATCTTGCTTCTGAACGGCCCAGAACATCACATCAGCATCTCCTTTAGTGCATGAAGAAAAGGTAGCACTCCTGGGCACCAAAATCTGACAGACTATGAAGTGCAAAATTTTGTTGAACGCATTGAACTGGTTGATGTCAATCTTACCATCCTTCAACTTATACTCTGTTCCAATAATCCCGAGCCCCTTAGCATGGATATCTACGGAATTTACAAGACTGTGCCCAACTGTCGAAACTTCAAATAGCCTCTCCAACATGTCATGAGTGATATGAATAGATTTACCTTTGACTAGGGAGGTAAGAGAACCATCTTCTTCTGTCTTCAAGCATGTATAGAACGCCTTGGCCAGGTGCGGGTAGCTGGGTTCAGAAATTGTGCAAATCCCCATCCACTTCAACCTCTGAAGGGCTTCAATCACACTATGCATACCATGCTTCTCCAAATCATCCAAATCGACTGCCTTGTTCCCACATTGCTTGATATTTACTGCTGAATATCTTGCCAGTTGATCTGACGTGAGGAAGGAGGCGTTGTAGCCACCCACACTGCCGGAACTCCCAAAAGCGGCCATGGAATCAAGCAAGGAAGGGTTCTGAAGGATCGTGGGAGAACGAGGAACAGGACCCCTCAAGAAATTTGAGCGGGAAGAGAGAGATTCTTCGAAAGCACGAAGAGGAATGCTGGAGTCGATGAGGGTTTTATAGGCTTTCGAGTCAAAAGAGATAAGAGAGAGAGAGAGAGAGAGAGAGAGAGAGAGAGAGAGAGAGAGAGATCGGTGAGGGAAGGATTCCCGTCGTAACGAAAGGACATAAAGTCACTTTTTGAAACGGCAGAGCAGTTAATGCGGATAACGACAAAATAGGCGATGATAACACAAAAGATAATGGATTTAACTTAAATTATGCAGGGAAGGATAAGTCTTATTCTGAAATTTATTATGTTATTTCAAGTATGTATAGATATATCTGTTACAAATTGCACATGTCTAGTTCCCTTCTAAGAGACGTAAATCTCTCTTCAGGTAAAGATTTTGTAAAGATATCTGCCAACTGATTTTGTGTATCTAAAAATGAAATACTAATATTACCATTAGCTACATGATCTCTAATAAAATGATATCTAACCTCTATATGTTTCGTCCTTGAGTGTTGCACTGGATTTTTTGTGAGATTTATGGCACTTGTGTTGTCACACAGCAATGGAATGGTCTTGATGTGCAGTCCATAGTCTTCAAGTTGTTCTTTGATCCATAAGAGTTGAGTGCAATAGCTCCCAGCGGCTACATATTCAGCTTCAGCTATTGATAGAGCTACTGAGTTTTGTTTCTTTGAAGACCAGAAGATCAAGCATCCTACAAGAAATTGACAACCACAACTGGTGCTTTTTCGATCTACTTTGCATCCAACATAGTCAGCATCCGAATATCCAATTAAACTAGTTTCACAGGTTTTAGGATACCATAGACCTAAGTTATGAGTCTTAGCTAAATATCTAAAGATCCTTTTTACAGATATTAAATAAGATTCCTTAGGATCAGATTGATATCTTGCACACATGCATACACTGAATAAAATATCAAGTCTACTAGCTGTTAGGTAGAGCAATGAACCAATCATACCTCTATAAAGTTTCTGATCAACTTTCTTACCTTCCGGATCACTGTCTAACTTAGTAGATGTGCTCATGGGAGTGGACAGTGGTTTGGCATTCTCAAATCCAAATTTCTTTAACAGTTCCTTGGTGTATTTTGCTTGACAAATATGAGTTCCTTCATTGCTTTGCTTGATTTGTAGTCCAAGGAAGTAGTTGAGATCTCCCATCATGCTCATTTCAAATTCTCCCTGCATGAGCTTTTCAAAATATTTTCACAGAGATTCATCAGTACATCCAAAAATAATATCATCTACATAGATTTGCACAAGTAATATATTTTTGGCATTTGATTTAATGAATAATGTGATATCTACTTGACCTTTAATAAAGCCATGATTTAATAAAAATACACTGAGTCTTTCATACCATGCTCTAGGTGCTCGTTTTAAACCATATAATGCTTTATGCAATTTGAAAACATGATTTGGAAAATCTGAATCATCAAAACTAGGAGGTTGTTCTACATAAACTTCCTCATTTATAAAACCATTCAAAAATGTTGATTTCACGACTATTTGAAAAAGTTTTAAATCTAATGCAGATGCATAGGCAAGCAATATTCGAATAGCCTCTAGTCTAGCCACTGGTGCATAGGTTTCATCGAAATCTGTCTTTCTTTTGGGAATAGCCTTGAGCAACCAGCCTAGCCTTATTTCTAGTGATAACACCAACTTCATCCAATTTGTTCTTGAACACCCATTTGGTGTCAATCACAGGATGATCTGATGGTCTCGGAATAAGGGACTAGACCTGATTTCTCCTGAACTGATTAAGTTCATCTTGCACGGCTAAAATTCAAGATTCATCAGACAATACTTCATTGACTGTTTTCGCCTCTATTTGAGATACAAATGCTAAATAATCACAAGGAATAATATTACCTCTAGTTCTTACCTCGACTGATGGATCTCCAATGATGGGTGATCCTTTTTGTACCTCCATTCTTTTGGAAGATCATCATGAATGATATCTTTCTGTTGCAGTTCTTCCAATGGTGGATCTTCATCATCTTTGATGGTTGTGTTCCTTCAGCTTCTTGGAAATATTTTTTGCATCTTCATCATCACTACCAATTTCCTTTCTCAAGGAAGGGTTAGTCTCATCAGAAATAACACGCACAGTTTGTTCAATTAATAAACTTCTTTTATTAAAAACTCTATAACCTTTAGGTTTAGAAGTATACCCCGTGAAAATATCTTCATCTGATTTGGGATCCAGCTTATCAATGTCTCTCTTACCATTGTTGTGAATGAAGCATGGGCATCCAAATGTTCTAAGATGGCTGATCTTGGACTTCTTTTGCTTGTACAGTTCGTATGCAGTCTTCTTCAGAATTGGTCTGATCATGACTCTATTGATTATGTAACAAGCTGTATTGATTATGTACTCAGATAACATAGTTCTTTCCATATCCAAAAGTGTTCTATTCTTCTCTCAGCTACTCCATTTTTCTGTGGGGTTCTTGGTGCTGAGAAATTGTGTTCAATCCCCAGATCATCACAAAACTCTGCAAACTTGTCATTCTGAAACTCTCCTCCATAATATGATCGGATACTTATGATATTAAATGTCTTATCTTTTTGAACTAACTTACTGAACTTAACAAAGCTATCAAATGTGTCATCTTTATGCTCAAAAAATGATACCCAAGTAAATCTGGAATAATCATCAACTATAACAAATCCGAAATTCTTTCCTCCCAAACTAGTTGTTCTCATTGGTCCAAACAAGTCCATATGAAGCAGTTCTAGAGGTTTGGAGGTAGTGACTATTGTCTTACATTTGAAAGAGGATCTTGCATGCTTTCCTTTTGCACATGGTTCACAGATGTTGTCTAGTCTTGAATTATTCTTCGGTAGACCTTCTACTAGATCATGTTTGATGAGTTTTCTGATTCCGTCCAAGCTACAATGTCCTAATCTTCTGTGCCAAAGTTCAGCATTATGTTCCTTGCTTGCTGCTAGACAGATGTCTTGATCCTTCAACTCTTCTAGTTGCAGTACATACAGATTTTTCTCTCTGCAAGCTTCAAAAATGGTTGTTCCATCCTTAATGATCAAACATTTTTGTTGAAGCAACTTCCTCCAAGTCTTCAGAAAATTAAGTATTTTGATAAAACAAATCTTTAAATGAATATTTTGCGTCTACCATGATAAATTCTCAAATATATATTTCTTCCAAAAATATAGATATACTACAAAATTTCTAGACAGCTTCAATATCCTGAAAGACCAAAATTTTTCTAAGTATACAACTTTATACTGTATTCGACTCAAGACTTCGACTCATACAGTCGAACGTCTTTATACTGTATTCGAATCATGACTTCGACTCATACAGTCGAACGTCTTTATACTGTATTCGACTCATGACTTTGACTCATACAGTCGAACGTCTTTATACTGTATTCGACTCATGACTTCGACTCATACAGTCGAATGTCTTTATACTATATTCGACTCATAACTTTACACCTCATTGACTGTCGATTTCCTTCTTGAGTCGAAGTACACTATTCTTCATAAATCGAATCATACTTACTTCCTGAGTCGAATTACCTATTCTATTGAATTCGACTACACTGTCAGCTGTGGTACCTTTGTCAGTTCTAAATTGTCATTCCTAGTTGTAAATTCTTCTCAAGCATAAAATCATGACATATTTCATGTTGCTTATCATATACATTTAAGATCGTACAAGACTATTATTTTAATATATTTTCTGACAAAGATTCAGTACATTCACATATTTATATTCTGTAAAAAATATTTCTCTGAAATATACTTCTGGTTTTGATGTCCTTTGCCTCAATCTATTCCTTCTAAAAAGACTCAAAGCATTTATGTAAAAATCAGGCGCATGGTATCTGACCATCTCACCTACCACTGACAGACCCATACCTCAACTTTTTGTCTGTCTGCCTTATTTTCCGAAAGGACTAAGAATACTAGGTTCCATACTATTTGTTGTACTCCACTGACTCACCTACCACAAAGGTATGGATATGCTTTTGTCTTTGTCTTGTCCTTGCAAACAGGCATTTATTAGAGCGCATGTTTTAAGCATGGGTTGCTCAGCTCAAGTCTCAAAGAGCTTATCTTCTAGCTGTGACAACGGCTCCTGCTTTTAAAGACTTTGGAAAGAGGCAAAAATTCAAGACCCTGTGGATATAAGTCCCAAGATTCAAAGGATCCCCAAAACTCTCCTCAAACGGATAGTATGCAACAATCATCTTACTCCAACGGCTATCTTCCTCAACGGCTAGTTTTTGAAGATTATAAAGAGATGGAGAAAAGCTCATGAAGAACAACAATTTTTCAAGTGCGCAAAAAAAAATTCCTTCAAGCCATCTCTCTGAAAAGCTCATCTTGCAAGCTCTCTAAGTCTTCCTGTTCAGCCTCTGTGTGAGAGCACATCTTCAGGAATTTCTGTTCTGAAGATCTGTCTGTTGGGTGGCAATTGTAATTGCTCCTTCTTTTGAAGTCCACCCAAGTAGCTTCAGCTAGGATTTAGACTGCACTTCTCTTCATTCAATCCTGCTGGAAAGTGTGTGTTCTGTGCTCATCTTTGAGGCAAACACACAAGGTTTCTTTTTCTGTTATTTCTGCAGAAGTTTTTCTGCTTTACCCCTCTTGTGAAGGGAAGGCCTTTGGTATAAGGCAGTTGTGTTTACCCCTGTTTAGGGAAGACTTGCTGTGGAGCAAGTGGGTGTTGTAATTACCTCTCAAGGGTGAGAGAAGGCCAAATCTGTTTGGCAGTTTAGTGAAAAACTCAAGTGGTTGGCTTGAGGACTGGATGTAGGACTTCCATGTAGGAAGGGCCGAACCAGGATAAATCTCTTGTGCAATCTTCTGTGTGATTGTTTCCGCCAAGTTCTTTCACTTGAATCACACACATCACACCAAGCACTAACATATCTATTTAGTGTTGTGATTTTCAGAAGAATTTTTGAAAAGCAAGAAAAGTCCTATTCACCCCCCCCCCTCTAGGACTGTGCATTTGCCATTTCGATCCAACAAGTGGTATCAGAGCGAAGGTCTTCTCAGAAGAATCTAAAGATTTGAGAAGAAATGGCATCTGAAGCTCACAACTATGAAGGCCAATCAGTTTCAAGACCACCATTCTTCGATGGTGAAGATTATCAATACTGGAAGATGAGGATGGAATGCTTCATCAGAGGAACAGACTACGACCTTTGGCAGGTAATTGAACAAGGTGATTATGAAATAGTTGGAGTAACTTCCACCTCTGCTGGTTTATCTATTGCTGATAAGAGAAATATGTCCTTAAATTATAAAGCCAAAAATTATCTTTGTTGTGCCTTATCTAAAAGAGAATTCAATAGACTCTCAGCTTGTAAGACAGCAAAAGAAATGTGGGATAAATTACAGGTAACCTATGAAGGAACTGATAGGGTTAAACAAACCAGAATAGATATACTAGTATCTCAATATGAGCAATTCAAAATGCTTCCAAGTGAAAATATAACACAAATGTACAACAGATTCTCAAACATAATTGTAGGGTTAAGTGCCTTAGGGAAAATCCTAACCAATGAAGAAACTGTTAGAAAAATACTACGATCTCTAACCAATGTATGGACCCCTAAAGTTACAGCCATAGAGGAAGCCCATGATCTCACTGAATTGTCCATTGATAAGTTAATAGGCTCCCTCATGGCACATGAAATAAACATGGAAAGATTTTCTGAAAGCTCTTCAAAGAAGAAAATTTCAAATGCTCTAAAGATTGCAGATTCTTCTTCATCTGAAGACTCCAAAGAAAAATCAGATGACAGTGATGATGAGGCTATGCTCTCAAGGAAATTACAAAGAATATTAGCTAAGAAAAAGAAGTTTGGCTCAAGAAAGATAAAAAGAAAGAGCCAACCTGCTATGAGTGCAACCAGCCGGGGCATTACAAATCTGAGTGTCCCAAACTCAAAAAGAAGGACCAAGCAGAAAAATCTGAAAAGAAGAAGGGAAAAGAAAAGAGATTCAAAAAGTTCAAAAAGAAAGCTATGGCAGCAACATGGGACAACGAAGATGCTACCAGCTCAGACTCCTCCAGCTCAGAATCTGAAGAAGAAGAAAAGGCAAATCTAGCCCTCATGGCAGGACTAGAACAGGTAAATTCTGAAACATCTTTTACTTCCTGCTCAGAATCTGATTCAGATAGTCTAGAGGATGCCTTCAATGAACTTTATGAAAAATATAAGTCGGTTGTAAAACAAACAAAAATAATCAAGCTAAATTTGTTAAATCAAGAAAAGAGCAATACCTTTCTTAAAAATGAGGTTGAAAGGATAAAGAAAAATTCAACTGAAACCAAAAGAGCTAATGAACTATTATGTGAAGATTTGAAAAATAAGAATAACAAGATATTAGAATTAGAATCAAATCTAAGAGAACTGAAGAATGAAGAAAAATTGCAAGAAGAAAATAGTTATCTAAGAGCCACTTTAGATAAAATAACTACTTGCAAAACTTCATTATTTGTAAATCTGAAAGGTGCAAGAAAAGGAAAAAAGAAACATGGAGTAGGATACACAACCCCACAAAATGAAGAACATATTATTTATCCTAAGATATATCCAACTCCTAAATTTGTAAAAGAGGATGATATAAAAAGTACCAAAAGGGTAAATCAACATGCTTATGCACAAAAATAGAAATACAATAGAAATATACACAAGAAGAATTCTTTCGATTTATGCTGTACACATTGCAACCAACTAGGTCACACAGTTAGCACGTGCACTACTAGAAACTTAAGATGGATTCCTAAAACTAACCATCAAGGACCCAAGAAAATTTGGGTACCAAAAGTTAAAACTTAGCTTTATTTGCAGGGTCAGCTAGGGCATCCAAATGGTATTTGGATAGTGGATGCTCAAGGCATATGACAGGTGACAAGAAGCTATTTACAAGTTTTAGAGAAGAATCTGGTCAAGTTACCTATGGTGACAATGGAAAAGGAAAGGTGCTAGGGTGTGGAACTATTGGTACTAAAGGAAGAGATTTAATTGAGGATGTCATGTATGTAGAAGGTCTCAAGCACAACCTAATCAGTATCAGTCAGTTATGTGATAAGGGTCATTTAGTAAGTTTTCAGAATGATAAGTGTGTAATTCTGAAGGACAGCAAAAAGGTGTTTGAAGCACAAAGAGTAAAGAACCTGTACACTTTGCAATTAGCAGAATTAAAAGAAATAAATCTTTGTTTGGCTACTACCAAAAGCGAAGAAGCTGATTTGTGGCACAGAAGACTTGGTCATGCAAGCACTTCAGTAATCAAGAAATTATTAAAGCATGATCTGGTTGAGGGTCTTCCCAAGATGAAAATTAAAAAATCTGGAATATGCTCAGCATGTGCAAAAGAAAACAGACCAAGACCTCATTTCAGTCCAAGACAATTGTTACAACTTCCAAACCTCTGGAATTGATTCACATGGACCTATTTGGACCTATGAGGACAGTCAGCCTTGGAGGAAAAATCTATGGCTATGTATTAGTTGATGATTACTCAAGATATACTTGGGTGTCTTTTCTAGAAGCCAAATCTGAAGCTTTTCAAGCCTTTCTGAAATTCAGCAAAATTGTTCAGAAGAATCGAAAATTTCAGATTACCAGTATTAGATCTGATCATGGAGGAGAATTCAAAAATGAAGAGTTTCTGGAATTTTGTGAAGAAAATGGTATTGAACACAATTTCTCAGCTCCCAGAACACCTCAACAAAATGGTGTAGCAGAAAGGAAGAACAGAACATTGCTGGATATGGCCAGAACTATGCTAAATGAGTATAATTTACCAAAGTACTTCTGGGCAGAAGCAGTAAATACAGCTTGCTACATTATCAACAGATGTATGATCAGACCCATCCTGAAGAAGACTCCTTATGAATTATACAAGGATAAGAAGCCCAACATCAGTCATCTTCGACCTTTTGGCTGTAAGTGTTTTATCTTAAACAATGGTAAAATAACTTAGGAAAATTAGATGCTAAAAGTGATGAAGGTTTTCTGCTAGGATATGTCTCCAAACCTAGAGGATACAGAGTGTTCAATAGAAAGACATTAACGATAGAACAAACTGTACATGTTTTGTTTGATGAAACTAACCCCTCTATCAAAAGGATAGAAGAAGAGGAAGATGGTGTTGATAATCTTTGCAGGGATCTTGAAAAGACTTCTCTTGAAGAAGAACAAAACAAAGATGAAGAATCAGAAGATCCTCCACTAGAAGATCTTCAACAACAAGAAGAATCACAAGAAGGACTACCTAAAGAATTGAGGTACCACCGGGATCATCCTAAAGAAAACATAATTGGTGATCCTCAATCTAGGATAAGAACAAGAGGTATGCAAGTTCCAAGTGATTTCTCTGCTTTAGTTTCACAAATTGAGCCTAAGACAATCAATGATGCACTGGGTGATGAATCTTGGATCCTTGCTATGCAAGAGGAACTAAATCAGTTCCAACGCAGTAAAGTTTGGACACTTGTGCCTAGACCTTCTGACCATCCTGTTATTGGAACCAGATGGGTTTTTAGAAACAAAATGGATGAATCAGGAGTAATCACCAGGAACAAGGCCAGACTTGTGGCTCAAGGATACTCCCAAGAGGAAGGCATAGACTTTGATGAAACCTATGCTCCAGTTGCTAGATTAGAGGCAATCAGAATTCTATTAGCATATGCTTGCTCTCTTGATATTAACTTATTTCAGATGGATGTTAAAAGTGCTTTTCTGAATGGTTTTATAAAAGAAGAAGTGTATGTTGAGCAACCTCCCGGATTTGAAGATACTAAAAATCCTGATCATGTTTTTCGTTTAAAGAAGGCACTGTATGGCTTGAAACAAGCTCCAAGGGCTTGGTATGAAAGACTAAGTGCTTATCTTATATCACATGATTTTGTAAGAGGAAAAGTAGATAGTACTCTGTTTATCAAAAAAATTTCAGATGAAATCCTAATTGTACAAATTTATGTTGATGACATTATCTTTGGTTCTACTAATGAATCACTCTGCAAATTCTTTGAAGAATTGATGCAAAGTGAATTTGAAATGAGCATGATGGGTGAACTAAATTATTTCCTTGGATTGCAAATCAAGCAAACCAAAGAAGGGACTCACATATGTCAAACCAAATACATCTCAGATCTACTGATCAAGTATGGATTTGACAAATGTAAGCCTTTAGGTACACCTATGAGCTCAGACATTAAGCTAGATAGTGATCCCCTTGGTAAAAAGGCAGATCAAAAAATCTATAGAGGAATGATAGAATCACTACTCTATCTCACTGCAAGTAGGCCAGACATAATGTTCAGTGTTTGTTTATGTGCAAGATTTCAAGCTGATCCAAAAGAATCACATGTTCTTGCTGTTAAAAGAATTTTTAGATATTTTATCAATACAAGTAAATTAGGTTTATGGTTTCCCAGATGTTCAGAATTCAAGTTAATTGGATATAGTGATGCTGACTACGCTGGATGCAAATTAGATAGAAAAAGCATCAGTGGTACTTGTCAACTCCTTGCAGGATGTTTGATATCTTGGTCTTCCAGAAAACAAAACTCAGTAGCCTTATCCACTACAGAAGCTGAATACATTGCAGCTGGAAGTTGTGTACTCAACTACTATGGATTAAGCACCAATTGGAAGACTATGGTCATCAACTTCAAGAAATCCCAATGCTGTGTGATAATACAAGTGCAATCAATCTAACCAAGAATCCAGTTCAGCACTCAAGAACAAAGCACATTGAGGTTAGACATCACTTCATCAGGGATCATGTAAGTAATGGAAACATCTCTCTTGAATTTGTTTCTACAGAAAATCAATTAGCAGATATTTTTACAAAGCCCCTACCAGAAGATAGATTTACATCTATTAGAAGAGAAATTGGTATGTGCAATCCTGATTAATGTTTTCCTAAATTATCATGCTTGAAGAATATTTTTTTGTTTTTGTGAAAATGTATCCTGAATTTTTATTTAAGTAAAAGATCGACTGATACATTCGATTCATGAAGAGTCAAGGCATTCGACTCATGTTAAAAATTGTCATTCGACTGATGCAGTCGAATTCTTAAATCGACTCACTTAAGTTCCTGAAACGTCTTAACATTTAAAATTCTTTAATTAACACTCAATCAAGGCATGTCTCTTCGTAACTCAAATCACGACCTTTCATGAAGAGACGGTCGTCATTCGACACTTATATAAATATCCCCTCGTTTCCTTAAGGAAACACCCATTTGAAATCTCTCCTCGACTGCTCTGTCTTCTTCTTCGCGCCTTCTTGCTCTCCGGCGAAGAAACTTCAGAAGCCCTCTGCTAGACCTCATCCTTTCGAGAAAAAGGTAGGATCTTTAACTCTTTTCGAGTATATCTCCTCCTCCTCTGAAGGTCTCCTAAGTTTCCCTTTCGTCCGTTTGTCTAGATGGCATCTTCTAGGGCTCAAGACTCCGTCCAACTCACCTCTGACCAACTCCAACGCCTAGCCAAGATTCCCATATGTTCCGGGAAGTCCGTTGAGTTTTCTCATCTGAGTGGCAGTCTAGCATGGGTAGAGGAAACCCTCGCAGAAATGGGATGGACCAAGCTCTGTCAGATTTCAGAACCTTTTGTGGCCAGTGCAGTAAGGTCCTTTTATGCTTCCCTGAAGATTTCAACTGGAAACACCATTGTAGGGTATGTTAAAGGAATCAGAATCACCATTTCTGAGGAATATCTTGTGGAGCTATTGGATTGTCCTAATATCGGACACTGTCTCAGTGAGTTTATTCCCTTAGAGAAACAGAAGTTAGGGATTATTGGGAATCTGGGGACTCTGTGCAAGAGAGGTCTGCAAGTAAATGAGCTATCTGCGGAGAAGAGGTTGATTCACAGTATCATTTCCAATATCATAACCCCTAGAGCAGGTACCCATTCCTCCATCACAACCAGAGATGGAAATCTACTCTTTTGGGCTATTCAGAGGCACAGAGTCAACCTTCCAGCAGTCATTCTGGAAAAAATGATAGCAGCAAAGGACCTACAAGAGTCTCTCCCGTATGGGTCTTTGCTTACCTTGATCTTTAAGAAATTTTCTGTGGATTTGTCTGAAGAAGTGCCTGTGAGCACCAGAGAGAAGATTGGACTCATTACTCTTAGAAGGAGTCACTACTCCTTAGTTGGAAAGAAGCAGAACTTGTGGTATAAGGACTCTGTTCCGGAGTGTGAACATGAAGTGTATCCAGATGAGAAGTTAGTCTCTGTGCTCACCCAGGACATTCCTATCGCAAGTGTTCAAATTGAAGCCCCAGCAGATCCAGCAATCTCAGATATGTTTGTTCAGCCTCCTTCACCAACTATCCCTCCACCAGTCCAAAATGAAGAAGTTCAGTTTCCAGCCTCCTCCTCTCTTAATGAGCAAGATGCTCCCTCTGAAACTGTACATGAAGTTTTGAAAGATCTCAGAGGAAAGGGAATCCTGTCTGAAGATGTTCCTGTCCCACCTATGGAACACATGTTTGAAGAGAGAGAGCCTTCATACTCCCCTTCTCAATTTGAGACCCGGCCAAGGTCTCAGGGGGAGAGTAGCAACAGCCTTAGCTCAATTCTGGAGCTTGTTAAATCCCAACAAGAAAATCTGTCTATTCTTCATATGCAAGTTGAACTGATCGATGTCAAGTTTGACAGTTTAGCTGATGAGGTGAAGCAGATAAAAGAGCTTATGCTTCAGTTAGTGTGCCAGCAGGGCACTCCCAAGCCAGCAGGGCCTTCCCCCTCACAGCAGCAAAAAGAAGCAGCAGCTACTGCTCAAGAGCCACAGCACCAAGAGTCAACTCAAGAAAAAGATTCTGAAGATCAAGTGCTTGAGCAAGTAGTAGAAAAGGATCAAGAGATCCAGGCTGACCAGCAGCCCCTATCCGATGAACCCCAGCAGAAGCAAGAGCAAGCTCCCAAGCCTCCACTAGCAATAGTTGTTTATCAACCTCCTGAGGAGCAGCAGCAGGAGTCAGTGGCTGATCAGCAGCCAGGTGTAGCAGCAGTTGAGGAAGAGGGATCCCTAGGAAAAAGACCTCTTCAGGCCTCTGAATCTCTCACCTTCAAGAGAAAGGTTAAGAGAAGGCTAGTGAAAGATGGCCATCCTATCCGCCCTTCTCCTTCTTCCAGACCTAACTCACCTGCCCCTCCTGTCATTAACCCTCCAGAAACCACTCCTGCAGCACCCTCATCCTCTGCTCCCTCCACCTCAATTCTTGAGGTCTCCTCTCCAGATATGCCTTCTCCAAGCATCCCAGCAGATCCACACTTCAAAGATATCCAATTTTCTATCTACCCTTTGCAATACCAGCCTAAGCCTCTCAAGGAGGTAGCAATAACCTTGTCTACCCAACCTCCTCAGTTTTATTCATCTCTGCCAACTATTCCCAAACCTGGCTCTCAGCAAACCCATTTACAAATCATTGAAATGGTTCCCAGTCTCCAATTACCAGCTTCCCGTGGTCCTAATTTAGGAGACAAAGCAGCTCTACTCCTTCCTCCATTTTGGTATGCCTTTGTCTACCATTCTTCTCAGTTCATGGCTCTATTCAGATAATATCTTCAAATTAAAGCCTTTCTTGAAATCCACAACATGTCAGGTTTCACTTTTGAACACTGGCTTCCATCTCTGATCAACACTTCCCAAGTTTCAATCTCTGAACTTCATTTGGTTTCTCAGAAGAGCCACTGTCTGACTCCTCAAGCGTTTGTTGATCTTTACCCTGAAGAAGCCATGAGATTTCAAGAAGCCCAATCACGAAACCACCATCTCAAGATCTATACACATATCTCTCTCTGGTTTCATGACCTCTTTGTCACTCTTCTCAGAGAATCTCAGGCCAAATTTACTGCCATGAAAGCCTTTATTTTTGAGAGGTTCAAACTTGGTCTGCATGATGTCTCCAGAGGACAATATGATATGCTCATCAGAGGTCAAAGGGCAGTGGTTCCATCAATGTCAGCAGCTTTATTACCTGATCTCCATCCACCCCTTGTAGGAGCAGTTCTCTATAGAGGTTCCTTTGCTAATACCCTCTACAACAGATTCCTTCGGATCTCCACAAGGTTCAAGATCAAGTACAAGTCTAAGCTCAGCTTTCAGAGGTTCATCTTTCTTCACTTACCCAAATTACAGAAGAACCTTCTTGACCTCCAACTAAGCTTCGCTGAATCCGAACGGTTCACTCATGATCAGTGGGAGAAAGCTTATCCAGATCATCATGTTAAGTGCAAGAAAATGAAACTCACTCTGAATGAGTATCACTCCAAGAGCCTCCTCGACCTGAGAAAGCACATAGGCCTTAAATGGGCACACAGATATTTGTACTATTATCAGGCCAAGGATGCAGCTCTCTCGTCTGGTCTCCACTGGAACATCACTATGCATGAGTTCCTATCTCTAGCAGTCACTAAGAAGTTTACTCCCCTTCAAATCAGATATGTAATGGATCGGAAAAGGCTAACCTCAAGCGCGCCTTTTACAGAAGACGCCACATCAAATCTCTGAAGAAATTACCCTTCACCGGTCCTACCTACAATGTGGATCCTTCAAAGTTTGACCACATTTTCCCATCCAATGAGCTAAAGCTTTGGAATCTTATAGAGCCATTCTTGGCTAAAATTCCCCCAGCTCTTTATCTTCCTAGCTCTGGCAACAACTGAAAACATTGTATTGTTTTTCTTACTTCTGAAAGTTGTATAATGCTTAAACACTTATCTTTTTTGGTCAAAGCATTTACTATCTTCTCCTGTCTTTTGCATTGCCTACATTAATATCCTTTATGTTAATGCCACAAAGGGGGAGAAAAGACAAGGTAGCTACTCAGTTTCTTTTAAAAATTTGTATCAAACAATTTATATGCGATTCAGGTTATCAGCTACCATTTAAAGATTTTTGTCATTAACAAAAGGGGGAGAATTGTTGAAGCAACTTCCTCCAAGTCTTCAGAAAATTAAGTATTTTGATAAAACAAATCTTTAAATGAATATTTTGCGTCTACCATGATAAATTCTCAAATATATATTTCTTCCAAAAATATAGATATACTACAAAATTTCTAGACAGCTTCAATATCCTGAAAGACCAATTTTTTCTAAGTATACAACTTTATACTGTATTCGACTCATGACTTCGACTCATACAGTCGAACGTCTTTATACTGTATTCGACTCATGACTTCGACTCATACAGTCGAACGTCTTTATACTGTATTCGACTCATGACTTCGACTCATACAGTCGAACGTCTTTATACTGTATTCGACTCATGACTTCGACTCATACAGTCGAATGTCTTTATACTATATTCGACTCATAACTTTACACCTCATTCGACTGTCGATTTCCTTCTTGAGTCGAAGTACACTATTCTTCATAAATCGAATCATACTTACTTCCTGAGTCGAATTACCTATTCTATTGAATTCGACTACACTGTCAGCTGTGGTACCTTTGTCAGTTCTAAATTGTCATTCCTGGTTGTAAATTCTTCTCAAGCATAAAATCGATGACATATTTCATGTTGCTTATCATATACATTTAAGATCGTACAAGACTATTATTTTAATATATTTTCTGACAAAGATTCAGTACATTCACATATTTATATTCCTGTAAAAAATATTTCTCTGAAATATACTTCTGGTTTTGATGTCCTTTGCCTCAATCTATTCCTTCTAAAAAGACTCAAAGCATTTATGTAAAAAATCAGGCGCATGGTATCTGACCATCTCACCTACCACTGACAGACCCATACCTCAACTTTTTGTCTGTCTGCCTTATTTTCGAAAGGACTAAGAATACTAGGTTCCATACTATTTGTTGTACTCCACTGACTCACCTACCACAAAGGTATGGATATGCTTTTGTCTTTGTCTTGTCCTTGCAAACAGGCATTTATTAGAGCGCATGTTTTAAGCATGGGTTGCTCAGCTCAAGTCTCAAAGAGCTTATCTTCTAGCTGTGACAACGGCTCCTGCTTTTAAAGACTTTGGAAAGAGGCAAAAATTCAAGACCCTGTGGATATAAGTCCCAAGATCCAAAGGATCCCCAAAACTCTCCTCAAACGGATAGTATGCAACAACCATCTTACTCCAACGGCTATCTTCCTCAAACGGCTAGTTTTTGAAGATTATAAAGAGATGGAGAAAAGCTCATGAAGAACAACAATTTTTCAAGTGCGCAAAAAGAAATTCCTTCAAGCCATCTCTTTGAAAAGCTCATCTTGCAAGCTCTCTAAGTCTTCCTGTTCAGCCTCTGTGTGAGAGCACATCTTCAGGAATTTCTGTTCTGAAGATCTGTCTGTTGGGTGGCAATTGTAATTGCTCCTTCTTTTGAAGTCCACCCAAGTAGCTTCAGCTAGGATTTAGACTGCACTTCTCTTCATTCAATCCTGCTGGAAAGTGTGTGTTCTGTGCTCATCTTTGAGGCAAACACACAAGGTTTCTTTTTCTGTTATTTCTGCAGAAGTTTTTCTGCTTTACCCCTCTTGTGAAGGGAAGGCCTTTGGTATAAGGCAGTTGTGTTTACCCCTGTTTAGGGAAGACTTGTTGTGGAGCAAGTGGGTGTTGTAATTACCTCTCAAGGGTGAGAGAAGGCCAAATCTGTTTGGCAGTTTAGTGAAAAACTCAAGTGGTTGGCTTGAGGACTGGATGTAGGACTTCCATGTAGGAAGGGCCGAATCAGGATAAATCTCTTGTGCAATCTTCTGTGTGATTGTTTCCGCCAAGTTCTTTCACTTGAATCACACACATCACACCAAGCACTAACATATCTATTTAGTGTTGTGATTTTCAAAAGAATTTTTGAAAAGCAAGAAAAGTCCTATTCACCCCCCCCCCTCTAGGACTGTGCATTTGCCATTTCGATCCAACAATTTTGATTCCTGAAACTTGATCTGATGACCTTTGTCGCAAAGTTGACTGATGTTAATTAGGTTGTGCTTGAGTCCTTTGACACATAGAACATCTTCTATAAGGATTTTATCTTGGCTTCCAATGGATCCACAACCAATTACTGACTCTCTACCATTATCAACATAGGTTACTGTACCTTCTTCATCTTTGATATAAGAGAACAGTCTTTTGTTACCTGTCATATGCCTTGAGCATCCGCTGTCCAGGTACCACTTTGATGCTTCAAGGCTTCCCTGTAATAAATCAATGAAATTTAAGTACCCAAGTTCTTTTGGGTCCTGGTTGGTTAACATGTTCACAGTTTCTTTTCGGAATCCATTTTAAATGTTTAGTTGTACAGGTTATTTTAGTATGACCTAATTTGTTACAATGAGTGCAGCAAGAGATATTGTTTATTACCTTGTTTGACTTATTGTTTTTATTATTGTTTGATTTATAGTTGGGATTTTGTTCAGCTACAAATTTTAGTATTAGATAAATTTTAGAATGAATAACTATTTTTTCATTATCTGGTGGAGTATACCCTAAACCATATTTTTTCTTTCCTGATCTTCTTGCTTTTTTTAATATTAAGGAGGATTTTCCATTTGTGAATTTCTCAATTGTGGCTGTCAAATATTCATTATCTTTTGTTAATGTGTTAATTTTATTTTTAAGTTTACTTATGGTTTCCTGACTTTCTAGGTTCGATATCTTTTCATTTTTAGTTTTTACATCTTCACATAACAGTTCATTTCTTATTTTTAGTTTAGAAATTTGTTTATCTAATTGTTCAGTTTCTGATTTTAAATTTGAGTTGGTTATTTCAAGGCATGCATAATTTTTCTTAACTGATTTTAATTGTTTACAAACTTCTTTATATTTACTATATAATTCAATAAAGACATCTTCTAAACTATCATAATCAGATTCATTACAAGATGTAAAAGATGAATCAGAAGTTACCTTGTCGTCAACATTTGTCATGAAGGCCAGGTTGACCTTTTCTTCTTCTTCTTCGCTGGAGCTAGACTCACTGTCGAGTCACTTTCATTGTTTCATGCAGCAGCCATAGCTTTCTTCTTATACTTCTTAAATTTCTTCATGTTGTCATTTTTCTTGAACTCAGTCTTCTTCAGTTTTGGACACTCAACCTTGAGGTGTCCAGGCTTCTTACACTCATAGCATATAGGTTCAGATCTCTTGACTTCTTTACCTTAAGATCTCTTAAATTCTCTACCTTTTTTGAAATACCTTCTTCCTAACTGATATTCTTCTTAGCTAGAATGCGTTGCAGTCTTCTGGAGAGAAAGGCTTCTTCATCTTCACTGCTCTCATTACTCTAATCGCTTTCTGATTCCCCCTCAGAAGTGTCTTCTGCAGCCTTGATAGCATTGTTGTGCTTTTTCTTGCTGGAGGACTCTCCCAGCCTTTCCATATTTATCTCATGAGCCATTAAAGACCCAATGAGTTTTTCGAGTGACATTCTCCTGAGATCATTTGCTTCTTCTATTGCTATTACCTTTGGAGTCTATGAGGTTGGTAGAGATCTTAATATCTTTCTTACCATGTCTCCAGTCTCATAGGTCTTTCCAAGCCTAGCCAGTTCATTAGTAATGTCTGTGAAGCGATTGTACATCTGGGAGATGGACTCTCCGGACTGCATTTGGAACCTCTCATACTGAGCTACCAATATATCAATTCTAGTTTCTTTTACCTTGTCAATTCCTCATGTGTAAGCCTCAGCTTGTCCCACATCTCCTTAGCCGACTTACATGCTGATATCCTATTGAATTCCTTTTTGCTCAGTGAACAACATAAGATACTCTTCGCTTTACTGTTATGGGATAGCTTCTTCTTATCTTCATGTGTCCATTTTTCTTTACTGTTGGTTACTTTGAGATTTCCTTCTTCGATTATTGTCCACAACTGGAATCAAGTCCTTGAAGGAAGAACTCCATCCTTGTCTTCCAGTAGTTGTAGTCTTCACCATCGAATAGAGGAGGTCTGTTGACGGATTGTCCTTCTGCATGACTTTGGGCTGCCATTTATCTTTGCTCTTCAGATCGTGAGATCTACTTACTCACAGAGGCTTGGCTCTGATACCACTTGTTGCCCAGAAAGCAAGTCCAGAGGAGGGTGAATGGATTGTTAAAATTTCTTTTAGAATAATCATGTAAATAAAAACGCTTTGATAAAAGACACTAAGTTTGATAGTTAGAGTTAGTGTAAAGCATACATAAAAAGATCAATCACACAGACAACAGAAATTTTATCCTGGTTCGGATCTCCTATCACAAGGAGTCCTATGTCCAGTCCCTAAGCAACAACTTGGGATTTCACTAAATAAGGGACTGTCCTACGTCCAGTCCCTAAGCAACAACTTGGGATTTCACTAAATAAGGGTACAGTCCCCCTTAAGGACACTTACACATCCAGCCGTAGCTGACTTTTTCTTCTCTACCGGAAGAGGAACTAAACCACCTGATGCAACAGGTCTTCCTTCTTACTAAAGGGAACAACCACCCACTCAACAGTAGGTCTTCTCTTCACAACCGAAGAGGAACACTCAAGATGAATGAGTAGAGAGTGGATGGCCCCTAGACCAAGCTTATACAAATTGCTTGATCTAAGGCAATGTCTGAGAGACAATGATAATCAATAAAAAACTCTCTCTCAGATCTACACAAGTTCTCAAGGGCTAAACAAGTTACTGTGGAGAGCTAAGAGCTAAAGATTGTTTGAATGGATGAGCAAGCTCTTCTTTCTTCTAGGTGACTAAGATCTTCAGGATTTAGAATTGTTCAAAAAGTTCTTCTACATAGAGTCACAAGTCTTCTATTTATCTTCTTTGGAAGAATTTGACCGTTGAGGTATCTGTTATCTCACATCTTCATGCACGTTGAAGTGTCTGGTTTGAAGTATGGAGCAAGAGAACCTGCAGTCATTTAATGCTGGAATAGACACTTACACAAAGAAAGATTGTCTGAATCTCTTCTTGCTTTTGTCAGGTTGATAGTTCCAACTTTGCAACATGCGTTTCTACCGGAAACCCTGCACACAATAAATGTTGAAGCATAGACAACTTATCTTTGTCTAGACTGTCAGTCAACGTTAGCAGTCGTGCTATATAGGAAGATACACTAAAAAGGAAATCTCATTCTATCATCATATAAAGCATTACGTTAAGTGAAATCGTTGTAGAAACGAAGTCGTTGTTTAAGTGACGTCGTTGTTTCATATGAAATCGATGTTCTACCGAAATCAATGTTTAAGTGAAATCGGTGTAGAAGCGAAGTCGTTGTTTCATATGAAATCAATGTAAAACCGAAATCGATGTTCTACTAAAGAAATCGTTATTTGAGTATGAAGTCAATGTAGAACCGAAATCGTTGTTTTTCTAAAGAAATTGTTGTTTAAGTATGAAGTCGATGTAGAACCGAAATCGTTGTTTAAGTATGAAGTCGATGTAGAACCGAAATCGTTGTTTAAGTATGAAGTCGATATCGAACCAAAATCGTTGTTTAAGTATGAAGTCGATATAGAACCAAAATTGTTGTTTAAGTAGGAAGTCGATGTAGAACCGAAATCGTTGTTTAAGTGAAATCGATGTTCTACCAAAGAAGTCGTTATTCTACCAAAGAAGTCGTTGTTTAAGTGAAACAGTAATCGTTGTGAGCTAATACATGGATGTCAATGTATACTTAGAAAAAAAATATATGTAATAATCTTTATAGAACAATGAGTGTAGACAACTTACTGATTTTGTTTGATTTGATGCTTGTTGATAAACTTCATAAAATGATGTTCGATAATAATTTTTAAGATTTTGTTAATCACCAAAAATACATATAATAAATAAAAAATTATATGGAGATGGATTGATCATCATTAACATATTGAACATGTTGTGTGTTTCGAGGGGCGCGCAACCCCGTGATTACAGCGACAGGTACCCCTGTCGCGATGTGTATTCCAGAACCCTAATATGCCAATTAAACCTTGCTAGTCATGCCCTACAATCATAGTTTAAACCTTTTAAAGCTCTGTTATGAGCAGTAACTTCCTGTTAATACACTTTTGATAATATTCACGTTATTCTTTAAAAGATTTGTGCATGTCTCTCACATGTTATCTTGATTTCCTTTCACATGCACATAATAAACATGAATTTTTGCGATGAGAACTTACAGAAACCACCTCAATAATATATCTGGTAATTAAGTGCAATATTTCATGATAATTTTCCCTATTATTTTAATGAACTTGTCTTCATTTTATTCACTTGATTTGGATACCATTATCGCATCTCTCTGCCTTTGAGCACTCAAGGCAAGACAGGCAACATGCTTTCTGTATACACTCTTCTTGACTTGGACGACCTCTCCGTTAGGAATACTTCTAACTAGACTAGGAACTCCTTGCTCAAGACCTCCATAAGACTCCTTGGCTTTGGCAGACGTCCATTGCCGACAAGTTGATTGTACCATCAATACACATGATACCCTTAGGGATCAGCATGATCCAACGGTTTTAGATTGCTCTCTTACCTCGAGATCACGCCGGACCTCTGAACTGTGTTCGTTGCACGGCCAGCGGGTGGTTAGTGACTTCTACCTGATGTGAATGTGCTTTTTAAACACTCCACAAAGAGTAATTAAAAAAAAGAGATTTTAAATAAAAGAAAATAGTATGAAAGAATAAGAGAAAAGTACGTGTGTGCATGAGGATAGAGTGTGATTGCTAGGTGCGCGAGGGTACCGAAAGAGTGAGCGAAGGACGGGGTTTACTTACCTTCACCCAAAGATCACGGGAGTTGATTATGGTGGGTTGACTCTTACTCCTCCAACCGGCCGGCCAGTAGAGAAGACTTTAGCTTGATTGTTACCTTGCAAAGAGAAAGAAAACACGCAAACAAGTGAAGAGGAAATTAGTCTAAGTTGTGTAGTATAAATTCGAAAGAAGATGAGAAAAATGCAATTGCATAGGTTTGAACACACCTCGTGGAAGTGGTGTTAAACCCCTAAAAATATAGGTGTGAAATGAAATGAAGTGTATGTGTGAAAGTGATGTGTGATGAATGAGCTAAGAGATGAATTAAAGCAAAGAATGAAGGGAGAGAAGAAGAGTTGGCAAAATGATTTGGTGTTGCAATGCTCGAATTGGAAGAAGACCCCTCAAGCTCCAATGCACTTGAGATGAAGAACAAGCTCTACTTGATAAAGACTTGGAGTAGTGCCTGAGGAGAATGGTTCTTCTCTTTTAAGCTTGGAGTTTGACTTTTTAGTGCGGTAGAGATTCGTTGTAGTGCTTGGGTTATGCTTAAAACAATGGCCTCGAGGGTCTTTTTATAGGGAAAATTTTGGTGAATCGCGATGGAAACAGTGGTCGTCTATTAAGGTGAATCGCGACGGACTAAAGCATCGTGTTTAATAAGATCCACTTACTTCGATTAAGCCTTTCCAAACATCGATTATAGTAGATTTTAGAATCGCGACGACATGAACCGACGCGTTTCAAACACTTCCAATATTGATTGATTCTTTCCAAATTTAATAAATAGAAACTTTGAATCACGACGACATGGGTGGTCGCGGATTTGGAAGAATTGATCTTCTGATGGGAATCGATCTTGATACAATGGAAGGTTAGAAACGCGACGAACCATATGGACACGATTCTAATTAGTAAGAAAATCTTTCTAAAAATAATTTTGGAATTTGTCATAAATCAAAATTAAAAACTATTAAACGCGACGACTCTAATGGACGCGATTTCAAAACATGGCAGGCGCCAGAAAAGGAAAACTAATACGCGATGGTTTTACCTATCGTGGATCAAACTTCTGATCCGCGACCACTGTGTCTGTAGCGAATCAACTGTGCACAGTGGACCCCTCAAAGCCCCTAGAAAAATTCTTAAAAATCCTAGAAAAATCTAAAAAAAATAAAAAATCACTCAAGAGGTTAATTGAAGAGAGCCACTTTGAGGCATTGCAGTATAACATGAAATGTGCTCGATATATTGTCAAAAATGGTGTGTCTACACCTGACTGCCAACACACAAACTATGTGTGTTGTGCAACTGTTACTATCGCTTGTTTAACGTTGTTTTACGCAAATTGACCTATAGTTCTCATATATTCCTTATTCTCTCATCTATTCACATTCTCTTTACAATCTCGTCTATTCTTCAATTACTCTCATCTATTCTTGGTACTTTATACTAGTCATCTATTGATTGTCTAAGATAAAAATATAACCAATGTCAGGCAACATTATAAAGGATCCGATGTGGTCCTAGGAGTTAAATGATCAGGGTGTTCGGTATTACATCTAAGTACTATACTATCTAGATTAATCGACGACAATCAAATCAAAGTGCTATACTCTCTCTAGATTGATAAAAGTCAATCAAAGTGCTATCGTGACATGCTTTCTCGTGATATGGCCAATCCTTTACGTGTTAGTTGTACTGTATTCTTTTTGAAAAGTACTATTGTGCCCTTGTTATCATGTGATATTACTCTCTTGAGCATTCCCTCTAGTTATCTTACTTTTCAAGATATTAATCACTTAAAATATGTTTGTTTTCGAGATATTAAGTCCTACTGGGTGTTATCGCTCATATTGCGTTATTGTTATATGTGTTTCAGGTGAGTCTGATGAGGAACACCACACGCATGAGGATGGGGGTGTGCAGGCGCAAGAGTGACCCGTGGAGATGTCAACCAAGTCTTAGTTTTAGTTAGTTAGTTTATTTTCATTTGAATAAAGTACTCTGGGCCCATAGTTTTGGCTCTAAATTAGTTAATGTAATAGTGATTAGTGGAATCATCAATAAAGTTGGTTCATTTGGTATTATTCCAATTTGTACAATAATTTGATGTCTATTTACGCTCTATACTATTTATTTAATTATTTATCACTCCGATATTTCGCGTCAGGGCATTACATAGACACATGTGATGTATAGTAGAATAACTTGAAAATTCTTGTGCATGTTGTTTGATTTGCTTTCTTATTTCCTATCTTCGGTCCATGCACGTTATATGATAGCCGGTCTCACAAGTTTCGCTTTATTGTCTTTTATTTTTTATGTGCATAATATTTGTTTGATTAAGTTTTAATCTGTAGACAAATAATTTTATTTTGGCTTTAATCAATTCATTCCTCCTCTCCTGAACATATTGTACACCTGTCTCAGTTGAGGACATAGTAATAGTATAAATACCATATAGTACTGCATGGATGGAGATAAGAAATATTTACCATGGCTGGCCTTTGATGATCTTCTTTTTTTTTATTTACCCATTAGTAAATTATTTTTATTGAGTGTAAGACACAATTCAAATGTTTGGAATTATTTAGAGTACAATATGAAGATTGTAAATTGGAAGAGAATGCAATAAAAGATGAAAGAAAATTATCTATTATTGAATCATATAGTCAATTCAGTATTGCATTGCGTCAGTGTCCAGTGTTCTATTATTGAATCCAAATCTTATTAATATCTCTAATATACGATTTATTTGTTATGCTAGATATTATTGAATCTAATTTTTTTAATAGTTCTCATTCTTTATTTTGAGATGATATTAGCTATTAATAATTAATATAGATTTAATATAATCCTAAGAGATATTAAAGCATTTCACGTTACTACGATTAGCTTCCAGTGTTCTATTACTGAATCCAAATCTTATTAATATCTCTAATATACGATTTATTTGTTATGCTATTATTGAATCTATTGTTATTGGATCTACATATTTTTAATAGTTCTCATTCTTTATTTTGAGATTATATTATCTATTAATAATTCATACAGTTTTAATATAATCCTAAAAGATATTAACATTTTTGTAGATACATAAATGTATTTGTATATCATAAATATTTTATTATTTATTTATTTAAATATAATATATAAAGTATCAACATATATTTTATACATTTTTAATCACTTTATTAAAATATACTCCTATGGTCTGATTGTTCTATTTGTTTATGATGGAGATTCTGTATGTAATTAATTTTATTTAACATATTTGTAGATGGAGACTTTCCTGATGGAGATTCTTACAATTTTTATGCCCATTTTTTTATTTGGATTACTCATATCATGCTTACAGTGGTCCTTTGCAAGTTAAATAATCAGATGAGAAGAATGGTGGTAGGTTTTGATGTTGAAATGCAGGTGTAATGGGTTCATGTGGAAGAATCAATATATGAATGTACATACTTCTATATATATATATACTAGTTATTAACATGCTTCGCAAGTGAGTTACTTTGGACATAACTGAGTTTGTCTTAAATTCTTATTTTTTTGCCATGTAGTGACTATATAATTCATAAAATGTATATATATATTCAATTAATTTGTGTAAATTAATTTGCATGCATAAAATGGTGGCTCTTTGAAATAAAAAATACTTAAATGTCTAGTTGAGGCTAATTGTGAGACTATGAATATAATTACAATTTCAATTGTAAATGATAATAAGATCATTCTAGATAAATTGTAGTAAGTGTGAGAGCTTATTATACATTATGGTGCTAGCTTTATCATTATCACAAGTGAAATAAAATAAAAGTTATGATGAGTCTTTTCTCATCCAGAAAAATAGAAAAATCTCATCTTAAGGAATGTAAATGATGTTTTGGAGATGTTTTAATTTATTCTATAAATATTTATGAACATACAGAAATTTATTTTTGTCAAGATGAAACACACTTAGATTGTCATAGAAAGAGATAATTTTATGGCGGAGAGGGAGGGAGAATAAAATTATAGAGAATATGATAGAAAGAGAGATTGAGATAGAGAGGAGTGAGAGTTTGGTTGCAAGAAGGAAGAGAAAAAATTGCGAAATAGAGTGATTATATTGTTAGACTCCAGTTCTGATTGTGAGTTGAGATTAGATTGGATAACTAAGATATAAAGTTAGGGGTTCTTTGTGAAGTCTTTGATGATAGAAGGATCCAAGAGTGAAAAGTAAAACAAAGGAAGCAAATAAAATAAGACAAAAATAAAATATACTATGAGAATATGATACTAAGGTTCAAATCTCATGTTATCTACCAAAACTTATATTTGTTTGACAATAATCATATTTATAATTGAGATTTTTACATATTATTTTCTATAATGTTGTAATATTTCAAATAATATCTTAAACCCCTGCAATCTGTCTCCCTTCTAGAAAAACCATGCTGTGAAACTTAACCCTAGTTATGAAAGGTCAATTTTAGCATAACACCCTGCCCTCATTTGACAATTAATAACTAATTATATATGTGATTTTTAAAAAACAATTTAAATGAAAAAGTACCATTAAGAGAAATTCATAAAAAAAATTGACTAAAAAGAAGGCAAAATTGTGAAGTATAGAGTTTAGTTGAGAGAGAACCAAGAGTTCCATTGAGAGAGAGAGAGTCCGATTGTAAGAATGAGAGATGAAAAAGAGCAATTTAGAGAGAGAGAGAGAGTTGGGCTAGAACAAAAAGTCAAATTAAGATAGATTGTCACGTAATTTAAATCTAACAGCGGCATAGATGCTTCCATTTTCTAATTTTGCCATAATTTCCCTATCTTGTCTATTTCTTTTTTATTCTACAATTTTATCATATAATGCGGAACTGCTACCTCAACATGTTAGATTAAGAGATTAGAAATGATTTTGCTAAAAAAAAATTCCTCCCATTAATTGTGAGCCAGAGCTGTATGCAACTCCTTACTATGGACTAGATAACAGACACTCGTTGTTAAGTGGTATGTTGCATACGTGGCTGAAAGAGGCATTTTAATTAGCAACTCAAATATTTGAATTGTTTTAAGATCGGTTCTTATCTTATGGCAGGTATCATTTAAAATTACATTATTATTGGGAGAGTATATCGCCCACTTCTATTATATAAAGAAATTTGAGAAATATCGCACAAACGATTCTCCAAGTTAGGACTTTGGTGCTCTCTTTTGTGTTTTCGGTCAGGCCCAAAATAGCTTGTTCCAGTCCTAAGAATCTGCGTTCATCTATGTCTCCCTATTCATTCCATAAGAACTTTTTTTGTAATGTATTTACTTCTAAGATTTACTGGCTAACTTTCTTTAGTATACTCATAGTACGCACTTGATGATACAACAAATGCCTTATAGGGTGTTTGGGAGTAATTTTTTTTAAAAAATAATTTCTATCTAAAAAATTATACTATGTTCTCTTTTAATTTAAATTTTAAATTAAGAAAAACAGTTCTTCACTGTTTGGTCGGAACTATTTTAAAAATTATGGAAGAGGGAGGGGGGGCCGGTGCGCAGGGGCGAGGGAGGGGGGGCGCCGAGGCCAGGGGGAAGGGGGGGTGCGCAGGGGCGAGGGCGCCGGGGCTGGAGGGGAAGGGGGAGAGGGGTGCGTAGGGGCGAGGGAGGGAGGAGGGGCACCGGCGCCGGTGGGGGGAGGGGTGCGCGCAGGGGCGAGGGAGGGGGGGCGCCGGGGCCGGGGGGAAGGGGGGTGCGCAGGGGTGAGGGAGGGAGGAGGGGTGCGGCGCTGGGGGGAGGGGTGCGCGCAGGAGCGGGGGGGGGGGGCAGGGGCGAGGGAGGGAGGAGAGGCGCCGGTGCTGAGAGGGGAGGGGTGCGCGTAGGAGCGGGGGGCAGGGGCGAGGGAGGGAGGAGGGGCGCCGGCGCTGGGGGAGGAGTGCGCGCAGGAGCGGGGGGGCGGGGCGCAGGGGTGAGGGAGGGAGGAGGGGCGCCGACGCTGAGGGGGGAGGGGTGCACGTAGGAGAGGGGGGGGGCGCAGGGGTGAGGGAGGGGGGCCGGGGGGGAAGGGGGGGTGCGCAAGGGCGCCGGAGTGGGGGGAGGAGGGCAGAGGGAAGGGGGGGAGGGGTGCGCACGGTGGCTGGGGGGGTGCCGGTGTGGGGGGAGGAGGGCAGAGGGCGGCTGGCCGAGGGGGGGGGTGCCCAGGGAGGCGGGGAGGGTGCAGAGGGGGGGGGAGGGGGGAGCAACGAGTGTTTTGAAAAAAAAAAAATAGGTGAAGAGTTGTTTTTTTTAGAGAGAGTTTTACACAGGTAAAAATTTTTTCCTAAAAAAAAATTTATGTTACCAAACATGTATTAGTGAGCATCTTTTTTTATTTTTAAATTTTAGAGAATAAAGAGATAAAAAACTACAACCAAACACCCTATTAAAAAAGTTTCTTTGTAAATAGGGTAAGAATTAATAACATGACTTCCTTGATAAAGACTATGCAAAATCGGAGTCTTCTCTACAACATCATCAACATTATTTTGTATATATTCAATCACTATTTATTTGTCATTTAATAAATAAAAGAGTCCAGTGATGTAAAGAGACTTTTTTTTGAGATTTTTTTTTTAATAAAAGTCCAATGGATCAGCGACTAGGAGAGTGCACCCCATTCCAAAGGGATGAGATGTTCTCACTCCACCAGACGATCAACCAAAGGATAAATTATATTTCTGAATTTCTGAATGAAAGACATACACCCGACGCCATATAGGAAAAGCCGCCTAGAAAATAAAAAGAGACTACACCCGAGCACCACCAAACTATAATAAGATGAGAGGAACAGACCCATATAGAATCTCTGTCTAAAGCTAGGTAACCCGGCTTTATCAATAATCAAAGCTCCCCTAGCAGCAATAGGAAGATCACCAAGAGTAAGAAAGACCGAATTCTTTTCAATAGCACAGGCCTGAGAAGTAAGAGAATCAGCCACCTAATTACCCTCATGGAAGGTATGCACAATCTTTGGTTTGAGAATCTGCATCATGTCACATATTCCCCTCCACCAAGGAAAGACTGCCTAGTGAGGTAACTGACCACCAGTAATTGCCCTAACAAGGAGAGCCGAATCAGAATACATAATAGATATATTCAGGTGTCATTCCATAGCCAACCTAAGCCCATCATGAATAGCCCTGGTCTTAGCCATAAGACTATTCCCAGTACCATAGAAAAATGCAAAGCCGCAAACAAAATCGCCATTGTGGTCCCTGAAGCAGCCACCACCACCACATTTACCGGGGTTACCTTTAGAAGCACCATCCACATTGAGACTAAAGTTATTCACTGGGGGATTCCATCTAACAATTATAGGAGCTCTGATTCTTACATCTACTTTAACTTTAAAGTCCTTAAGAATATCAGCTTGACCTAAAGATACAGGACAGTTGAACTTGACATTGTCCAAAACCTTGCTAGCATTCAGCAAAATCTTTTGCTTGATACTATCCACTGACATTATAATCCCTTCCATGCGAGCAGTGCACCTGAATTTTCAAATCTCCCACAACATAATAATAGTAGTAATCAAACCAATAAACTGGAAAGCAGATTTCATATTGGTGTTAGAAAGAACACTCCAGCACCTAATGGTAACATGATCATTATGATTAATTTTGTTACTAAGAAGCGGTGCAATCCACCTCCACAGCTCAGTAGCGATATCACTGGAAATGAAAAGATGATCCAGCGTTTCTTGCTCAGAAACCTTGCAACACACACATTTGGACACCAGTGGAATCCCACAGTCAGCTACTCTAGAGTCAACCTGAACCACTCTGTGTAATAACTTCCAAACAAACATGGCAGAATGAGGAGGGATAGCATGATGCCAAACTTTCATCCACGTACCTCTACTCACTCCCGGATTAGAAACTAGAGAATAGGCAGATTTGACACTAAAAATACCTTTAGCATTCCCAGCCCAAATAAATTCATCAGGATTATCAGATAAGGTAGCCTAAACATGCTGACAGGTAACACCCATCCAGTTCCAAACCCTGTGATTATCATCCAAAGTCATGTCTTTTACCGAAATTTTGGACCACTGTTGGTCATTAGGAACCCTGTTCCTAAACTCCTGCATAATGGTTTTATCACCAATCCAAATATTCTTGAAAAAATCAACACACGACCCATCACCCCCCATCCACCTGGAGTTAGAAAGAACCATCTCCTTAGCTTGATAAAAGACTTTCTTTAAAACGTCGATGGGGAAATGAGTATAGATATTAGTGAGATGATGCTGATTAAGAAATTGTTGTTTAGCATAAAGGGACCACAAAGAATTGCCATGTAAAATATTCCAGATTTGCTTAGCCGCCAAAGCAACCTGCAGAGTGTCCAAATTTCTAAAGTTAAGTCCACCTTCCACATATGGTTTCTGCATGTGTGCCCACGCCACCCAATGTCTTCTATAATTGCCATCAGCACCCTGCCAAAAGAAGTTTGCACAGAGACTGTCAATCTGCTTACATATCCTTTTAGGAATATAAGTGGAACTGGCCAAGTATATAGGGAGACTCAGAAGAACTGATCTAATGAGAACAGCTCGCCCAGCTTGAGACAACATTTTAGATCTCCACCCAGTGAGCTTGTTAGTAACATTATCCACCATAAATTTGTAATCACTAACCTTGAGTCTTCCAGGTTTAATTGGAACACCCAAATATCTCATACTACATTGGTGATGCATGTACCCAGTAAGATTATGAATGTGGGATGCCAGCACACCAGGAGCTTTAGCAGAGATTTGAAAACAACTTTTCCCCGCATTAACTTGCTGGCCAGAACTCATTTCATATTCTTTCAGAAACTTAAGAAGTTGTTTCACATTCTTAATCCCAGCATTCATGAACACCAAAGTGTCATCTACATACAATAAGTGAGAAACCTGCAGACATCCGCATGGGCTACTATAGTACTTGATTTGCCCATTAACAAATAGACTCTGCAGACCTCTGCTAAGCACATCAGAGGCATTGATGAAAAGAATAAGCGCCAGAGGATCACCTTGCCGAATACCCCTAGAAGATTTAAAATAACCAGTGACAGACCCATTGAAGTTGATAGAGGACCAGCAGTTAGAAAGCATCATACCAGTGATAATTATAAAATTTTTATGTTAAATTTCATACATTTAGTTAAGTTTAGACATCAGTTGTCCATAAATAATGTGCGCATTGACTTTAATTTTCAACTATGAATAAAATTTTGAACATGTTAGTTAAGAATGGGTTAGAATACACTGTTTTGACAAATTAGGTACATAAGAAATCTAGTAAATAAATGTTGTAAATAAATTTTTTACAATAAGATTGTTGTAAATATTTTTAGTAACAAATAAGTATAAGTAAATATAAATAATAAATTTTACACATATCCCATCCACTTTCATTAAACAAAACATTTTAATACCCCGTGATGCCACAACCCTTTCCCATTTTTTTAATCCAATATTATCCTAACCTTTCCTATTATATTGCTGTCTTTCCATCAGAACTCCTGGAAGTCCCAAGGCTGGGGCTAGGGCGGGCAGGATCTGCTGCTGGGCGGCGATGGTGCTTGAGCAGCACAGTGGCTGTGCGATTTGGCGATTGAAGCTGCTGGAGATGGCGGAGCCATGGATGGTGCATGCAGGGGAGCTGGCGCGATGCTGCTGGTGTGGGCCGGGCCAGATGCAGGCGATGGTGGTGCTGCGCATGCGGCTGTGCAGGAGATGGAAGCTGGAGCCCCTGGTGCGCAGCAACTGGAGGAGCTCCCTGTGAGCAGCCCTTGCAGACCAGGAGGCGCGATGCGGGCTGGCTGGTGACGATTGGGCAGATGGCGGAGGCCAACCGTGCAGAGGTGGCGCGGTGTGTGATCTGGTGCGCGGCCAGACCAGGTCAGATGGTGGCTGGCGCGGGCTGCTGAAGCCCGGAGGCAGAGCGATGGCGCTCTGGTGCTGATGGCGGCTGGGTCACTGCTGAGCTGGCTGAGGAGGGCGCATGGTGCTGTGGTGGGAAACACAGGCGGTTTGTGCGATGGCATGACGGTTTGATGCTGAGGCGCGCTGGTGTGCTGGACCTGCTGAGCTGGAGCTCAGATGGATGAGGCCAGGGCTGAGCACGATGGTGTGTTGACGCGGGTGTGAGCAACTGTGAAGGCGGCTGAGCTGGCATCTTGTGCAGAGCACGGTGCCCAGGCGATCTGCTGGGCAGGGCGATGGAGGTTGGGCATGCAGTGGCCAGATCTGTTGAAGAGCTCGTGCTGAGCTGGAGGTTGTGCGACGTTGGCGATCCGGGTGTGGAGTGATGGCGATCCGGGTGCGTTGGTGATCCGGGAGGCGCCCGGGCATCTATAAAAGGACCCGAGGTCCTCTTCTTGGGGGGTTAGCTAATTTTCAGATTTTAGCTCTTTCTATCTTCTGTAGTTTCTTTGAGCAGAGCTGTGAGGGTTGAGGGTTTTGGTTCAATAATTTTTTGGGTTTTCTTCTTCGGTTCTGTAAGGGCTTCTCCAGTAGAGAGTTTGGAGATATTTTTCTGTGCCATTTCTTTCTGCACTTTTCCTTCAGCAGAGCAGGAAGGGAGACGGATTGGGAGTTTTGGAATTTTTTTTTGAGTTTTATTGTTCCATTTTCATCTGTAATGGTTGAGATGGTGTTAGTTCAGCAATTGGTTGTCTAGTTCAGATTTTTGGGATTTTGCTGTTCTCCTTCTCTTCTGCTGTTCTTCGGAGGAGTGAGTTTGTTTTCGTTTATGTTCAGCATTTGTTGGAGATGTTTGGGTTTTATTCTGTGCAGATCTGTGTAGTTCGGTGCTTGTGAGTTTTCAGCATCTGTAAGGGGAGAAGGACGATCCAGGCGATTTCCTTGTTCATCTGGAAGGCGACTGCAATTTTGTGGGCTTCTTCTTTGCTGCTAGAAGGGGAAGCAAGGGGATCCGTCTTCTGTAATTCTGGTTGGTGTGTTGTGGAGCTTTTAGAGTTAGCGGAGAGCAATTAACATTTGAGAGATCAGATAGTTTGGTTCCTCTTCTGTTTTTATTCTTGGAGATTTCTATTTCGATTAGTAAACTTCTCTTCTCAGTACAGATCGGAAGTTTGATATTGCAAGTGATATCTCATTATTTGACTTGTTCTTCATCCTCGAACTGTGAGGGTATATTGCATTGCTTACAGTTTGTATTGCCCTCAGTAGATATGATGCTTAATTTGATCAATCAACAAGATTTGTAGTTCAGTTTAATGCATTAAGAATTTCAGACTTGATGATGCTTATTTGAGTAGTATTGTAGATTCTTGTTCTTATTTTCTATCTGATCCCCTGAGTCGTAGGGGTACATTGAGTTGATAGTGTTCTTTTGAGAATTCGTATTTTGTCATCTTTCCGAATCATTTCAGAATTAGAAGTTCGTGTGTTTCTAGTTTAGATTTCTGTCTACCGGCTCGATCCCTCAAGTGAGAGGGTACAGTGATACAAAGTTTCTTGAATTCAATTCAACTCGTTCTTTCATTATGTTTGATCTATCGAGTTGTGAGAAATTTAATTGATGTTGTTTACAGAATTACTTTTAATGCAATGTTATTTGGTGGAAAGTGTTTTCAAATCAAAGTAGTTTAAATCAAATTCTATTCGGCCTCTCCGTGGATATGACCTGTGCTCACCATTTTACTAGTTCATATTTGCTATTTTAAATCTGTGAGACAGTTTAGAGAAGGTGGGTGTTGATCTGTGCAAGGAACTCTAGACAACGGAAGTGCACAAGCAACAATGCCGCGCGTTCATCTTGGCGCCGTTGCCGGGGAGGCATTAGAGTTTGATTTAGATTTGCTTTAATTTGATTTCATTTACCTTGAGATTTCATTTGACTTGTTATTGGGCTTTCATTTCAGATTTGCACACTTGGAGTGGGACCTGGAGATTTGGACTTGGAGATTTGAAGCCCATTGGAGGAGAAGCTTGCTGAATTTTTTTTTATTGCTTTTAATTCCAATTTTAGATAGAAAGAGTGTGAGTGAACTTTGTAGTGAGGCTTTCATGTACTCTCTGTGCATGTACAGAGATTTCCTTCTCGTTGGCATGTAATAATTGGCCTTCTTTGTGGTTTGATTGGTTTGGCATTAGTCTATAGTACCACTTTATATTTTCTTACTTTCATTTCCTTATGTTCAAAAACCAAATAAAAATTAAAAAATTTTTAATCTAAAAATTTTCAAATCGCTCTTCCATGTTAGCTGTTTGATTTGTAAATAAATTTTTTTTTTTCATCTCTCTAGATTAGAATCTCATGTTTAGGACATTCATCATTTTAATTGTCATTTCATTTTTTTCTTGCATTGAAGAGAGCGGGGGAAAGGTAAGATTTCTCTCTCTCGTTTCATGCATTAGACTTAGCATTAGATAATCCCTTGTTTGAAATTTGATCTGTGCACTTCACATTTGTAATTGAGACTGTTAAGGGCTTAACCCATTAGATAAAAAGATAAGGTGAGGGATTTCATCACCCTTTCCTTTGCCCAAAAATCACAAAAAATTCACATTCTTGCATTGTCCTAAACTTTCAATAAAAATCAGTAGACTTGGCCCTAGGGTTCATCATTAGATTTGTTCTTTCTTAATTCTAAAACTTCTCTTTAAGTCTGGTGTCTAGGATTAGAGGTTAAAAAGCTTACGCTTAAGTGAGCTAGAGGTTATTTAATTGGGTCCTTGCGAAAGCAAGGGGGGCCTCCCTCTACTCCACCTCTTACCTGGCCAGTACAAAAGAGTTAGGATTGGACTTAAGCAAGTATAAATCTGATTTTGAGAAAAATAACATAAGTCCACGGAACACTTAGTGGTAGGATAATTTGATTTGAAAGTGTTTTGTTTGTTTGTGTTTGTTTAAAAATCATCAAAAATCAATAAAAATCTTAAAAAATTCAAAAATCAAAATAGAAGGCTTTTTATCTGTGCATGCTTGGTAGACGTTCCCAGAATTTAGATTTGGCCCAACCTATAGACGAGATTGAAAGATTTTTCCATAGGATGGCCAACCAAAACTAGAACCAAGTTGCTAGAAACTTAGAAGAAGCTGCACCCAGACAAATGAGAAGGAATATTTCATTCCTTCTGACTATCAACCTGCCACTTGCATTAGGCCGGAAATTCCGGCAAATCATTTTGAGATAAAACCTGGAACCATTCAGATGTTGCCATCCTTTTATGGCAATCCTAATGAAGATCCTTATAGGCATATAGATGAGTTCCTAGAGATCTGTTCCACTGTTAGGATCCAAAACTTCACTGAAAATGCCTTAAGGTTGACCTTATTTCCATTCTCTTTAAAAGACAAAGCTAAACATTGGTTGGGAACCATAGGGAGAACCATTACAACATGGCCAGAAATGCAGCAGGATTTTTAAAGAAATTTTACCCCATTGGTCGGACCAACACCATGAGAAGGGCAATAACTGGATTCTCCCAACACCGGGAGAATTAATGCATGAATCATGGGAAAGACTAAAAGAATTGCTTAGAAAATGTCCCCACCATGGTTTGTCGAGGTGGCAAATAGTTCAAGCTTTTTATGAAGGATTAACTGAATCGAACAGGCAAATGGTTGATGCTTCGTGTGGGGGAGCATTCATGACTAAGAGTGAGGATGAGGCATACAATCTTTTGAAACATTGAGTGAGAACTCTATCAATCATGCCTCACTCTACTCTTATGAGAGAGCGTTAGGACCTGTGAAGAAGGCAGGGATGTATGAAGTAAGAGGAAGAGGAGAACCAGACTCTAGGGTAGAAGACATGTTAGCTAGACTTGACCAGAGATTGGAGCAGAAGTTGGAACAAAAATTTGATCAATTACTTTCTTTGACTGGGCAAGCCACACCAATTTTTCTCAACAAACTGAAACTTGTGCTATGTGTGCTAGCCCAGCTCATCCCACCAGTGCTTGTCCCACTACTGCCCAATTACCTCCTTTCATTCAGGAACAAGTCCAAGCTGCTCAAGGCTTCTACAAACCCTCCTATGATCCATACTCTAACACATACAACCCTGGTTGGAGAAATCACCCGAACTTTTCATGGAAAAATCAATCTGAACAAGTTTCCCAACTTGCCTCAAGCAATCCATGTACGGTCAATCCTATCCCAATCAAAATTCGGGATTTGGCCAATCTTCTAACTCCAAACCTCCACAATACCAAGGAAATCAAAATTCCAATCAATTTGCTCACACAATTTCCAACAACCTTCATTGAATCAACCACCACTCCTCAACCCAATTGGGATGATAAAATGAACCAACTCCAGAACAGATGGCGACTCTATGTCAAACTGTGCAAGAACAACAAACTCAAAATCAAAATTTTCAACAAAATTTGCAAGGTTAGAGTCCCAAATTGCTGATGTATGTCAAAGGAGGGAATCCGGGCAATTGCCTAGTCAAACTATAGCAAACCCAAGGAAAACCCTCGGATTTACCAGAACAGCAATACCATCAGGGTCAGGGGTACAACCACCACCTGCTAGACAAAATGCACCTCCACCACAGAACCCACAACAAGCTTTTGTCCAGAACATTCCTGCACCTCAAAATCAAAACCAACCTATACAACAGGATCATCCTCCTGCCCAAGCTAGGGGCCCGCAAGTAGAAAATGCAAAAACTGTGTCTACCTTAAGAAGGAAGAATCAGAACAAATCCTCACCCACACATGTCAAATGAGGATACGGAAAAGAAATTGAAATTGAAATTGAAGAAGAAATTGAGGAAATTGTTGAAAAAGACAAATCCAAGGGAAAAGAGAAAATAAATGAAGAACCTCTAGACACAATCAAGAGGAATGAAGATCCAAACTGTTACATCCCAAGAGTTCCTTTTCCTGAAGCTTTAAAACCAAAATCCAAAAACAAATACACTGGTAATGAAGAAATGGAACTGTTTAAGCAAGTTCACATCAACATTCCTCTCCTTGATGCCATCAAGCATGTGCCGGCCTATGCCAAATTCTAAAAGAAATGTTACTCCAAAACGTGAAGTGAGAAACAAAACTGAAACAATAATTCTCCCAGAAATTGTGAGTACCATGTCTTAAACCAACTCCCTAAGAAGCTAAAGATCTGGGCACTCCACTAATTCCTGCACCATCGGTGGAGTCACCTTTGAGAGCGGCCTTTTAGATGGGGAGCCAGTGTCAACCTCCTACCTTCTGCCATTTTTGAGAAATTCAAGCTAGGAGAGTTGAAACCCACTTCTGTTGTCCTCCAACTAGCCGATCGTTCTGTCACCACTCCTAAGGGCTTAGTTGAGGACGTGATTGTAAAAAATCAATGATGTTACTTCCCTGCCGATTTATCATTTTGGACATGAACACTCCCAAGATTGGACTCAGTCACCATTATCCTTGGTAGACCTTTTTGGCCACAGCTAGAGCCAATATTAACTGTGCTACCGGGATGATGGATATATCATTTGGAGATAGGCGGGTTAGTATCAATTTTTAGGGCATCTAGGCATCATGATGAAGGAGAAAGTTGTCTAGTGGTAGACACTTGGAAGAGTCTTGTGTGGAAGAAGAATAGACCAACCCTGTGCTCTAGGGTTTGAGGGAGAGGAAGGATAATTTAATTATATGTTTCAAGATAAGGATCCATCAATTCCATTGAGTGTCCTCCTAAGGTTGAGCTAAAACCACTCCCTGCAAATTTAAAGTACATCTTTTTAGGAGAGAATGAGACATGGCCCATCATAATCGCTAGTGATCTTGAGGAAGGGCAGAAAGGAAATTGATGAGTTTTGAAGAGGCATAGGAGAGCTATAGGTTGGACAATAGATGAGATCGGAGGGATAAGTCCTTCAGTTTGCACACATCGCATCTACTTAGAAGAAAATGCCAAGAGTTCAATCGAAATGCAAAGAAGACTAATCCCAACATGAAAGAAGTTGTTAAGAAGGAAATTGTCAAATGGCTGGATGCAGAATTTATTTATCCCATCTCTGATAGCCAGTGGGTTAGTCCAACTCAAGTTGGCTAAAAAGTCTGGACTAACCGTGATTCAAACGGGGAGCTCATTCCACTAGGTGGATACAGAATGGAGAGTGTGGATTGACTATCGCAAAATTGAATGCGATGACCAAGAAAGACCATTTCCCCTTACCTTTCAGTGACCAAATCTTAGAGAAACTGGCAGGCCAAAAATTTTTTGTTTCCTTGATGGATACTCAGGGTATAAACAAGTGGCTATTCACCCTGATGACCAAGAAAAGACCACGTTCACATGTCCATTTGGAACCTTTGCCTTTAGACGCATGCCATTCGGGCTGTGCAATGCCCCTGCAACTTTTCAACGTTGCATGTTGTCTATTTTCTCAGACATGGTTGGGGATTACTTAGAAGTCTTCATGGACGATTTCTCTGTATTTGGAAATGACTTTGATTCGTGCCTCGACCATTTGACTGAAGTGCTCAAAAGATGCATTAATGCCAATCTTGTCTTAAGTTGGGAAAAGAGCCACTTCATGGTTAAGGAGGGAATTGTCTTAGGGCATACTGTCTCAGGGAGAGGGATAGAGGTAGATAAAGCCAAGGTAAATCTCATTTCCGAATTACCTCCTCCCAACTCTGTCAAACAAATTCGATCCTTCCTTGGTCATGCCGGATTCTATAGGAGGTTCATCAAAGATTTTTCAAAAATTGCAAGGCCATTAACTTCTTTGTTAAAAGACACTCCATTCATTTTTGATGAAGCTTGTCATAAAGCCTTTGAGGAATTAAAAGACATTTTGACCAGAGCTCCAATTCTACAATCTCCAGATTGGTCATTACCATTTGAGATAATGTGCGATGCTTCAGATTATGCAGTAGGTGCCATTTTGGGCCAAAACTGATAAAGGATCTGTGGTGATTTATTATGCAAGCAGAACATTGAATGATGCTCAGATTCGATACACAACCACTGAAAAAAGCTCCTAGCTGTTGTTTTTGCCTTAGAAAAATTCAGATCTTATCTCTTAGGAGCCAAAATCATTGTTTTCACTGACCATGCTGCCTTGAGGCATTTGCTTGCCAAAAAGGATGCCAAGCCTAGATTGATCAGATGGATTCTATTGTTACAAGAGTTTGATTTGGAAATTCATGATAAAAAAGGATCCAAGAATGTGGTAGCTGACCACTTGTCTAGAATAGTTGCCCCGGACTCTATGCCCATTAGAGATGCTTTCCCAGATGAGCACATTTTAGCTGTCTCCAACATTTTATCTCCATGGTACGCACACATTGTGAACTACAAAGTCATTGGACGAGTGCCTGGAGATTGGACCAAAAATGAGAGAGAGAGATTCTTTGCTAGAGACAAGTACTTTATTTGGGAGGACCCGGAGCTATTTTTCATAGGACCAGACCAAGTGATAAGAAGATGTGTCCCTGAGAGTGAGCACCAAAGTGTCCTCAAGTTTTGTCATTCTCTCGCCTGTGGAGGACACTTTTCAGGAAAGAAGACCGCTGCTAAGGTCTTAGACTCTGGTTTCTATTGGCCCACATTGTTTAAGGATGCCACCAATTTTGTAAGGCCTGTCCTAGATGTCAAACCATGGGAAACATTTCTAAAAAGGACATGATGCCTCTTAACCCCATTTTGGTTGTAGAGATTTTTGATGTTTGGGGGATAGATTTTATGGGACCTTTTCCACCATCCTTTGGATACACATACATTCTAGTCGCTGTTGACTATGTGTCCAAATGGATAGAAGCCATAGCCACGAAGACCAATGATCATAAGGTGGTTATCAAATTTGTTCAGAAAAACATCTTTTCTAGATTTGGGTGGCCCAAAGCAATCATTAGTGATGGAGGACCTCATTTCATTAACACCCAATTCAGGACCCTCCTAAGGAAGTATGGGATCACCCATAAGCTAGCAACACCTTACCATCCCCAAACTAGTGGCCAAGTGGAAGTATCCAACAGGGAGATTAAAAACATTCTTCAAAAGTCGGTTAGGCCTGATAGGAAAGACTGGTCAGAAAGGTTAGATGATGCTTTGTGGGCCTACCGAACTGCTTTCAAAACTCCCATTGGAATGTCCCCTTACCGGCTTGTCTTTGGAAAATCATGTCATTTGCCGGTCGAACTTGAGCATAGAGCCTATTGGGCTATTAAACAAGTCAATCTTGACTTAGCCAAAGCTGGTCAGCAAAGGACCCTTCATCTGAATGAGCTAGAAGAGCTCAGAAATGAGGCCTACGAAAGTTCTAAGATCTATAAAGCCAAGGCCAAAGCATTCCATGATAAAAACATTCATAGAAAAACTTTTCAAGTGCATGATAAAGTTTGGTTGTTTAATTCTAGACTTCGTCTGTTTCCGGGAAAATTGAAGTCCCGGTGGGATGGGCCTTACATGGTTGTCAAAGTCTATGACAATGGCGCTGTCGTTATTCTTGATCCTAAAACTGGACAATCGTCCACTGTTAACGGGCAGAGGTTAAAGCATTTTTTTGAAAACCCGCCTTCCTTGAAAGTTGAGTCTACCAAGCTAGATGAGCCAAGTGAAGCCTAATTGCATCTGGCTGAAGACGATAAACTTAGCGCTTCTTGGGAGGCAACCCAAGTGTACAGATTTCCTTCATCAGGTAATTCTCTGTCTTACTTTCTTTTCCTGTGCATAAGTAGGGGGGAGAGGTAGAATAAAACATGCATTCATAGTCCCCATCCCCACCATTGTTTCATTTTCTTTCTTGAGCTGTACATATGCAAATAAAAACTTCACAATGTTTCATTTTGGAATAAAAATTCATGGCTTTACGCATCCCAGACTATGTGTCTGATCTTTAACCATTAAAATTTTGTGGTTGTCACACTCCTTTGCAAACATCTATGTTAGATAGCATCTAGTAAGTGATTACATGTACTTCTTGTCTACCTTATGTAAGGATTCATGGCAAGAAGTTTCATACACACACTACACAGCCATTGAGACTAGCTGAACCCGAATGTAGCAAATTTGTCAAGGCTAGTAGGAGAGAGGTGATTGGTTTTCTCCCTTCCCCTTAAGTGAATTGTGAAGGAAGTGAAGGTGTGTGATCAAGGAACCCGACTGTTCATCCTTCCGTAAAGAGGAAAAGAAAAGAAAAATCAAAAGCAAAAAGCAAAAGAAAATCCATGAAAAATGCCCCGATCTGAGTAAAGTTGGACTCGCTACTCTTGAAAAGTGATGGGTTGTGCAGCATTGTGGATGAAAAAAGAAAAAAATCTGAGTGCACAAAGTGCAAATAAAGGGACAAAAGTCCCCAACTCAGAGAAATAATCCTCAAGGAAGATGGGCAGGATGGAACTGAGAGAAACAACCCGACCTGACTGAGCAAGGATCTTATTCACAATTCTTTTCTTCTCCCTCGAATTGATCTAATCTCAAATACTAGCTGAAACAAAGGAGCATCAGAAGGGCTGATGTGAACTCTTAAGTGTGCTATCACTCGTGCACTAATTTCTTGCCATAATCCCGTACAATTAGGAAAGACATATCTCTACATTAATCTTTTACATGATGACTGTTTAGCATGAGATGTTATATCTTCTAGTCTTACATTTTGAGTACTTTTTATTGCTAAGGGACTAGCAATGTTTAAGTAGGGGGGAGTGATAATTACAAAATTTTTATGTTAAATTTCATACATTTAGTTAAGTTTAGACATCAGTTGTCCATAAATAATGTGCGCATTGACTTTAATTTTCAACTATGAATAAAATTTTGAACATGTTAGTTAAGAATGGGTTAGAATACACTGTTTTGACAAATTAGGTACATAAGAAATCTTAGTAAAAAATGTTGTAAATAAATTTTTTTACAATAAGATTGTTGTAAATATTTTTAGTAACAAATAAGTATAAGTAAATATAAATAATAAATTTTTACACATATCCCATCCACTTTCATTAAACAAAACATTTTAATACCCCGTGATGCCACAACCCTTTCCCATTTTTTTTAATCCAATATTATCCTAACCTTTCCTATTATATTGCTGTCTTTCCATCAGAAACTCCTGGAAGTCCCAAGGCTGGGGCTAGGGCGGGCAGGATCTGCTGCTGGGCGGCGATGGTGCTTGAGCAGCACAGTGGCTGTGCGATTTGGCGATTGAAGCTGCTGGAGATGGCGGAGCCATGGATGGTGCATGCAGGGGAGCTGGCGCGATGCTGCTGGTGTGGGCCGGGCCAGATGCAGGCGATGGTGGTGCTGCGCATGCGGCTGTGCAGGAGATGGAAGCTGGAGCCCCTGGTGCGCAGCAACTGGAGGAGCTCCCTGTGAGCAGCCCTTGCAGACCAGGAGGCGCGATGCGGCTGGCTGGTGCGATTGGCAGATGGCGGAGGCCAACCGTGCAGAGGTGGCGCGGTGTGTGATCTGGTGCGCGGCCAGACCAGGTCAGATGGTGGCTGGCGCGGGCTGCTGAAGCCCGGAGGCAGAGCGATGGCGCTCTGGTGCTGATGGCGGCTGGGTCACTGCTGAGCTGGCTGAGGAGGGCGCATGGTGCTGTGGCGGGAAACACAGGCGGTTTGTGCGATGGCATGACGGTTTGATGCTGAGGCGCGCTGGTGTGCTGGACCTGCTGAGCTGGAGCTCAGATGGATGAGGCCAGGGCTGAGCACGATGGTGTGTTGACGCGGGTGTGAGCAACTGTGAAGGCGGCTGAGCTGGCATCTTGTGCAGAGCACGGTGCCCAGGCGATCTGCTGGGCAGGGCGATGGAGGTTGGGCATGCAGTGGCCAGATCTGTTGAAGAGCTCGTGCTGAGCTGGAGGTTGTGCGACGTTGGCGATCCGGGTGTGGAGTGATGGCGATCCTGGTGCGTTGGTGATCCGGGAGGCACCCGGGCATCTATAAAAGGACCCGAGGTCCTCTTCTTGGGGGGTTAGCTATTTTTCAGATTTTAGCTCTTTCTATCTTCTGTAGTTTTCTTTTGAGCAGAGCTGTGAGGGTTGAGGGTTTTGGTTCAATAATTTTTTGGGTTTTCTTCTTCGGTTCTGTAAGGGCTTCTCCAGTAGAGAGTTTGGAGATATTTTTCTGTGCCATTTCTTTCTACACTTTTCCTTTCAGCAGAGCAGGAAGGGAGACGGATTGGGAGTTTTGGATTTTTTTTTTGAGTTTTATTGTTCCATTTTCATCTGTAATGGTTGAGATGGTGTTAGTTCAGCAATTGGTTGTCTAGTTCAGATTTTTGGGATTTTGCTGTTCTCCTTCTCTTCTGCTGTTCTTCCGGAGGAGTGAGTTTGTTTTCGTTTATGTTCAGCATTTGTTGGAGATGTTTGGGTTTTATTCTGTGCAGATCTGTGTAGTTCGGTGCTTGTGAGTTTTCAGCATCTGTAAGGGGAGAGGACGATCCAGGCGATTCCTCTGTTCATCTGGAAGGCGACTGCAATTTTGTGGGCTTCTTCTTTGCTGCTAGAAGGGGAAGCAAGGGGATCCGTCTTCTGTAATTCTGGTTGGTGTGTTGTGGAGCTTTTAGAGTTAGCGGAGAGCAATTAACATTTGAGAGATCAGATAGTTTGATTCCTCTTCTGTTTTTATTCTTGGAGATTTCTATTTCGATTAGTAAACTTCTCTTCTCAGTACAGATCGGAAGTTTGATATTGCAAGTGATATCTCATTATTTGACTTGTTCTTCATCCCTCGAACTGTGAGGGTATATTGCATTGCTTACAGTTTGTATTGCCCTCAGTAGATATGATGCTTAATTTGATCAATCAACAAGACTTGTAGTTCAGTTTAATGCATTAAGAATTCAGACTTGATGATGCTTATTTGAGTAGTATTGTAGATTCTTGTTCTTATTTTCTATCTGATCCCCTGAGTCGTAGGGGTACATTGAGTTGATAGTGTTCTTTTGAGAATTCGTATTTTGTCATCTTTCCGAATCATTTCAGAATTAGAAGTTCGTGTGTTTCTAGTTTAGATTTCTGTCTACCGGCTCGATCCCTCAAGTGAGAGGGTACAGTGATACAAAGTTTCTTGAATTCAATTCAACTCGTTCTTTCATTATGTTTGATCTATCGAGTTGTGAGAATTTAATTGATGTTGTTTACAGAATTACTTTTAATGCAATGTTATTTTGGTGGAAGTGTTTTCAAATCAAAGTAGTTTAAATCAATTCTATTCGGCCTCTCCGTGGATATGACCTGTGCTCACCATTTTACTAGTTCATATTTGCTATTTTAAATCTGTGAGACAGTTTAGAGAAGGTGGGCTTGTTGATCTGTGCAAGGAACTCTAGACAATGGAAGTGCACAAGCAACAATGCCGCGCGTTCAACCAACACAAGAAGTGAACCTGTTGCAAAAACCAAATTTCTTCATCACCTGCAAAATGAAATCCCATTCCATTCTGTCATATGTCTTGGCCATGTCTAATTTGAACATAACATTGTGCCCCCTAACTTTCCGATCAATGTCACGAAGCAACTGGCGGGAAAGAGAGACATTTTCTAGAATATAATGCCCATTCACAAAAGCACTTTGTTCTTCAGAAATAATAATATGCATGATTGGGGTAAGGCGCTCACAGAACACACGAGAAATAACTTTGTATATAAAGTTGCATAAGCTGATGGGTCTAAAATCACTAAAAGATATAGGCTTAGCCACCTTCGGAATGAGAGTAATTAGAGATGAAGAAAGCCCTCTAGAAAGACCATAGCCCGCAAAGAACCCCTGCACCGCAGAAATCACATCATGGCTAATAATACTCCAACAATGGGTAAAAAATAAGCCCGAAAACCCATCCGGGCCAAGAGCACTGGAGCTATCCATAGAGAAAGCAACCGCTTTAACTTCTTCTTCAGAGGGAGCTTTACAAAGCATGTCATTCTGATCTTTAGTAATCGGAGTTGGAATATTGTAAAGAAGACCAGGATCAACAGCTTGATTATCCGATTTCAGAAGTTTTTGGAAAAAAGACTGCTTCCTTCCTAAGCTTTTCCTGATCAGCACACACCCACCATTATTTCCAGTTTTCAGTCTATGAATAAAATCCTTCCTCCTGTTACAATGCACCGTGGCATGGTAAAAAGCAGTATTCCTATCGCCATTATTAAGCCAATCAACTCTGGATTTCTGCTTCCATAAAATTTACTCCATGTTCAAGGCAATATTTAACTTAGCATTAGCAGCATGCAAAGCCGATCGATTGCCTTCGGATGGGATCACATCAAAGACATCCTATTCCACAATTTATAAGCCTTCTTCACTTCCTTCAGCTTCACCTAAAGTCTAATCAGGGGGTTAATATGACTATCATTGTTGGCCTTCCAAGCACTTGAGACAACCATCATAAAAGTATCATGAGATGTCCAATATCTTGAAACACAAAACGACTTGGACCATGAACAGAATTAGCACAGGATAAAGCAAGTGGGCAATGATCAGATGGACCTCTCCTTAGGTGCTTGACAACAAATTTGGGAAGGGAATCCTGCCACTGCCCATTGAATAAAACACGATCAAGCTGAGCGCGGATATTAGCAATTCCAGTCCTATTATTGTTCCATGTAAAGGTAGAACCAATATACCCAACATCAAAAAAACAGTGGCTGCAATGAACGCATTGAAGTCTACCATCCTAGTATGATTGCAAAAGAACCCTCCCTTTTTTTTCGATGGCTGAGCAATACAATTAATATCGCCTCCAACAAGCCATGGTATATCCACCGTTGAAGTAAAGTTTAGCAAGTCAGAAAAAAGATTCTGCCGCAGACCATAGTAATAGGAAGCATAAACACAAGTGATAGAGCAAGAATAAGATGAATTCTTAAGCAGACCCAAAGTAATATATTGATCAGATTTCTCCACCACATTCAGACAAAGAGTAGAATCCCAGAAAACCTAGATTTTGGAGTTTTGATCTAAGTTACCAGCATAGTTCTACAACTTGATAAACCTGGACCACTTGGATGTTTTTTCTAAAGGAAGCTATAATAGCCACAAAAGACGGTTGCAATTGAAACACTAGTTTTTTAAGACTCCTGTGGGAATTAGAATTCCCTATACCATGAATATTCCAAAAAAGAGCAGAATTCATTGAAACAAAATTTCCTTACCCCTATCCTCCGATCGAGCACGAGCTCTAGTTATCACCTGATCTCTACGATCTTTATGCCCTTCCTCTGCCGCAACAGGGTTCAAAGGCATAAGATAATTAGCCATCTTCGCGCAACTCAACAGTATCTAACTCCCTGTCTGAACCCCGATCTCTCAACGGAACAACACCCTCTGTGCATGGCCGTACACAACTAACTTCTCCCATGTTGATGTCTTGGCATGCACCTTGGATAATATCCTAATTACACAGAGGCCCAGTAGTGTTCCCTAGAGGTTCATCCTTGTTGTTCCGTATTTTTTCCTGTCTACATCGATTGCCAGTAATTATGTCGGATGTATCCAACCCAACATCATCATGAAGAGTGTTGCAATTGTCTTGAAAAGTAACATGATAATTATCATGGTGCAATTGTCTTGGACTTCCAGAACCTGCTAAATACTTATTATGTAAAGCTTCTTTTGTATCAGTGTTATCCACCTGGGTTGCAATCGCCATGGGGATAGCAGTCGAATCATCTTGAACACAATCAACACCTATACCATGGGGATGTAAAGAGACTTAATATAGATAAAATAGAGAGAGAGAGAGAGAGAGAGAAAGAGAGAGTCCTATGTTGTGATAGGAGAGTCCATTAAAATAGGAGTTAGAGTGACCAAAATGAGAGCAATTTGTTTCTATATAGGTTATGATATATATAATATATATATATATACATATGTTATATATGTATATGGTTAATGTGATATGGTGTGGCTTTCGGTGTGAGAAAGTTGTCTTTTGGACAGTGACATATTGTAAAGTGGCAATTTTTGGGGAGTTAAGGGGCACAGTATCTTGGTATGTTGTCTGTAGTGGTCACCTTATGTGGGGGAGGGTAACTTTTTTTCATTGAGGTTTTACGTTTTGGACCTCTACACTTGTATATTTTTTCTATGAATATTTTTGTGGTATATGACCACATTTCAAAAACAATGTGTGTTCGTTTAAAGAATGACTTATTTTAAATTAAGCAATTTGTGAAACTTGCCTATGGATTTTATCTATCTTCTTTTATGCTTATTTCGAGTTATTAAATGTAGTCATGTTTGACATTACATTAATTATTTATGGTATGGTAACAAGAACTTATCAGACATGGATGATGTCTAGGTGCATGACATTCATGCAATTCATACAAGGATGAGACTTTCTCACTAGGGGAGCTCGTATATCCCCTGAAGCATAGAGACGGTTCCGCGAATGAAGGAGCTTAGGTGACCTCCCTCTAGTGGTGTCCACATAGCGGTCTCTGGAGATGACGACTCCTCCTCTCATCTTTGTTTCCTCCCTCGTGTGCACCTCCGAGGTGCACCAGCAATAAGGGCCGCAACAGCAACAGCCGCATCAGGTGCAACAACAGCAAGCAGGTGCAGCAGCAACAAACAAGAGAGGGAGAGCTTTCTCTTTCTCTTCTCTCCTTGGAAGAGAACCGAGAGAGAGCAGTTGGGAGAGTGGAAGAGTCAGTGAGGGTCTGGTGGGAGAGGGCTTACCCTGTAGCTCTCTCTCACACCCTCTACTTCTATAGAGGGCAACTGACCAACCATGCATGGTCCACATATCTTGCGGCCATACTATGTAGAGCCTGGAATACAAGCAGTCATTCATGTGGTGACGATAATACAAGTTGTCTCCAAACAATGTTGGGGACATAGGTCACTGCGCCAAGATTCTCTTAGTGACAGTTGATCATGTCACCAGGATTCCTAGCGACAATCGACTATGTCGCCAGGACCATCCTGTCGATAGTTGATCCTATCGTCAGGACCGTCCTGGAGACATACTGTTATTACTCCGTTCATGGTTAAAGAAGAGCCTATTGGATAACTATTATCTAATTCTCTATCATCATCGTGTCAACCATCTTTTGTGTGTGACCCTCTAGGTCTAATACTGAGTGGCTATGAGTTGAACCTATCAGAACTCTTCTAACTCAGAATTCCTTCTGACTTAGTAAAATATTATCTTCATAATAATTCACTCAACTCATCGACTATGGACGTACTAAGCTACTACGCCATAGTCCTCAAACAGTACATGGGATCAAATTCATTGGACCTTTCTACCTATAATTACCATGTACCTTTAATCCCTCATTCACCTAATATCCTAGAGACTGTATATTAGGCATGGTATTGTCAGATCTATATAAAATCCACTTGATTCTCGCTCTTATCATATTCTCCCAGAGAACTCTTTCTCTCTTAATCCAATTAACTCTGGCTTAAGATTTGTCTGAGCAAGAAATACTCCTCTCATGATACTAAGAGTGGATGATTCTTTATTGACACACAATTACCTTCATAAAGTTGGCTACCAATCTCAATAATCGGTTGTACTAGATTTTGGACTTCTAGACTCATTCGTTCAACATCAAAGAATGGAGTACTCAAATAAGGCATTCTTGGTGTCTCAAGTCCAAGGACCAGTTACATAACTGGGGCCACATAATCACTGTCTGACATCAAGTATCATTAACCATATAACATTTTAAGAGTAGATCATTTAGTGAACTCATTCTCCAATGAGCATCTGCAACATACCCCTAGTGTCTCCACATAAGTAGCTATGAGACTACCTATCTCCATCATATGGACGGATATTCAACACACCGGTCTATCTGATTATCTCGATGTCCTTCTCGAGTAACCTATGATCAGGAATATTTAAGATCTATGTTTAAAGAAAATTGGTCTCATTAATTTCCATTGCATAGACTCATGGACATCACAATATAAACATCATCTCATGTATGTAACATAAAGTGAGAAAATATCATTAATATTATTACAAAAAAAGATTAGTACAAGATTACAAGTGTCATCTCTAAAGTGAGTTGGCTTGCAAGGCACTCATAACTAGCAGGAACAACAGCAAAAAAAGGGTGTAGATCCCGAAGCTCTAAAATCAGCGATGGGGGAGGGGCCAGAGGAGGGGAAGGAGACTGGGGGGGAGCACCCAAAGGTTACTCCCCCCACCCCCAACTGCAACGCTATGAAGGAGGGAAACTCCGCCGAGGGAGGTCGGCGACTGATTCGCCGGAAGAGGCTGACGACGTATCTGTCGCACGAAGTGGCAAGAATTTCCGTTGAAAAATGCCAAAGTTCTACAACAAATATTTTCCTCGTTCAAGAATGGAACAGTTTGGGAATATTCTCCGACATGAACTGGCTCTGTAGGATCCGAGATCTAGCATACGTCACCCAAATAGAAGAGCCACGGGTAGGGATGTTCATTAAATGATTTAAACTGATAAATTGAATTGAATCAATCAGTTATGGTCGGTTCGGTTCGGTTTGAAGACCCCATCAATTTAGTTCAGTTTGGCATTGTGAAATTTAGATGAACCAAATACATATATAAAATTAATTAATACTATGTAATTTTATAAAAGATCTTATAGGTTAGTGCATGAGACCCCTTTGAGGAGGTTGTAAATTCAAAACTCGCAGTATCTCAAAATTTGTTTTTTGTTTACATTTCAATTTAAATCGAACTGAACCAATTCGATTTGTTTCAATTTGCTACAAGTCTCAGGTCGATTCGTTAAAAAATAATAATAATAAACTGAACTGACACGTATCACCCTACCCACGGATGTTACTCTATATATAGTTGCTTGTAAGCACCCATGGCAGTTTTCATGAGATGTAGATTTCTAACTACCAACCCCACCATTAATAATGGGTTTCTGAATACCTCTCCAAGGTACCAACGTTTTCTTCGCAGTGGCCCCCCTTCCCATGCGCCACTCGAGCAAAAAATAGCACAAAATTTCGTGATCTCGCTGATGATGGAGGCAGGGATGCAAGTAGTAATCGACGGCAAATAAACAGGGATAGAGCGACGGATTTGATCAGCGACAGCCGACCTGCTTGGGACAACAGCTTCGATTGACAAAGCCACCTTGCTCTTTGGAGGTAATAAGCAGGAGAGAGGGGGGGGGTAGCGGAAAACAATTTTATAGCTAAAATTGTACAGGCTTATAAGGTAAAAATCTGAAGAAAAAAAAATCTCTGATACGCACCCCATGAATAAGAGCATTCACTGAAGAGGTAATGCCTTGAGGTAGAGAGAAGCCCAAAAAGAAACCTTGACCTGCAGAGATCACATCGATAATTTCCCAGTAAACATGATAAAAATAATTAACCTTATTGAAGTAACAGTAGTATGTTTATAAAATGAATAATCATCGTCTATTTTTAGAATAAGTGATATAATATTTTAAAAGATAATTAATTAGAAGTTTCTAATTGTAACAGAAATGTCTTTACTGTAACATGGCTAGACATATATTATAATATGAGATAACATTTAATATAATGAGTTACAACTTTGTTCAAGATTAAAAATTAGTCAAATATTGATATGAACTCCTAATTAATTTATCCTATTTTAAAATCATTAGTTTACTCACTTAAATAATTCACATGTTATCTTAAGTATAAGTAATTGTACATTACATGAGTAAATTTTATAGACTGAAGTGTTGGAGTTATAATCTTACTATCATTAAAGTAACACACAACTTTTGGTAAAATAATCGATACCCATTCTTGAAATAAACTGTGTCCTTTGAATACGGGTAACTATCGCACATTGTTAAAATGTCAATTTTTGAAGTAATCATTTTACGTATTTAAAGTAATTTACATATTTACAATAATTGTTGTTCATCGTTAAAGTAATTGATATATTATTTATAATATACTCTCTTTTGATAAATCGACCCGATTATATGTTGAAAGTGTGTGTAACTCTTTAAAACGGAAGACTCACCAATTGCAAAATACGTACAAGTTGAAAAATTTGAAGTGGTGCGGATCCGATTATTGAAATATTGTTTAGGATATGTAATAATATAATATGAAACATGCGTGCATGTACATGAGGCATGCGTGCATGGCAGATAATATTCGGTAGAGCACGTATCACTCTACCAAGCCTCACCCAAAATTAAAATTTTATTGAAACAAAATGGATAACATTACGCAGATCACCGGTGCATACCCCTAAGATTACAAGCATATAGTGTAAAAAGTAAAAACAAATTGAAGGGAAGGGACTTCTAATTATCTGCCTATGATAAGAGCACCACACGCGCCTTTGATGGTAGCTGGTTGGAGGAAGTTAAAAAGGCGTCATTTATCTGTGTGCCAACTGCTTCATCTAAACCAAAGCATCCGGAACCAGATTTCTTTCTCTGAAGATATGAATGACCATGGGCAGCTAATCTGATCAACCATCTGGGTCATATTACTCCACCGAGGAAGGGAAGACCAAGAAGGGGAAACCAGTAACTCAACCAGCTGGGAGTCAGAGCAAACTAGCTTTTCCAAGACAGTACCCCTTCTCTATCACGTAGCGTAAGTCGTCACCACAACTAATGTAACGATGTTCCAACTCCTTATAGTAACAATGCTGCCGCTATGATCAATTCCTGGGTCTACGAAGGACACAAACCATCTCCATATATAGGCTATTTGCAAAGTCGCCAGTAATAAGCATATGATTTTTAAATCCTCCTGGACTAGACTGAACCCCACATTCGGATAAACGACTATAGGTCGAGACTGCACGGTGCAGGAGTAGTACTGCAATAAATATATATTGTGGATCGCACATTTGCAGATGATGAGCGGGTGCGGATTGGGTTTTGGGTGGAGCTAGCTAGATAACAAGTCGGACAGGAGGTTAAAGGATCTTCTTGTTGGCCAATCCTCAATCTAACCGGATGAGAAGGATGGGATGTGGGAGAAAGTTGCTCTATATAAATCCTTTTAGGACCTCGAGAGGTCATTTTGGATTTAGGTGATGACCTTGCTCGTCTACAAAGATTTTAGCAGATGCACTTAATTATCTAGAAGTAACACGTATATCTGTTAAACCCCGAGACCGAGATAGGACTGTCCTTGAGATTTTAAAGGTAGGGATTTTGTCTCTTCTCCTCTTTTGTGATATCCTATATTTTTTATTTCTTAAATTATTTATTTATCTTTTTCGTAAATATAACGCCTGATTTTTTGCATGTTTCTATTTTTTGGAGCTTCTACTGGGTCCCTGACCACAGTCTCGACTGCCATCAAGACTCTTGATAGCAAAGTTCCGGTCATCAAGTTAATCCCGACGACGGTAGACTGTGCCGTCAATCTCTTCTTGACGACCGCCCTTTTCATCGTCAACCTGTTGTTTCCATTTTCGGTTGTAACTCCTTAGAAGGTAAGGTTGAGTGTTGTAGTCTGACTCCTCACCTTAGAATTGTGGTCCAAATAGGACTCTAACCCCGTAGCTACTCTAGACCCTATAAATAAGAGGGATTTAGCTCTGGTTAGAGATCTTTTGGTTTTAGTTTGAGTTATCCTGAGAGGAGAGAGAACAGATTTTTAGAAAGAGAGATTCATCATCCTGACCCTGTTCATGGTTATCCAAGATAGGGCTTTACTTCCTCGACTCCAGGATGTGCTACTGTGTGGAGAAATCGTCTTGTGGAGCATGTGTTGGATCGATGACAGTAGAGTTTTTCGCCTAGAAGGAGGTGAATAGGTATTTTTCGTCGCGGAAGCTAATTTAACAAGAACTTAACATCACATATTAATTATGTTAGTCAAACCACAAAGGACAAATAAATTTTGTCCTGGTTCGGACCTTCCTTCTAATGGAAGTCCTACGTCTAATCCCTAAGCCAACTTAGGATTTCACTATCTTTTTCAAAGATACAACACTTTGATATTTACCGATCTTTCCTTCTACACAAGGAAAATATATCCCGCTAGATGCAACTAGCCTTCCCTTTTTAAAAGGGGAACCAACCGTCAAGACTACTAGAGGGGTAAACACTCTGCTCAGCAGGTCTTCCCTTCTCATTGGGTACACTTACTTTTGGTAGCTTCTTGTGTGGAGAACTAGACTCAGAGAGACTCCTAACTTAGAAGAATAGAGAAGAAGAATTCTAGTCTAAAGAATGACTTCCTGAGTCTAAGAGGAGAACCTTTACAAGGTGAGATTTGAACAGCTACTTCACTGTATGCACATGCAAGGCTTCAACACAACGCCCATGCAGTGTTTATGGAGAGGAAGCTTGATGCAACACACTTGCACATTTTTCACCTCTTCTCGTGTATGTGCTTGTATCTCTCTTGCTTTCTTGTGTATGGCTTGTTATCTCCCACATGCATCAGCTCTCTTCTTTCGACTATCTTCATTTTTATAGGCTTCATTTGTGTAGTCATTACTTGGTCCGTTTGAATATATCCGTTGGAGGGATAGTTGTTGCATGTATTCTTTTGAGGGCGACGTGCATGTCTTTTACTTTCACATTAATCAGTCGGTTCTTGTGATGATGCTATTTGTCTTTATCTTGAACGAGACAAGTTACAAGATATACTAGACTAAGTCCAATATGTAAGCTACGGATATGATCATAGGTACTTGTGAGATATTTCAAATATTCACGGCTATCTTTTGTGCACTAACAATTAATGTTCTGTGAACAAAGTTCTGCACAAGTTTACATAGATATGATAGGATATGTAGTAGGTAGAAATCGTGCAGTGCAGTTCTGACAAAAGCAATGTGGATGTTCTTATGGCAGGTGTCAGAAGACCTTTTTGGCAGATGTTTGACTAAAACTTCAGGATACATATATTTTTAGATTTATGAGACAATGTTATATGATATTATATATTTGAGAGCTTTTGTAAAATGTAAGTGAAATAAAATATTCTTATAGAACAATTGATTTTATTCAATTGTACTAAAAACTCATTTTTCAAGATATATTTGAAATCAGGAGTTTATATTTAAACCAGACATACATTCACGAATTTAATTTTCCAAAAAATAGAGAATATCATGAATATGATGAACATATGTTTAATGATGCAAATATATCATATAGATTGTATTCTTCATTTTATTTGGTAAAGATATAATGTTATTACTTGAGGTAACACTTCAAATATGACGAAATGAACTTCGCATATGACGAAATGAACTTCGTATATGACGAAGTGAACTTCGTGTATCACGATTTCAACGTGATCAGTTGAAGTGAGACCTTCGTGTTTTACTTCACATATGATGAAGTGAACTTCGGATATGACGAAGTGAACTTCGTATATCATGAATTCAACGTGATCAGTTGAAGTGAGACCTTCGTGTTTTACTTCGCATATGACGAAGTGAATTTTGGATATGACGAAGTGAACTTCGTATATCATGATTTCAAGATGATCAGTCGAAGTGAGATCTTCATGTTTTACTTCGCATATGACGAAGTGAACTTTGTATATTTCTTTGCCAGTCGAAGTTATACTTAGAATTTCTGAGAAGAATAACTTGTATGACAAAGTATACCTTTGAGATTTTACTATGTGATATGTAAAAGAGAGAATGTAGTATTTGACATGTTTTGTTATCAATAAATATCTATTTATTTTGTCATCTTCAAGACTATTATATGTTATAGTTTGAATCTATGAATATGCAATGTATATTTTGAACAGAGGTTCAACAAACTCCCCCCTTTTGTTGATGACAAATAAAGATATTAACACTACAAGAAAAGACATCGATAGCGATTGACATAATCGATCGATGATCAGTCGCAATTTAATCGCAAGAGGACTTAGTGACTGAATTGCATCCGATCAGCGATCGATATCATCGGTCGCTATATTCTGGTCACTATTATGGGACCGATTTTTATCGGTCACCGAATCGGTCACAAATAGTGACCGATAACCAACGGTCGCTAATCGGTCACATTTATTGCAATCGGTCGCTACTTCAGCGATTAATTGGCGACCGATATAATTATGGTCTCTATTTTTATAGCGACCGTATTGTGACCGATATAATTGGTCGCTATTCGGTAGCTATTATTAGAATATTTTTTAATAATTAAATGTAAATGATAGTAAATCACCTGATAAATGACAATAAAACAAAACCACAATACATCTACTACACAAATCACAATATCCCATCACATAAACCACAACAAACATGTATACAAACCCATCACACATCCATCATAAAATTACAACATCCACACAACTGAGAAGAAATCGTAAACCACAATATACACCCATCACAAAATCACAAATCCTTTGCGTATGTGTCATCCTGATCCTCGTCTCCCCCAACGCCTCGCGATGGATGATCCTATATATCATTTATAAAAAAATAAAACCAAATACTTAATAAATAAACTATTTTTTTCTTTAAAATTGAAAGCAAGATGTTTTTCACTTAACTTAATTTGACGAATGACAATTTGAGCGTTTTGCTCAAACCGAGAGTCCAATTTGGACTCCTTCAGTTTCTACAAGTCATTCTCACCTTCCTGGTCTTGTTGGAATCATTGACAAATTAATCGAACCTATATTTTTAATTTTGACCCTCCTAAACCCGTGTTTATTGACTTTAAACTAAGTTCTTTTAGAAAATGTAAATTTGAGCATCGAGCTCAAACCTGAAGTCCAATTTGAACTTCGTCAGTTTTTATAGGTTAACTTCACCCCCCAAGTCGTGTTGGAACAATCGATAGACTGATTGGACCTGTATTTTAAATTGTGGACCATCAAACCTAGTTCACAGATTTTAAACAAAACTAGTTAAGAAAATGAGAAATTGATTGTCCAGTCCAAATCGAGAGTCTAATTTGGACTCCGTTAGTTTCTACAAGTCACTCTCCGTAGTTTGATATCCAACATTCCCCTTGACATGATCCCATATATAAATATTTCTTAAAAATAGCATTGTTCAAAAGAAGAAATATAAGTATTAATAATATGAGATGGATTTATTCGTCTTCCTATCTGTCCCAAATGCAAAGGGATGAGTCCCATGTTAGACAACAATGGTACTCTCTCTAACAATATCAGAATATGAAAGTGAACTATCCAAAGGAGCAATGTGATTTCGCTCAAATAGATGGTCGTGCTCAGCTCGAATGAGATCTACGAATGTGAACACACAAATAAGAAAAAAAAGATATGAAAATAGAAAATATAGATTTTAAAAAATATTGGAATACTAATCTATTACAACATTAGATGGAAGTTGAATTTGTTACATTTTTTTAATTATTTTTTTTATACATCTATTATTGATAAGAGTTGAACTTTTGACTTCTTCTAAATATACATACTACTACTAAAATATTTCTTGAGTGAGAAAATATAGAGGAAAAAGTTTATTGCTATTTTTTTTTTAAAAGAAGCCTACTATTTATTTTTTCTAAAAAGAAGAGTCTACTACTGTTACTATTACTGGTATCTTGCGTACAAGTCATGCATATATGACAATCTTTTTTTTTTTTTTGGGAGAAGTGGGGAGCTAATGTTTCATTTACTAAATAGCATAAGAACTTAAGTAACCACGAAGAGGCCTCTCTAAAACAAAGAGGACAAGGTCCCATCAATACAACAACAACTGCAATTTCCAGAGAACATAAGGAACCCAAAACATGTACTTAGAGGAAGGAGGCCTCAAACCAATGACAGACAAAACACGAACTCTGTGAACAGAGAAAGGATCTCTCCAAAAGAGGTGATACTTGAGCAATGCTGACGAAGAAGACATGAGGCTAACTCTTGGGGAGGAGGGCTGTACTATTTCTTGGCGGCCAAGATTGTCGATAGCTCAGAAGCTACATATAACTAAGATGTGTGTGGATGGACTCCATAACACGAGCTAAATATGTTTATCCATAATCCCAACATTAAGGGACTCAGAGACTTACCAACCTCAGGAAAGTGCCTCAACTTCAAAGCAGCGATCAAGAACACCTAGAGAAGATCCTGAATTGCTTGTCGCAAAATAAAACTCGTGGAGATGAGACTTGCAAAATGAAAGGCAAACCAACTCAAACAAAGAGAGGGGGAATGGAATTAGGCGAGGGACGGTGAGGCGTGGGTGGGAGGAGAGGCAGAAGATAGAGACGAAAGAAAAGGGGGAAATGAGCGGTGAGGAACACACTAGGATGGTGGACAAGGGAGGGGGGGAGCTAAAAGTAGGGAGGCAGAGGTACAGACAGAAGGCAAGTGGAGGAGGGAGCAGGATACTCGTGGACGAGGAAAAAAAAGGGAGGGGGGGGGGCAAAGAGGGTTGGCAGGCGACGATGGTGTTGAGTTATGGTTATTTAAATAACCATACTCACTAACTTGATCATTTCTTGATCTGTTTTTTATGATGACACAATTCTGGTCAATCTTGTTAAGCACATAACATTAAACATTTTTTTAATGATAACATGATAATGACATAACTCTTATCTGAATGCTTTGCTTTCTTGTTGAACACAAGTATCTTATTCACATGTCAAGTTACTGTCTTAGTGTGTCGACACAATTGTGTCATGGTGTCGACACATGATGATTTCTAGTGGATTGGTCTTAATGATATGAATGAGTGTGTCGACACATACCATGAGTGTGTCGACACATGTTGAGTTGAATCACTTACATAACATTGCTTAAATGGTTCATTAACTCTGTTAATTTCTTTGTGCAAGGCCAAGACATACATTGACAACAAGCATACCCAAGATGATATATGTAGAGTACAAGAAAACCCAAGCTCAAGTCAAACTCAAGGAACAGACAGAAGAGTCAAGTATTTGGATTCAACTGCTTGTCGACAACCAGAGGTCATCTGTCAACATATAAGGAATGATCTTGACAAAATAGCTTCTGGATGAGGTGTATGCTTTAGTATTTGTCGACATATGATTGTCGTCTGTCAACAACTAGTAATAACCATCACTACAAGAATAAGCGGCATTACCGATGGATTTTTCCGACGGAATTGTGGCCGTCGAAAATACAGACGGATATTCCGACGAATTTATTCCGTCAACATATAAGTCAGAAGTATCGACAGATAAAAATCTATCGAAAATATCCATCGGTAATAAGTCGAAAGTACCGACGGATAAAATCTGTCGGAAATATCCGTCGGTAAAAATTTTAGTAAGAATCCGCAATTTCCCTCCCCCCGTCATCCCTGCGAAACCCACTTTCCTACTCTCTCTCTCTCTCTCTCTCTCTCCTCTCTCTCTCTCTCTCTCCTCTCTCTCTCTCTCTCTCGCTTCGTCTCTCTCTCTCTCACCTCTCTCTCTCGCCTCACTCTCGCTCTCTCTCTCTCTCCTCTCTCGGTCTCCTCTCTCTCTCCCTCTCTCACGACCATCGGCTCACCCCTCACAGCCTGCAGCGCCACTGTCCGGCTCACCTTCGCCCCTCGCCACCACCGCCGCCACGACCGGCACCGCCAACGCCGTCGCCGTCGAGCTTCGCCGCCGTTCCGCCGACCTTCACCCTAGTGCCGCCGACTTCCCGCTGGCATGTTCCCCTCCCCCTCCCCCTTCCCCTCGGCGACCCCCTTCCCCTCCCCCTCCCCCTCCTGTCCCCAGCCCCCCACCCTGCCTGCCGCCCCCCTCCCCCCCCCCTCCCAGTCCCCCCCACCCTTGTCGGCCCCCCTCCCCCTCCCCACCCCTGCCACCTCCTCCCCTACTAGTGACCCCCACCCCCTCCCAACCCCCCACCCGCCCCCCTCCCCCTCCTGGCAGCCCCCCACCCAGTCCCAACCCCCCACCCGGCCCCCCTCCCCCTCTTGTCGGCCCCCCTCCTCCTCCTGGCAGCCCACCCCCCTCCCTCCCCACCCCCTCCCCTACCAGGTGACCCCCACCCCCTCCCAACCCCCCACCCGGCCCCCCTCCCCCTCCTGGCGGCCCCCCTCCCCCTCCTGGCAACCCCCACCCCCTCCCCCTCCCCACCCTTGCCACCCCCCTCCCCTACCAGGTGACCCCCACCCCCCCTCCCCCTCCTGCCACCCCCCCCCCCCTCCCAAACCCCTACCCGGCCCCCCTCCACCTTCTGTCGGCCCCCCTCCCCCCCCTCCCCCTCCTGGCAGCCCCCACCCCCTCCCAATCTCCCACCCGGGCCCCTCCCCACCCTTGCCACCCCCCCTCAAGACTTCTGCTCTCCTTATGTAAGTAGACTTCTTAAGTTTAGGATAATATTATAGTGACTGATAATTTAAATAATTAATTATTTTAAACTATTACACATTAAATCAGATGTATAATAATAATATTGTTGTAATAAAAAATAACTCTTTTGTATTTAAAATATTTAATTTTATAGGCAATATATATATATTACTGCCGTTCTAAGAGATCCCATTAGTGGTTTGAGTGTGAACTATAGTTATGTTTTGGAAAAGAATCTAAAGTGGGAGTTTCACTTTGAGTCAGAGTATTATGGAGAGGAATAGTGTTTGGGTAGGGAACTGAGTTGCTATAATAGTAGGAGTCCATCATTGCATTTTGTCTTTATCATCATTGAGGAAAATTGAATTCCATTAGAATTTTTTAGTTGGAACAATTAAATAATTAAACTAAATTGTTATTCTGATTTTTTCATGCAAGTAGGATTTTGATAATGATACTTGCTATAATTAAATATATCTCTATATTTAGAATATTTAGAAGTTAGAACGAACCCAATAAGAATAGGAGTTCCAACTGCAATAGAAAGAGGGTTAAAAGTTGTAAGGCATGGTTGGTAGTTTGTGTTCTTGATTGATATGGGTCGGAGTTCTATTACCCAATCTGAGTTGTCTTATGTGAATAGGGCTATCGATTAGTATTACACATCTTATTTTAATGTATTTGTTTAGTATTGCACTTGTTTATATGTAATTCATTTACATGTATGTGTGAATTTGTTTTAATATTGCACTTGTTCACATGACATATTTTGTTTTCATATTCCTTTCATATTTATGTGGGTTTTAAATTTGATCTATGCATGTATTGCAATTTATCACTGCACACATCTCACGAGAACGTGTTAAGCCCGTGTCAATGAACCTTCCCATTCAAGACTTTAGGATTGATGTGCACGAGTCTTATTTTCAATGATGAGAACGTGTATATCGAATACAAAGTCTTGAATTGTCCCGTTTTGGACAGTCTGTGAATGTTTGATCGCAGTTAGGTAGTCATTTACTATGTGTTTATATTATTTATTAAAAATTTGGGTGCTTCTACTCACTCCTCTCTGATATACCTTTATTGATTTAGAATATTTTCTTAACCACTTTTAGTAGTGTTTAAAAATATATTAATCAATAAATAATTTTTGGTATATCGGAGAGGTGTGGGGAGATGCTGCCGAAATTTTCAGCAAATAATACAAACACATAGTAAATGGTCATTTGAGTGCGATCAAATATTCACAGATGGGTAAAAAGTGATAATCTAAATAATATGTCCTATCTATTTATTTTGACTTACTCGAACGATGTGAGGGTGTGTTGGATTTTAACTCGTGATATGACATTCAATCTGTGTAGGAAAAATGTCTTATGAGAATCGGTCATGGATGTACCGTGGAATAGTTAATGGAGTTGTGACAGAGGAGTTTAAAGACGGAGTTGACAGTTTCATTCAGTTTGCATTGAGTAATTCATCAGTAGCAGTTGATCCGATGGGCAACATCTGATGTCCGTGTTCGGCTTGTAAGAACAAAAAGTGGATATCGACATGGGATGTGCAGCATCATTTGTATACGAGAGGATTTGTTGCCCATTATGAGTTATGGTCATCTCATGGTGAGTTGAATATTCAGTTGTCTGAACCAGCCAACTTTGCCTCCACAAGTACGTACGTAGACATGGTTGTCGATGCTGCTAGTCCGGAGTTCAATATTCATGATGACCAAACAAATGAAGAAGTGTCGAATGATACAGCTCAGAGATTTTATCAGTTACTTCGAGATGTTGATGAGCCATTATGGGATGGTTGTGAGAAGCATAGACGGTTGTCTGCAGTGTCGCAGTTACTGAATTTGAAGTATGAATTTCATATGAGCGAGAGTTGTTTTGATCGGCTTCTCTTACTCGTCAAGAGTATGCTTCCTCAATCAGAGAGGCTGCCTGATGATTTTTACCGTACGAAGAAGATGGTGAATGATCTGGGACTTGGTTTTATGAAAATTGATGCATGTCTGAATCACTGTATGTTGTACTACAAAGATGATGTAGATAAGACATCATGTTGTATTTGTATGCATGATAGATTCAAGCCTAAGCGAGGAGACAAGTCAAAGAAGAAGGATGTTCCATATAAGTCATTGCGGTACTTTCCGATCACACCCAGATTGCAGCGGTTGTTCATGTCCCCGAAGACAGCTGGACATATGACTTAGCATGCGGAAAGAGTCTGTCGTGATGATGGTGAAATCAGTCATCCTGCCGATGGTGAAGCTTGGGCTCATTTTAGCCATACTCATCCTTACTTCTCAAGGGAACGTGCGACTGGGTTTATGCACAGACGGTTTCAATCCATTCGGAAACTCGGTGGCATCTTACTCATGTTGGCCAGTATTCCTAACACCGTACAACCTTCCACTAGGCATGTGCATGAAGCGTGAGAATCTGTTCCTTTCATTGCTGATTTCAGGTCCAAAAAGTCCAAGAAAAAATATAGACATATATCTCAGACCGTTGATTGATGAGCTGAAATTGTTATGGTCAGATGGGGTTCTCTCTTATGATGCATCCAGAAAAATAATTTCAATTTGAAGGCTGCATTAATGTGGACAATAAGTGACTTTCCAGCGTACGGCATGTTATCTGGCTAGAGCACATATGAGAGGTTGGCATGTCCTTATTGTATGGAGGATTCTAAATCATTCGTATTGAAATCTGGGGGAAAATCATGTTGGTTCGATTGTCATCGTCGGTTTCTACTGAGTGACCATCCTTTTCGAAAGCAAAAGGATTGTTTTATGAAAAATACAATTGTAATGGATGAGGTAGATATGGAACGGGTGTCTGGTGGAAACATGGAGAGGCGGGTCCAGAACTTACCGACTATATCACAACTGGCTGGTAGTACCCGACAAATCCCCGGCTTTGGGAATGATCACAATTGGGTGAAGCAAAGCATCTTTTGGGAATTGCCTAATTGGTCAACACTTTTGATACGGCATAACCTAGACGTCATGCATATAGAGAAGAATGTTTTTGATAATGTGTTCAACACAGTTATGGACGTCAAAGGCAAAATGAAGGATAACGTCAAAGCACGAATGGATTTGAAAGTACTTTGCAGACGTCCAGAACTAGAGCTGCAGCATGTTAGTGGAAAAGTGGTGCAACCTAAAGCTTCGTATGTGCTTGGGGCCAGACAGATTAAAGAAGTGTTGCAATGGTTGAAGCAATTGAGATTTCTGGATGGTTATGTCTCGAATATTTCCCGTTGTGTAAATGTCAATGAGGGGAAAATATACGGAATGAAGAGTCATGACTGTCATGTTTCATGTAAAGACTGATACCCATTGCTTTTCGTGAGTTGTTGCCGAAGCAAATATGGGGAGCAATGACTGAGCTGAGTCAATTCTTCAAGATTTTATCTGCATCAGAACTCAGACTTCATGACTTGCAAAATATGGAGCAAAATATAATATAGACAATCTGTAAATTAGAGAAGATATTTTCTCTAGCATTCTTTGATTCAATGGAACACCTGATCATCCATTTTCCATATGAAACTAGGGTCGGAGGACCAGTATAATTTCGATGGATGTATCAGTTTGAGAGGTATATTCCTATGTCTCAATTTATTAACATTACGATGATCTTTTATATTTCATATGTATTCATTTGAATTATTGTCGTAGGTGCATGCACGATCTTAAGATGAAAGTCTGCAACAAAGCACAAGTTGAGGGCTCCATTACCCAGGCGTACCTTATTGAAGAGATATCGAACTTTTATTCGATGTACTTTGACACGGAAATACGAACCCGACGCACTCAACCTCCACGTAATGATGATGGTGGAGATTCTAATGTGTCTGACCGACTCTATGTATTCAAGTGTCCCGGACGAGCGTTCGGATATTCTTCTACTCGCGCACTCGAAGACAGAGAGTTGGTAGCTGCAGAGATCTACATATTCATGAATTGCGCAGAACTAGACCCCTACATTGAGTAAGCTCTCAACACTAATGATGTACATCATTTGCAAGCAATACTGCAGAACTTAGAGGTTGTGTGACATTTACATTGCAGAGAGTTTGGCTCGGTCATACAGGAACGAAATCCATGTCTGACTGACGTGCAGGTTGAAAAGGAACGGGAGAAGTCTTTTCCTACTTGGTTAAGATCTCGAGTAAGCGTCTAAGTATTTTGAAGCATAAGTGTTATGCTCTTATGCATAATTAGTTATTGTAATTTGTCATTGTCTGTTCCTTTTTTTAATAATAGGTTGAACAAGGTTTTATTGTTGATTCAAGAGTACAAGAGATCAGTTACGGGCCCTCGAAGATTGTACGTGTCTATCCAGGCTACATTGTGAATGGATATCGATTTCACACGAGAGATTATGGACAGAATAAGTCTACGATGAACAGCGGCGTATGTGTGAAGGGAAGTGCCTACAATGAAAATGAAATAGACTATTATGGCATTCTTGAAGAAGTAATTGAATTGCAATTTTTGGGACAAGGCAACAATGTATTTCTCTTCAAGTGTCATTGGTTTGATCCGACCTCTATTTGTAATGACACAACATATGGGATTGTCGATGTCAAGCATAAGTCCAAGTTGAGTACGTATGCGCCATTCATTCTGGCGGCACAAGCCCAACAAGTTTATTATTCAAATTATTCATCCCTCAAATTGAGAGATTGGTGGGCTACATGTAGAGTGAAATCAAAGTTATTCCCTGAGTATGAGCTTGTCCCGGCTGATGATGAGCTCGAAGGTGTTAATGACAATTTTTTCCAATTAGATCGGAGTGACGCATGAGAGTTGGCAGCTTCTACGCAGTTCAGTGTTGATGATATAAATGAACCAATTTACTTATATAAGGATAACGAACAGGAAGAAGTTGACTCAAATGCCCTTGAGCAGGAGGTGGAGTCTGATGAGGAGGAAGAGTCCCCTGATGATTGTAGACACCCATTTCTGACCCATAAGTCGAGCAAAATCTCTTGTCATATCATTGACGCCCCACGCTGGCTCATCATCGCCAAGCTGGCTTTCTTCGATCATGACATCATTTTCATTAGTTCATCGCCCTGGAGGATCTTTCCCGGTCAAATCAATCCTTCATTATAGCTCTCCGAGTCTAGAGTCCGATGTTTCAAACCACACGTCAACCCAAAGGCTGCGCATGGAGATTGGACACACTTTTCATGGTCATATGCAGAAAAGTCACTGAAGGCGACAGGCCCTATGTCGCATTCCTGAAAACGACAGCCCCAATGTCGCGATCTTAAGTCCATATTTTAAATCCATAAAAAATCACAAAATGACTTAAAGTCACCTTCCATATGAGGAAGGCGACGTATCGAGGCGTCGTATTCAGGAAGGTGACAAGATGGCTGTCACGTTTAGGACCTTAAACAGGAAACCCTTTCCGAGGCTAACTTGGACACATGCCTAAGGTGGATATTGCTTGTTTTGAACGTCCAAATAACGTCCAAATCCTCTCAAATTTGGAAGAGACCTTCCTAACATGTCCCTTTCCGAGTTCCAATAGCCCATACGCAGCCATACATACCCAAACTCGGACTCTTGCCCGTTATTCCTCTCACAGCCCTTCCAGGAATAATCACCCATAAGTACTTCGACTCTCCATCTTTTGGTGCAAGGCTGGAGTCTATAGTTCGCTGAGCAAGAGAACCCCATCTTCCAAGAAGAGAGTTTTCCTTCCAGACGACCAGGAAGAGCCCTCCAGGGCGTTTTTCCATCGGCTACGCAATTCCTCATCCCTTCTTTGCATTATTTCTTTCAATTCATGCATGCATAGTTCTCTTTTCTTCATAGATTAGCATTAGAACATGACACACACACCCATATTTAACACCCACAGGGGTTAAAAGCCCCGATCTCGTGAGTTCCCTCCATAGTAGTTCATGTTTACACATCTTTTCATTGAATAGATCTTCTATGCACGAGTTCTAATGGGTGTTTTCCTTGTTTGATTAACTTTGGCAGGTGTTTGAAGACCAGAGCAACGTGAGGCTCTTGCCCCTCGGCCGGCTGAGGAGCAGGAAGACAAGAACCCCAACTTCCATCCACAGAAGAAGAAGGCGACACTGCTTCTGTCGCGATCCAGAAGGCGTCGTTGCCTCCGTCGCGTTCAGGTAATAGCATAGCGACGCCACCTTCGTCGCATTACCAGGTACGCCTTCTCTTCAAATTCCCTTTTCCAACGTAGTCAGCCGTCCTCGACTCTGCACATCTTCGGGCGACTACTTGGTGGCGATCACGGTACTTTCCCTTTCCTTTACTCCTATACGCATTTACACATATTTTTTTTGGGGAGCACAATCCCGTGATTACAATGATGAGGACGAATTCGAGGAGGATGACGAAGATGACGCTGAATTAAACATATCTTCAGCATCTGATGATGAATATGGATAATATTATAAAATTTTGTAAGAACTGAGTGTTGTTGCTAATTATATGTTATTCAATAGCTACTTCAAATTTGAGTACTAATGGCATGTTATATCTTTATTTATCTCAATAGAGATATGGTATGTGGAGGACGGAGTCGGAGGGTTTCCACCTCCGTAGGCCGAGGGTCCGCCTCCCCGTCCACGCCGGTTGTCCCGGTGACAGGTATATGTATATGTAAACACAAAACTCTACATATTTTTGTTCACGTTAACTTTATATTTTCTAACGTACATATAATTTTACAGGGACTGCCTCCCCATCCACGTTGGTCGTCCCGGCGACAGGTATATGTATATGTAAACACAAAACTCTATATATTATTGTTCATATTAAATTCATATTTTCTAACGTACATACAATTTTGCAGGGACTGCCTCCCCGTCCACGCCGGTCATCCCGGTGACAGGTATATGTATATGTAAACTCAAAACTCTATATATTATATTCATATTAAATTCATATTTTCTAATGTGTATATAATTTTGCAGGGACCGCTTCCCCGACCACGCCAGTAGCGCCACCTTTCCCTTCTTCCTCACCACCAGGTACATGTATGTTTCCATAGATTAGTACGTTTCTTGTCTTCCAATTTATACAACAATAGTGTACTTAATTGTTTTCAACAGAGGTGGAGAGCCAGCATCCAGCAGCTGATGAGGAGGGGCCTCAGCTACCTGGACGGCAACCATGTTAGATTTCAGGGTAAACTTGATCACTTCAAACTTATTGTATTGTCATTTATGATATATAGTTCATGTACAAAATTAATGTGCAATTGTAGGGGGAAGATAGATCCCGGTTCTGCTTCTCGCTATATTACGATGCTGGTCCACACACACATTCCAGGACCAGTGGATGCATGGAGAGAGTTCCTGGTGTCCGTCCGGGATATATTATTTGACATGTTCATGGTATTATTAAATTTTACTGATTTGAAGTCATTTCTTTAATTACTATCTCTGTTAGTGTATAAAGTTGAGTAATTTTATTTCTAAACAGCGGAGGTACGCATTCACGAGACCCGAGGATCTCCCTCGAGCTCGAGCCGTCTGGGAGTCTACTGCCTAGACTAATTTAAGAAAGTCGATGTATGAGGCCCGGGACAAGGCAATGAAGACCACAGGCAGTGGGGATCCTATGGCTTGGCTGGATTACGGCCATGTTTGGCTGAGGAGGGACTATTGGGAGTCCCTTTGTCATCGTTGGGCTACTGGACCATGGCAGGAGCGGTCACAGGCGGTAAAATGCAACCGATCAACTCATCCGAAGAAGAATGTGCATACTAGTGGGTCTGTATCTTATGCGACCCACAGCCAAAAATTGGTAAGCATATTATTGTTCAATTACTTAATACATTAATTATTATTGTGAAACTAACTAATTTTGTTGAATTGTAAGCGTCACGAGCTCGAGCGTGCCCCTACTTTTCACGAGTTATTTGATCGGACTCATAAGCGAAAACGGACGGATGACTATGTCAGCGAGAGTGCTCGCACAATTGCTGTAAGTCAAAATATAAATTTTGAATTCAATTAAGATATTAAAATAATTTGATTTCAATAATTTAGTTTTAGTTTGTTCCGCAGGAGACCTATGATAGGACGATGGCGGATCGCTATGCAGAGGGCACTCCCCAGCCAGACTTGGATCCGGAGTCTTGGGTCGACGCAATGGGAGGGCCGAGGAAGGGTCGAGTGTACGGCTTTGGGGACAGCCTGGATACTACTCCAGTGTTGTCCTCATATGCGAGTTCGGTCACTCCTTCGGCATACACGAGTTCATCTGCTACGCCGCCCGACAGTGGTGTAGAGGAGATGAGAACCCTCATCCGGGAAGAGCTACGGACGCACTTTGGCATTATGGTCGAGCAGTTGATCTCAGCCATGCAGGGAGTACGCCCCTCACAGCCAACCCCTCAGGTCAATATTACTATTAATTTCATATGGTTTGAAAGAAATGAAACCACTAAAGAAGGTCAAAAGGGAAAAAAAGAAATCTAAATTAAGAAACCTATAAAGAAGGTCCCTTTATACAATCAACTTATGGAAGGATAAAAAAGTCACATGAGAGCTCAAATTACTATTCTAAGATAAACATAAGTGTAAAGAGCGTTCAAATGACTAATCTAAAAAAAACGCAAGTGTAAAGGATCAGAACAAGCAACCCGGGGGTCCAAAATCACAAATAGGGATCCAATCGGCGTGTCGTTAGCTCCAACACGACCGGGTGGGTGAAAGTGACGTGTAGGAACTGACGGAATCCTAATTGTATTCTTGGATTGGGTTGGGCATTCAAATCACTAATATAAAAAAAACTCAAGTGTAAAGGATCAGAACAAGCAACCCGGGGGTCCAAAATCACAAATAGGGATCCGATCGGCGTGTCGTTTGCTCCGACACGACCGGGTGGGTGAAAGTGATGTGTGCGAACTGACGGAATCCGAATTGGATTCCCATATTGGGTTGGGCGTTCAAATGACTAATTTTAAAAAAAACCCAAGTTTAAAGGATCAAAACACGCAACCCGGGGGTCCAAAATCCCAAAATGAGATCTGATCGATGTGTCGTTCACTCCGACACGACCAGGTAGGTGAAATTGACGTGTGCGAACTGAAGGAATCCGAATTGGATTCTCGGTTTGGGTTGGGCGTTCAAATGACTAATCTAAAAAAAACACAAGTCTAAAGGATCAGAACAAGCAACCCGGAGGTCCAAAATCTTAAAATGGGATCCGATCGATGTGTCGTTCGCTCCGACATGACCAGATAGGTGAAATTGACGTGTGTGAACTGACGGAATCCAAATTGGATTCCCGGTTTGGGTTGGGCGTTCAAATGACTCATCTAAAAAAAACCAAAGTGTAAAGGATCAAAACAAGCAACCCGGGGGTCCAAAATCACAAATAGGGATCTGATTGGCATGTCGTTTGCTCCAACATGACCGCGTAGGTGAAATTGACGTGTGCGAACTGACAGAATCCTAATTGGATTCCCGGTTTGGGTTGGGCGTTCAAATGACTAATCTAAAAAAACCCCAAGTGTAAAGGATCAGAACAAGCAACCTGGGGGTCCAAAATCACAAATAGGGATCCGATCGGTATGCCGTTTGCTCCGACACGACCGGGTGGGTGAGAGTGACGTGTAGGAACTAACGAAATCCTAGTTAGATTCCCGGTTTGGGTTGGGCGTTCAAATGACTAATCTAAAAAAAACTCAAGTGTAAAGGATCAGAACAAGTAACCCGGGGGTCCAAAATCCCAAAATGGGATCCGATCGATGTGTCGTTCGCTCCGACACGACTGCGTAGGTGAAATTGACGTGTGCGAACTGACGAAGTCCGAATTAAATTCTCGGTTTGGGTTGGGCGTTCAAATGACTAGTCTAAAAAAAAACAAAGTGTAAAGGATCAAAACAAGCAACCTGGGGGTCCAAAATCACAAATAGAGATCCGATCGGCGTGCCGTTTGCTCCGACACGACTGGCTGGGTGAAAGTGACGTGTAGGAACATACGGAATCCTAATTGGATTCTCGGTTTGGGTTGAGCATTCAAATGACTAATAAAAAAAAAAACTCAAGTGTAAAGGATCAGAACAAGCAACCCGGGGGTCCAAAATCACAAATAGGGATCCGATCGGCGTGTCGTTTGCTCCGACACGACCGGGTGGGTGAAAGTGATGTGTGCGAACTGACAGAATCCGAATTGGATTCCCGGATTGGGTAGGGTGTTCAAATGACTAATCTAAAAAAAACTCAAGTCTAAAGGATCAGAACAAGCAACCCGGGGGTCCAAAATCACAAATAGGGATCCGGTTGATGTGTCGTTCACTCCGACACGATCGGGTAGGTGAAAGTGACGTGCGCGAACTGACGGAATCCAAATTGGATTCTTGGTTTGGGTTGGGCGTTCAAATGACTAATCTAAAAAAAAACAAAGTGTAAAGGATCAAAACAAGCAACCTGGGGGTCCAAAATCACAAATAGAGATCCGATCGGCGTGCCGTTTGCTCCGACACGACTGGCTGGGTGAAAGTGACGTGTAGGAACATACGGAATCCTAATTGGATTCTCGGTTTGGGTTGGGCATTCAAATGACTAATAAAAAAAAAAACTCAAGTGTAAAGGATCAGAACAAGCAACCCGGGGGTCCAAAATCACAAATAGGGATCCGATCGGCGTGTCGTTTGCTCCGACACGACCGGGTGGGTGAAAGTGATGTGTGCGAACTGACAGAATCCGAATTGGATTCCCGGATTGGGTAGGGTGTTCAAATGACTAATCTAAAAAAAACTCAAGTCTAAAGGATCAGAACAAGCAACCCGGGGGTCCAAAATCACAAATAGGGATCCGGTTGATGTGTCGTTCACTCCGACACGATCGGGTAGGTGAAAGTGACGTGCGCGAACTGACGGAATCCAAATTGGATTCTTGGTTTGGGTTGGGCGTTCAAATGACTAATCTAAAAAAAAACCAAGTCTAAAGGATCAGAACAGGCAACCCGGGAGTCCAAAATCTCAAAATGGGATTCGATCGATGTGTCGTTCTCTCCGACACGTCTGGGTAGGTGAAATTCACGTGTGCGAACTGATGGAATCACTACAAGAATACTGGAGATTAGCTACGGACACAATCGGTAGCTAATCGGTAGCTAAACAGTATAGCTACCGATTAGCTACGGATTCGCTACGGATTATGTTTGTAGCTAAAACTTGGCCGCTAAATAGCTACAGACAATTTTCGTAGCTAAGCCGTAGCTAATTAGCTACGGATTAGCTACGAAATAATTTAGTAGCTACTCCGTAGCTAATTCGTAGCTACAGATTAGCGACAGATTATTTTCATCGCAATTCTGTAGCTAAATTATAATTTTTGCGACGACTATGCGTCCGTAGCTAAGCAGTAGCAAATTCGCTACGGATTAGCTACAACTATTTCCGTAGCTAAATTAGGTAGCTAAATTGTATTATTCTTGTAGTGAATCCGAATTAGATTCCCAGTTTGGGTTGGGCGTTCAAATGACTAATCTAAAAAAAAACTAAAGTGTAAAAGATCAGAACAAGCAACCCAAAGGTCCAAAATCATAAATAGGGATCCCATCGGCGTGTCGTTTGGTCTGACACGACCGGGTGGGTGAAAGTGACGTGTAGGAAATGACGGAATCCTAATTGGATTCTCGGTTTGGGTTGGGCGTTCAAATGACTAATCTAAAAAAAACTCAAGTGTAAAGGATTAGAACAAGCAACCCGGATGTCCAAAATCACAAATAGGGATCCGATCGGCGTGCCGTTTGCTCCGACACGACCGGGGGGGGGGGGGTGAAAGTGACGTGTGCGAACTGACAAAATCAGAATTGGATTCCCAGATTGGGTTGGGAGTTCAAATGACTAATCTAAAAAAAACTCAAGTCTAAAGGATCAGAACAAGCAACCCGGGGGTCTAAAATCCCAAAATAGGATCCGATCGACGTGCCGTTCACTCCGACACGACCGGGTGGGTGAAAGTGACGTGTGCAAACTGACGGAATCCGAATTGGATTCTTGGATTGGGTTGGGCGTTCAAATGGCTAATCTAAAAACAACCCAAGTCTAAAGGATCCAAAATATTTTTTAATTAAACTTGAGGAATAATCACATGTTTTAAATTTAATTTTTGAAAATAATGTTTGTATATTAATTTTTATTAATGTTTCTCATATTAATTTTTTTAATATAGGATCCTCCGGCACCTGACGATCATGAGGCGGGGACGGCGGACGATCCAGCAGACCTGTCTTGATTTTTAGCATTTATTATTGTGCATGATTTTATATTTGTTGTGTTTTATGATTTTATGTTTCATTGTGAGTACCTATTATTGTGGAATGCATGAATATTTTAACAGGTTTTGTAATTTATCATTGTTAATTTCTGTAATTTTTTTATAAAAAAATATTACTTATTTCCGACGGAAGGGAATTTTCGACGGAATAATGTCCGACGTTTTCTTTCCGTTGGAAGTTACCGACGGACTTTCCGACTGATTTGTGGACGATCTTCGGTCGGAATACACTGACTAATTTTCCGACAACATTTTTCGACTAGTTTCGGTCGGAAGTTACCGACGAATTTTCCGACGGAATATTCTGTCGGAATTTCTGACGGGTTGCCGACGGATTCGTGTTCCGTCGGTAATTTCTGACCAAAGTTTTCCGACGGACGTTTTTCGACAATCGTTCGACGAAAAGTTGTCGGAAGGCACCCTTTCCGATGGATTATGTCTGTCGGAAATACCACTTTTTTCTTGTAGTGCTTCATCAACAAGCTTCTAGAAAAACCAAGGTCAGTAGTAGCTGTCGACAACCAAGATGCGTTTGTCGATAACCCAACTAAGTACTCAGAGTTCAATTCTAAAAAGAGGACTTGCAGCAGTAGCTATCAATAGCCGATGTGCATCTGTTGACAACCGTTGGTCCAGCACCAACACGTGAGCAACATGTGCATTCACTTAGGGTGTCCTTTTCCAATACACACGAATTCCCACGATGTATAAGGATAAGGGCACACCTATAAAAAGGTGCCCCTCACCCTTCTAAAAAATCGAGCCAATACAACTCCAAGAAAGGCAGTGGCGGCCATGGAGGACTTCTCCAATACTCTGTTTGAGCTCGAGATGTTGCAGACCAAAGGATTTCATCTGAGAAGATCGATTGTAAGCCAAATTCGCCATCAAGGCTCAGTAGAAGAAGAAGGTAAAGAAGAAGAAGAGGAATCTAGGCAGCAGAAGAGGAAAAGAAGAACCAGAGGAGAGTCCAAGCAAATTGCTTCTGCTTCCTCAACTCAAATTGCTCAGGGACTTCATCGTAATCCAAATCCAAATCAAGTAGTTGCAGTATCAAGGAAGAAACTATGAGGATCTGTGATCGTGATGATCAAATCAATAGTTAAAGAGATACTTCTTCCTTCACTCACACTTATTCCAATCTCAATTCATACATATGTGTGTGTGTACTTAATTGAGGTAAGCGTGGACTCCATATGTGTGTGTGCTTTGTGATCTGTACAAGTGTTTTGTACAAGTGTTTTGTACTTGTACAGATCATAGTGTGTGTGATGCAGTCTGTGCGAGTTTGTGCATAGATCTGAATTGTGTGTCATGTGTGTGCAATGCAGACTGAGTGTTTGCCACTGTGTACTTGTGTGTGTGTGGATTGAGCCTTAGTGCTCGTGTGTGTGTTGTACTCAGTTCTTGAGTAGTGTGTGTGCCTCATAGTGTGAGGGGTGGACGTAGGAGTCACAAGGTGTGATTTCCGAACCACCTAAAAATCTCTATGCAATGGTTTAATATTGTCTCATTGTTAAATGCATGCATAGGGGTTCGATTAAACTCTTAACAATCACACACTAGTCCACATAATCTGGCTGTTCAATTGTCTCACACACTTTGTGCACTTAATCACATCAGATCAGTGGGATTTTTAATTGAGTAGATTCTCTATTTCGAAGTAATTTTTAAATTGCTTAAGTTTTTATTGCAAATCTATTCAACGCCCCTTCTAAATTTTGCTATTACCGAATATCCGATCCTAACAGAGGGAGCACACCAAGACGACGGATGAGAATGAGAGGAGGGTTGGGGGGTCAGAGACATAGAAGGATGCGAGACAGGTGGAAAATTAGAGGAGAAAGAGGGGACGTACACTCGTGGACACTAGAGGGCACAGAGGAGGAGCAGGAACGAAGGCGAAGGCAGAGATAGAGGTTGGAAAAGCAAGAGGGAGAGAAGGGGTGGGGGAAAACAGAGAAGGAGGGAAAAAGAAGAAATAGAAGGGGGGGGGGAAGCCCTGAGCGGCGCTCCCCTCAGTGACTGTCACACAACGCGACAATAAAATAGTTGAAATATCAATGACGAAGCTCTCCGAAAGCCAACGACCAAACCCTTCGAAAACGGAGACGAATTAAGTGAGAATACAAATGTTGCATGCCGAGCCTCCCACCTACCCTACTGATGCCACAACTAGGTTCCTAGTCTTACGTACACATCCTGCATATATAACAGTCACCCCACCCTTTGAGGCAATTCTGTGGGGAGGTAAAAAATGATACAACCACCCCTGTGGTGTCTAAGGTGAACAATAGTGACCACTTGTTTGCTCCAACTCTAGAGTAGCTTGTTGGCTCTGTGATTCCCGTCAGTAGGGAGGGGTGCCCTCTGAGCTAGGAGCAGACCCTTCCCCCCTCCCATCTCTGCCATCATTCTCAACTGAAGGTGTCGTTTCTGAAATCGATTTTGTCTTAGAAAACCCTTTCTCAGTCCGTCTCTCCACTCCGTAGGAGGATTTTGTTCCCGTCGTGCAAACACTATTCTCTGCGGCTTTGCTGACGTCGTAGTGTTCATTTTACTCATAATCGGCAATGGTTTAGTATTTCATTTTGTGGTATGTTTGTTGTTTTCCTCCTTGTTTTTGGTCTCCTACCCCATAGAAGTTCTTTTCTTGTTCCTCACGTTGTTGCTGCTCTATGTGGCTCGTCTGTGCGGTGTTGTTCGAGAGACTGGATAGTTCTTATCTTGTGTTGCTTTATTCTCATTTGGTGTGATGTTCATGGCTTCTCATCATTTCCTCATCTGGGTTAATGTTGGTATTGTTGTTGGAGATGAGGGCCTCATTTTGTCGGTCCCTTTGGCCCTATCTTCCCTTTGGCCCTATCTTCATCAAAGGAGTTTGCTGACGCGTCTTCACCATGTTCGTTGGAAGCATACATCCTGTTTGCACCCATCGAGCTCCCTTACCGCCACACACAAACACACACACACACACATTATGGTTGTCTGGGGACCTACGTATCCATGCTAGCTTATTGCCATTATTGTTCAGCGTATTCTCCCTGCATTCTGTAGGATGGCCGGAGTCATCTCCTTATTTTATCTAGTGGGTAGAAGAATGTTTCTTTATCTTGTTTAGATATCATGGTGGGTTTAATAATGAGATAAAGGGGGTTTATCCCCTTTTTAGCACTGATTTTAAGTTCATATTTAGTTTGGTAATTAAAATAGGATAAGTGTGATAAAAGTTATCCATGATAAAATGGTATAACTATCTCACTCATGAAGGGGGATAAAAGTTATCTCCGAAGACAACTCATTAATTATAATATTTCATTCTAAAAAATCGTATATCTCTCCCTATACATACTTAAATGGTATCAAATTAAACATAAAGATGTGATAACTATACACATTCTCTCACATCACATCACGCATATTAAAAATTATATCCTTACTAATTATCCTTTATTGAAATCATCTCAAACTAAGACATTATTTGAGAATAATTTTTAAAAAGTAAAAATCCATAAAATCAACTTTTGCTGCACCATGATGCAGACGGGCACTTTTGGCCTCATCGGTCGCGCCTTTGGCGACGTAGGCGACGAGGCGTGTGAAAAGATGAATTAAAAAAAAAATGGCGACGATGTCCCTCTCCTATCTCTCTCGTTTCGTTTGGAAATTTTTTAGAAGGGACCGCGAACCCGCTTCACAGCGTGAGGGAGAGAGAATCTATCTGTTGTTGCGAAAATCACATCAAACACAAATCTAGTCTATGGAACGTTTGGAAACCTACATGGCTGGTCTTCTAAAATATTTTAAAATTTTAACTACTACTTTCCAAACGGTGTTTAATTTTTTTAAAAATATAAATAATCTATACATAATTTATTTATTCTTCATCTCCTTATTTCGTTATAAAAAGAGATTTTTATTAATTTATTTGTGCTAAAATAGTTAATATTACGTGTTGAGAAATATTTATTGTACTTTCATAATGCGTTTAAGTGTAATATGACTAGTCCATAAATTTATATGACATTTAGTAATTGAGTTGACATTTTATCATTCACCATTTGAAAAATATCACATATATTTATTAACTATTATATTATACTTAAGTGTAATATAAAAATATGCTAAATTTTCTGTTACTGGCTGAGTAATATTAAAATTTTGTCCACAAGTTCTTTTATCCCGTATATTATTCTCGAATTAAATGAATAAATATCATATTTTCTCAGTTTAAAAAATCCGTACGGAGATCACTTCAGGTGGCGTGGTGCCCGGACATCTTTAAGGCGCTCCGGGACATGTCGTTACCCTTTCTGACGCGCTGCGGTTCCCCATGCATGATAGCAAGCTGGATTCTTTAACCACTTTGTTTCGCTTTAGGGTACCTCCGTCACGGGCCTTCATGTGGAATGGGCGAGAGAACTACGAGTTGTATAAATGTGGTGTATTTTATTTACAAACAAAGAAGTTATATTTATTTATTTATTTTAATTATATCTCATTTATTGTCGTACATATTATAATATTACATGAATATTTTGATGGTTATAACGTAGTTCCAAAAATTATATGGATAAATTGTTCTGTAAACTAAAATATCACACAAGTACAATTGTAAACCTATCAATGTTTGTTGCAATGACATTTTGATAATTATAACACAATTAGTAATTCATCCTTCAAGAGATTCTAGAGAACATAGAAATACTTCAATTGTAAAAACACTTAGAATAATTATTGCAGATTGATAGATTCCCATTTACATGGATTAATACGCATTATTACAATAAATCGTATTGTTATGTAGTACAATTTATGAATTCACAAAATACAAATAAGATATGAATCTATTTCAGTTACAACAATATTGAGATAAGTTGCAATCTTGTATAATGATCCGTATCATATAATAGATAATAGAAGTAATAAATTTATTACTTGAGAAATGTAATATACTATTTTAATTTTCTTATCAACCAAAAAAATCAAAATTTATAAATAATTAGATTATGATAATTAGAAGAAAAGAACTTATTAAATCACATCGTAAAAACTTGTGTCCGACTCGCATACGAGTTGTCACATCCGGTTCTGCCACACCACGGGGATACAGTAGCGGTCATTGGAATGGAAATTGACGTGGTTTGGGGGGCTTTTCTTCACGCTGCCTTTTCTCTCTTCCGCCGGTGACTGCGAGGCTCCTCCTCCGCAGCGTCTGGCTTTCGACCGAACCTCCTTTGCTCGACGTGATCCGCAGTCCACTTCTCCTCCGGCGATGTTCAGGTGTGTCCCGTCGACACTTCCCTCTCTCCCTCCCTCTCTCACGCAAACATTCCGTCCCTCCCTCTCTGCATATGTGAGTCCAAGAATCCAACCTGCACCTCTCTCTCTCTCTCTCTCTCTCTCTCGCACACACACGAACCATCAGCATTTTCCCCCACTACCTGTTAGTTTTGATCTCTCGGTCTCCATCTCTTTCCTCCCATTCCCGCATCTCTCTCTCTCTTAGGTGCACTCCACTGTCTACTCTCTCCTGTGATCTAAAACACCGGGAGAAAAAAAACCACTCTGCACACCCATCACTCTCGAATACGTAGTAGACCCGGATCTCTGCGGACTAAACTCGAACCATCAGCATTTTCCCCCACTAACCTGATAGTTTTGATCTCTCGGTCTCCATCTCTTTCCTCCCATTCCGCATCTCTCTCTCTCTCTCTCTCTCTCTCTCTTAGGTGCACTCCACTGTCTAGTCTCTCCTGTGATCTAAAACACCGGGAAAAAAACACTCTGCACACCCTCACTCTCGAATCCGTAGTAGACCCGGATCTCTGCGAACTAAACTCGTTTGCAAGTCTACTTCTGGGAAATATTGTTGCGTTGTGTCGGGAGCTCACGTTTGACTCCGAGGGTGCTGTACATGTCCGTTCCAACGGGGCTAGCTTCTGTGTGATGTGCTCTAGTATTTTTCTTTCTACATATTTTCCTTTGAAATGGCTCTGCTTCTGGCTTTTTCTTCGTTTTTGTCTGTTCACGTTCGTTCTTGAACATGGTCTTAATTTCTTCGCGTAGAATCGTATCCTCGATCGTATAGTCTGTTCACTTCTTGTGAATTTATCTGTTTGCTTTGTATCCTGCTATTTGATCATGACAGCCATCGCCTGTGCAGGTGATTTCTAAAAGAATACTCCACTTTAGAAGGCCGAAAAGGTGTTTCAACCAGCTTTGTCACTCGCGTTTATTGTCCGGCAGATGGGTAGAATGAGTTGCAGCAGTACATGGACTTGTCAACATTCTCCACAATGCGTGTATGAGAAGAATTAAATGGGACTGGGCGGCGTAGGAAGAAAAATAAAAAGTAAGTATTAATATTTTATCAATTTTATATGTGAATTATTTTATTTATGATGTTTTTTATATTAGAAAATTACAATTTTTTTACTTTCCACCGATATTTAGAGTTAGCTATGTTTGTCGATGAAGAGTAAATTTTCCCTCCGATTTTATTGCAAAAATTTATTATTTTATTTCTCTTCAATTTTAGTTGTGAATGAGAACTATTTATGTATCTAAGAAAGGTTTTGTGCCCACCTAGTTAGACAAAATATTGTTACTGTAGGAAATATTTAGTACATATAAAAATTTACATTCATCCACTAACCTTCAGGTTAACCCTCAGTGGGGGTGACTAATTTAAAGATGTGCAGTAAGTATTTTGCATAGGAAAACTGTTTTGTAACACTATTTGATAACACCATTTGGTAACACTACCATTAAAATTGTGTCATATCAGCAATTGAAAGGAGAAAGTTAAAAACACCTCATAAATGAAGAGGTTGTGGTGTATTTTGATTGATGTGTTATCAAATGGTATTACCAAATGATGTTACTAAATTATTTTCCTTTTGCATATTGGATCGATGATGCCGTCTTCCCTCCTATTGATCCACTTACTGCCACATAAGATAGGCCTTACTTGTAGCAGGTGAGAGGTTCTCCTCCGCCAGGGCGAGAGACTCGATCGGGTTCTGATGGCATTGCCCCATTTGTTTGATTTTGACGTCGAACATCTCAACAGCCCTGGCTCATGAGTCTCCCACAACTAGTACTTCCCTCACCATATTGTGTATTCTCCTTTCAAAGGAACACTCTTGTCTTTCTCTCTATTTGTTTGGAACTCCCCGTCCCACTTTGTATTCCCCCAAACCTTCATTGTCATTGTCGCCTTAGGGCTCGAACGGCTCCGACCACAATTGGAACTCCCCCTCCCCATTAGCATTCTCCACCCAAGCACACTACCACAAACATAGCTCTCAACCCTTGGTGTTGTTAGGGTTCGAAGGGCCAATGGAGGGAGCTTCTGGATGAGGTGGTATAGTGCATACCTTGTTCCACAAACATTGAAGGGGACACAACATCCAATCCAGTCATCAGCGCTCCTACTTCAAAGAAGAGGATGAATGAGCAAGAAAACCAGCGTTGCATGCAACCTACAAGTCAGAGACAAAGGGACACGGCTGGGGGGATTGACGCCTTCAAGTCGGAAGAGCAAAGGACATTGCTGGATAGAGTATCACGTGTGTGAGTGGAGATCATTGCCTTCATGGGGAGTCGGGGTTGTGTGTTGGACGGGGTTGGAGCCTTGGAGAGAAAGAAGTGGGAGATGGCGTGCCTGGGAAAAGAAGGGCAAAATTGTCCTTCTCCTCGCATTAATAGCACTTTTTTTTTTGTTAATAATCCAGTGACATCCACCACTGGACAACCCAACACCGCCCCGGGATCGAACCCAGGGCATTGCTCCCCCTCACACCCCTTGTGTCCAACCCGCCTAGCGGCAGGGGATGCATTAATAGCACTTGCATGATATATGAGATAGGCCCATGTGGAGACGGGGGGATGAGTTTGCATTTTGACAGGTCGCAATTTGCACATGCCTGATTTGTACTAAGTCATTCTCTTCTTCTTATCTTAGGGAAAAACCACTGAAGAGGAATGCAACATTGCTTCCCTTCGCCCTTCATCCTGTTTGAAATTAAAGAAACCCAAGTCCGTTGTTTGCAATCTCCTCCATCTCTGCAGGCCTAGAGAGAAGGGCCTCACTCTCTATGACTATGATACTGTTGATGTCTGCAGAAAGAAGTGCCCATTAGTAAAGTTTTAAGCATAATAGTATCCACATTGAATGAATGACTTCTCCTTAAATACAAGGTGGGTTTTGTTTTCTCATAGAAACAATTGGGTGATTAGGTTTTGTCTTGTACCTGTGAAACAAGATAGTAGCTCTACAATTGTGGGGGTGGACGTAAGCATACGTGATGAATAGTAGAATAACTCGAAAAATCTTGTGCATGCTGTTTGGTTTGCTTTCTTACTTCCTATCTCGTTCTATGCACGTTATATGATAGCCGGTCTCACAGGTTTCGCATTAGTGTCTATTATTTTTTGATGTGCATAATAGTTTGAGACAAATAATTTTATTTTGACTTTAATCAATTCATTCCTCCTCTCCTGATATGAACTTATTGTACACCTGTCTCACTTGAGGACATAGTGATAGTATAAATACCGTATAGTACTGCATGGATGGAGATAAGAAATATTGACCATGGCTGACCTTTGATGATCTTCCTTTATTCATTTACCTATTAGTAAATTATTTTATTGAGTATAAGACAGAATTCAAATGTTTGGAATTATTTAGAGTACAATATGAAGGTTGTAAATTGGAAGAGAATGCAATAAAAGATGAAAGAAAATTATCTATTATTGAATCATATAGTCAATTCAGTATTTCATTGCGTTAGTGTCCAGTGTTCTATTTTTGAATCCAAATCTTATTAATTTCTCTGATATACGATCTATTTGTTATGCTAGATATTATTGAATCTAATTTTTTAATAGTTCTCATTCTTTATTTTGAGATGATATTAGCTGTTAATAATTAATATAGCTTTAATATAATCCTAAGAGATATTAATGCATTTCATTGTGTTATGTATTACTGTTACTACGTTAGCGTCCAGTGTTCTATTATTGAATCCAAATCTTATTAATATCTCAAATATACTATTTATTTGTTATGCTATTATTGAATCCATTGTTATTGAATCTAAATATTTTTAATAGTTCTCATTCTTTATTTTGAGATTATATTATCTATGAGAAATGCTATACTCTCGGCTAGCCGGGAGTATAGCTGACATGGAATCACCGCGCTGAAAGTTTATTGGTCCACGTGGAAAAATGTCATGTCCGCTCGCGCTGAACGGAGAACCAGCTGACGTCTCTCCTCGTGCGCTTCTCAGAGCACCGCATTCGATGTCGAATGGACAGCCGCCTTCCTCGAGAAGAGAAATACTATATAATGGCGGTTTTGGGCTGAGAAAATGACCATTGCCCTTCCCCTTTTCTTTCCCATCAGAGGGAAACCCGGCACAAACGAAATTTGTATGATACCGGTTCTTTTTTCATGTTTGCTCTTTCCTGTTTCCCATGTTCCCATCTATCGTCCCCTGCTCTCCTCGTCCGCCCTCAGCCCGTCGTCCCCCGTCCGTCGTCTCTGCTCTCCTCGTCCGCCCCTCAGCCCTCAGCCTGTCGTCCCCTACTCACCTCATCCGCCCCTCAGCTCTCAACCCGTCATCCCCTGCTCACCCTGTCCGCTCCTCAGCCCTCAGCCCGTCTGTGGTCCCCTGCTCTCCTGCACTTTTTTTTTTGTTAATAATCCAGTGACATCCACCACTGGACAACCCAACACCGCCCCGGGATCGAACCCAGGGCATTGCTCCCCCTCACACCCCTTGTGTCCAACCCGCCTAGCGGCAGGGGATGCATTAATAGCACTTGCATGATATATGAGATAGGCCCATGTGGAGACGGGGGATGAGTTTGCATTTTGACAGTCGCAATTTGCACATGCCTGATTTGTACTAAGTCATTCTCTTCTTCTTATCTTAGGGAAAAACCAACTGAAGAGGAATGCAACATTCACTACAGGAGAACCAACATTTGGCAACGAATATATGTCCGCGGCTGAAAATTCAAGGACAAAAGAGATATAAGGCAGCGGCTATTGTAGACCGCTGCCATACAACCGTTGTGTCCGCGGTTAATTGTAGGCGCTGATAAAAGTTAAGCATACATCAGCGGCTAAAATTTCACCGCGGACAAATGTTGCCTTAAGGCCGCGGCTTTATTTAACCGCGGACATATATTCTGCAGCGGCTTCGTCCACCGCTGATATATATGTTATGTCTGCAATTCTACAAACCGCTGACATTTAAATAATTTAAAAATATTACTTTATTCATTTTTAAATAAAAAATTTTTAATCAGTCATAAGTAGAACATATACATTTTTAATAATAAATTATTTGAGTTTAGCGATTGATATATACATGTTATTTATATTTGAAATATATATGTATATTTGTGCTAGGAGAGACTTTGTGCACTTGTGCAAAGTGCATAAGTGTCACATGGACATTTTGCCCATGTGGCACCATGCACATGTGTTTTTTGCCCATGTGGCATCATGCACATGTGTTTTTGTACATGTGGCACCAAAAAAAACCCATGTGGATTGTAGCAGCGGTATACGAATATGGCCGCGGCTATATAGCCGCTGCCATATTTTTAATCGGTCGACCGATGATGCACATTCGGTCGACCGACGTTTACACTGCTAAAATTATAATCTGCACTGGGTAGGTCGGTCGACCGATATATTAGAATCGGTCGACCGATTCCGGTCGCGATTTCGTCCGGTTCGGTTCGGTCGCGACCGGCCCACTTTGTATCAACCCAAACCCCCTCCTATATATGTTAGGGTGGGTGGGAAACATCCCACATAAGTTCTCCTCCATCTCTCCAGCCCCTAAGGTGGTTTTCTTGCCCTAGAACTCTCCCTCCTTCTCCATTGCCTCCTTCTTGCCCTAGAACTCTTCCCCCCTTTCCATCTTTCCCTTCTTACCCTAGAACTCTTCTCATCTTCTCCTCTTCTCCATCTTCATCTACTTGCCCTAGAACTCTTCTCCCCTTCCATCTTCCTTCTCATTCCCTCACCCCTTCTCCATTTTCCTTCTCATTTCCCTCACCCCTTCTCCATTTTCCTTCTCATTTCCCTCACCCCTTGTCCATCTCCGATGCCTCCACGGATGCGCCATCGTCGTTCGGTCCCGAGTCGTCGCCGCCACGTTGGTGAAGGATCAGGGGCGGCTACACAAGTTCCCTTGGCTCCTGGAGAGTTGTTGGTTGAAACAAGAAGGAAAATTCTGCCCCCTCGGTATGTGGACTTCGACAATCTAGACAATACGGAGCCCATGGTCAGTCTTCTATTTGCAACACAAGGGTGGGTTCACTTCATGTCTAGCCATAGAGTCTATTATCCAGATTTGGTTCAACAATTCTATGCAAATTTATATACAAGCAACAACAGACTATTACTGCTGTTAATGGAGTTGAGATTCACGTGAGTGATACAGTTCTTAGTCATGCATTAGAGATTCGAAATGCTGGTTATTTAGTGGAACATGTCCAGTATTATGATAGTGATATGTGCCAAGTTTTGTTGGGAAAAGATCCGGCACCTTGGATGGCACATCATGCTTTGATCAATGCAAATCATTTTCCACCACTACAGAGGATCATTCACCACATGATCACCACTATACTTTTTCCAAAAGGTGGATCTCGGGATGAAGTCACTCGAGTGCACAAATGTATTTTTCACTGCTTATTTCACAATGTACCACTGTGTTTACCTGAGATGATGGTAACGCTGATCAAGTTAGTAAAGAATCAGAGAAGAAGATCTCTACCTTATGCAGCCCAACTTACGGCTGTGTTTGAGCATGCTGGCATTGACTCACTAATGAGCGAGCAGAAAATATTTCTGTCTCCATGGTCTACAATGAAACCAACATCATGAGGTTCATGAATTACAGGAATGTTAATGGACAATTCATGAGGAATGTCACTGATGACCCTGGTGAAGACAGTCAAGAAGAAACGGAAGATGAAGGCGAAGGTGAAGCACAAGGTGAAGACGATAGACATGAAGAAGAAGAGCATTTGGCTCCTATGGAACAAGATTTGCCTCCTTCGGCTGCCGGAGGTGATGACTTCCAACTGCGGATCCAAGGTAGCTTGACCAGGCTTGAGGGGGAGATGGAATCTATTCGGGGAGAAGTTCGGCAAGTGGGCGACACAGTCGGGAATCTCTCTAGAGAACTTGCTGAGTTGAGAGTTAGCCACCAGGGCCACATGGACTCCCAGTCTCAAATGTTACGGGAAATCATGGGTTATTTGCGACCTTCTCAGAATCAGCCTCCTTCTGAGTGATTCCTTAGCTGTTCTATGATGTCTACCTTTTGCTTTTCGTATCCTACTCTCGCCTCTTTGCTGTGACAAAAGGGTGCTCTTTATGTAATAGCTACAATATGTCTATCATATTTTCTGCTTCATCTGGTATGTGATTGCTTGATGTACTTTATGGTATATTGCTTGATGACAAAACGAGGCTCAACACAAAACTGCTTAGCTTAGCATGAACTTAATCTCTACCTTAGTTTAGTGATTCATATATACATATGTTATTAATTATATTACAAATAATCAAGTATATTTGTGCTAGATATGCATGTATATACTTGTAATATTCTCAAATATAAATATTTTATACACAAATTAAGTGAACATATCGTCAGGCAAGAGGATAGCGTAGGCGTTGCAAACAATAGATTGCCTTGATCGGTCGACCGACCAATAGAAATCGGTCGACCGCCTGTCTCACCTCTGCGTTTCAAAATGCACTGAATCGATCGGTCGACCGACAATTAGAAATCGGTCGACCGATTAACTCACTTCTGCCAGCCAAAATGCACTGAGTAGATCGGTCGACCGACCAATAGAAATCGGTCGACCGCCTGTCTCACCTCTGCGTTTCAAAATGCACTGAATCGATCGGTCGACCGACAATTAGAAATCGGTCGACCGATTAACTCACTTCTGCCAGCCAAAATGCACTGAGTAGATCGGTCGACCGAACACTAGAAATAGGTCGACCGACTAACTCACTCAAAATGCACTGAGTAGATCGGTCGACCGAACACTAGAAATTGGTCGACCGACTTTCTCACTGCTGGCAGCCTAAATGCACTGAGAAGATCGGTCGTCCTACCACGAGATATCGGTCGACCGACTTTCTCACTGATGCGTGGCAACAACTTTTTTTTAAGTTTAATTACATATGGCAGCGGTGGTTAGCCGCCGCCATAAATATAAATAGTAGTGGCTTTTTTTAGCCGCTGCTAAATACTAATATGGCAGCGGCTGTACAGCCGCTGCCATATTTTCGCCTATCCCGCCAAACAAAACACCACTGCGCGCCATATCGCTCGCTCTCTCTCTCTCTCGCTCGCTCTCTCTCTCTCTCTTCCCCAAGACTGGCGACGCACCGACGCCTTCCTCTCCCTCCGGCGACGCACCGACGACGGACGGCAGGCGGTGGCTCCGGCGACGCCCTCATCTCCGGCGGCTGTCCCCACCCCCTACGGTGAGCCTCCGGCGCCCCCACCCCTCCCTCCCCCACCCCCTTCTCTCCGGCGGCCCCCTCCCCTTCGGTGGCCCCTCGCCCCCACGAAGCAGGAAGGGCTGCAGCGTGTGTAGCGGTAGATCCTCTCGAGGTACCTCCCCACGCCGATACTTGGTGCCCTCACCCCCCGGAAGCCGTCCAGGGGCCCCCGAGGGGGGCCGCCATCGCCTCCACTTCCTCCCATCCTCCCCTGCTCCTCCGCCGCGACAGTGGCGATCCGGTCGTTCCGCTCCACCAGCCGCTCGATGGCCGCTGTCACAGCGGCCAACACCCTCGGGGCCGCGTCTTTGGGGTTGTCCCACACTCCCCCGCCGCCTATCGGCATCTGCAGTGGTAAGGTCGACGGCTACGCCATGTGTCTCTCTCTCTCTCTCTCTCTCTCTCTCTCTCTCTCTCTCTCCTCTCTCTCTCCTCTCTCTCTCTCTCGTCACTCCCCTTTCTGTTTGACGGTCCTTTGGCCACCCCAACTCTCGTCAGCCCTCGTCTTTTCCAAAGAACCGGATAACCAGACACCCTGTGACATCACAAAGATTTCACATTTTTGCTTGACAGTAGATGTTGCCTCACTGATGAGATTTTCACTATCCATTTATTGTCCGAGGTTTCACATTCTTCCTTCCGCTTATTGCTTGGCATCTTGGGAAATGGCCGGGTTGTGAGTGGGTTATCTGTATGATTTCTTTGGATGAATGACATGGGGCATGGGATTGCCAATTTTCCCCTATGATTCGTTTTGAGGTGTGGACCGTGAAGTTGGCAGCGTTCTCCTGTCTTAGAAATTAATGTGGTCACTTCACCTTGTTCGATGATATAATTATTTAATGCAGAAACATTAGGACTAAGGAATACCAGTGGGATCAGTTAAGCAGGGTAGGAGAACTAACCTGACCTGCCACTAATTGGTCATTCATATCAATATATTCTTCTGTACTTCTGGAAGGAATCCAGAACAAACAAGAAGAATAGGCACATTTTGAGGCATGCTGTCTTCTTTATATCTCATCAGCAGTTTGGTCTGAGCTTGATTAAAGGTTAAACCAAGTGGGATGAGCCTTTCTTCACAACAGAACTCTAACCTGAGCGAATCTTCTGTTAATCTCCTGTTATGTCTCATTCAGAATGTCACAAGAGCTTTTAAGATCTTTTGCTTAAACGGTGAACTAAGTGGGAGTGAGCCTAACCTTACAACCCCCACCACCTAATTTCTTGTCGCATCAGAGGATGGTAACATCAAAGTTTGGAGCTGTTGTCATCTTTATCCCACACCACAGTTAAATGGCATAATAGCTTTGTTTTGCTGTAGAGGAATGGAAATGGGCCTACTGTATTGCTAGCTCTGAAAACTGTGAATGCATGGTATTTGTTCGCACTAAAGGTGCATGTGTTCCACCTGCTGCTGTCTAGTTGCTAAAATCAATTAAGATAGACAAATCTATGTTGAGGAATTCTTGATGTTTTTTTTTTTTAATTTTTAGTCTATGTATTCTGTGACTTAACTATGTTGTCTTAAATAATTTAAAAATATGTCCTTTACATCGACAACAAGTATGTTTTGAAGGATCTTTTTTGTTTCAAGTCTCTCAAATCCTTTAGAATCAGCTTTTAATAATCCGCAAGTTATCGATATTAGAGGTTTACACTCAAAATATTACAAGAATAAGACTGGGGGTAAATAATAAATAAAAAAACAATCATCTTATGATTTCTGTGGGGGAGGTGTTAAAATCTTGCTCCTAATTTTCTATGTGCAAGAACAACTATATATAATTTCCTCCTCTCACACAGTGATATGGGATTATTATGTCCAACATCGACCAACAAACTCCTCTGCTAGGAAGATGATGGAGAAGCATTAACACGTCATAGAGTACACATCTACCCTACCGCCCATTGCTCCCCTGCCGCAACTTGGAAGACCAAACGCCCTCCCTTCGCCCACGCTGCTACCTTCTCCCCTGTAAAATCCAATCGATGTAGACCTTCTCGCAATTGAGTGAGTTTTCTGGGCTCAAGACGACTCCTCAAGCCCTACCCGAACGAAGTAAGGTTTGAGCTTTATTGGACGCTAGAATTAAGGTGGAACCGCTGTCGGGAGAGGGCTTTGATGTTTCAATAAGTTATTGCCAGCCACGTGACAAGGAAACAGGGGGTCTTTAGTATTCTTCTTCCCCTTTGTTCCTGCCTACTCTTGCTGTTTTATAGTGCTTGGCTACCTTACAGGGCTTTTGTTGATCACTACCGGTCATTAATATTGGCAAATGGAGGGGAAACCATGCAAGTGGGCCAAATTGTTGGCTGATGTTCCTCTTTTCTCTTTTTTAATATTGCACAACTGTAAAGTGACCTCATTAATTCGATCATATTTGACTAAATCATATATTAGTCAATACCATTGTTCAAGTAATTGGAGGATACATCTCAAACCAATGTATTATTGACTTCTTGGTCCTCCTCATAAAAGGAACATGAAATAAAGTAATGTATTAGGGGAAACTATCTCAAAATTTAGCCTTCTCTTAGCATCAAGACAATCCAATTGAAGAACAAGAGCAAGGTTCACAATTAATTTTTTCTCTCTGTTTTATAGACTATTAAGTTACTTTGATATTTTTAAACTAATCCAGCGAGCCTGGGTGGTGGCTCATGTTTAAACTAATCCAGCGAGCCTGGGTGGTGGCTCATATTTTTTGCAGGATGTGATTGTATGTGTGAGCACATTAGAATTATGTATACATTGTGCTTTACAGGATGTATGAATGAGAAGACGGAGAAAGCATGAATGGAAATGAGTGAGTTTGAGTGGACCTTTTTTTCCATTTTTGCCCGTTCAAGACTTGTGTTAGGATATATGCTTTTACTGTCTTTTGATAGTAATGTCATATATCGAGCATAAAGTCTTGAATTGTGAATGTGGAATGTATATGGACATGTATATGTGTGTGGAAGGTATGTGTGAAAATGCTCCCGGTATAGGGGAGGTGCTGTCGAAATTTTTTTGAATTGTCGGTTAATTCATATTTATTCGATACAACATAGACATCGTTTGGGTACAAGTTAGGCTGATGGGTTATTGTCAATGCAGAACTATTGCATCCAAAAATGGCAGGACTCGATAAGAGTTGGATACAACTTAGAGATCGTTTGGATCCTAGATATGAGAAAGGAGTAGATGAGTTCTTGGAATTTGCTTTTGATGAGCAAAGACAATGTTTTAGACATGGACAGAATTATGAGTTCATACAATGTCCGTGTCGTAACTGTGTTAACGGAGTGAAGTTATCCCGGATGGATGTTGAAATTCATCTTAAAGTAGATGGATTTTGGACACGGTATACCAATTGGGTATGTCATGGAGAGGCACCGATAGTTCATGTTCAGCAAGTTAGCCGTCTGCTAATGAAGCACAAATGGAAGTGCAGATTGATACAACAATAGAAATGTTGCAGGAGTTACAAGAGGCTGAAATAGAGGAAGAGCAGAGGAACATGAACCAAATGAGAAAGCAAGAGATTTTTATCAATTATTAGAAGATGCTCAAACACCATTATATCCTAGTTGTGTCAAATTTTCAAAATTGACATTTCTGTTGAAACTATTACACATTAAGACTATGAACAAAGTGACAGCTTCTTGTATGGAAATGTTTCTTGAGTTGCTTAGAGAAGTATTACCAGAAGGAGCTAATTTACCTCGAACATGGTATGAATTGAAGAAGACTATGAAAGATTTGGGGTTAGGTCATGAGAAGATAGATGCTTGTCAGAATGATTGTGTCTTGTTTCGAAATGAACATGAACATAGGGATCGATGTCCAGCATGTAATGCTCCTAGGTACAAAGAAAATACGCAACAAGGTAGCCTGAAGAAGAGACGTCGCAAACAGATGCCATATAAAATATTGCGTTATTTTCCATTGAAAGATAGATTGCAAAGAATGTTCATGTCTTCTAAGATTGCCAAGTGGATGACATGGCACAAAGATGGCCGATTGGACTCGAAAAATGGAACTATGCGACATCCTGCTGACTCTGAAGCTTGGCGACATTTCGATGCTCAATATCCAGATTTTGCGGCAGAGGTTCGCGACGTGAGACTCGGCTTAGCGACTGATGGGTTCAATCCATTTGGGATGATGAGTAGCAGATACAGTGTATGGCCTGTGATGATAGTAGTTTATAATTTGCCGCCATGGATGTGTATGAAGCAGACGTTTATGATGATGTCATTACTTATTCCAGGTCCTAAAAGTCCTGGAAATGATATCGATGTCTATTTACAACCGTTGATAGAAGAATTGAAAGATTTGTGGGACAACGGTGTTGAAACATATGATGCTTCAAAGAAACAGAATTTTAAAATGAGAGCTGCCCTGCTGTGGACGATCAATGATTTTCCTGCATATGCCAATTTATCAGGATGGAGTACCAAAGGAAAGCGTGCATGTCCATCATGTCATTATGATACAACTTCAAAATGGCTGCAAAATTGTCGAAAATTTGTTTTCTAGGGCACCGACGATTTTTGCCAATCAGTCATAGATGGAGAAGGCGTGAATATCGACACAAATTTGATGGCGTGACTGAACGTCGTAACCGTCCAGAAGTGTTAACGGGTGCTGCAATGTGGAGTCAACAACTTCAACTTCCTCATATCAGATTTGGAAAGAAATTTAAGAATGATATCAAGAATTTAGAGGGATGGAAGAAACACAGTATATTTTTTAGAGAGCTGCCGTACTGGTCAAATCTACTCATTCGGCACAACCTGGATGTAATGCACATTGAGAAGAATGTATGTGACAATTTGTTGGGAACTTTGAATCTTCTTGGTGGGGAAAAGAGCAAAGACAGTCTGAATGCACGGTTAGATATGGCACAGTGGGGAATAAGACCAGAATTCCATCCACAAACAGACAGTCAAAATAAGACCAGGTTACCAGCGGCAGAATACATTGAACAGATTGCAGACAACGGCTGTGTGCAACTTTCTGCGTAATATAAAAGTTCCAGATGGATATTCCTCCAACTTGATGAAATGTGTAGATATTGGAAGTCGAAAATTGGTAGGGCTAAAGAGTCATGATTGCCATATATACATGCAAGTATTATTGCCTTTGGCGATTCGTGTGGTATTGTGAATCAAGATGTCACAGACCCAATTACAGAGTTGAGCATATATTTAGAGATGTCTGTTCCAAAGTTCTTCAATCTGATCGTTTGCTTACATTGGAAGGTGATATTGTTGCAGTAATGTAAGCTGGAGCAAATTTTTCACCGTCTTTTTTTGATGTCATGGTTCATTTGGTTGTCTTGCATGTATGAAGCGAGAATTGCGGGACCAGTTCAATACCGATGGATGTATCCTATAGAGAGATTTTTGAAGAAATTGAAAGAATATGTTTTAAATAGGGCACATCCAGAAGGTTCAATTGTTGAAGGCTACCTTATGGAGGAAACAATCTCATTTTGTTCTATGTATATGGAGGGTATTGACACTCGCTTTAATCGAAGGGAAAGAAACTTTGATGTCCCATCTGAAGACAATAATGAAGGCGGTTGTTCGATATTCAAGTCTTCAGGACGTTTCTTAGGAGGAGCAGGTAATAGTCGTATATTGTCTGAAGAAGAAGTTGAGAAGGCACATCTGTACATTCTTAAACAGATTGAAGATATCGATGAATATTTTTTTGAACACAAGAGATGTGTAGAGAGTTCAAGCCACACAGAAAGGAATTTCTTGAAGTGGTTCCAAATTTATGTGAAAGATTTGTACGATGCAAATGATCCTCGGTGTACTCCTGATATATACTGTCTGGCACGAACACCTTCAAGGTTTGTGCGTTCACACTCGGGCTATTGTCAATGGATTCAGGTTTCGTGCATCATCTATTGATGCAACAAAGGTCACTCAGTTGTGTGGAGTTATAGTGAATGCGGAACTTGAATCCGGATGTGATGGATATTATGGACGTCTAAATGATGTATTGGAAATATATTTTGATAATCAAAGACGTGTTGTTTTATTTGAGTGTGACTGGTGGGATGTTTATAGAAAAGACAGAGGATTTAAAATAGATAAATATGGAACTATCAGTCTGAACACTCGTCAAAGACTCAATACAGATGAACCATTTGCCCTGGCAAGTCAAGTGGAACAGGTGTTCTATGTCAATGATAACACAACAGAAGGATGGATCATCCCTGTCAAAGCACGTCCGCGTGATTACTACGACTTGCAAGATGATGCTCCTGAGAATGATATAGAACCAAGTGACGAAGCGTTTCAGGACAATCTGATTGATGTTCCCATTAGAGGAGAAATTCAAGATGTGGATCTATGTCAAGAAAGTAGCGTAAGAGTGGACGATTATATTGACATTTAGGATTTATTATACATTAGTATTTATATTGTGCATGCTTCAAATAAATTTTTTAACTTGTTATGTTTACATGTTTACTAACAATTTTTTGTAACAGATGACTTCCACTGGTGAGCGCTCTTCTCGTGATGGCTCACGCCCACGGAGGCTTCGGACTCTATCGGTCCCTCTCCCTCCCACCTTTCAGGCGATGCCTCCCCCTCCCACATTTCAGGGGCTCTCTCCCGCTCCCACCTCTCAGCAGCTTCCTCTACCTCTCACTGTACAGCAGATACCTCCCTCTTCCAGCCCTCAGGACTCTTCGGCGGCATCTGCATCTTCTGTAGCAGGTTCATATTTTAATTTCATGTAACTTTTATATTCATTGTTTAATAGATATTCTCTAATGATGTTTAATGTTTTATTTCAACAGGTCCATCTGCACGACCTTGGGGGAGGGGTCATGGCCGTCGAGGGCCGACTAGGGGAGTTACGGAGAGGAGATGCCCTGATGGACAACAATGGAATGTCTCTCTTGTCCGAGGCTATGGCGTCGGCCCTACTGCAGATCACTTTACTAGTCGCATGGGCGTTGTATCAAAGATATATTGTAAGATTTGGCAAAAAGACTTTGCGAAGCTGCCTGCTGCGACTAAGGAGTTTATATTCAGAGATCTGCAGGTAATTATTATTTAAATTGAATAATATATATGCATATGCTTTTGTTATAATTCAGTGACTTTGTTTTGCAGTTGACATATCAGTGGGATCGCACAGACCAAACAGATAGGGAGATGCTTGCTCACATGAGCGCCATGCATCGCAGCTGGCGTAGCAAGCAAAAAAAAAGAGTAAGTTAATATACTATTTCATTTCATATGTACTTTATTTTATATACTTGTTTATATATTGACAAAAATTTTATTTTTCATGTCAGCATTTTAATGGGAAGCCTTTAGATGATGCGATTGCATCCGTCCCAGCAGGTGTTGACCCCTCGATTGGCAAACAATGTGCGAGTTGTGGACTACTGGGGATGAGAGGGTAATATTTTAAAATGCTTAGAATATAATTGTTTATGATTATTTTGTTTCTATAATGGAACAATAACTGTCTATTCTTGTCTTTTTAGAGGATTGCTGATCGAAATAAGCAAAATCGTGCCACTCAATCTATGTCATATAGACGGGGCAGGACTTCTCATTATCAGTTGATGAGTGATTTTGTGAGTTATGCTTTATGAATTATGTTATCCCTTTTATTCATTACTTACTTATATGTCTTTATTTAAACAGTCTCTAATGCATGGACGTACTCCGCATCGACTTGAGGTATTCAAGATGGGTCGATGTAAAAATTTACCTGACGGCACTGAGAGTTGGGTAGATGAGGAGAGCAGGAGACGATATGTAAGAAACTTTATTTCTATTTATTTTATGTGAATATGTTTTCATTACAATAGTTGTATAATTAATATTTTTTCTCTACCTTTTGTTGTAGGAGGCTATGAGTGAAATGATTGCTCCGTCTGACATTGATGCCGAGAGCCAGACTCCCGAGGACGCCTTCATTTCAGTCATGGGAAAAGATCGACCTGGGCGTGTTCGCTGCGCAGGGAGTGGAGAGACGTTGAGGACATGGTATGGATCTACATCTGCAGGACCGTCTGCCTATTCAGAGCGAGAAAGGCAAATGCAAGAACAATTAAAAGTACAAGAAGACAAATTGAAAGCACAGGCAGATAAGATGAATGAAATGCAAGAACAGATTTCTCAATTGCAGAGTGTAGCCTCGAAGGTGGACGAGATGAGCGTACTCCTCTCCCAGATACAGGCGTCACAGGCACGTACCCAGCCTGTACCTGTACCTCCTCCAGTTCAGAGCGAGAGCGACACTGAGACAGATGAGGCGGCAGATGATTATTTAGATCATGATGTTCCTGTCTCTTGATTTCCCCCTTATTTTATTACACATTCATATTTTCTATTGTTCTGGATATTTGTATAACAATTTTTACACATTATATTATATGTGTGTGATTGAATGATCCAGCGAGCCTGGGTGGTGGCTCAATGATGTGTGATTGAATGATCCAGCGAGCCTGGGTGGTGGCTCAATGATATGTGATTGAATGATCCAGCGAGCCTGGGTGGTGGCTCAATGATAATATATGTAATTGAATGATTCAGGTGGTTCACATGTGAGTATAGAGTGTTGTATGTATTTAAATAATTTTTTTTTTCTTTCTGATCATATATCAGCGGCTCAATAGCCGCTGCCAAAAGAACATATATCCGCGGCTACAACATGCTGACAAAAATGGACATATGGCCGCTGCCCTAAGACCGCTGACAAAAATTATATGGCCGCGGCTGTAAGCCGCGCCATAATTTATTGGCCGCGGCTTCCCGCCGTGCTGTATAATCTATTGCCGCGGTGGTCCCAACCGCTGCCAATAGTACTTTATGGCCGCGGCGGCCGCAGTAGCGCGGATAAATATTTATATGGCAGCGGCTACATGTAAAGTGCTGACATAAGTTATGTCCGCGGGGTTTTTGTCAGCGGCTTTGGCAGCGCCTGGAGAGGCGCGAACATAACATATGTCAACGTTTCTCTGGACATTTGGCAGCGGCTCCAAACCGCTGACATATGCTCTTCTTTTTGTAGTGATTGCTTCCCTTCGCCCTTCATCCTGTTTGAAATTAAAGAACCCAAGTCCGTTGTTTGCAATCTCCTCCATCTCTGCTGGCCTAGAGAGAAGGGCCTCACTCTCTATGACTATGATACTGTTGATGTCTGCAGAAAGAAGTGATCCATTAGTAAAGTTTTAAGCATAATAGTATCCACCATTGAATGAATGACTTCTCCTTGAATACAAGGTGGGTTTTGTTCTCTCATAGAAACAATTGGGTGATTAGGTTTTGTCTTGTACCTGTGAACAAGATAGTAGCTCCACAATTGTGGGGGTGGAACGTAAGCATACGTGATGTATAGTAGAATAACTCGAAAAATCTTGTGCATGCTGTTTGGTTTGCTTTCTTACCATGCACGTTATATGATAGCTGGTCTCACAGGCTTCGCATTAGTGTCTATTATTTTTTTGATGTGCATAATAGTTTGAGACAAATAATTTTATTTTGGCTTTAATCAATTCATTCCTCCTCTCCTGATATATGAACATATCTACATCTGTCTCACTTGAGGACATCGTGATAGTATAAATACCATATAGTACTGCATGGATGGAGATAAGAAATATTGACCATGGCTGGCCTTTGATGATCTTCCTTTTATTCATTTACCTATTAGTAAATTATTTTTATTGAGTATAAGACAGAATTCAAATGTTTGGAATTTTTAGAGTACAATATGAAGGTTGTAATTGGAAGAGAATGCAATAAAAGATGAAAGAAATTATCTATTATTGAATCATATAGTCAATTCAGTATTCATTGCGTTAGTGTCCAGTGTTCTATTTTTGAATCCAAATCTTATTAATTTCTCTGATATACGATCTATTTGTTATGCTAGATATTATTGAATCTAATTTTTTAATAGTTCTCATTCTTTATTTTGAGATGATATTAGCTGTTTATAATTAATATATTTTAATATAATCCTAAGAGATATTAACGCATTTCACTGTGTTACGTATTACTGTTACTACGTTAGCGTCCAGTGTTCTATTATTGAATCCAATTCTTATTAATATCTTAATAACGATTTATTTGTTATGCTATATTGGCATCTATTGTTATTGAATCTAAATATTTTTAATAGTTCTCATTCTTTATTTTGAGATTATATTATCTATTAATAATCAAACAGTTTTAATATAATCCTAAAAGATATTGACATGTTTGTAGATATATAAATGTATTTGTATATCATAAATATTTTAATATTTATTTATTTAAATATAATATGTAAAAAGTAACAACATATATTTTATACATTTTAATCACTTTATTAAAATATACTCCTATGGTCTGATTGTTCTATTTGTTTATGATGGAGCTTCTGTATGTAATTAATTTTTATTTACATGTTTGTAGAAGGAGATCTTACAAATTTGATGCCCATTTTTATTTTATTTATTACTCATATCATGCTTACAATGGTCCTTCTTTGCAAGTTAAATAATCAAATGAGAAGAATGATGCTAGGTTTTGATGTTGAAATGCAGGTGTAATGGGTTCATGTGGAAAAATCAATATATGAATGTACTTAAATTAATGTTCTTGTACGTGTAGTTACTTTGGACATAATTGAATTTGTCTTAATTTTTGTTTTTTTTTGTCATGTAGTGGCTATAAATATATATATATATATATTATATATTTATATATTCAATCATCAATTCTCTCTCTCTAGGGTTTCTAGAGAGAGAAGGTCTGAGGATTCTTGCCTGGTTGAGCGCTGCCGGCCCTTGGGGCCTGGCCGACCATGGCGGCTGTGGGTGGGGGGATGCCCCTACCTGTTGCTGGGCTTTCTTAAGCTAGAGTGGTTGCTGCTTCTCTCGAACTACCACTAGTCAACGTAGAAGTTCATGCTCCGGCGTTCACTGACCAGGGCAACCAGCGGTGTATTTTTCAAAGGAGGAGATGATGTCTCGCTCAGACCCTTCATGTTCTCGGTGGTAGCAAAGACTGCTTATGGGAGCCGGTTATCCCTGAAATACGTTCTCATCTTGCCTCTAGGTGCAACCTCAAAGACTCGTTCTCATCAACCCTTGGATAATGTGCACCTCCTTTTTAGGTTCAAGTGTCAGGATGATTACATCTGTGTCCTCCTGTGTGAATCTTATATGTTCAAGGTAAGTTGTTCCCGTTTTTCAAGTGACACCCATGTTTAAAACCTCTAGAGAACCCTCTATCGTTCCGGTCTGGGTGGACTTCCCTGCATTACCGGTCAATCTTTATCAAAAAAGCCTCCTTTACTCCATCGCTGCTAATGTTGGTCCAGTTCTGCAAATAGCGCATGCTATTGAGTTATTGCTAAATATCAAGGAGGCTAGGGTTTGCATTGAGATTGATCTTCTTAAGCCTAGGCTGAGTGACTTTGGATTGGCATGGGTGATTTTTGAGGGTATTGGCAGGATGTTGTTTACCCTAACCTGTCGGACTACTGTTGTTCGTGTTACAGACTGGGTCATGCTAAGGAAACATGTCGCTGTTCTGGAGAGGGAGTGCAAATTGTTAAGCGTAGTATGTCAGCCCCTAAGGCTTCTGCCTCTATGGCTCCTGCGCTTCCAAAAGTCTGGGTTCCGGTTAATCATGGGGTGGGGGCAGAAGTTTCAAGCTCTGTTGGACTTCCTGTTGATGGTGAAGTAGGTCTCCACGGATACGCCTACCGTGTCTGCTACACGGGAGATGGAAGAAGCAGCGAATAATAACAATTTGGCCAGATTTGGTAAATCTTGTTTGAGAAAGGCTTTGTGCACTTTTTGAAAGTGCAAAAAGCCACGTCTTCCTGCACTTCCGTCAACCCATTGGTCCACGTCAACAGGGTTCATAGGTCCGCGCCATGTCACCGCGGCCCCCTCCACGCCGCGGATTCGCCCCGCCACGCCAGCGCTTGGACTCCCCGTCACCTCCACCCCCCTCCGCCTCGTAACATGACCGAATGTCATAATGACATGGTCAAATCCCACTTCAAACACCAGCTTCCCAAATTACCCTCTCTCACCTCTTTCCTGCGTTCGCCCTCCCCTCGCCTCCTCCTTCCTCTGCTCTTCCGAAACCGGAAGAACACCAGTGCGAACGTCCACGGAAGAGAGGAGGGACCTGTGCGAACATCCCAAATGTGAGTTCCAGCATGCGGTCGAAGATGATCCCGAGAAGACAGACACGAAAGGCTTCTGGTGAAGCTTCACCACCGGCGCTTCCGGCAAAAAGAACGGAGGAGGACACTGTGCCATCAAGTTCGAGTTCATCAGACGATGGGGCGAAGTGCCAAAGTATGCAGAGAAAAGCTTCTGGGGCACAGAGAAAGAAGAATGGTGCGGATATATTTTTGAATTAAAATTAATAGAACCCTAGTTTTTGAACTTGTCTTTCAAGATTTGTGTTTTCTAAATCTCAAAAATATAGTACCTTTTGGAGCCTAAAATGAGCAATTTTTAGTTCATGGTAAGTATTTTGGAGACCCAAATGTGTGTTCTTCACATTTTTTTTTTTTTTTATTTCTCTTGACCTGTACTTTGAGATGTTTAGGAAATTATCAACTATTAGAGCCCAAGAACACTATTTTCGTATCCTAATATGAATATTTTGGTGTACATCTTAATTTGGGATGCTTATGAGAGCTCCACATTTTGGAGCCAAAGTACTGTATTTGGTAGCCTAACATGAGTCTATTACAGGCTACATTGAGCATTTTGGACCTCAACTTGCCTTCATATTCATCTCAACAAAATTGTTTAGATCTATTTTTTTTTTTCTTGAGCAGAGTATGTGAAGCACATATATAGAATTATTTCAATTTATTTGGCATGACTTGTTAATTTGTGATGTTAACGGATTTGTAGTAGATTTTGTGTCTATATTTTAGGAAATGTTTCACATTTTGGAGCCAACTTTTTCTGTTTGATAGCCTAACAGTAGAGTTTGCAGTTTACATATAGTATTTTGGAGCTCATCTTTTATAAAAAATCGCCTTAATATAGATTGTTTTGATCTTTTTTTACATGGCATAAGCATGTTAAGTATTTTGGATTCTCCAATTTTGTGCATTCTTCACATATACAAAATTATTTCAATTTTCATTTGGCATGGCTTGTGAATTTGGGATGTTTAACCAGTTTTCCTAGATTTTGTGTCTGTATTTTAGAGAAAGTTTCACATTTTGAAGCCCAACTTTTTTATTTGGTAGCCTAACAGTAGTGTTTACGGGCTATAGATAGTATTTTGGAGCTCATCATTTATAAAAAATCACCTCTATAGGATTGTTTGCATCCTTTTATTTTTATTTACATGGCATAAACATGCTAAGCATTTTGGACTCCCAAATTTTGTGCATTCTTCACATATCTAAAAATATTTCAAATTTCATTTGGCATGGCCCATTCATTTGGGATGTTTAACGAGTTTTCCTACATTTTGTCTCTACATGTTGGAAACTTGAAATTTGTGCATTCTTGACATATTTAGAAATTTTCAATTTATTTGGCACCACATTTTGGAGCCCAACTATCATGTTTCGTAGCATAACAGAGGTTATTTGCAGCCCTATTGTGAGCAATTTAGAATTTGTCTATGACATAAGCATGTTAAACAACTGTCAGCCTGAAATTTGTCCATTCTTCACATGGGAAGAAAATGTCAAATTTTTGTGCATGGATTGTTAATTTAAGGTTAGAAAATCTCCCCATTTAGAGCGCAAGTACCATATTTGGTAGCCTAATGGGTGTGTTTTGCCGACTATATTGAGCATTTTGGAGCTTAACTGTCTTCATATTCATCTCAACAAAATTGCTTACATCACTCTTTTTTTTTTTTTTTTGTAAACTTGACGTTAGCATTCTTCACATATCTAGAATATTTTTAATTTCATTTGGCATGGGAGATGTTTAGTATTTCAGTAAAAAGTTTCCTATTTTGTAGCCTTATAGTAAATTTTGCAGCTTATAGACTGGAGCTCAAAGTTTTTAGAAGATCACTTCAATAGTAATGTTTGGATTCCCCTTTTTTTTTTTTGACATGGCATAAACATGTTATGTTAATTAATTTTCAGCCCCAAGTTCATGCATTGTTCACATATTAAGATTTTTTTGAAATTTATTTTAGAAGTTGGCCCGTTAATTTGGTATGCGTATGGATATTTCAGTAAAAGGTTTCCTATTTGGTAGCCTTATAGTAAATTTTGCAGCCTATAGACTGGAGCTCAAAGTTTTTTAGAAGATCATTTCAATAGTAATGTTTGGATTCCCCTTTTTTTTTTTTTTGACATGGCATAAACATGTTATGTTAATTAATTTTCAGCCCCAAGTTCATGCATTGTTCACATATTAAGATTTTTTTGAAATTATTTTAGAAGCTGGCCCGTTAATTTGGTATGCGTATGGGGTTTTGTACTTCTTGTGCCTATATTTTAGGAACTATGAGCACTTTGAAGCCCAAGTACCTGATCATTTTAAAGCTTAAATTTTCTTCTTAATCACCTCAATAGCCTGCTTTACATTTTTTCGTTCACATGGAACTTAACAAATTTTTTGAAATTTTCTACAAAATTTAAAAATACTTTGAAGGGCATCTGCTCCTTGGAGAACTATGTGAAGGAGAGAGATCAAATGAGCTTTCGTGATTGCCATAGGGGCATGATGAGGACAACTCTGTTTGCTCCTTTTGTTGACAGCAATCGAGCCATATTCAAGATGACTCTTATAAAGGAGATTGCTCATTCCTATAAGGGTGCAAGTAATTTTCAGGTAGGCGAGAAAACTCTTACATTTATTGTTGAAGATGTCGCCCTCATTTTGGGTTTGCCTTACTGTGGGCTGAGGGTCCCACATTATTCTTCACCAATTAAGTTGTCAAAGTTGCACCACCAGTTTGGGGCGAAGCTAAGTTTTGATCGGAAGGTGGTGACAGAACTTATCCGACAATTAGTACAATCGGATGATCCTTGTGATGTTGAAGACACGACACGATTTTGGATTGTTTTTCTATTATCCACTTTTCTATGCCCACGGTCTTCCCCATCTTGTCCACCACAAATGCTTATTTGTTTGGACAATATTGACGAGATTGGCCGTTATAATTGGGCGGTGCAGTCACGGAGATGACATTGCACAATTTGATGACTTTGTGACTGTAGTCCGTGAGAAGAGATCTGGTCGAACACAACTCCAAGAGAAGGATAGCTGAGAGAGAGCATGACAGTGCCAACATTTTTGGCTATTCGACTGCTCTGGCTGTAAGTTTTTATAAAACAATTTTAGGTTTTTCCATCATTCTGAAATATATGTAAATAAACCAATAGTCCATGCAGGTGTGGTTCTTAGAGCACACAAGATTGCGGCAACTGATTGACCGAGAAGCAACTCCTCGTCTATTTAGATGGGGATCTGTTTTGGACAAGAAGCTATCATTCTCTATTGATTCTCTACAGGGGCAGTAGATAATTCACAAATTGAAGCTTTATATTTTAAATTTATGTAATAAACTGTTTCTGATTTTTTTAAAAATTGATGTTACAAATAATTAAGTATTTGAAGTTAGCAACAAAGGAGAAGACAGTCATTACATGTGTTAGCTAGGAAAAAATGCATGTGCAAACTGAGGGTGTGGCTGCTCCCCCCCCATCCTGCTCTTATGAGCCTTCTTCAAGGTCTTGGAGATGAAATCAGTTACTACCTGAAAGACTTCAGCAGTCTAAGTCGTCTAATAATGCCCAGTTTGAAGCATTGACAATTGCTGTAACCATGGGGTTCGACAAAATCGAGAAATTGATAAGTTCGACCTCCATGGCACAAGACCAACCTACATTTGGCACAGATGTAGAAAAGTTCTTCACCCCATCACTCACTCTTGCCCCTGCTGCCCCCGCTTATGATGATGCAAATGCATTTGTTCTGATCGTGGATCAGGGGATTATTGCACCTGATCCAGTAAGTTGTTGGTCCCTAACACCATCATAGCCGATCCCTAATCGCACATGACGGCCACGAGTGCCTGAACGATCTCAATAAAGGAAGGACAGATAGACTAATATAACACACTCATAAGAGTTAAGGCTAAAAAAAAACTATCATATCAGCGAAAGAAAGGGAAGAAGGTACAGTTGCAAACTACATTATTTGATGTCCTGCATTAGTCATTTATATTCTTATTTTCTAACTTATCTTTACATGATTATGTTGGAGGCAATGAGCAAGCTTCTCGGATTTATAAGCAATGGACATGCAAATCTGAAGCCAATGAGAGGCAAGAGCATTAATCGAGGCCTTCCTTGCCGAGGAGGATATGTTGACCACACGTAAATAACTTCTGGGACAATACAATTTATTTATTGTCTTTAATTTTCATAATTTAAAATGTACTTCATTCTTGATGTCATACATTTCAGTCACACTGTCTTGACCTTCACTAATGATTGTTCGTTGAAGTAGTCACATATTTGGGATATATTATGGGGCAATATGACAGATGATGAGGTAAATACTGGCTATTGCACGACCAGTACCTTCAATTATATTGTCCATTAATTTTCCTAATGTCTTCTTTTCTATTATTTTTAGTGGTTGCAGGTTATTGACATTGTCTTACATGCTATGAAAGAGACTAAGAGATGAGGAAGCCCTTATCCCAAATTTCTATCACCGATGGAATTCCTTGGTACCATTTTTGCTCATGGATTACGCATATAGATGGCTCTAATGATGACAGGGGCCACAAACTCCATACTTCCCTTGGGCATGAAAAACTAGGATGTCCAATATCAGATTTTCAATTCTTTTTCTTTGTTGTCCATGTATCGAACCATTGGTTCCTTCTTAGTCTACAACTGAAGCAACGCCGCATCATAGTTTACAATTTCTGCAGAGGACATGCAACTTATGACACATACGCTAGGAATTGGGTATGCCCAACTAACTTTGCAGTCGGTTATAAACATTGTGAATTAATTACATTCTTTGTTTTATTGTTCAAAGGAACTAATTCTTAAAGCATATCTCCGATACGAAGGCTACAGAAATGTTGATGAATTTGAGTTAATTTTTGATGAGATATGTCCTCAACAACCAAATTCAAGCATAAATTGCGCTGTATGTATTGTTTCATGTACGTAGACCGCTTAACGAAGAAGTAGGAATTATGTTGGGACTTCTCTGACAATGATGTCAATAAATTTCGGCTCCTACTAGTTTTGTGATTTTCTGTCAATGTGTTTGAAATGTATATGATTTTTTATGACAATGTATGAATGGTGTGTGTTACATTTTCATGTCAGTTTGTGTGGGAATGAGGTTGTGTAAAAGGATATTTTTGTAATTACATACGCAATGTTAAGGCCCTCCAGGAAGTGTTCCACATGTGGTATCCAGTTTGCCTGTATGTTCAGTGATGTATGTGTAGAAATTGGGCTCCAAAAAAGTAATGTTTGGAGTCAAAATAATGGTGATGGACTTCAAAATAAGTTGTTGGACTCCAAACTGTGCAGCCGTTGGGTTCCATTGATTTTTCATATTTCATGTTTTGTATGTGCAGTGGTGTAAGTGCAGAAGTTGGGCTACGTGCAGTAGTTGGGCTCCAAAAAAAAGAGCAGACATAACAAAAAACAAAAGCAGACATAACCAAAAACAAAAAAATTGAAACTCCAGTGGTGGGGTATGTGTAGTAGTTGAGCTCCAAAATACTCTTGTTTGGAGTGAAAACAGCAACAATGGACTTCAAAATAAACTAATGGAAACCAAACAGTGCAGCAGTGGGCTTAAAAGTGCCCAGTCTTTGATATTTCATGTTGTGTATTTAATAAATAACTCCTTCAAAAATAGGCATTGACACTCTTGGAACCCAAAATAAAGAGACAACTACATGTCCCAAAGGAGGGCCATCATCACCCAAAAATTAAAAAAAAAAGAATAATGAAACTCCAGATAAATGAAACTCCATTTGTGACGTAGTTGTATGTACATAAGTTGGGCTCCAAAATACACAAGTTTGTGGTCAAAATGGCCAAGTTAGACTTCAAAATACAACAACATTCAGAAGGCGGGCCATAGTTGTCGACAACCAGTGGTCGGTTGTCGACATGTGCTGTTCCACCCACAAACATATTCTTCAGGGTGGCCCTTAGTTGTCGACAACCTGTTTGTGGTTGTCGACAGGACGACTCCATGTGATTTGTCAAGCTCCTGTCGACAGCCACAAACATGTCTGTCGACAGCTGTGCATTCACAGACACCAGGCTTTGAAGCCTGTGTGCATCTGTCGACAGCCCTCTTCTCTACTGTCGACAGCTAGACTAAGTATCTGTCCTCCCCGAACTCCCTCTTTTCTGTCTGTGTATATCTGTCGACAGCTAGCATTCCAGCTGTCGACAGGTATGTATTGTCTGAACAAAAAATACTCTCACCAATTGGGCTCTAAAATATTCCTGTTGGGAGTCAAAATAATGGTCATGGACTCCAATATAGGCATTTGGACTCCAAGATGTGCAGCAGTTGGTGTCAAAACTACTCAGTTTTGGGAAACTTCATTAGTTTTTGTGATATTAAGAATTATTTTTAATAAATAAATTGTTCAAAAATATTATTGATATTCTTGATAGGAAGATGTTGCCAAAGAAGGGTCATGATAAGACCAAAAAAAAAAAGAATCTGAAATTCTAATGGTGATGTACTCCTACTAGTTGGGCTCTAAAATACTCCTGTTGGTAGTCAAAATAATGGTCATAGACTCGAAAATAGGCATTTGCACTCCAAGATGGGCAGCAGTTGGTGTCGATGGTTGTCGATAGACGAATGCAGGTTGTCCATAGATGACTGTCAGTTGTCCACAACCGGAACCCTATTCCACCTTGGAATGTGAACTGGCGGTTCACGTTCTCTCTTGGTTTGGTTGTGGCGGTTCACTTCCAAAGAAGCCAACACAATAAAATGAACCCTAGTTGTCGACAAACCCTATCACCTCCCCTCGTTCCCGCAACTGTCGTCGTAGTCTACCTTAAACTCCGGCCTCTTCTCTTCTGGACGAAAAAACCAGAGTTGTCGGCACACCCTTTCATCTGATGCATTTCGTCTTCTATTTCCAGAATGAGTTCCAAGGGCCGGGGAAAACGCACGACTGCTGGGAAGCAGAGCGTTGAAGGAGAAGGTCAAAGTTCAAGAGCCCCTGCTGAGCGCTGATCAAACAGACTCCCAGAGTTGAATGTTCCATCAAACATCAATATGTTGAAGGTCAACGGCGTCTTCAAGAAGATCATACAACCTCTGTATGTGGATTTTCCTTCCTTGAAAAAAATGTTTCTCGGGTTGAGTACACTATTTGAAGAACAAGGCTGGGTTGGATTTATGAGGTCTCAGAAGTCTTATTCTCCATCAACAGTTTTGGAGTTTTACGACAATTTGGATATGCATGAAGATGACTTTTACACTACTGTCCAGGGTATCTCCTTTAAGATTACTTCTAATCTTTTTAGTAAAGTACTACATCATTCTCGAAGTGGATCATGTAGTCACATATACAATGATGACTAACGAATCCTTTGATGAGATGAAAAGGATAGCCAAACTGAATGCAAACACCTTTCCTCCTTTGAACAGAATGATACATCATATGTTCACAACTATCATCTTTCCAAAGGATGGAAGCAAGGAGCTAGTGAATGAAACACAAGGACATTGTTCTACCACATTCTTCGGAAAGAGCAAATTAATCTCCCAGAGTTGATGGTCGATGTCATACATGAGTGCTTTCATGATCCAAAAAGATCCATCCCGTATGCTTGCCCTATCACATCTGTGATCAAGTTTCTGCGAGTATCACTAACTCCTAATAAGGTCATAACTCTCAAGAGCCGAAGTGCATATGATATCACCACTGCAACTAGGATGGGATACAAAATGATCAATGGAAGAGTCCACAGGACTCTAAAAGGACAAGCAGATGAAGAGCAAGAAGACGAAGGTAGAGAAGAAGATGGTGAGGATGTCGGTGCAGATGAAGCGGCTGAAGAAGATGACATTCGTCAAGAAGTTCATCCAGATATTCCTACTACATCTCAAGATCCAACGTCCGGAGATCTGAAAGAATTCTTTGCCGAACAATTCACTCAACTTCAAACAAATCTCAGATACGAATTTGATCACTTGAACAATAGAATGAATGCAATTGAAGAAAATCAAGGACACATTCAGAGGCAATTAGATATCATAGAATATGAAGTGATGCGGCTTCATGATGATTATCAGAATCTCTGTCGTCCCACACCTCCTGGGGATGACAATCCTTAGTAATGTATTGGACAATTTCTTTTTAAAGAAGCAGTTGGACACAAAGCTTGTCATGTTTTGGAACGTGTGTCAAGTGTAATGCTTTGCAAGTGTTACAATGAAAAGATTGAATTCTATCCATGCTTGAAAAGTTTGTGCTTGCCAATTCTTGTTCACAAAAACAACCAGGAAACTTCATTGTTTATTATATTTTATGAATTCTTACTAATAAAAAAATTGTTTAAAAATATTAGCGACATTCTTAGAACCAAAATATTGCCAAGAGACAAGTACATGTCCCATAGGAAGGGTCATGATAACAAAAAAAAAAAAAAACCTGAAAATCTAATGGTGATGTATGTCTATAGTTGAAGAAAATCAAGGACACATTCAGAGGCAATTAGATACCATAGAATATGAAGTGATGCGGCTTCATGATGATTATCAGAATCTCTGTCGTCCCACACCTCCTGGGGATGACAATCCTTAGTAATGTATTGGACAATTTCTTTTTTAAAGAAGCAGTTGGACACAAAGTTTGTCATGTTTTGGAACGTGTGTCAAGTGTAATGCTTTGCAAGTGTTACAATGAAAAGATTGAATTCTATCCATGCTTGAAAAGTTTGTGCTTGCCAATTCTTGTTCACAAAAACAACCAGGAAGCTTCATTGTTTATTAATATTTTATGAATTCTTACTAATAAAAAAATTGTTTAAAAATATTAGCGACATTCTTAGAACCAAAATATTGCCAAGAGATAAGTACATGTCCCATAGGAATGGTCATGATAACCAAAAAAAAAAAAAACCTAAAAATCTAATGGTGATGTATGTCTATAGTTGGACTCTAAAATACTGTGGTTTGGAGTCAAAATAATAGTCATGGACCCCAAAATAGCCTTTTGGACGCCAACATGTGCAGCAGTGGGTTCTAAATATCCAGTTTTGGGAAATTGTTTATTGATATTTTATAATTTATTTTTAATAAAAAAATTATTTAAAAATATTTGTGGCATTCGTAGAACCAAATGTTGCCAAGAGACAAGTACATATCCCATAGGATAAGGTCATGATAACCTAAAAAAAAATTGAAAATCAAATGGTGTTATGTGTAGAAGTTGGGCTCTAAAATAATGTGGTTTGGAGTCAAAATAATGGTCATGGACCCCAAAATAGCCTTTTGGACGCCAACATGTGCAGCAGTTTGGTCAAAACTATCTAGTTTTGGGAAACTTCATTGTTTATTGATATTTTACAATTTATTTTTAATAAAAAAGTTGTTTAAAAATATTTATGACATTCTTGGAACTAAAATGTTGCCAAGAGACAGTACATGATAACCCCCCCAAAAAAAGAAAACCTAAAAACTAAATAATATTTTATGTGTAAGTTGGACTCTAAAATACTGTAGTTTGGAGTCAAAATAATAGTCATGGACTCCAAAATAGTCTTTTGGACGTCAACATGTGCAGCAGTTGGGTCAAAACTATCCAATTTTGGGAAACTTCATTATTTTTGATATTTTACTATTTGTTTTTAATAAAAAAATTGTTTAAAAATATTTGTGACATTCTTGGAACCAAAATGTTGTCAAGAGATAAGTACATGTCCCATAGGATAAAGGTCATGATAACTCAAAAAAAAAAACCTGAAAATCAATTGTGTTTTATGTGTAGAAGTCGGCTCTAAATACTGTGGGTTGGAGTCAAAATAATGGTCATGGACTCTAAAATACCCTTTTGGACGCCAACATTGGCAGCAGTTGGGTCAAAACTACCCAACTTTAGGAAATTTCATTGGTTTTTGATATTTTACAATTTATTTTTAATAAAAAGTTCTTTAAAATTATTTGTGACATTCTTGGAACCAAAATGTTGTCAATCATGAGAACCCAAAATTGCATTTAGTTAAAGTCTCATTGACATTCACACTCATCACTTTTATAAACACTTCTACTATATTCACACTCGCAAATGTACATAACATGAAGGCAACATTTAACCTTCATTGTGTTGCAAAAAAAGAAAAATCTGGGACATATGTTTCTCTAACTTCATTTAAAAGTTGGCCTTCATGCAGTGGGTGATATTGTTCATCTACTAGTTGTTCCACTTGTCGACCAACACCCAATCTTTGTGCTTTGCTCCTCTTCCTTATCTTCTCAATGGCTGATTTAATTCTTTTCCCACGTCTCCTCCCCTTTGTCACAACTCTTAGGGGATCATGGACTACTGTTGACTCTGGGAATGCCTTCGATGTTGGTCTTTTCACATGCAACATGGTGTCTCTCACTTTTTCCATAAGTCTAGGCATTTCCCCCAAAGCAACGTCAAATGCTTCCTCTGACCTTGATGTTGTCTCAGCAATCTTCATGAATCTATAAATTAGAGTAGAATATCTTGAAGATATTGAAGTACGAGATTCATTATCAGGTCCACTCTCATTACTTGCATCCCAATATCGCATATCCTTTCGCCAACGATTTAAGAAATATTTTTCTGGGATCTCTGTGACGCCAGAGAATTGAAATACCAATATAGCATGCCTACATACGTAGCCTTTAAATGTAAAGCTTCGGCAGCCACATTCCACCTCTTGTTCTTCCTTTCTATACAGCACATCATACTCTCTTACGAATTGCTTCAATATACCTTTCATATTTACCCTTTCATAGGACCTGACTGTCAGTGCCAAACTGTTTCCTTGTAGATCAACCTTGATGGGATGACATGCATCAACCTCAATTAATTCTTGTCGAAACTTTTGGAATATTACACGAGTGTAGATGTCAGCAGCTTGCTTCTCATAGGGGGAGCTTGTTTTCAAGTAAGCATTTGTCTCCCATGATTTAACATCAGCTTGGTTCTTAGCATTAAATCGATATTCAATTGCAACTGCATATTTTGATACAAATTCAAATAATGTTGTTTTTGCCGTTACGAAACCATCAAAAAAGTGATTAATACTCTCACTTCTTTGACTAGTTGACATCCCTGCACAGTACAAGAGTAATAGGAAGTTAATACATGGGCAAGTAGTTAAGCAATAAAAAAAACTTGCCAAAAAGAAAGTGAAGTATTCTAACCAGCAAAAAATGTGTCTTTTAAGAATGACCGGAGCCCACTTAGCTCGGCAATCATATAATCCTTTTAGCCACTCATTTTCACTAGCTGATGCATAATTGCCCATCATTTTCTCCCACCTTTCATTGAACTGAATGGGCGATATCGAGTCATAGATGCATTCATCAAAATCAGACATAAAGTTCGGATGAGCATTACATATGTGACCAATTTTTTCTAGTATCTTTTTCAATATATGCCATAAGTAAAATCGATGTCTGGTATTAGGAAAGACTTGAGCAATAGCTGTTTCCATGACTTTGTCTTGGTCAGTAATGATTGTATTTGGATGCACACCACCATTAGCTTTCATCCAACAATTAAACACCCATATAAAGCTTCCAATCCTTTCGTTGCTTAGTAAGGCACAACCGAGAAGAATGTATTGACCATGATGATTGACTCCCACGAATGGAGCAAAGGGTGTTTGATATGTATTTGTCAAGTATGTTGTGTCGAAGCATATGACATCGGGGAAATACGAACATGCTGTCCTTGACCTACCGTCTATCCAAAAGACATGTCTCAAAGTACCATTAGTATTTACCTCCATTGTGTAGTAAAAGGTGGGGTTGGTAGCTTGCATTGCCTCAAAATGTGACAGCATTGTCTTCGCATCACCTTCTTTCAATTGGGTTTGTCTTTCACGTTCAAGAAAGTTCTTACAATCCTTCTCCATGAAATTTAGTTGTCTAATCCCACCTTTTCTCTTTGCCATGCATGATACAATCTTTGACATTGAAATCCCGGCACTTCGCATGTTTACCATTTCGGCCTTCTCTGGAGTGCAGATATGTCGATGGGATCGCAAGTGCACCGCCGATAATGGATTTAAGGAGTGGTTATGCTTCAGTCGTACATCATACAAAATGTATTTCATGGTACAACTATCTCTTCTCACCTTCAGACTTGCTGGGCATCTGATTTTCGCTGTGTCACGATATAATTTTGCATTTGGATCTTGCCTACTTTCACCACTTCTATGATGTGAATTTTTTGAAAATGCACACACCATTCACAAATTTGCTATCCCGGCTTGCTATACCAAATCCTTCTTTCTTTGCATAATTATTGTAGAACTTTCTCACATCATCAATACATTCAAACTCCATCCCGTCATAAGGTTCTGCTATAAGTTCGGCTTCTGAGATCTTTTGCTGCTCCTTTGTTGGAGTCTTCACCACATCATTTCCACATTCGAGTTGCGCATTACCTATGTTGACCACATATACAAGTTAGTCTTCAAAAGTTAAAATCAAGCAAAAAAATGTGCAGATAGGCCATGTCAATTAAGTTTGTAATTTATTCTCCAAAAAGTCAGTCTTTCTTATTAATCATTATATACAGTGAGGTCTTTAGAACCTCCAATTATCCGAATGAATAGAAGAAAAATATGTTAGAAGTTGTAAATTAAGTACCATTATCATTACATGCCAAATATCTAAAGTAGGCTCCAAAATACTATGTCGAGGCAAAAAGCAAATAAATTAAAATGTTAATTAGTGATCATTATACACAATGAAGTCTTTAGAACCCTCAATTATGCTACACCATGAAGGAATTAAACTCCAAATTTTTTAGATAAATTAAGTACACAGTTTAGGCACCAATTGGATTTCAGCTCCACAAGAGAAAGGCTTTAGAGAGGAAGGGTTTAGAGAGGAAGGAATGGGTGTTTTTGAAGTGGGGAAAGGAGGAGGAGGCGTGGGTTCCCTTTTGAAGACTTTTGTAAAGAGTTTGAAACGGAAGGGACCCACAAAATCCGGCCGAAAAAGGCGTGTCGGTTGGGCCTCTGAACAGCCCTGGCCGCCGGCTGTCGACAGGTTCCTGTGCAGCTCTCGACAGACACAAACAGGTTTGAGCCAGATTCATTTGACATATGTATCTGTCGACATATAATTTTAGCCTATCGACAGATGCAAACAATTTTGAAATACAGGGCTCAGGCAATTCATAGCTGTCGACAGCTTGGATGGTAGCTGTCGACAAATGCACACAGCTTGGATGCTAGCTGTCGACAGCAGCGAAGGGGGCTGTCGACAGATGCACACCTTCTGAATGTTGTTATATTTTGAAGTCTAACTTTGTTGTTTTGACTCCAAACCTGTGTATTTTGGAGCCCAACGTATGTACATACAATTACACCACGGGAGTTTCATTTTCATTTTTTTTTTTTTTGGTTATGATGGCCCTCCTTTGGGACATGTAGTTCTCTCTTGACAATCTTAGGTTCCAAGAGTGTCACTGGTATTTTTGAGCAAGTAATTTATTAAATATAGATAAGTGCCAATTAAGTATGTTAGCCTCCAAGACTTTTGAAAAAATTAATTAAATTAAAAGTTTAGGATCAAAATATTAATCCGCACATTAGATGCAAAATATAAGTTAGGCTCTAATATTTTGGTCAATATACAAAGCAAAGTTGAAATTTTGGAATTACAAGCAACTTCCTTGTCTGCAAAACAGTCATCCTCGTTTTCGTTCAATAATCTGACAGGCCTTTTTATTGGGACTTATGTGAAGAAAATGTATGTATAATTCTTCAGAAAAATTGTCCTATTACTAAACTCGTTGAGGAAAACATTCCAAAATGCAGATGGAAAAATAATTTGATTGAATTAGTTTTACTAACCAGACGCATCTTCTTCAACATGGAATACATGCGCAGACTTCCTCTTCTCAGCATCAGGATTTTTCTTCCTCTGCTCACCATCACAGCTGGCCTTCCTCTGCTCACCATCACAGCTACTTGTCTCGCCTTTTGATTCTATTGATGGTCCATGGGAGGAAAGAAATAAAGGCTCGAGTGGAGGAGCCATTGTCTGTATAGGCATACATGCTCCAGTGATCAAAGATTGTCCGGAGAAAATAGGCGGCATGAATGGAGATGACTGCCACACCATCAGCTGGCCATACATCCATGGTTGGGCTCCATAAACCATAGGAGGTACAACTGGCGGGATCATGCAATTTGAGGTCCTGCGTGACCCCTCTGACTTGTTGGATGCCTTCATTTCGTTGGACCTTCTACCTTCAAAGCCCGCCATTTCAACATTCTTAGACATGCTTCCTCTCCTACTTGGATGTGCACACAGGTTCCCTCCTTGGGATGTTCGCACAGGTTCCTCCTCTCGTCTGTGGATGTTCGCACTGGTGTTCTTCCAGTTTCGGAAGAATAGAGGAAGGAGGAGGCGAGGGGAGGGCGAACGCGGGAAAGAGGTGAGAGAGGGTAATTTGGGAAGCCAACGTTTGAAGTGGGATTTGACCATGTCATTATGACATTCGGTCATGTCACGCGGCGGAGAGGGGTGGAGGTGACGGGGTGTCCGAGCACTGGCGTGGCGGGCCAAATCCGCGGCGTGGAGGGGGCCGCGGTGACATGGCGCGGACCAACGAACCCTGTTGACATAGACCAATGGGTTGATGGAAGTGCACTTTCGAAAAGTGCACAAAGCCTTTCTCATCTTGTTTAGTGCAACATGAGAACTTTCTGATTAGTGTTAAAAATAATTGCACCACTCTGCATGAAGAAGTTGGGTTTGTTTCTTTCGATAATTCCATGGGTAATCGGGTTAAGCAGGACAGGAAAAAGAATGTTTGCATGGAAGATCAAAATAGCAGGGAAGTACTGCCAGAAGACACTATTGGACCTTCATGCTACCAGGAAAATTTCATAGCAGCTGCCAAAGATGTCATCCCGAGTGAAGATAGTTGTGTACGGCCATGCAGAGAAGGTCACGTCCAGTTCAAGGACCGGGGCCATGACATGGAGTTGGATACTGCTCAGCTAGCAATGATGGATAACAGTCTCATGCCTTTGAATTCAGTTGCAGGAGAGGAAGGACACATTGATTGTAGAGATCGGGTGATAACGAGAGCTCGTGCTCGTTCGGTGGACAGGGGTAAGGAGGTTGTGTCCAAATGAATTCGGCTATTTTTTGGAACATCTGTGGCATAGGGAATTCTAATTCCCGCAGAAGTCTAAATAAGATGGTGTCGCAATTTCATCCCTCGTTCTTGGCTATTATGGAACCTAAACTATCTCTGGATAAAGCACTCAAGTTATCTAAGTTCATTAAGTTGGAGAATTATGCCAGTAACTCTGATCTGATTTCCAAAATTTGGGTCTTCTAAGATTCTTCTCTTTCTCTTAATATAGTGGAGAGTACTGACCAATATATTACCTTGGGGCTGCTTAAGAATTCTTCTTATTCATGCTATATCACTTGTGTTTATGTTTCATGTAGGGTGTTGAAAATATGGTCCAAATTGAAAAACCGAACCAAACCGGCTGGTATGGTCCAAACTGAAAAACCGAACCAAACCGGCCGGTTCGGTTCGGTTTCATGGAGGTCACAGTTCAGTTCGGTTTCAAGTTAGGAAATCGAAATGAACCGAACATGTATATATAATTAATTAATAATTCATTTATATAAAGAAAACGTTTGTGGCACAGTGGTTGTGAGTGTTGGCGCGACATCCGCATCTCACTTAAAGCGTTTGGTTTTTGCATATTTTGAACTTAATTTGTATATATAATCAATTAATAATACAAATATACATAAAAAAGTCTGTAGCACAGTGGTGGGCACCTTTGGTGTCCCGCCCAGGCGGAGGTCACGAGATCAAATACCAGTTCCACTGTAGTAATTCGGTATGGTTCGGTTCCCCTAAAAATATGGTGAACCGAACCGAACCGTCGTACACCTCTAGCTTCATGTGATCATGCTTTGAGGAGGATTCTATTTTCTGATTTGCTTAACTTTTCATCCATGGTTGATATTCCCTGGCTTGTGGGAGGAGATTTTAATTGTATTGCTCAGCCTTCGGAGAAAAAGGTAGGGGCTTTCAACAGTATGAATGGTATGATAGATTTTAATGCGTTTATTACTGCCATTGGTTTCTTTGATGCTGGTTTTATTGGTTCCTCCTATACGTGGACCAACAACAGGACGAGTAATGCTAATATAAGTGCCTGGCTTGATCGAGTGTTTTTTAGTGGGAAGTGGAAGGAGTCCCTCCCTGAACGTATTGTTAAGCATCTCAAAAGAGGGCCATCTGATCACTGCTCGTTTGCCTTGTCTTGCGTTGATATGATTCGTGGCCCGAGCGGTTTCCTATTTCAAGATATGTGGATTTCTTATGATTCTTTTTTGGGGGTGGTTTTCAAGGTTTGGGAGGCCAAGAGTGACAGTTTCCTTAACCCTCTCCTTAGACCTCAACTTAAGTTGCAAGAAGTGAAGGGCTTGCTGTGGGCCTCTGACTCTTGCTTGACTTTCGCTACCCCCTCGCCCAATCTTTGCGGGGTGTCCGCCTTGAGACCAGGGTGGGCTTACCCCACTGCGACGCGGGATCAGAGCAGGGAGGCAACAAGGCGGTCGCGTCATCGTCCAAGGCATCTAGTGTTTCTGCCATCGAGCAGCTGAAGACGTCTACAGGCAATCGTTAGTTCCCTTCACCGATCTCTCACCTCTGTGTGCATCTTCTGCCGATGAATCTTCTATTGAAGAAATGTTCGATTGTACTTCGAGCTAGAAAAAATAGAGATGAAAACAAAAGAGATTTGCATCGTGTTGGATTAATTGTTTTCTTATGCACCTTGCTACGGTTCTCATCGATTGCATTTGATGTGTTTCTGCAAAACGAGTAAGTCATTAAAATTCTCTCCTACGGGTCTCATGACAATAACTTTTGTGATGACAGAGCTTTACTGAGTTGGAATATTTGCTTCTGGGGTTGGTCTCCGCATCGTCGGGGAGAGGGACCACATGTGATGTAATCTTCTCTGCTCTCTCTCTCTCTCTCTCTCTTTCTCTACACCAGCTGCCTCCTTCACTACTTCTTCTTCTTGTTGATGTCCCATTCTAAATGCAGCGTTGGGCTATGTTGGAGTAGACATAAGAGGAGGCCATAGGAGCAGCTCCAGAGACTGCTTGGGGAGCGAGAGGAGACCACCAACATTTGCTTTGTCATTTCCGTCCAACACACGGTAGGTGAGCGGCTATGAGCTTGTTATGTAGCTGGTTACTGTTCTATTGCCTACTGTTGGTTTTTATGGGCTTGTTCTGGTTTAAGGTCCTTGGGCAGCTGGTAAGTCATCTAAGAGATGAGTTTTTTTTTTTTTTTACTGGGTTGGCTTTCTAATAGCAAAAAACATCATTTTTCTAGGCAATAAGTTTCTTCTTGTTCTTGTCACTTCAGTTCCTGTTGTCTGGTTGTTTCAGCTTTTTCTTTGAGGACACTGTTTCTCTAAGGAATGACACAAGTGGCACCGCAATTGTATTTGGAATACAGCCACTTGTTCTTGGTTTCTAGTGTGGTCTATTGTTTAATTACCAAGCCTTGATATATGTAAAGTTTGTAGCACACATTCTGACATTATTTAGCTCTTGGTTTGAGATAAATATCGCAAATGTTTTTTTCCTCATAGTGCCAGTTTTTACCATATTCATGTCAGTTTTCCTTCTGCACTTGGAAATTGGATTTTATAGTTCCAGTTTTATATGGTTTCACAGGATTCTTCATAGCCCAGCTGCTTCACCCACCAATGTCTTGTATCTGGCATGGATGGGACTAATGCAGTCCATATATGATTTTATATTTTTTTTGCAGAGGCGCCATGATCTTGTCATGCTCTATTTGATATTGATGGACCAGTTCCTTGTGCCTTGACACCTTTAGTTCCCTTAAGATAATGGAGGACACTCTGATACGTGCATTTTTCATTTTCATTTCCTTGGTTGTTAGATTGAAGTATAATTTGACATTGTTAACTTCCTAGCTAGGTACTGCTAAATGGGTGTTTTAACATAATAAGTTTGGTGTTAGATTGAATCTCTCTGGTTTAAAGTCTAAAAGGGAGTGTATTGTCGTTGGGGTTGATCATCATGAATTCAATTCTAAAGACCATCATAGAGGAATGATTGTTTCATCTTTCTCATCTTTTCTTTTCTCATCTGTCTGGAATAGTTTTTTCTTTTTCCCCTCTTCCATTTCATTATTCCAAAGACCTTCATATATAGTTTTAAGGTAGGGGCATTGGGATTGACTTTCAATCAATGTAAGTTGCCCTTTAGAAGGTTTAGGAGGTTTTTTTTTGTGGTCTTTTTTTTAAATTACCTTGTCATGTCGTTAGACAATTCATTGGACATCTTGCAACATTTATAATATGATGAATATAATGTAAATGATTTTTTTTATAGTGAGGCATTATGGATTGGAGTTGGATGGATAAATTGAAGAATACAAGAGAATATATGGATGGAGTTGATGCATACATTCAAGTTGCTTCTGCTCAATTGACTCCATCAACAGAGATTAAGTGTCCTTGTTTGAAGTGTGTATGTCTCTTTAGACATGAAAAGGAAATAGTAAGACAACATTTGTTTCAATATGGAGTCATTAAAGACAAACAATTTTGGAAGTTCCATGTGAGTAGTTCTTCTTCCAGGCACATGTCTATGGATTTTACACGCACAACACTTCCAAAAGATGTTGGTCTACATTTGATGTTGGAGGATATTATTGGTGAGAAAAATTCGAAACATGCAGAAGTGAAGTCAATGGATGATAGTAAAGGAGAGTATGGTGAATTTCAACAGTTGTTGGCAGATGTTGAACGGCCTTTGTACCCTGTTTGCAAGACATTCAACAAGCTGTCATTTATAGTCAGATTGTTCAACATAAAATGCAGAGGCAAAATTAGCAACAAATCTTTTGACATGATTCTGAAGTTGTTGAAAGAGGCTCTTCCAGAAGGTGATGTATTGCCAGCTACTTTCTATGAATTGAAAAAAATCATTGGTAAAGTGGGATATGACTATCACAAGATTGATGCATGTCCTAAGATTAGTCTAAATACATTAATATCCATAATTATTCTAACAGTTGTCATTTTGATTTGTAGAAACGCAGTGACATAAATAAGCAAAATAAGTCCAAACACATATTTTTTCACTGTGCTAGTAGTAAAAGTTTTGCCGACATATATCACGAGGAGGTAACATATATACTCAACATAGCATCTCAATTCATGTATTCAAAATAATTTTGTTTATGTCTAAGTTAACTTTTGTACAATGATGTAGTTTCTAAAAACTGGGGCCACTCTTGATCGTGGGGACTTATTCATAAGGACCCGTATGAAGAAAGCTGACGGTCCAGTTAATGAAGAGAGTGCTGCAATGATTGTATAATTAATTAGCTTTGTTAATTGTTAATGTTCACATAATTCTCAATATGTTAGGATATTCTAATGTTCACATAATTCTCTTTATGATAGTGCTGTAATTTCCTATTATTTCATTCAAATTGTAGGAAAAAATTCGAGACATTAAGCTGACGCAGCAATCAAGTACATCAAGCTCAATTGCAAGTGTGGGGGATGCTTATGAGCAAGTTATGGGACGGGACAGAACTGGAAGAGTCTGTGGCATAGGCACGAGTCCTACCCCAAAGAGCTTGTGGGGTTCAAGAAGTGAACAAAAGCTGCTTCAGGACAATGAAAGTCTAAAAGAAAAAATTGATGCTCTCAAAGAAAGAAAGAAAAAAATTGAGTCTCGTGGCAATAATGAGGTAACGAGTTTCTGTTGTCATACTTCAATATTAAAATTGCTTAATGTTGACAATCTACATATACTTGTGCAGAGTTCTGCAAGTGTTTGTCATGCTCAAAGGAAAAAGGTAAACGAAATATAACTGATTTAATATGTTGGAATGCATGTATATCTGACATCTATATCCAAAATTTTTAACAGGATTCATTGGCGGGGAGGAGAGTGAGGATCCTAAATTTCTCTGGAGAATAGTTGCCAGCGGCATTCTTATGTCTGATGATAATGATAATGTGGTCATGGGGAAGAAGTTAGGTGGTGAGTACTATGAGATTTCTATACTCATAGCCCATGACCCGACTGCATCTTTGTTTATCAAAGATGCAGATAGAAAAAAATATGAATGATGCTGTTGGGAGTCACATAATATGGTTCAGAGAATATGTAAGTTTATTTATATTTATCTCATTCTTATTTATATGTTGCTAATTGTCAACTCTGATGTTATTTACATTTTTATATGTAACAGGTTGAGCTTGAGGATGATTGATCTTCACCTCCACCCTTTTTGGTAAGTAACATAATATGGTCCAAATTTTCAGATGTCCGAGTTGCAGAAAATTTGAGTTGCACTGGGTCTGAGTCTTAACTGAAATGAATGGTAGTTGTAGTTTTTTTTGTTGGTGAATGCCAATGATGAAATTTGATTTCAGTTTTTTTTGTTGGTGAATGCCGAGGTGGTTCCCATGTTTGTGTTTTCTGTTGCCATGTTCTCCATTTTACAAATGTGTTATTAACCTGTTCGTGTTTTCTGTTGCCATGTTCTCCATTTTACAAATGTGTTATTAACCTGTACGGGAATGGGTGTCTCCTTCCCTTTCTCACCTCACATGCTAACCAGTCAGCCGCCTGCAGATATGTGGGTGTCCTTCCCTTTCTCACCCCACTCTAACCATAATAAGATTGTCCCCACTCTAACCATAATCCTCCTGTGTTTTCATTGGCACAACCTTCAATGCTGCCCATGCCACTGTGTTTATCACTGAGACATTCCCAAGACTGGTAACCCCTGCTTTTAAGATATCTCGCATCTCATTTCTAACAAGAGAAATGGTTTGCTTTCGTGGGTGTGCTGAGTGAGTGGAGCAAAGACCTTATTGGAGTAGATGGATCTCTCTTGATTAGTTGTTTTTGGGTGTTGTATGTGTTCTTCTAAAAAGTTACCAGTCTAGCAAAAGTGGGCAATGGATTAGAGACAACCTTCCTGATGAGCATAACTTGATTATGTGGGATTTACCTTTGAAGATTGGGCCAATAAAAGACTTAACAGGTTTAAGGGGGTCCAAAATTCCAGGGATCCTATGGTCAGTCCACAAATTCATGTTAAAGCTATTTTTCACCACCCATAAACAGCCCCTCTTTAAATCATTTCTGACTGTAAGGATCCAAGTTTGAGATGAATTCAAACCCTTCATAAACTGCCAAAAAGATTAAGATCGCATATGATAATCCAAGAACTGTCACTCAGACCCTTTTCAATAGTTTGTTCTCCCTTTTTTTTTAAACCAATCTGCGACTCTGCGTCCATGCATTCCTGAAACAAATTTTAATTTCTATGACTACTTAGATCTAAATTTCATCATGCCATCCATTCTGATATTTTGTGGCCCAAGGCTTGCTTCCTTAATTAGCTTCTTTAAACTGAACACTTATCTTACAATATTGTTCTGTTTCTGTAACAAACAGTTGGACTCCATGAAGGATTCATCTAGTACTTCATCTTTCCTAGCTGTAGAAGTGGACCAGAAGACAGAGGGTATTGAGGACTTGGGAGCTGATGAGATAGCAAAAGAGATCAGGAATGTGAAGAGGCAGAACAATATCACACATGGTCTCCTATCTGTTATGATCATCCTCACAGCCATTTGGCAACTCTCATCTTACTAACAATTAACTTCCTCTTCTGAACAGTATGTGAATGTGAACAATGATGTGTGATGTAATCTTTCATTAACATTTTTGTTTGTTAAACTTAAATATTTTTTATATTATTAATGTGTTCTGCATTGTGAATGAGTGGGTGTGAATGTGTGTGGATCTAAATGTGGATGTGTATGTGTTGATCTAAATGTGGATGTGTGTGTGGAACTAAATGTGGATGTGTATGTGTTGATCTAAATGCGGATGTGTATGTGTTGATCCAATTGCTTGTGAATGTGGATCTCTAAATGTAGGTGAATGTGAAAACATCTGAATATATTACTATTTTTTTTTGCTAAAACAAAACTGCTTATGGTGTATCCGGCCGTAGGGAAACATACTTGCTTATAGTGTATGTGGCCGAAGGCACACATACTTGCTTACGGTGTACGTGCCCGTAGGGAAACATGCTTACGGTTTAAAATGTCGTAGGGAGCTTCGCAGTTGTAACTGGGTATCCTTACAAAAAACATGACTACGGCTAACATCGCCGTAGCGAAAAGAGGATAGCCTTATGGTGTTACTTACGGCTACTAACACTGTAACTACAGTTCTATACTTACGGAGTTTAAAACACCGTAGCCCTAGGTCTTTGTCGTCGTTACATAGCCTACGAAATCGTATCGTAGGGTAACACCGTAAGGAAAGGCTATGCTTACGATTTTTGGTTCTCTACCTATGGTGTTTGGACGTAAGTAAAACCTGATTTTCCTGTAGTGGCAACAACCGCCAGCAGCAGCAATAACAACACCTACTCAAACATATCAAATTATCATTCTTCTCACTGACATTTGAAGTAAGCTTGAATAGATAATCCAGATGAAAGAGAGAAAAAGACATAAAAGAATAGAAAAAATGTTTAAAAGAAAGGGAAGAGAAGAAGAACAAGAGAAGGTAGGAAGAAATGAGGAGGAAAAAATAAAAGTTCAAAGAGGAGAGGACGAAGGACAGGTGGTGGTGGAGATGTCCAAGGAGGGGGGAGGATAGGAGGTGGAGGTGATGTCCACCAAGAAAGAGAAAGGAGGAGAGGAACAAGAGAAGATGTCCAAGAAAATGGAGGAAGGAGGACAAGATGATGAGGAGAAAGAGGTGGAAGAAAAAAGATAAATTGGACATGGACACCATCATGCAGAGCCTAGATAAATTGGACAATATTGTGACCCCCACAACAAGTGCAAAGATGCCTCCAGCAGGGGAGAAAAAACGAAAAGTGGGGAAAGCACGAATGATGAAGAACCAAAGAACGATCGGCTTTATTGAAGATAGATAAGTAATTGTGTAACCTGACAATTATGTTCCTATGTAACCATGTAATTTTGAAATTGTGTAACAATCAATTGTATAATCGCATAATTAGGTAAGTTCACAAGTTATGCATATTTATGGTAGGACTTGGAGTTCGAGTTTGAAGGTAAGCTGAAGAAGAAGTTGCAGGAAGACAATCCAATCATTATGTCTCCCTAATTAAGGCAAGTATGTCCCCCTTAGACATGTTCCATTGTTTCTCTTCCTGTTATTGCATAAAGTTTCGTTAATGTATCACTGTCTCATGTATTTGTCATAATTTAGTTTGCCCAGTGTGAAATCCGTCGAGATTACCGCAGATGAAAACAACTTTCCTTAGAGGAGGTTCATGTTATTGGCAGCTTCCTAGATACCACCAGAATTGATGGGTAATAAATTTTATACTATTATGAATAAGACGACAGAGTTACGTCAACTACCCATTATAAACATCTTTGTTACATTTTGTAGTGACAATCTATTTGGAACCAAATAAGGATGGCCGGGATGCATATGTCAACATGGAACACATAATTTTTCTTTTGTTTGTAAAGAATTAGAAGTAGCTATAATTGATATGCTCATTCTTCTAATGCAAAGAAAAACAGAGTATGAACCATCCAAATATTATGACTATGATTGTCTGCCTGCCTACGGTAAGATTTGTACTCCATTTGTAGTATTCAACCTCTATTAAAACTAAACATATGACTATTGTGTTATTGTTCTCCTTACTATTTGTAATAGGGATGGATAATAGAGTGGAACGAGATGGAAAAAAGAACTAAATACTTGGACCACATTTTGAAGACACTGTAGAAACCTGTAAATGACATAGACATGGTCTTCTCTCCAATGCATTTTATAAATCATTGGGCATTGTTGGTCATTAATATTAGAGCTAAACAGTACCAACTTTATGACTGAATGATCCATCACCCTAAAGATGATTTCCAGTGCTATGTAAGTGCTCGTACTCCTCTAGACAATCTTTTCATTTGTAATTCAGCAACTTGTAGTTCATAATTATGTAAGTATGTAACTTACTGATTAACGTCACTAACTATGTAACTATGTATGTCAGTAAGTATCTTAGCAACTCATAGTTTATAATTATGTAAATATGTAATTTTGTAGCCATGTAAGTGTGTAGCTTATAGAGTTACTTCACTAATTATGTAAGTATGTGCTACATAATTACATTAGTCTGTATGCAGGAAAGTTGTAAGTCTCAAAGTCTGTAAATCTGTATTTGATGTTCACTTATGTATCCTTTTTTTACTGTATGTCAATTTAAAAAAGAAAGGTTTTCTTGAACTCTTTGGTCTCGATACTACAGAATGGCCGGTCGTAATCCAAAGCCCTTGTCCACAACTAGTAGTTGGGACGACTGTGCCCTTTTTGTTTGCAAGTACATGCAGTGCTTATCACAAAAGACCATAATTGGTTTCTTTTTCTCCCAGATATGGTTGTTAACAGTAGGGCTGTTCAGAATTCGGTTCAAACCGAACCGACCGGTTTGGTTCGGTTCAGTTCGGGTTGGGATCCTACACAGTTCAGTTCGGTTTCACTTTCTGAAACCGAATAAACCGAATATATTTTTTATAAGTATAATATTTACTGAAACCAGCTGTAGCTCGGTTGGCTAGCCCATGCACCAAGCACCTGCGCTGGCGCGGGTTCGAAACCCACCTTCCACCCATGCGATATTTTGCCAAAATCTGAGAATTCTTTAACAAAAGATGGCGCGGAGTAGGGAATCGAACCCATGACCGCCCGGAAAGAGCGAGCGCGCCGTAGCCGCTGAGGCATGCGCGAGATTTTTATAAGAAAGATATTACACTTCGGTTTAAACCGAACCGAACCGATTCGGTTCGGTTTGACCTTGGGATTCGGTTCGGTTTGGAAAAAAAACGAGCCAACCCGAACCGAACCGGACCGTGTTCACCCCTAGTTAACAGATGTATATACTCCACATCTTATCCTACTCAATTATTTCTATATCCTCATTCATTTATAATGACATAGGTTGACATGGACATCTTTCGAGAGAAGTTTGCATGGGCCATTATTCAAGAGGTCAATGAGAAGAAGGCATAGGAAATGGTCTGTGAACAGGTTGAGGAGAAACAATGTTCCCAACTATTTTTCTAGAAGTCTTTAAGTGATGATCTGTATGTATGTAAGTGTTTCAGTGCAGGTCTCTATATGTGTTTTATTAAGGAAAATTTTCTTGCGAGAATTAATAATTGGTTGCTGGCATGACTATATCACAAACGTACAAAATTACAATTTACATACTTACAGAGGAAGCTATAAGTCTATAAATCTGTAACTCCATATATATCTAAGCTTACAATCGGTAGATCTGTAAGTGTGTAGGACCGCCAGAGCACAAACTTCATTGCAGGACAAACTGCATTATGTTTGGAAACAGTAGGGATCACAATATCATTTGCTTAAGCGAGTATTGACTTAACCAAGTCATAACAATACTCCACCCAGTGCTTGCACAAACAAAGACAAACTTAAACACTGCGTGCACAGACCCACTTCTCCACCAATGAACCTTCGAAAATCATCGGTTTTGCCCATTCTCCAAACACGTATGAGCACGAACACGATAGATTATCGCCTCTTCCTACAATTTGACGTATTTGGTATAGACATGCCTGATGAAGGAACTACTATAGATCAGCAAAAAAACTCATTGTATCATATAAATATTGCACAACCAAGTCATTCATGCATACACACTATCAAAAAGCACATGTAAACATTATCCTTCTTTGCAAGCAACATGCATTAGCAAATATTTCTCATTGTGATTTTTATGCAATGAGTGCATAATCTATATGTCATCATTCACGTTTAAGCAAACGTGATATTTCACTTCTCCTGATAACTGGTACTTAATATACCAATGAGGACCAGCCAAATGTCATCTTTGGAATATTCGTTCCCTTATTTCTTCCATTCTCATACCTTCTAATTATATCTATCCTATTTTTTGAATTTATATTTTTCCAATAGTGAGTGTTTTTACAGGGGGCATTGGAGCCTTCTCATCTTATGTCATCTCGGGGGAAGCTCCTCAAGCAACCCTCCAATTATGTTGCTTCTAGATTCTCTTCACTGACAAGATTTTGTGGTGAAATAAAAAACTAAAATTTTGAAATTGCACATTTTTCCATTGTTTTATAAGTTAAAGGGAGATTTTGAATAATATTTTGCTTTGATAAAGTGTATCATTTCTATCTAATGTTAGTCTGTGTGTTTCATATAGATTTGTGTTTGGTATTTATGCTACAAAAGGAAGGGAAGAGAAGGAAGAAGAAATATCTTCTACCCCACTCCTTATGTCATAGGTAAACTTGTTTAAATATACATACTTTTGCAGTGGTTCTCTTATTTGCAGTGACTCCAATGTTTATGCTATGTACTTATGTAGTATGACTTCTAATTCAATAAATCTATTCTTGTTCTAGGTGCCACAACACATCAATGGCACAAAGTGTGGTTTCTTTGTGTTGTGCTACATCTATTTGTTCTTAAGAGTGCCCCACATTCTTTTTCTCTAAATGAATATCCATACTATGTATGTTCATAAGAAGCGCCCACATTCTTTTTGTATATTATCATGTATGACTAATGTATACATTGTCATCTTGATTTCAGCTCTCTAATGATTGGTTTATCTGCACCGACATTGATAAATTTAAAGATGGATTGATGTCTAAAACTTATCTCAAATATTTGAAGCCTCGAATTTGATACAAGAGGATCAAGCTTAAAAAGAGGTATCTTTAAGCATGTCCTAAAAAAAAAAGCGGCATCAAGATCCAAACACAACTCGTGGTGTACATGGCATGCACATGGACAAACAGATCCATGTTGAACTTAGTGAGATTGGACAACCATTTGGTGAAGGGGGGCATTCTTTGAAATTGTTCTTAGGAATAGTGGCACGTCTTGGTGACAAATTGCCCATTGATGTTGAAATTTGGAGGGAATTGCCATCAATACATAAAGATGATGTGTGGAATATGTGAAGGTGATATCTTTCTTATGTTTTATATAATTTTTTTATAATTATTCTATCCTTACATGTTGAATGTTTTATGTAGAGAAAATATGAGATTCTAGAATATACTCGAGAATGGGTTACGGAGGATTTGAATCAAAAGTGGAGAGGTTGGCAGCTAGAATTAAGAAAGAAATACTTCAATCCAAGTAAACATAAGCTTCCAACTGACCCTTGCGTAAACATAGAGCAATGGTAAAGAGTTGTGTTTATATGGTGTTCCACAAAATGGAGGTAACAAGTAGTTAATAACTTTTTTGCATTTTGTAAAATCAATAATATCATTTTTCATATTTGTGTGATGTATTTTATAGAGATATAGTGAGATAAATATGGAAAATAAAAAGAAACACAAATACTTTCATTATGTTGGCACCAAGAGCTTTGCAAATATTATTGAAAAGAAGGTAATTATTTTAGAATATGTTTAAATGTTTAAATTCAACAATAACGCTCATATCTCTTATATGAAATTATTCAATTTTCTTATATGACTTGCAGTATCAAAAGACTACTGTTAAATTGGATCGCAGGGATTTATTTATTAAGACCCGTATAAAAAAGAATGGACAATCTGTTAATAAAGAATGTGCTATTATGATTGTATGATGTTTTAATAGTAGTTTAATTCAATAATTTCATATTTTTAGATTCTTTATTTCTAAGAGTGATATTTGGCTACCATATCATTATAAGAAAAAACTTAAAGATCATAAGATGTCACAACCATCCTCCTCTAGTCCCACAATTGCTACAGTTGATGATGCATATGCATATGTATTTGGCAAGGATCGAGGAGAACGTATTCGTGGAGTTGGCATAGGTCCAACCCAAAAATCTTTGTGGGGTGTTGGATCATCTCAATCACAAAAGAGTGAGAAGAATATGCAATTAGCTAAAGTTATGAAGGAATTGGTAGACAAACTTAAAAACTTGGAGTCATATGTGATGTATGTAATTTTGGTAACTTATTTCAAGTATTATATAAGACATATTTTTTTGTTTCATGATCAGCTTAATTTCTCTCAATTTTTTAGAAGCAAAGATCTAGAACTAAAAAGAACCAACATTATTCAAAATGTGTTCAATCATCTGTTAGTGTCATAGAACTCAAAATGCAGGTATAACTATCTTTATTATTTTGTTCATTTATCTTTCTTTATTTTTAATATTCTACATATGCAGGGCAAAAGAGTTCAATTATAACCATCTTTATTATTTTTGATGATCAGTCCATCTCCATATAATTTGTTATTTATTATATGTATTTTTTGTGATTAACAAAATTTTTGAAATTATTGACTAACATTGTTTTCTAAAGCTTATCAACAGGTCTCAAATAAAACAAACTCAGTAAGTCATCTACACTCTATTATTTGAAGTTCATTGCATATGAATTTGTCTAAGTATACATCAACTTCTATTAGAAGCTCATAGATTACTGTTTTATTACTACATCGATTTCACTCAAACAACGACTATCTTATTAAAATATCGATTTCACTTAAGTATCGTCTTCATATTAGAACATCAATGTCGGTTCTACATCGACTTCATTCAAGAACATCGATTTCAGTTCTACATCGACTTCATGTTACTTAAACATCGATTTCGGTTTAAACAACGATTTCACTTAAACATCAATTTCGGTTTAAATAACGATTTCACTCAAACATCGGTTTCTGCTCGAACATCGACGTCACTTAAACATCGATTTTGGTTTAAATAACGATTTCACTCAAACATCGATTTTGGTTCCAATATCGACTTCACTTAAACATCGATTTCATCTTAAAACATCAATTTCAGTTAAACAACGTTTTCATACAAACATCGATTTAAGTTTAACAACGATTTCATACAGAACATCGACTTTATTTATACATCAATTTCAGTTCAACAACAATTTCATGCAGAACATCGATTATGCTCACATCGACTTCATTACAACATGGATTACATTTTCACATGGATTATTGTTATATCTCAAAATCGATTTCATATTAACATCGATTTCTTTCCAACATCGACTTCTCTCATAATGACTTCTCATAAACATAAGTCATGTTTGGACATCGACTCTCATTGTACACAGACTGTCTTAAACATCAACTCTTTTTATAACGATTATGTTTTAGACAGTTGATGAATATTCTGTTATAATCTTTTCAGATAGTCTTAAATATATTCTTCATGATATTCAAATATTTTCAAATCTCTGTGGATTTCAAGTCTTCCCGCAAATCTTGTTGTATCCTATATACTCAAACAATTATTGTATCTGGCATAAAGTAAAACTTTATGGGATGACAGATTGGAACTTCCTCTTTGGTATATCCTCCTAGAGCACGACTACTAACGTTGACTGACAGTTTAGACACAGTCAAGTTGTCTATGCTTTAGCATTTATTGTGTGCAGGTTCCAGTGGTCACATACGTCACAACGTTGAATCTGTCACTCTGATAGAAGCAAGAAGAGATTTAGATAATCTTCCTCTTTATATGTGTCTATCTCAGCATTTAATGGCTGCACATTTTCTTGACTCCTACATCGTACCAGACACAACCAACGTACCTAAAGATTAGTGACAACGGATACCTCTTCAAATGAGAAGATAAATAGAAGACTGAGGATGACACGAAGATGAATCTTTTTTGACACTTTGAAGAAAAAGAAAGAAGAGCTCACTCCTGCATTCAAAATAGTCTTCTGCTCTTAGTTCTCCATAACAACATGTTCTAGCCTTTGAGAGCATGTTGTAAATCTGAGAGACCTTCTTTCTGTGTGAATCTTTTGTTTCTCAGATTCTGCCTCAGATCAAGCAATCTCTATAAGCTTGGTTTAGGAGCCATCATCTCCTTCATTTTTCTGCTAAGTGTTCCTCTTCGTCTGAGAAGAGAAGACCTGTTGTGGAGTGAGTGGTTGTTCCCTTTGGTAAGAAGGAAGACCTGTTGTATCAGGTGATTTTGTGCCTCTTTGTGTAGAGAAGAGAAGGCCAGCCGCGGCTGGATGTGCAAGTGTCCTTAAGGGGGACTGTACCTTTGGTTAGTGAAATCTCAAGTTGTTGCTTGGGGACTAGACGTAGGACTCCTTGTTATAGGAGATCTAAATCAGGATAAAATTTATGTTGTTCTTGTGTTTGATCTTATTCTATCTTCATTACTACTAAATCTAATCATCGAATTTAGTATCTTCCATCAAACCACTTTTATTTACAGGAATATTCTAAAAGAAAATTTTAGCAATGCATTCACCCCCCCCCCCTCTGGGCTTGCAACATGGTCAACAATTTTGTTCATTTATCTTTCTTTTACATGACAAATTTAAAGATGGATTGATGTCTAAAACCTTATCTCAAATATTTGAAGTTGAGACAAGCGGATCAAGTTGAAAATGAGGTATCTTTAAGCATGTCCTCAAAAAAACAAAAAGGTATCGAGGTCCAAACACAGCTCATGGTGTAAAACCCGAACCTCAGGGATTGGTCCACTTCCCTGTACAATTGGCACATGAAGTGGCCACATCAATCCCTCTCCCTTGTGATGCCTAGCCTGACCTTGTCAATACTCAGCTTGACCAAGACCTTTATTGGTGCAAAACCTTTGACATCCATCTAGTTAAAGAAAAAAAAGTAAAAGAAACATTTGTACTATTATTTTGTGTCACGGTGTAGAAAAAGTTACACTTACATGTTTGAGTTCATGTAGTTATTTTCTCATGAGTCGAAGTTTTTAATATTTTTAATGTGCCTTGAAGAAAATAGGGTTGTGAACATCGAATAACAATGCCGGTAACAAATATATTTGATCGAAATGTTTTATGCAGAGGAGAAAATGGTGAGCAACCTATCAAGGATTGTGAGCAACCAATCTGGCTACACTGTCAGCTTGACCAAGTGATTGATCTCTAGTATTTGCAACTCATTTTGATTACATGGAAGGGATAGATTAGCAGTATATCAACATGACCAAATAATTGAAGAACAATATTGTTTGTACATACGACAAAATTTGTACTCTTATTATGACATGATGTGAATTTTTCTTATACAATGGATCGAATCATGATTATCATGTATTTTTCTTTTCTTGTGGTTGATAAGTGATGCATGTATAGGTGGATCAATGATGGATGCATGATTGGATATAATGCAGACGAATCACATAAAATTATGTATCATCTTAAAATATATTTTGTGAGATGGATGAAAATTCACTATAACAAAATTGATTTATAGTAACAGTTTATACTTACAATTTTAAATTTTTTAAGAATAAATAAGTTAATAAGTATAAGTTTTATTTTATAATATTAATTTTTTACACTCTTTTCGTAACTATAACGTGCCAAATTTTTTTAGTAAATGAGAAGATATGAAAAAATCGTAAGTAAATAAAAAATTCTCGATTCCTTGTTTCCCCACACCACTGTCTGGAAACCTCTATTTCCACACTTGAGAACCCCAAAATTGCGACCGCCATCTCCAAACCCCTCCTCCCCATCTGGAAACCCCAAAATCCCAACATCTTTGCAAACCCCTTTCCCTGTCTTCATCCCCGATATCTTCGGCTCCTGCCCCCGACGGCTCCCCCTCCTCACCCTCCACCGCCCCCCTCCCCCTCCTCACCCTCATCAAGCTCGCCCACCTCAACTTCGCCACCGCCTAGGGCACGGCCTTTGGGTCACCTTCATCGCCAGCATCATCATGTTCAAGTACTCCCGGTGATTCTTCTGCAGAACTCTGTTGCCGACTCCGTGATCAAGAATTCCAGTGTTGAATTTGTGTTTGATCTCGTTATGATCTGGATTTGGATGTAGGAATCTACCGAGGCATCAACTCGAGAACCTACATAGCAAGATGTTTAGCTTATCACAAACTCTTCCACGTCAAGCTTGTCACGATCGGGGAATGCAGAGGAGACGTGGATGAGGCACCTCCTGGCAAGGCCGCTGCCCCATGGAGTTGAAGCTCTCCTTCAGCTGGCTGAACAGCTCGTTCATCCCTCGGATCTCCACGGGCGACTCCACGATTGCCTCCGAGCCCATTCCCACTCGTCGGGCCTCCTCTTGTTCGCCATCGTCCGGCCTTCCCGATTTGGATGCAAAACTCCTCCAATTTGCACAGGTCATCAATTATTTGGAGGCACACCCTGGCGGCATCAACACTGATCAGCAAGAGCAGGGCTTCGTCTTGGACGCTACTCCTCTGCCTGCCGCAGCCGTTCTTATAGATCCAGTGGTCGGCATCCCACGTGCTGGTGGTTCTCCTCCTCCTCCTCAAGATGATGGAGCCACCGAGATGATCACCATCCTGACGAAGGAGGTCACATCTTGTTTAGAGGCTGGCAACATCCCTGGTGACGATGGCGGGCAGACTAGATTATCGTCGAACAACTGTGTTGTCATGGATGCAGATGGCTCTCCAGTGGATCCTTCCAAAAGTTGTTGAACCTCTTACATGAACAACCTACTCTATTTCGAAGATGTCTTATGTGAGTTAAGGGACCAACTACGCTATTCACAGCTCACCGGCAATTGGGAGCTGCTTTTGCAGGAGGGGGGTGAAGAGGAAGTTGAGACAGCGCCGTTTGTGTTTTCTCTTTGGGACTGAGACATTTTGCCCACGCCACATGGTAATGTAGTCATATTTAAAAGACTTGCAAAAAATGGAGGAACACCATTTTCACTGGCTAGGCTATAATGTGTTCTCATTCTAATTCATATTTTTTTAGCATCCAGCTACTCATTTTTTTCAGATTCACATGTAGCTTACTGAGAGAAGGAATGAAGTAGATTCTTATTACTTTGAATTCCCTGTAAATTAAAGCACCGGAGAAAGAGGATAACATGGGCGCCATTGCTAACGTAAATATTTTTTCCTGATCAATGACATGTTGTCTATTTCACTGTCTGTCACATTATTGCAGCTCATCAATACAAGGCGAGCATTATATATACCCTAGAAGGCAAAATAATATGATACAGAAACTGTTGTTGAGTCAAAAGATATTATAAGAAAAAAGTAAGACCATCATATGCAAATATGAATAGTGGCAGTTAAATAATTGAACCACACCTTGATTCAGTGCCAAGCTTCCTTTTCTTCAATTAATCTATCAATTTATCATTAGTAGTTCTATCAATCATACTAACACCATAGTCTACCTTAGCTTGACGGTGTTATGCTATCACCTAGGCATTTACAGTAATTGTAATTCACATGGTTTTGCTTGTACCTTTCTAACATAACATGTTTCTTGCAATGGAGAAAGGATCTTGAACTTTGCATAAAGGGTAGATAATTGAGCATATATCTTCCTTGTTTTATTTATAATGTCTAAATGTGAGAGAGATCATATGTTATCATTGAGTTGGACTATATATCTTAGTACCTAAAATTAGTGTTAAAATCTCTTTTAAATTTCAAGGATTCCTTGGAAATTATTGAAGTATGTCTAATGTTTTTTTTATTCAGTCTACCTTTGTCTTTTGCTTTTTAAATAATTGGTCCTCTTGTTGAAAGAGGAAAAAAATTAAGTCTTTCGCACATACCTCCTACAAAATATTGTATATATGAAATGTCCTAATTCTTGATATTTGTAAAATCTTCATAATTCTAGTACTAAGTTTGATGTTTCTTCGGTGGTCAAATGGACATCAGAAAAGTGGAAGTTTGGTGGAATTTTATGTCATTAGATGATGGCTCCCCCACCTTCTGGCTTGCATCCTCCTCTTTTGGTCTCACAGAGATTGACCAGCAAGAACATGGTGTTTGTTCTAGGACAGGTCCCCTGCATGAGTGTTAGCACATGCTAGATAGAAAGGCCTGGATAGCTGTTGCCTGGTGGCAAGTAGCCCACAACACATGAACTTTATTTTCAATACTGGCTTGTGATAATGGTTCTATGTGGACACCCAGAGGAAATGCTTCTTAAGGAGAGAAAATGTGGACTATTAATAAAAAGTTTGAACAAAATCTAGAATGTGATACCGATTTGAATGTTCACTTTTATGCAGTGATACAAATTGAAGATATTTATTTGAATGTTCAATTCGAATCTTCTGTTTTGAATTATCTCATTTTTTATTTTATATTAGTCTCTAAAATCATATCTATTTCATTTTTTATAATAACTCTCTCAACTCTCCTAATCAACTGTAGGTGCCCAACCAACCATCATGTAAGTAATCTTCAACCCATTCAAATATGCTATTATTTTTTTGTATGTATGTTGATCTTGGACTCATACATCTTAATTTAAGAATATATCACTTGAAATGCATACTAATTCTTTTTTGCTCTAGGTATTTGTGGAATGTTTTCTCGACAGAAGAATTGGATTCCTTTGATTATTTTGATTTCCTTTGGTTTGCATATTCCATGAAATCCTCAACACAAGGCAAAGTAGCATCATGGATTAAACATAAAAATGTATTCACAAAGTACACTTTTGTTCCAATATGCATATGGTGAGTTACCTTCTAATTATATCTATTTTATTTTTTGAATTTATATTTTTCTAATAGTGAGTGTTTTTACAGGGGGCATTGGAGTCTTCTAATCTTATGTCACCTCGGGGGAAGTTCTTCAAGCAACCCTCCAATTATGTTGCTTCTAGATTCTCTTCACAGTGCATATCCAACAAGGCTTTTTGGTGAAATTAAAAAGTCAATTCTTGAAATTACTCCATGCATCTTAATTGCAGTATATATGTTAGTTGTTAACATTATTGATTTTGTCATTAAGTGCATATATTAACAAGTTTTCTTCCTTAGGGGTCATATCAAAATCAATGGCCAATATTCCTGCAAGGTCCATGTGGAACATTTGGCCATTGTCTACCTACTAATACCCTTGTGCTGTGTCTACCCACTTGACTACCCTTTTGTTAACTAACTTCTTCCATGTTAGCTCTTTCATGCATTGGCAGCCCTGTAGACTGATGGTTCTCATATATCCTTGTTATTAATTCATCTTAATTGACAGAACAGTATCCTAGTTCTCATATATCTAATGTCAGTTTGTGTGTTTTATATAAATTTGTGTTTGACATTTATGTTGCAAAAGGAAGGGAAGAGAGTGAAGAAGAAATAGTTTCTATCCCACTTCTTGTGCCACAAGTAAACTTGTTTAAATATACATGCTCTTGCAGTAGTTCCTCTGTTTATAGTGACTCCAATATTTATGATCTAAACTTGTGTAGTATGACTTTTAATTCAATAAATCTATTTTTATTCTAGGTGCCACAATAGGTCAATGGCACGAGATGTGGTTTCTTTGTTTGTGCTACATCTACTTGTTCATAAAGAGTGCTCCACATTTCTTTTCTCTAAATGATTACCCATACTTTATATGTTCATAAGAAGTGCCCCACATTCCCTAACTTTGTATATTATCATGTATGACTAATGTATATTGTCATCTTGATTTCAGCTCTCTAATGATTGGTTTACCCGCACCGACATCGACAAATTTCAAGATGGATTGTTGTCTAAAAACTTATCTCAAATATTTGAAACCTCAGTCAATCAACAGGCTGATGTGCTCGTCCTTATTACTGGGTTATGAGTTAAAAAATATTCAACAGTAAGTAGTTATTTTAATGTGTATTAATATTTTACACCGTTGGTGCTTCTAGGAAAAATCCAGATGTCCGCTTAGAGCTTCTGATAGTTTGTTTGCACAAGTCCTTTCCCTTTATATATGCATGTTGGTTTGTTGTTATGCCATCATTATAGCATTCATATATCTTTTGTTGAGATGGATTCCAAAACATTTGTCTGACTTGTTATCAAGTGCAACTTCTCCACCTTGGCGCCTATTCTAGATTTCGGAAAGCTTTTTATTAAGACTCTTGGGGCTCGGCTATTGCACACCTTTCGGGAAGGAAATCAACCTATTTAGCTACACTGCCAGCTTGTATTTGAAACTCATTTTGATATCAATTCATTTTTGTTGGCAATATATCAACTTGATCAAATGATTGATGAACAATATTTTTTTGTACATATGATAATTTTTTTGTGAATTTTTCTTATGCAATGGATCGAATCATGATTATCATGTATTGTCTTTTCTTGTGGTTGATAAGTGATGCATGTATAGGTAGATCAATGATGGATGTATGATTGGATATAATGCATGCGAATCACATAAAATTATATATTATCTTAAAATATATTTTGTGAGACGGATGAAAATTGATAGTAAAAGAGAATAGATTTATCACTATAACTATGAAATATTTATAGATATTGTTATTGCAATAAAAATTGCTACGGTTAAATTCTTACTATTTACAGTTCAAAAGTGTAACAATTGCAAACAAAAAAAGAATAAATAATTATAGTTAAATTTTTATGATTTTATATTATATTTATTTACGGTTATTTTGCGTAAGTATAAAATTTTACACTTATAGTTTAAAATCGATAGTAACACTTACAATTGACAAATCGTAGTTAGATCTATAGCACTGGTTGCTACGTTATCGTTTTATGATCGTACGTAATTCGTAAGTATAAGTCTTTACTTACGAAATTCCACGTAACACTTACAGTTTTTTGCCGTAAGTATAGTCCAATTTTGTTGTAGTGATTGATAGCAAAAGAGAATAGATTTATCACTATAGCTATGAAATATTTATAGGTATTGTTATTGCAATAAAAAATGCTATGGTTAAATTCTTACTATTTACAGTTTAAAAGTGTAACAAATACAATAAAAAAAGAATGAATAATAATACGTCAATAGTTAAATTTTTACGATTTTATTTCTAAGTGTTGTTATATTTATACTTACTGTTTAGATTACATTTACTTGTAGTTATTTTTCATAAGTATAAAGATTTTTGTACTTATAGTTCACAATTGATGGTAACACTTACGTTTAACAAACCTGTAGCTAGACCTATAGCATCAGTTGTTATGCTTTCGATTTATTGTCGTAAGTAGTTTTGTAAGTATAAGTTTTCACTTACAGTTTTTTGTTTATGATTTTCTGTCGTAAGTATAATCCAATTTGTTGTAGTGTAGTGAGTCATGTCAATGATTTGTTATATGGCAGAATGACAAGAGCATATATTTTTATGACTGATGTAGTTGTTTGTTAGGTTATTGGTGTCATGGTATATCTCTTGCACAGTAGACGCAAGGATAAATTCCATAGATGGGTGTGTTTGCCCACAATCGTGGTCAACCACATCATCAACATGAGGGAAGTATTTCAACGAAAGTAGATAAATTTTAGAATGTTGCTTTCATAATGATGAACTTGAAACTTTACACTTGAATGCATATATTTTGTTGCCTTGCACGTTGGCAATCACTGGCACTTATTTGCCATTGATATACTGAAGAACCAGTACTTGTAAGTTATAACTCTCTTCGAGGCAACACCATCCACAAAACGAAGGCTACCAATGGGTACTTTTTACCCTAAATCTTTCTTTTTTTTCCCACCATAATATGGCAGAATACTCATTATAAACTATGTACATTGCAAGCTAAACTTGCATGGGCGTCCATGAAAGCATACGGATCTATCCGTTGTTCTCAAAAGTGGGAGCTTTTTTTCCATGCCACCTGCCCACAGCAAGTAGCAGGGGGCCTAAATTGCGGCATCTACAAGTTTAAATATATTGACCACATGTTAAGGATAGAACAATCTCCATGGTCTATTGAAGAGGACGTTTAGGGCCCATTTCTCAGCCAAACTAATTTGATACGAGCATAAGAAAACTAACTTGGAGAATTGTGTTTCTACATGAGAATGTGTACTTGGACATGGATGTGAGCAGGTTATAATTGTGTTTGCACATGACAATTTGTGTTTGGAGATGGATGTAAGTAGATTAATTATTAATCTACGTCAACTCTGTAAATGTGTATGTACACTTGCTTTGTTTGATCAATTGAAGAGGGCCCATCGATTGGTCCCTACTTAAAGGGGGGGGGGGGGGGGGAAGGCCCTAGTTTTCTGTGCATTTATGAATTGTTGTTATGTTTTAAGCTTTTGTTTGAAGCTTTTGTCCGAAATTCTTCTTAACGTCAACATCAATTGACGTTAAGGGCTGGTTGACAACAAGATATGTGTCGTTTACCTTTTGACTTGGGAATCCTGACGTCAAGATCAATTGACGTTTACTTCATGTAGACGGCAACCAATTGGACGTTAAGATCTCTGGCTGCGTTTGGAATTCTTGATCTGAAACTGTTCTAATTTCTCTGGGAGACAGATTAGGAAACCCCACGTTGGCTGGGATTCCTCTTTCCTAGGATTCCTACGATCCAATTCCTATTAAATCAGGACGTCTCTGCAAAGGGAGAGCTTTGGCTCAGCTAGGGCTTTGTGGGTTTTGGGGAGAGGAGAGGAGAGAGTTTGAGAGGGTGAATCCGGCGAACCGGAGGCTGCACCGACGTTCTATTGCAAGGGGGAGATCCTTCTAAATGTGGAGAAGCTCTCCCAATGCCGGGAGACCATCTACTAGAGCATGGAGATCCAATCAAACCGGGAAGGCTACCTCTTTGGCTTGGCCGAGGAGAGCTTCATCACCCAAATTTGATCTTCAGATAGAGTTCTAGAGGCAAGTAACTTAGAGGTTTCATCATTATACCTATCACCTAGAGTTCTAAGATTTTTGCAGATTTTTATCTTGTGTCATGGAACCCCAAATTCTCTATCTTTTTGGTTTCGGTCTACACCTTCTGCAGACAGGAAGTTAACGGAATGGCAATCGATCATGCCGTTAACCTATCTTGATGGCAAACCCCTTGTCGTTAAGTTCTTTTAATTTTCCAGAACAGTGTTTTAACACATGTTATGTGAATTTTTTTTTTCGGAGAGTTTGAATGTATGCATAGGTTTGGGAAATTTTGTTTGGTCAGTGATGTTTAGTAGATTGAGCCATGAATTTCTAATAATTTTCTGATCATAATTTTAAATTGTAGAATTTTTGTTATGAGTAGATGAGTATGTCATGTTAGATTTTAATTCAGAACAAATATGTATAATGTGTATTACTGTCATAGTATTTTTCCATGAACTTAGGGTTACTGTGTGCATGTTTCAGAACTGATAGAGCTGTTAGTTTATTGTCCACCATGCTTAATTAAATTATCTTGTTAAATTACTTGATATTTATGTTAATTGTTAAAAATAGATGTACTGTCGTCAAAATTCTAAAAATTAGACATCTGATATATTCCATGTGCAGGGTATATGATTAAAATTTGAGCATGTTCTGACACATGTGACTACTGTTTTCAGTTGTAGGTCATTAAGTATCATAGTAAGCATGATTAGTCAAAAATGATGTTTTTTGATGATTAGTATCATGTTTAGGTTCTGTTAAGTATGTTTTAACACTGTTAGCATGACCATTTCTGTAACTTGAGATACATATGTTTAAATCATGAGCATGTGAATGAGTCATTAAGTGTATAAAAAAATTGTGTTAAACATGTGATCAATGTGAATAATGTGATTAAGTGATTAATGTGCCGAAATTAACACTGTTACCATAGAAGGCTATGGAGCCGTATTATAGAAAAGTCCCTAAGGGAAGGCTCAATGTGTATGTGATATCTTGTGGACATCAGGATGAAATCCTGAATGTGGACAAGTACCACTTGTTAGGATGGAGAGGGCTTCTTTCGGTTCTACGCAGTTACCAAGATTCATCATTATATTGCCTAGGTGACGGGTATGTGTTATGTGTGTGATGTGTCCTTTATGACGGTTCGGACTTTGTGTCACGGCAAAAGATGTGTAAAGATGTGAATTATGTGTGAATATGCCAAGTAAACATGTGAACGTAATGTGCTCTAATGTGAAATAATGTGATTAAATTATTTTTATGTTAAAACGACAAGCAAAAGGTGAGAATAAGTGATATATGAGCATATTGAATGTGATAGATATCATGCTAGTAATACTAGTAGACATGTGTTTAGTTTCATGATCAAGATACTTGAAAATGTGCTATGAATGAATTGTGATTGATACTATGATATAAGCTAAGTCCATGTGTAGATAGCATGTTATAGATTGTTCATTTAGTACTTACTTAATGTGACATGAATCATGTGATAAATTGTTCCATATGTTAAACTTGTATAGAATGAATGTGATAAGTGTTTGGATATACCAATAGGTTTCTTGCTGAGTCTTTTGTGAAGACTCATCCTTACTTAGACATACAGGTGAGGCAGGTATTCTTGAGATCGAGGAGGAGATAGCGAGGAGCGACTCCGAGCAAGAGGAGCAGCTGAGTTTTGGAGGGCTATCCATTTAGCTTGTACTTTTCTTTTGCTGGTATGTGAAACAATGTTATGTTGTGGACCTGTTTATTTGTAGACTTTGTTATTTACATTGCTACTATATAGACTGTGGAATGTGTGTAATGATGATGGAATAAGAATTACTTTCATTTCTGTTGTATTTTCTTTTGTTATATATGTATATCTCTACCTACTGTGTTGTGTTGGGTACATGTCTCACTGTGACGACACGCTTTATATCGACGTGGATTAGTATAATCGTACCGGTATACAGGGGGTTGTTATAGATAAATAAATGTTACTAATCTAGAGATAAAAGACAACACATCTATGACAAATAATGCACTATCGGTGGCAAATAACTACTTAGGTCTAACAAACGATTCACCTGTTGGCAACGTGTGATAAATGACACCACTACTATGACAAATAATGTTCTAAAGATGAGAAACAACCATTACCATTAACGACGCCCCTACCAAGTGTTAAACAACTATATATTGGTTCGAAGCTAGCAATGATGCTTAACGGTAACTTTGAACATTGCATGTGTGACAAATGATAGTATATCAGTGACATACAATAATTTTACTGTAACAATTACTCACATATCAATGACAAGATTCATGCATACTTGTAAATGTTTCATCACCAATGATAAAACAATTTTGTATTGTATAAATAGAAATAGTTCCTTTTATGACAAATCAGTTGGATGGAAATGACAAGTAGCCGTGTCACATTGTAACCTCACAATCATTCATGCCCCCAACAAAAAAAAGTTAGATTGGAAATATGCTGCAAACAAAAAATTCCAGCACTACAACAAAAAGGTAAATTGAAGAAAGTGACATGTATGCCATTGAGTTGTAAAAATTGGGACTTCCACAAGATTCCTAGACAGTGTGAGATTGTTGTCTAATTGAAGGACTTTTTTTGAAGCTCTACTTCTTTTTTTCACCTTCTCTAGAGCAGATTGTATTCATTTTTCTCGTTTTCTTCCTTTCGATGATGCTCTTGAAGGATCTTGCACATGACATAGGTGTTGAGTTTTAGCTGAAGTCTACTCACTGGACTTGGCTGAAATCAGGGCTTTCATGGGTTCCAAGACTTTCTTTAACATATGGGGTATTTTTGCCACAATAATATCGTATGATTCCTCCGAGTGAGAGGCTGCCTCTGTAACACCTCAAAATTTAATACCAAAATAATTATATGATATAAAAAATTAGAGAAGATTCTAATTTTCATAAAACACATAAACACTTACGAGAAACCTGATTATCTTTACTTTAGATATATTTCTAAATTAGTAAAGTGACCCCGATACTATCTTCAGATGTGCGTACTCCGACAGGGCGCCACTAGAATTCGATAACAAAATTGAAATTCGACACCACCATAATTCTCAGGAAAAAAATATATTGATTTGAAGGACACAAATATCATGAATTATTGAGGCATAAATATCGAGATTAAGTCGACCTAATGATTTTTAGGATAATTTTTATTTGACGAAAAATTAATTCAAAAAATTAAATTAAAATTACTACAATTTGTAAAATCTTTTAATTAGCCTAAGTCTGAAGTTTCACCTTAATCGAACATCATTTAGAGATAACATTAAGATCCTAAAGAAGCTTAAACAAATTAATTTGATTTTTCCATACTCGTATGTGGGTTTCATGATGGCGGCTACTGCTTGTTGGCTTTTGATGAAGCCTTATCCCAAATAGGAAGCATGGCAAGTGAAGAAGGCTTTGCAGTTGATGAGGATTCTCCTCATCTACGTGGTAGCCCTGCAGAAGGGTATTCAAGTCCATAAAAGGTCATTCCGAACTTCTTCTGCATCTTTTCTCATTGCCTTTCTCTCTGTTTGCATACCATCTTCTTCACGTCACCGGGTCTTATCCTCCTCTTCACACCCTACCATCACTTCTTCCTATATTCTCTCAACTCCTCTATCCTCCTTTCCCCACCATCACTACCATACTCCTGGAGTACTCTCTTCAGGAAGAAAGAAAGAAAGGAAAAAGTAAGTAAGAGAGAGTAAATAGGAACAAGGATGCAGAAACGGGAAGCTTAGAAGCCATCTTGACCTGACAGTATTGTCCGGCTATGGTAGGTCCCTCCTTACGATTCCTCTCTAATTGCTTATTTTAATGCTTGCAGGTCTCTCCATCCTCATAAACCCTTATTTCCTATTTGTTCCATGCTCTGTAGGTGCTTTCTATTATTTCTCGATTCTATAATTGTAGATCTCTTCCTATAATTTTTCTCCGTATTTGCTATTTCCATACTGGTAGGATTATTCACTCTCTTTCCTTCCTTTGTTCTATAGTAATACCATCGTTGGCCATGTCTGTCATAAATTGATTCCAATCCCTTGTTAGTATGTTTTTAACACAAGACTACATCTTGAAACTAGAAACCACGATGTGTTTCCTACATGACAAGAGAAATCTACTTAGATTGATTTGTGCCATTGGATGTGGTCAATCATTATACAAAGAATGACTACTTGATCTACAGATTAAGGACTAGATGAAATCTGAACCTTGAAACCAAGTTGATTATTCTATTTATTGGCTACTTAGTAAGCCAATTTTGGTATAAACCATATTTTTGTACTACCTGAGTAGGGAAGAAAAGGGTGTTGGTTTACTGATAGTAAGATTCTCACCCTTTCCTTCTCTCTCTCATCTCGAATCCCACTTGATTATTACTCTTGTAGACCTTAGAAAACCCTCTTTATTTCCCAAATATCAAGTCTCCAATGTTAGAGTAAAATCGGAGCTTGAATTCCCTGTTTGTAGCCTTAACCAGAACCTAGAAATTCAGTGATGTCAACAACTAATCTATATTTGTCAACAACCAGCCAGTGTTGTTGACAACCAAGCAGTGCTGTCGACAACCAAGTAGTAGTTGTTGACAACCACCGGTCTCTATTGACAAACAAACCCATTTCTTCACCAGATACACTCCTCAACTGTCCAAATAAGTTGTCTTTCCTATTTTCTTGAATTCTAAACTATTATATCCACTAGGATGAGTTATTTAACCATCAACCAAATGCATCCTTGGATTATTCTTGGACATCTTAAATTAGGTTGTTTCTTATACCTTTTGGGTATCTTTAAACATTAACTCATAGAACCTTGCTTCCTATGATATTGTTTTACTCCTGATGAGTGCCCAAGTACCATGTATGTACGTTTTTTAGAAATGGAAATGGGATGTTGTACTTTTTCTTCGAACTCTCGTGGACTAATGCCTGTGCAAATGGGACAAATCTAGTCTCGGGAGGAGCACCTAAATTTGTTTAATCTGCGCAGAGTTGTATGGATCCACGGGGTGTTTGGTATGACACCACTATATTCTAAATTGGTCGACATTTCCATGAATTATGTTGAGACATGAATATTTATTGTTTGCTTAAGGAGTGGGCATCTCTATATCAAGGTTCACTACATCTATGGCCTAATTGTACCATTTTCCATTACTTATACCTTGCACTAGTTACATTCTTGTACAACATTTATCTTTGACTCATGTATATTTCTATATTCCTTGATTTTGGAGGATTAATCTTACTGGACAAGATTGCTCATACCTACTTTTTCCCAGGTAATCTACAGCTCTAGAAGGCGGGACATCGAGAAAATTATGAGCTGAGAGATCAACCTTTACTACGCCTGCTCTTTGAGTTATAATTTGAGAATCGTGTAATACTTGAAGAATGACAGTTAATTATTCTTTTTTTATTTGGTGAAGACCCGGGGCAATTTCTACTCAAAAAGAATTTACTCTTCATTTTCTATTCACTCACGTTACGACATTTATAGATATAATAAATGTCGAGACGTAACAGCCTCAGCCACCTTCATGAAACGGTATACTAAGTTGTATATGTTGACAATGAAGTTTTTTTGTCTCCATTTTCCGTAATAGTTGGGTCGTTCACATATTTACATTGCATATCCTTTTGCCACCGTTGTAAGAAATACCTTTCTAGTATTTGTTGAATACTTAAATAGTACAATGCTAATAAAGCATGCCAACACAAGTACCCCTTAAATTGGAAACAACGAGCATTCCACTTTTGCCTCTTCCTTCATGAACTTGACAGTGTGCACTTTCTTTATGTCTCTTGAAACACCATGGATTTTGACATGCAACTATCTCAATCAACTCTTGTTTAAACTTCTTGAAAATAGTTCTTGTGTATATAGTAGCAGCAACTTTCTCAAATGGAGAGGAAGTCTTCAAGTATGCTTCCGTGTTCAAGGACTTCAAGTTCCCTTGTCTTTTTGCATCAAATCTACGTTCAATTGCCACTACATAATTTAAAACAAACTCCGAAAGTGTTGTTTTCACTGTGACAAATCCATCAAAGTGATTTATACTCTCATTGTGTTGAGAGGTAGACATTCCTGCAAAATAATTTTTGAAGACAGATTTCAGCAAGATGTTGTTTGTTTTATGGGAGTGAAAGTGAAGTATTTGAACGATTAAGGATATACCTGTCCAAAATGTATTCTTCAAGAAGATAGGAACCCACTTTGCACGACATTCATACAAGTTTTTCAACCAATCATTTTCTTTTGCACTTTCATACTTTGTCATCAAGTTACACCACTTTTCTTCAAATTTGTATGTGGACATTGAATCATATATGCACATATCAAATTTTTGCATAAAATGTGGGTTGGTAATGCATATGTGGCCAATTTTTTCTGGCACCTTATTCAATATATGCCAAAGGCAAAGTGTATGCCTTGTGTTCGGAAATAGCTCCAAAAGTGCTGCCTCCATAACTTTTATCTTGATCTGTGATTATTGCCTTCGGATAGATATCACTATTCGCTTGTAGCCAACAATTGAACAGCCATATGAAACTTTCTTTTTTCTCATTGCTAACCAGCGCACACCTTAGAAAAATAGATTGTCCATGATGGTTAGCTCCCACCAACGGTGCAAATGGCATTGGATACATGTTTGTTAAATAAGTAGTATCGAAATAGATCACATCTGAAAAGTAAGTGCATGCAGTCCTGAACCTCCCATCAATCGAAAATACATTCCTTAACTTACCATCATCATTTATTGCCAAATTGTAAAAGAAAGTGGGATACTTAGCTTGCATTGATTGGAAGTGTGCTATCATTGTCTTCGCATTGCCATCCTTCAGTTTCGTCTGCCTCTCTTTTTGAAGAAAGTTTCTGCAGTCCCTTTCTGTCCAAGGTAAATGTTGTATGCCCCCCGAACTTGAGGCCATAGATGTTAGAATGTTCGTGGTGGAGATGCCAACACTTCACATGTTTAAGATTTCAACTTCCTCTGGAGTACAAATTTTTCTATGAGATCTTAAGTACATTGCAGCTAAAGAATGAAGCAAATAGTTATGTTCAAGAATTACATCATGCATTCTGTATTTTCTTGTATCCTTCAATAGTTTAATCCTCACAAATGCCTTATAACCAATCTTCGAAGAATCTCTATGGATCTTTGCATCTTTTCCCCTCCTAGATTCTCCATATCGATGACAACTATACTTCTTATAGATAAACAAGTCATTCTTCTTTCTAGTATCTGTGATTGTGATGCCAAGCCCTGTTTTTTTAGCATAATTGTTGTAGAAATTATAAGTATCGAACATGGTGTCAAATATCATGACATCAATAGGTTCTGTTCCTTTTTCTTGAAAATTTTATTTGTTCAACGGATCCTCTAAACTTTTTCTTCGCTCCTCAAACATTTGCCAGAATGATGTGCTGCAATGTACATATAAGCAGTGACAAATAAGATTCGCTCACTAACAAATCTTTATCAGTAACAAATTATATACTATTAGTGAATATAGCCTTGTGAGGAGCAGTGTCAAACTTAGGACTAAGAGAGTTCGAGTGACCAGTGCATTACAACAAGAGATCGTTGAATGTTGTCAGGTGACATATAATATAATAATAGTGATAAGCCTTTAGATGAAACGTATGAGAATCGGTTGCAGATGCTTTTATTTGACTGTTCTAAAAGCTTTTATAGCTGGCCTTATGTGTGATAGGGTGATTCCTAGGTATTGACTCATCCTCATCTTTCTTTTTATTCCAATATTTTTGGCCATGGATCTAGCTACTTGAGAAGGTACCTTATGATTGAATTCAATAATTGATTTGTCTTAGTTAACAGCTTGTCTTATCTAAGTACAGTACTCTATCACCTGCTTGACTTGGATAATTTATGTTGATGATATACTTATTGTCTATAAGCATATGTAAGAAATTGTTAAGCTTAAACAGAAACTAAGTTCAAAATTTGAGATGAAATATTTAGGTGGTGCCAAGAAGATCCTAGGCATAGAGATCCAAAGGGATTGGTGCAGCATGAAGTTGTGGTTAACCCAAAAGGGTTATATTCAGAAGGTGTTGGCCAAATTCAACATGAAGGAGGCTAAGGCTATGAGTACACCTCTTACTCAACAATTTAAATTGTCATTGCAGCAGTGTCCTCAGACAAAGAAAAAATGCCAATAGATGCTCAAAATAGCATATTCTAGTGCAGTTGGATGTTAGATGTATGATATGATTTGTTCCACATAGTGAGTGTGGTTAGCAAATATATAGCAGATCTAGGAAAAGAGCATTGGAATATAGTTAAATGGATTTTGTGATATCTGAAGGGCTCATCAGATGTCGGTTTGTTGTTTCATGTTCTTACTGGTTTTGTTGACTTAGATTATGAAGGTGATTTGGACAGGAGAAGATCCACTATAGCGTATATCTTTGCTCTAGGTGGAGCTCCCATAAGTTAGAAGGTGTTGTTACAGGATATCATGACATTGTCAACAAGGGAGGCCGCTAAGGAGGTAGTGTAGCTGAAAGGTTTGGTGAAAGATCATGGTGTTTCTCAAAGAAGTGTCCATTTGCAGTGTGATAGTCATAGCACAATTGTCTTGATAAGGATCATTTTACCATGCAAAGAAAGCATATAGATGTTAAATATCACAAGCTACGGGTGTTAATTACATATGGTGACATTTAACTCGAGAATATATCTTCAAAGGAAAATGTTGTTGACATGATGACAAAGCCACTGCCAACAGTCAAGTTTCAGCATTAGCTGGACTTGGCTAATGTTTGTAATTGCTGAGGTGTGAATGTCACGTCCTGATAGTAGTAGAAAATATCAAGTTGTGACGGATAATAGTGAAATAGTAACTTACTTATGCGGGTACATTCGCTCAGTGCACTTCCCGCCCCATTACTTCACTTAAATTTTTCTTAAAAAATGTTAGTAAAATAGAATGAGCATAAAAATGCCCAGTAGGTTTCCCTCAAAAACAATTTCAAAACACAATTAACAAGTAACAATTTCAGTTAATGATAAGCAACAGTTGTAATAATATGCCAATATTCACACATACAGTAGTTATCATGTAAGTGGTTACTAGAAAAAGTCACGCATGTAAAGACATGAGATGCAGGCAATTGCACGAGAGGGTAACACACACTTAAAGACACAAGAAAGATTAACACACATGTCCAAATCAATATTATAACGTATGTAATTACATGAAAGGACCACACATGTAATTACATGAAATAGCTTGTACTTGCAAGAGAGAAAACGCGCACGCACTGGAAAGTGATCAATCACGTATGTAATTACATGAAAGGACCACGCATGTAATTACATAAGAATGAAAAATATGACACGACAAGCACGCATGTAATTACCTGAAGAGTCACATAGGTAAGTCCATGAATTGACAAGAATAACTCGTGCTCACACGAAATGGAGTAGCAAGATCCATTGAGCAAGTAGTCATTTGGGAAATCAAGGTAAATAACAATAGAAGAACATTTATCAATTTGAAAGGAATAACCTGTACCCGCACGAAATGGATCCAATTTCCATTGAGCACGTAGTTATTCGAGGAGTCAAGGTAAATAACAATAGAGGAACATTTATCAATTTGACAGGAATAACCCGCACCCGGACAAAATGGAGCCGACTTCCATTGAGCACGTAGTTATTCGAGGAGTCAAGGTAAATAACAATAGAAGAATATTTATCAGTCTGATAGGAATAACCAGTACCTGCACAAAATGGAGCCGACTTCTATTGAGCACGTAGTTATTTAAGGAGTCAAGGTAAACGACAATGGAAGAATACATCACGAAGATAGTCATGAAATCAATATGGCCAATCAAATCATTCAATTACTAATTTTATTCGACATTGGAAATAATATCATATTAATGTAAAAGTTATATTAATGTAAAATAAGAGATGGGCATGTTTGACTTCTTTTTCAGTAGGAGAGGGACTACCTTGGAGAAGTCATATGCATGTTTATCATTTTCGCCGAACCTTAGATTTTTAGCATTCTACTACGCTTATTTGAATCATGAGACTTTCAGGTAGGCCAAATTATGAGAGATTAGAAAGACGTTATTTTGATGGAATCGTCAAAATCGCGATTTTCTTCTTCGATGGTAGAGTTGACTTTTTATTGGTAATAGATATAAATTTTCTGATATTTTTATTGAATTCAAATGAGGGTACTTTCTTATTTACATGTAATATCTTAAGTAAATAAAATATCAAAATATAACATTTACTTAATGATATGTGGTTTAAATAAGGTATGAGTTTCAATTTTATAGGGTTCCTGCTGACACCTCTGGAAGAAGCAGTCTTATCAGAAAAAGCACAAGGTCAATCGACCGAAGAGAAAGAATCGGTCATCCAAAAACACCAAATCGATCGATCGGACAGGAGAGATCGGTCGATTGACCTACCCAGTAGCTTGGTCCCAGATGTGATGAAGAATTGGTTACCAAAATCCAAAAATCGGTTGACAGACCTAGCCAGTAGGTTGGTCGTGGATTCAGAGAGAAAATCGGTCGACCGAAATCCAGAAATTGGTCAATCGATTCTGGTAAAAACCAGAATTGTACGATCACAAATCGCACAGTCTAAACAGGCTTGGGAATGGAAATAAATATTCAAAAATTGTAGGGAAATACTTATACTTCAACTGTACATATTTTTCAGATTTAATGAAACTCGTTAATCCTCTCTTTCAAATTCTTTTCTCTTTTAATAGTCAAACAGGAGAGAGAATCAGTCGATCGACATGTCTAAATCGGTCACCCGATTCCGGTAAAAATCATAATCATCCAAGCTTGAACCATATGGTCCAAATACGCTAATCAATCAATAAGGATAGAGAGGAACCTACCATACAATTAGACGTGATCATCGGGTGGAGACAAGCACCCCAAGCTCATCGTCTCATTTTCTTCTCTCCTTAGTGCACTGCAACTCCTTTCTCTCTCTTCTTGCCTCTGCACCTCCTTTCTCTTCCTCTGATGGTGGTTGTGTGGTGGCCACAGGAAGAAGATAGTGAAGAAGAGGATATGGTGGTGTTTGGTGGAGGTAGGGAAGAGAAGTAGAAGAAGAAGAATTGGTGAAGAAGAAGTGGAAGAAATGGAGGACGTTGGAAGGAGAAATGAAAGAAGTAGCAGAAGCAGAAATAGGCGGAAGAAGAAGAACTGGATGGGTTTATAAGGGTAGCCATACGGAGGGGTGAGGGTTATCTTCATTGCCACCTAACCCCTATTGGCAGCTACAAATTTTGAGTGGATGGAGATTAGCCACCAATGATGCATACGTAATATGGCTTATGTAAGAAGTTTACATAATTTGAGTTAATTTATTTAAGTTTATTTAGCTGACTAGTTTTATATCTAAATGGGATGAAATTTTAGATATAAGTTAATTAAGAGATGATTCAAATTATGGTGATTTTAGTTTAATTTTTTAGATTGGTTTTTCATTGAGTGAAAATTACTCCAAAAATTATTATGTCAACTTAATCTTGATATTTGTGCATTAATAATTTAGAAAATTTATATTTTTGAGATCAGTATATTTTTAGGTAATTATAGTGTTGTTAGATTTCATTTTTGTTAACAAATTCTGATGACACCCTGTCGGGGTGCGCACATTTGAAGATAATATCAGAATCACATTAATTATGTGAAAAGATTCTAGATTCAAATATAATCATGTTCTTGCATATTTTATATTAATTAATATCTTGTTCTAGTGTTCAATATCTTATTATTATTTAAATTCTTAGTGTTACAGTGAAGGCCCGAAGGAGGGTGTTTTTCCTACTTAGAGAGAGATTTTACTTTTGTGTAGAAGTTTAGTAGGAGCATTTTTTTTTGTTTATAACCAAGTCAAAATGTGGAGTTTCACTACAAGAATACTGTGGATTAGCTATGAACACAATCCGTAACTAATCTGTAGCTAAACATTTTAGCTACAGACTTGCTATGGATTAGCTACGGATTGTGTTCGTAGCTAAATGTTAGGCGCTAAATAGCTGCAGTTAATTCTGTAGCTAATCCCTATATAATTAGCTATGAATTAGCTAAGAATTCGATAGATGATCCATAACTAATTAGCTACAGATATATCTACCGTAAATTCGTAACTAAATTTAGCGATAGAGTAGCTACGAAAATATCTAAGCTAATCTGTAGCTAAAATGTAGCTACGGGTTAGGTATAAATATTTCCTTAGCCAATCCGTAGCAAATTAGTTGTGGATTAGCTACAGATATTTCCGTAGCAAATCCGTAGCTAAATCGGAAACATAAAAAAAAATTAAAAACAATTTTCTCATGAATTTTTTACATGTACCTGTAAACCTGCTCATTCATTCAATGGAAACATACAACCACACACTCACATATATACGCACCACACAAATACAAACATAAATCCATAATTACAATTAATGTCTCATTGGAATGTTCACTACAAACGTAAGATTGTTTTCTAAAAATATAAAAAAGACAATGATGACATGCTCCTAGTCGTCATGAATACGGGGATCCTCATCCTTGTCATCGTCTCTCTCAACCCTCTTGGCCTCACAAGCCTCAATAGCATGATCGGGACAAGGAGGGGCCTACAAACAAGAAAGAGAAATAACAAATATCACACAAACATGTAAATAATCAGAATAATATGAAGAATAACTAAATATATGCATACATGATTATCACCAGAAGAAGCCACACTAGTATAGGAGATCTCATACCAACACCCATAGTTCGTAAAGTAGGGACCAGAGTTTGCATTAACCAATTATTTAATGCATCAAAATCGACCTCACAAACTTAGTCGCTAGGTAGGGTATGACGTGGAGACACTGCAGTGGTGGAGCCATAAGAGTCCAGGAGGAGTTGATGACTCCACCAACATCTTAACCACTCCTAAATCTAAATATCTGGCATTTCTTGGGCTGACCGTTGCAGCCAATCAAGCTGTGGCATCGAACTCAAGATGTTGGGTGGAGTCACCGCCATATTTATCTACCATATGTTCTGTGTATGTCTCCTACAAAATATTAGAATTTTAATTTTTTTAATAATCTAAAACATACGGGGACATTGAAGAACATTCAATATATAAGTTGTAGAAAAGAAATACATACCATCACCTCTTTCACCTTTTGTGAAACAAAATTGTCTGTATTTTTTCTTCGATGTGTATGCTCAAATAACTCTTTATAAGACACATGACCACCTTTCCTTTCTCCTACAAGTTTAAATACAACAGGAATATGAATTTAAACAGTATGAGTATAATAACTATTGTCTTCAACCTCCTCACCCATTGTTCTTATACTTCCAGAATGGTTCACCATGCATAGTCTAGTTCATATAACCACTAACAAAGCCCTTTGTATATAGATGACAGGTTACATCATATGGATCATGGAACCGATTATTCTTACATAATACACAAGGGCAACGAATACAGCCTTGAGGGTCTACTATATTAACATTTTAGAGTGCAAATTCATTGAATCCATCAACGCCATCTCTAAATTCTTTCGATATTTCTTTATCAACTATCCTACGATACATCCACTCACGATTTGTAGACATTCTTCCTGAAAATTCAAAGAAAATGCATAATATGCATCATTTGTAGACAGTCCGACAAATGGTAATTAAAATCTTGAACATGCATCTAGACACTGGTAAGACATTTGTTTAGGTTTGACCAGTTTCAGCACAAGGAAATTATAATCTGATGGGGAGTTAGAGAGGAATATAGTTTATCAAAATTTACCCCCACAAAAACCCACGCACACCACCCCTCCCTAGCCAGCCCTCTCTGCCAGCCCCCACGCCACCACACCCTCCCCCCGTGGCCGCCCCCCTGCCACCACCACCTCCCCTCCCTGCCACCAAGCCCCAACACCTCGGCACCCTCCCCTCCCCGGGCAACCCCCACGCCACCAACACCCTCCCCTCCCTGGCCAGCTCCCCTGCCACCACCACCTCCCCTCCCTGGCCAGCCCCCATGCCGCCACCACCTCCCCTCCTTGACCAGCCCCCCTGCCACCACCACCTCCCCTCCCTGTCGACAGCACACCCAGCCCTCCCTGGCCAGTCCCCATGCCACGGCCAGCCTCCCCTCCCTGGCCAACCCCCATGCCACGGCCAACCTCCCCTCCCTGTCACCTCACCGCCCCCCCCCCCATTACTACCCTCCCCTCGAACAGAAAAAGAAAAAATAAAAAATTTAACAAACTATAGCGATTACCACAAGACGGTGGAGGCCGCGGTGGAAGGAGCAAGGAGGAGATGGTGGTCGCGATGGAGGAAATCGCCTGATGAAAGGAAATTAGGGCAAAAAGGACGGAAAGAGAGGGAAAAGAGAACGGAGGAGGTGGTGAAAATATATTAACTATCAATTATATTAGTTATTATTATCATTTTTATTTATATTTATAATGTCTTGAAATTTAACATCAAAATATATAACGACATCAGAAAATAAGTAATTTTTATATAAGATATGATCATGTACATAAAACATAATTAACTTTAATGTAGGAATATTTTTGTATTATTAATATAATTTTGATATTATTTTTTGATGTGCGTATTTCGATAGAGCGACATCAATTTCAAAAATATGATTAAAATTAAATTGATTATAATTACTAAAAAATTATGTAGATTCTAAAAATATAAATATGATGATTATTGATACACATATATCGAGATTAAGTCGACCTAATAATTTTTAAATAATTTTCATCTACCAAATTTTAATCTAAAAAATAATTAAAATCACCATAATTTTCAGTACCTCTTAATTAAGTTATGTTTGAAATTTCATCTCAATAGAATATTATTTAGATATAAAATTAGTGACCTAAAGAAGTCTAAATGAATTAATTTGATTTTCTTACCATATATACGTCACCAATCTTATAAAAAAGTATAGAAGTATATATATAAATATATAATATATATATATCATTTAGATAAGTATATTATTAATGTATAGAAGTACATACTTATTTAAATGTACATATAAGTACATAAGTACATACTTGTGTATATTTATACATTTAATTTACTAAAAATAATTATATTGGTTATCATTTATATTCAAGTTAGTAAGTTTCATTAGTGCAAAAAAATATTAATGGCTAATATTTATTAAGCCAATATCAATTTATAAATATTAATAAATATGTATTTTATACATGTATAGAAGTACATACTTATTTAAATATACATATAAGTACATACAATACTTTTACATCATATATATTTAATATTATTAAAAAATTATTTATATTGGTTATCAATTATATTCAATTTAGAAAGTTTTATTAGTGCTCAAAAATATTATATTATTGGCTATTGTTTTTTAAGCCAATATCAATTTATAAATATGTATAGAAGTACATACTTATTTAAATGTACATACAAGTACATACTTATGTATATTTATACATTTAATATTACTAAAATTACTTTTTTTATTTATATTGATTGAAATTATATTAAAATTAGAAAGTTTCATTAGTGCAAAAAAAATATTATTGGCTAAATTTATTAGGGTAAATTAATTAACGGTCTTTGACTGTAATATATAAGGAAGTCATTGTTGTAACAAAGTTTACGTATAATGTAACAGAGGATACACTTATTGTAATAAGTTAGTTTTGTCAGGGACTAGAAAATAAGTCAAATATCTAATAGAGATTTCTAATTAATTTACCTAATTTATTAAGCCAATACAAATTCATAAATATTAATAAATATGTATTTTATACATGTATAGAAGTACAAACATATTTAAATGTACATATAAGTATACACAATACTTATACCTTATATATACTAATAAGTACATACTTATGAATATATTTATATATTTATGCATACTTATATGTATATACTTCTATATATGTATAATATAAATATATACTCTTATAAATACTTCTATAGAAATATATAGTTATATAAATAATTTACTTATATACTTCCTATGTAGCTTCTATACAAGTATACACTTATACATTTTATATACTTATAAGTATATAATTATGTACTTATCTACTAACACATAAATGTATATAGTATATACTTGTACATGAACTTAAAATACTATATATGTACATAATTAAATATGTTTATACAAGTATATTTGTATGTATAGTATATACAAGAATATATGTTTATATATATATATAATATAAATTAGCTACGGAACTTTTCATAGGTAATCTGTAGCTACTTAGCTACGGATTAGTAACGGAAAGATTTATAGGGTGTTTGGTTGTACTTTTTTAACAATTTTTTCTCTTAAATTTAAAAAAGAAGAAGGAGAGACATCTTAACACGTTTGGTAAACAATTTTTGTTTTTAAAGTGAAAATTCTATCCTATGTAAATCTCTCTCAAAATAACAAATGATAACCATTTTTAAAAAAAAACTACACTCGCAGCTCTCTCCTTCCTCTCCCAGACATCCCCCGCCCCTCCCCCTCTCACCCACTCCCCCCCGTGCCGGCGGCTCCCCCTCCCCCTGTCGAACCCCCCCCCCCGCCCTGCACCTCCCTCCCCCCCCCTCCCCTACGCTGGTGCTCCCACCCCGCCGGCGGCCCCCCCCCCCCCCTGCCGCCCCCCCCCCCAACCCCCCGCCCTGCACCCTCCCTGCCGCGCCCCTCGCCCTCCCCCCCTCCCCCCCCCTCGTGCCCCCTCTGCTCCCCCTCCCCTCCCCCGAACCTGCACCGACATCCCCCCCCCCCATGCCACGCCTTGCACCCTCCCTTCCCCCCCCCCACTGCCCACCGCTGCTCCCCCCTCCCCCACCCCAAACCCCCCCCCACCCCCCTGCCGAACCCGCCCCCCTCCCCCCGCCCCGGAGAGCCCCCTACCCGCCCCGCCCCCAGCCCCCCGCCGAACCCCCCACCCCCCCCCCCCGCCCCCCCGCCGCCCCCCACCCCCCCCCCCCCCACCCCCCCCCCCCCCCCGACTACTCCCCCACCCCGACGCCCCCCGGCGCCCCAACACATCAACATAATTTTTAAAAATTTTGATGTTTTTTACCAAACAGTACATCACGTTGCCATAATTTTAAATTTAAAGCTAAAATGAATCCAACATGATTTTTTATGTAGAAATAGTTTTTTTAAGTACTCCCAAACACCCTATTAATCTCTAATCTGTAGTTAATTAACTATGGATTTAGCTATGTAAGTGGGCCGTAGCAGATCTGTAGCTAATTAGCGACAAATTATTTCGTCGCAAATCTGTAGCTAAGTTATGAATTTTGCGACATCAATATTTTGTCGCTAATCCATAGAAAATTAGTTACAGATTAACTATAATTTTTTTTGTAACTAATTCTGTACTGAACTGTATTATTCTTGTAGTGTTTTGTTGTATTAGTTTGACTTGGTCAAACCGACATTTTTGCGATGGGTATGTTACTATACCAAAACCTATAACCAACCTAGGAAGGATCTACGCAAAGATGTGTCGGAGAAAAATTGTCTTTGTGTGTTGTAGGGTTCGCAAGAACGTTTTGGTGTGACGACTGTGATTTTGGTGGTTTTTTTCTATTCCCTCTCTCTTCCTCCATATTTGGTTCTTGGAGATCGCGGTGCTACGATTTGTGGGCTCTATAGGGTTATTTGAGGAGTGCCATATTTCTAGAGGAAGATTGTGTGTTGATTTGAAGATTGCTTGCTCCGCTTGGGAAAGATCACTGATCGGTGTCGTTGTAAGAATATTTTTCCGCTTTGCATTTCTTCTACCTCATAGTGAAATCAATCTGCTCCCCTCGTAGATATATGAAGGCACATCGCTTCTCCAATTAAACTATGCAAATTTGTTGTCTCTCCTTGTCAATTTGGTTTGTCAATTTTTGTCGTAGAATCTTCTTGCTCAATTTTCAACGCACACGTTTGTTTGTTTGTATTGTTGTGGCAAATATCGCCCCACTTGCACAACACCGGCCATCTACATATATTAATTTTTAATTTTGTCGATGGCTTTACATCTCTATCTACATTATAACCTTTGCCAACAGGTCTTTAGTAGACGGTTTTGTAGCCATCTATGAAATTTTTTGTAGACGGCTTCTGACACTACAAGACAAAAGACATATGTCAGCGGCTAAACGTCGTTGACAAAAGTAAAAATTGCGTTGACAAAAACATATGTCAACGGCCAGAGTCCGTAGACAAAGCAATCGACATTTTTGTCGTCGACTAAACATACGTCAACGGATGAGTAGGCCGCTGACAACAAAATTTTATGTCAGCGGCTCACAGCCGCTGGCAAAAAAAATTTATGCCAGCGGTCAATAAACCATCGCTGACATAAAAAATATTTGTCAGCGGCCCTAAGCCGCTGACGTAAAAAATTTGTGTCAGCGGCCTCTTTAAGAACAGCTGACATAAAATTTTTTTGTCAGCGGTGCCTTCAGCCGCTGACAAATAATAATTTTATTTTTGTCAACAGCCTTAAGTCGCTGACAAATGTTAGTATATTTTTTTTATATAAATTCTTTTAAAATTCTATTTTTTTATACAAAAATACCTACATACACACACAACAGGAAAACAGTATATATATGAGCTATACAGCACATAGTACAATATTCTTAATTTTAGAAGAGGGATATTGCAGTAATATATACAAATAAAGCTATGTACACCCCCATACAACCTAAAATTTGATCCTCTGTACTGTAATGGCAAACTATTTCTTTGAGAGAAAAACTGAACCATGAAGACTGCAAGCACAAACCATACTTAAAATTAATGTCATCAAAATATCATCTATCATCATCACATCATCATAATCATCTTCCCTCCCCATCAGTATCTACGTCGTCGTCCTCTGGTGCTCTCGGTGGAGCTGACGCAGCAAATCTCTGACTAGTCTGAAACTGAGTCATAAATGTATCATCTGAACATCTTCTACGTATGTCATCCATCTCAGAATCTCGTTTACCGCAGTTGCTCCAACTCCCTCCGCATTTTATCACTACAAGAAAAAGCGAGATTACGACGGATATTCCGACGGATTAATTTCCGTCGGTAATTCCGACGGATATTCCGACGGCAATAGTCAGTCGGATATCGTCGGCACCGTTCCGACGGCAATATTTCCATCACATATCCGTCAGTAATGAAAGCATACCGACGGTATATTCCGACAGACATTTGCCGTCGGAATATCCGTCGGTAAAGCTCCTATACCTTGTCCCGCGAAACCCCTCTCTCTCTTCTCTCTCTCTCT